>CM053588.1:238291989-238362041 GCA_028646515.1 Pseudochirops corinnae | reverse complement strand
GAGAGAGAGAGAGAGAAAGTCACTTCCAATTGAGCGTATTATAGGAGAGTTTATGGGGAAGTTGGCTTTTGAGACAAAACTTGAACAATGGGCATAATGTCAAGAGGTGAAGATGGAGAGAAGGGAAAAAGGGAGATGACATTCTAGGTAGAGTGTATAATGTACTAGGTAGAATGCAAAGGGATAGAGGAATGAAAAGATGAGATATATTCATAGGATGATTTCCATTTGGCTGGAGCAAAATATATGTGAAGGGGAGTAAGATGAGAAAAGGCTCAAAAGACGGATAGGAAGCATATCATAGAAAGCCTTGAATGCCAAGGTAAGGAGCTTGTACTTGGTAGACAATGAGAAGCTACAGAAGTTTTTGAGTAAGAGTACTGTGATCTGACCTGTGTGTTAGGGGATTAATTTGACAGCAATCAGATGGGATAGAAGCTTGAGGTGGGGAGACTGACTAAGAGTACTGGAGTAGTTAGTCCTGGTGAGAGATCATAGGATCATAAAATTTTAAGAGCATCAATAAAAGGGAGAGATGATCTAATCCAAACCCATAATTTTACAGTTGAGGAAACTCTG
The DNA here is from genome assembly GCA_028646515.1 of Pseudochirops corinnae. Lineage (NCBI taxonomy): Eukaryota > Metazoa > Chordata > Mammalia > Diprotodontia > Pseudocheiridae > Pseudochirops > Pseudochirops corinnae. Next base: position 238,361,462 of record CM053588.1, on the reverse strand, counting down.
GGAGAGAAATTTGAAGTGAGCTGCTCGACATCATGGAGATAATAAGCCAAAGGCTTCATTTGAACTCAGATCTTTTTATTTCAAATCCAGTACTTTTCCCACCATGCATGAAGAGAACTGGAGTGAAGCTAGGAGTGATAAAAAAGGGGCTCTTCAGAAACTAACCCTGGTGAAATGTCTGGAGAACAATTCAGTGTTAAACTGTGTGGTATTAACTCTCAGAGAGAAAGAAATTCAGAGAAGGAAGAGATCAAGGTGGAGTGAAGTTGTTAAGGAAAGCTTCATGACGAAAATAGACTTGAGGATGGGTAAGATTTAGGCCCATTGCCTGATTTCTTTTACTGAACATGAGGATATATGTCACATTTCATGGCTTTGGTGTCCATAATAATATGAGTAACAAATAACATTTCTAGATTCAATTCAATTAAAAAAGTATTTATTCTAGAGCAGCTAGACGGTACAGTGGATAGAGCACTGGCCCTGGAGTCAGGAGGATTTGAATTCAAATCCAGCCTCAGACACTTGCTTGTGTGACACCGGGCAAATCACTTAACCCCAATTGCTTCCCCCCACTCCCTGAAATAAAAGCATTTATTACATGCCTATTATGTGTTCCTAGAGACTTGGGAAGGCAAAGACCAAAATGAAAATGGTTCTTACTCTCAAGAGCTTAATATATTCTGTTGGGATGAAACAACATGTAAGTGCAAAATATTAACAAAATAAGTAGAAAGTAATTTCTGGGACTGGTTTGGGAAACACTAACAATTGTATCTAGAAGGACTTTTTTTTAGGGTATAGTTCTTTAGTTGAGCCTTAAATGAAGCTCAGCTCCAAGAGATGGAAGTGTTTACTCAGTTCATGAATAAACAATAATGCATTAGAAGTAATTAGCAGAAATGATCACCCAACATTGCGCCCTAATCCAGTTATAAATGGCCTAACTTACTTATTACGCAGATCTCATAAAAGCCAATATAAATGATTTTCCTAAATGAGAAAAACAATTGTGATGAACGGAGCAAGTTTCTTCATGATGGCAATGTTATTTCACTGATTTTTAAAACAAAAAAATTGGAATTCAATCATCTTCTAAGTGAATGTTGTCCTGTGAAGACAACATCTTGGCAGGTTTCCAGAGCCACTTTACTATTAATGCAAAAAAAAAAATACTCAATTGTATTAGTCCCAGTAATTTAATTGAGAAGCATTTATGCAGTACCAATTATGTGCCAGGTACTGAGGAAACAAAGGTAAAAATGAAATAGTCTTTGCTCATATTTTGGGGGGCAGATCACATGCACATATGTTAAGTACTTACAAAATTAGTGTCTGTAGCATATTAAACAAACACAAGAAGTATCCTATCCTATCTATCTGTCTCTATTTAATCTGTCTATCTATCTATCTATCCATCCATCTATCCATCTATCCTTCTATTATCTATCTATCTGTCTGTCTGTCTGTCTATCTGCTTCTATCATCTATGTATCTGTCTGTCTCTCTGTCTATCTATCTCTCATCTATCTACCTACCTACCTACCTACCTACCTACCTACCTACCTACAATATAGGTATTTGTAGCAATTGTGTTGCTGTCACTGTAGCTGTGGGCCGCTAGATGGCTCAGTGGATAGAGTGCTGGGCCTGGAGTCAGGAAGTTGTTTAGTTGTTTTCAGTCCTGTCCAACTCTTTGTGACCCTATTGGGGTTTTCTTAGCAGAGATACTAGAGTGGTTTTGCCATTTCCTCCTCCAGCTCATTTTACAAATGAGGAAACTGAGGCAAACAGGGTTAAGGGACTTGCCCGGGGTCAGATCTGAGCTGAAATCCAGCCCCAGATATTTACTAGCTGTGTGACCCTGGGCAAATCACTCAACCTCTGTTTGCCTTAATCCACTGGAGAAGGAAATGGTAAACCACTCCAGTGTCTGCCAAGGAAACCCCATGGACCGTAAGGTTCACAAGATCACTAGTGGTAAGACACAACTGCACAATGGGAGCTGTAGCTGTGAGCAGGTAAGCAGGTCTTCATAACTCTTATCCTTCCCCCTCTTCCATCCTCATTTCTTTTTGTGGCCCAAGCTACCCTTTCTTTTGTGGCGTGACTTTCTCTCTGACCAGTTCCTTGGCTTCTCTCTCCTATGGAGGAATGATTTTCCTTCCAACCAGTTTGGGGAAATGGCAACAGCTTGTCTCAATATCAGTCCACCAAGTCAATCATTGCTACCTACTAATTTGTTTGGAGAAGCCCCACTAAATAAATTTTCTGTGCTCTAGGAACTTATAAAAGGAGTTGATAACTGCCTTTCAGTTCCAAACCCCTAGCCAGAAGTCTCACTCTAGAAAAACATCACAATTTGAAATCTAGCCCTTTGCCCTCCTATTATTCCCTGTTACCCACTTTCAGTGTTGTATTCAAACAATTGTATACACAATCTACTAAGCTGATTTGTTAAATAGCTTCATTGACTGAAGAGACAAAAAAATTAAATAAAAAAAATAAAAATTTTTAAGAAACAAAGATGAAGGTGGTGAAAAGGTCAGGGCAGAATTGAGATGGGGTTGAGGAAGAGAAAAGATTTCTGCTTGATTTACCACAGGCACCCTTCCCTGACTTCCTGATCTCCTTGATGAAGCCTGAAAGAGGTGTGGCCAACATAGTATTTTCATATGCACCCACATCCACACACTCACACTGCCCCCATATACCCCTACACACCCACCCTACCCCCCCCATATCCACATCCACACCCATACACCAACCCCCCCACTCCCCCCCCCACTTTTACACTGAATTTGAGGCAATTCTTGTATGGAACAAAGGCACCAGCAGCCCGAGGGATTAAGAAAGCCCTCATATAGGTGTTAGCATTTGAGCTCAGCTTTCAAAGCAGCTAGTGATTCTGAGAGGTAGAGAAAAGGAAGAAGTGCATTCCGGGCATGGGGAACAGCAACTGTGCAAAGGCATTAAGGCAGGAGATGGAGTATAACAGACGAGCAACCGTTAAAAGGGCCCTTTTAACTGAATAGCCACATAGCATTCAAATGTTCTTCTTTTACAACCCACCTCTTACTGCTGGAGTGTTTCCAAAAAAACCTGTGGTTATTTAGAAAAAAACCAAATCTGCCTTCCAAGGAAGATTTGCCACAAGCGAAGCTATTCAGGAGAAGGTACTGCTAGCTCTGAAGGCAATTTCCATAGAGATATTCCAAAAAGGCTTAAATCAGTGGCTGTACTTTTAGGATAAGTGAACAGTCTCCCAAGGTGACTACTTTGAAGGGAAAGGCACTCACTTAGATATATCGGACCTGGTATGTTTGCTAAAAAAGCCAGTCACCTACTAAATAACTCTTCAGAGAATTTCCAGATGGCTTAGGCAAGTGCGAAACTTCTGAAATCTTTAAGGCAAAGATATATGAGTGGCACTATTGACTTGATGGTTTCACACATAACACATAACACAGTCATTAGTTAGATTGCCAATCTATAGCCTGGTGGGGAGGCTAAAGTGTATACTTCTTTGTTTTCAGCAGTTAGAGGGCTTTTAGCTTCCGTGGGTCAGTCCCTAGAGGCCAATGGCAGCCTTATTGGATGCTCAGGTTGCATTGTTGTGATGGTTGTGTTGCAGCTGATTGTATCCAGAGCTAAAATAAGTCAGGATCTCACAGAATCTCAAATCTGTCACCACTTTTAGTGTGTGTGTTTGGGGGCAGAGGTGGCTGTGAGAATGTGTCAGTGGTGGAGGGGAAGTTGAGAGATTCAGAAAAAAAAGAAAGCCTTTTCGAATGAACATTGAAATGCTAATCCCATGTAGTTACATTCTCTAATATTATAGCCTCTAAGAAGGATTTTTGAGGTCTTAAAGTAGAGATCTAAGCATTATGTGTACAATTTCCCCCAATGGCCCTTTCTAAGAAGTATTATAGTTATGAAAATCCCATGGAGATATAGGAAACCTTATGCCTGTATCTCAGATGACAATCTTCTCTGCCTATGTGCCAGTACACCAATAGTTCTGAGATTTTTATCGATGTAGATTGTCTCACTACTGATGTAGACTTGAATGCATCTTTGTCTGCCCATCCTATGCAATTCTCATCCACAAGTTTGCTCCAATGGGATGGTAGATATAGAAGGAAACCAAGAAGAAACGTCCCATACGTGCTCCCAAATGTAAATCTTATGTCTATGTCCACATTTTGAGGCAGCTTGATGGCTCAGTGGGCAGAGTGCTGGGTGGAGTTAGGAAGACCTGAGTTCAAATCTAACCTCAGACACTTACTAGCTGTGTGCCCCTACGCAAGTCACTTAACCTCTGTTTGCCTTAATACACTGGACAAGGAAATGGGAAATCACTTCGTTATCTTTGGCAAGAAAAACCTATGAATAATATGGTCCAGGGGGTCATGAAGAATATTATACTACTGAACAACAGATGATCCCAATAAGGGTGTAGACTGTAATGCATCTTTGTCTGCTCATCTTATGCAATTACCATCTATAACTTTATCCCAATGTGATGGGAACCTTCCTTAAAGGCTCTCTAGTCCCATCCACAGAATGAAATCAAGAGGCATGTCACATGTGTGCTTCCAAATATATATCTTATGTCTATATCTGCATTTTGCAGATAAGGAAACTGAGGGCAAAGACATCCTTTATATCACTCAATTGTTTATAATGTGATACCTGAGCTGCCTGGAAATATATGCCCAGGAGGTCCAAAGAGAGTTTAGTGTAGGAATACACCAAATCCAAGTCATAGCCTCTCCCATGGGTTCCTTCCTTCCACGGGCTGAATACATAATGCCTTAAGCTCCCTGTTGACATCCTTAACTGACTGCTGGGAACTCTGGCAGATTATTAATGTGGACATGGACACATAAGATACACACTCATAAATAACTATGGGACATGCCTTCTTGGTTTTTCTCTCTGGATAGAAGGTATACTAGAAGAATACAAAGGCATATGGACCTGTAGGGGAAGGGCTGAGGTACTTAGAAACTGTTGTTCATCATCTGTATGCGGTCTTACTTTGGTTTTGCCTTACTCCTATTTTCTGTTTTCAGATGATCAGAATTCTAAGTAGTTGTTTAGGGGAAATACCAGCAATGTCCTGTTGCTATTCATAATTTCAAATGTCCTAAAATCACTTTCTACTGGGGCAGAAGCATTAGTATACATCTTGGAGATGCACCTGTAATGATTCCTTTCCCCATTCAGGGAAGTTGGCTGTCCAAATTTCCCTATTATGCTAACAGCATTCTCCCACTGAAGACTCACCTCAACTCAGTAGGTGAGATTGACAGGATTTCTTTGAGCACTTTTGGCAAAATTATGCCATTAGTACATGGGTATGGACATCTTCCATTCATTTGAATGTATGGTTCCCTAGACTATATCTTTTCTAGTTTATAAGTATTCATAGCATCTTTCCATTTGATCCTTGTTTTTTATAGCCCAATATCTAATATATATCATCATCTTCTGATGAATCCAACCATATAGGAGCATAAAGAGATTCCATACAGACAGAAAGATATACAGAGAGAAAGAAGGGGAGAAAGACAGATATAGAAATAGAGACAGAGAGTGATGAAAGAGCCAAGCTCCAGGAGACAAGACAGGATGAATCCAAAGGTGGAAATATAGGGGTTGGATTTGACAAGGATAAGGGTCACCTCTTCATCAGAGACTAGCAAAAGAGGGCAAAATCTGAATAACTGTAGAAGGGTTTTAATTTGTATAGAAAGGAGGAGGAAATTCATAGCACATGACTTTAGTTTTTAAGAAGATGACTTTTAGTTTTTTAAGAAGAGGAGGACATGAGATTTTTTTGTTGAGAGGAAGGGGGAATGAGATGGTATAAGGGACTTGAGGAGAGAAAAAAGTAATAGGGAAGAAGAAAAGCTTATCATGAATCAGGGATTGGCAATTTGAAATTAAATTACTTAAATTTGCTGTGGACCCAGTTGATACTGCTGCATGATTTTCAGCACTTTTCAGCAGTATCTGAACAGTGGCAGAGGAAGAAAGTGGGAGCAAACCAGGGTTGGGATCTGGCATGAGCAGTGAGAAGACAAGAAAAAAAGAGAATTCAAGGACAGAGAATAGTGTATAGTTAAACAAGTCAATAACCCAAGGGTCAAGATTGTTGAGGGAGGAAAGTGAGGCTAGAGGAGGTATGACGGGCTAGGAGAATAGGAAAGACTAGAGATGAGGTAATGAAGCCCTAAAGGTTGAAGACTAGATTTCAGAGGAGTGAGACAGAGAGAGATGGAAACATAGGAGGTTATCATCAGAAGGAAGAATTTCAGAGTCCAAGATCCAAGATGTGACCCTGGGCAAGTCACTTAACCTCAGTTGCCTCAGTTTCCTTATCTGTTAAATGAGCTGGAGAAGGAAATGGCAAATCACTCCAATATCTTTGCCAAGAAAACCCCAAAAGGGGTCATGAAGAGTTGTATGCTGCTGAAATGACTGAACAACAACAACAAAGGACTGAGGCAGACCTTTATGAAAAGAGGAGAGAGGAGGAGGGTGTGGGATTTTCACTTTAGCAGGTGATGACTGAATCAGAAGGTTTAGGAGAGGAGGGTTGGGAGATTGGACTTTCCATCCTACAGTCTTGGGATGATGGAGGATGGCATCAGAAGGGATTTTCTCAAACATCGAGGAATAAGGGATTGAATCAGTAAGATCAAATGGGACAATTGAATCAGTAAGTGCCTTAGAGGCCTCACAGAACTCAGACTTGGAGACAGTTCATTTGCCTCACCCTAAGACTGTGGGCTATACTATACACCTAGAAGATTCCCTCAACTTGGAGCTTGCACTTAGCTTCTGTTTGGGTTTGAATTCTAAGGTCCTGGTACAGGATGAGGTCCTGGTGTCTGGCTCTGGTATTCTGCAGAATCCTGATGGTAAGAGAGATGTGACATGTGGACAATTAGTGGTTAGAGAATGGTGAGATGTTGTTCATTTTTGATGGTTTCATGAATCAAGCCTAGGCAAAATAGATGAATATATATTTAAATTAAATTAAATTTTATTTTTTCTATTAATAAGCATTTATTAATTGTATTTATTTTCTTTCTCTCTCAGCTCTCCCCCCTCACACTAGAGAAGGAAAAGAAAAAAGAACCTCTTGTACAAAAATACATAGTCAAGTAAAATAAATTTCTATATTGACCATGTCCAAAAATGTGTGTCTCATTCTGCATATTTAGTCTATCACCTATCTCTCTATCAGGAGGTGGATAGCATCCTTCATCACTTGTCTTCTGTAATCATGATTGTTCATTGCATTGATCAGAATTCTGAAGGCTTTCAAAATTGTTTTTTTTTTAACAATATTAATCATAATGGATGAATATTTACAAAAATTTAAAATACCCAGGATAACAGAACAAGAAAATAAAAAATTTAAATAACCTAACCTCAGAAAATAAAATTGGAGAAGAGATAAATGAATTCCCAAAGAAATTTTGAATGAGAGCAAACGAGCCACATCCTAAGGTTTCCAGCTTAACATAGGCGAGGGAAACTGAGTCAAAGAGAGTTATTTTTGAGTAGCTCCCAAGGTTGGACTTAGTCTGCTCAAACCAAGGCTTGGTGTCCTAGGCCATAAGTTATGCTGAATGTATAGTTTACAGTATTGCTGTGCTCTGGGAGAATCAAGTCTGGCATTGTCTCCAAATTATATGGCGTCAGGGCTCTCCTATCTTTTTCTTCTTCTCTACTTTCCTGGGCCCACTTCTGCTTTTTTTCTTTTCCTCTACACAATTGCTCAACTGCAGTGTCATGTCAATCAGTCCTGGCAGTCCTCAGGGAAAAAGTGCCCCACTAATTGATCCTTTAAATCCTCATTCAATCCTCCATTGAAGATTGGTACTAGGGAAGAGACTGCCTTTTCTCTGGTAGAAATCTTTCTCATTCCCCCAAAGCAATCATTAGCTGGAAGAATTCATTCATATGGTCAAAAAAAAAAGTAACTGTTCTCTCCACCATGCACAGAAAAAACGCATGACCATCATAGGTGCTATATCATGGTTTTACTGGGGATCCCCCAGGTCACCAAGAATTCAAAGAAACCTAGATCTATGGTTTCTATAAGCCCAAAGTTAGCTCCCCAGGACAAGAGCACAGAGGTCCCACTACGCTATCCTGCAAAATTATAGAGGAAAGGGTTTCAACAAGCAGATATCTAGTGGTACCTGGGGTACCCTCTTCTTACTTACCTGCATCAGTATCACAGGAGAGCCTAGGGTGATGCCTGTCATCTACATTGTGCCTTACTACCACCAGCATGCTTGACCAAGGTTAAGCTTGAATCCAGGTGGTTCAGACTGCAAAGAATGTGATTGGTGCCTTTTAAACAAGGAACCCTGGCACCAGAAGTTCTCAGTCTTTCTCTTTCTGGTTAAGCCTCCTCCAGCCTTGGATCACTCCTAGTAGCTATAGCTTAAAGTCCACCTCTCCGAGAAGCCTTCTTGGACACTGCTACATACATTGGTCTCTCCCTACTTATTCCCTCTCTTGTTGGTACCCCTCAGAGACTACCTTTCAAATCAATCAACAAACATTTATTGCTTGCTTTTCAAGTGGGGCAGCTAGGTGGCACCATGGTGCATAGAGTGCCAGGCTTAAAGTCAGGAAGACCCTTCTTCTGAGTTCAAATCCAGCCTCAGATACTTACTACCTGTGTGATCCTGGGCAAGTCACTTAATCCCAGTTGCCTCAGTTTCCTCATCTGTAAAATGAGTTGGAGAAGAAAATGGCAAACCACTTCAGTACCTTTGCAAGAAAACCCCAAATGGGGTCACAAAGAGTTGGACAAGACTGAAAAAAGACTCAACAACAACAATAACAACGAGAAATAGTTTTTGCTAGAATAGAAGCTCAGTTGCAGTACCCTACCTTCTTCTTCCAACATTCCTGCAGGTATCTTGACGTAGATAAGCTACATAGATATTGTAGGATTATATATTTAGAACTGGAAGGAACTTCAGAGGCCATTAAGTCCCATCACTTTATTTTATAGATGAGGAAATTAAGATACACAGAGAGAGGTTAAGTGATTTTCCCAGGGATGCACAGTTAGTAAGTATCTGAGGTGGGATTAGAACCCAAGTTCTCTTCCTCCAAGTCCAGTATCCTATTCACAGCACCATGCCATTAACATCATCCGTCCTTACCTTAAGTGCATAAGATGAGGGATGGGGAAGAGAGTAGTTTACTGGATTCCAGAATTGTTTGTTAAAATTTCATGTTAAGTACTTCACAGTAAAGGTATTTCCCTAATGTTAGATGGTAGATATGGGGTAAATACCCTTCAGAGCTTATTATACCAGTTCAATTCTATTCAACTCAGTATGTTTCAATGAACTTTTATTTGGTGTCTATGGAATCAAGGAATCACAGAATATTAGATCTGGAAGGGTCCTTGGAGTTCAGTTAAGTGCCCACTCCTCACTAATACCACCAGCCCTACCCTTCACTGATTAAAAAATGGAACAAAATTTAAAAAAAAAAATGAAAAATTAAAGTTATTTGTCCAAGGTCACACAATTAGTGGCCATTAGAGTTAAGATTCAAACCCAGTTCCTTTGATTCCAAATTCACTGCTCTTTCCATGTGCAAGGCACTGTGCTAGCTCTGGGGAATCAAAGAAATGGCATAGACTGTCTGCAAAAGCTTACTGTACAAGGTATGGGGGTGTGGTAAGGGCTGGGGAGTAGGGGATTGGTTGGAGGGAGCACGAAAACACAAATGACTATGATACAAAGGAAAGTCTGTGAAGTGCAAGGAAAAGGTTCAGGCAAAGTTAGCTAATGTGCTGAGAGGGAGTGTGGTGTAGAGATCTAGTATAGAAATCAGAAAGTTCAAGCCCTGCCTCAGTCTTACAGGCTGTGCAACTGACTCTGGGTAACTGATTTAGTTTTTCAGTACCACAGATAATCCTCTAAGAATATAAGTTATAGAATTATGCTGATCTACATTGGTAGAGGGATTCTCTTACTGGTAGTTCCTTATACCAATGCAGTGTCCTCTCCCCGCTCCCAAATGTTCCCAGTGGAACAGAAAGAAAGGAAGGATATGGAGGTTTTGGAGAATTCATGGTTTCAAAAGGGGAAGGAAGATGGAAGGGAAAGCGGAAGGGAACCAAGGATGTTCTGACTGAGATATTGAAAGCTCAGTTGTGGCTGTGATGGAACACTACTGTGCTATAAGAAATGGTGAGCTCAATAATTTTAGAAAAACATGGAAAAACTTGCATGAAACAATAAAGAATGAAGTGAGAAGAACCAGTGTATGTTGTATTATATTGTATAGAGCAATATTGTTTTGAGAACGACTTTGAGAGACTAAGTCATTTTGACTATTATAAATACTCAAATTAAAAATAAAAGACATCTGTATCCAGTGAAAGAACTGATAAATAGAAGTATGGATAGACAGATAATTTTACACATACACACACACACATACACACACACACACACACACATATATATCTAGTGTCTAATGCTAGCCATCTCTAGGATGGTGGGAGGGAGAGGGAAGAAAAAAAAGAAATTTACATGATAACTTTGTTGTATATTTGGAGTTGTACATGGTAGATTTGCAATTCCATGTGCAAGCATCTTCTTTTATTGTATTATGCTTATGGAAATGCTTGTTTTGTTCCATGAATTGAAAACAAAATAAATAAAAAAGAAAGAAAACTCAGTTTGGGGAAATTAAGTAAGGAGCTGTGTGTAGATATCAGAGGCAAGCTTGGCTTGCCAGTTTCTGTGGGTAGATTATGGGGGACTCTAGGTCAGTTGGTGATCAGATGGTTGTGGGAAGAGCTTAGATGTGAAGTTGAAGGAACTGGATCTAGAAGCAGGGGTGGGGAACCTGTAACCTCAAGGTCACATATGGGCCTCTGGGTCCTCAAGTGTGGCTTTTTAACTGAACACAAACTTCACAGAACAAATTCCCTTAATAAAAGGATTTGTTTTATAAAACTTGGACTCAGTCAAAAGACCACACCCGAGGACCTAGAAGGCCACATGTGGCCTCTAGGTTGCAGGTTCCTCACTCCTGAGAGTTTAGACAGAAAAGGAGCATGCTTCTCTAGGTACCGAGGGAGCTGATGGGGGAAAACCCAACCCAACAACAAATTGCATCTGGGAATGAAGTAGGCTGAACAAAGAAGTAGATTAGCATGTGACAGAAGGAATGAGGAGTCAAACAGGTAAAACCTGGCAGTTATAGGTAAAAAATTTTACTTCAGGATCAATTCCCACAAACTGAGACCTGGCAAGTTGCATGAACTATTCTTTCTGTTGAGGAGAAGGGTGCTGGGACTCCACTGCATTTGGAGAAACAGACTATGGTGCACTGGTGTGAGGCTGCTGTTCTCAGGGAAGGTAGAGAAAGGTGGAGGAGGGGAGGACCAGCTGGCACCTTCCTCTGTTAGATAATTATTCCTGTTAACTACTCGATAAATTCTATAGTTTCTGCATTGTAAAGGATTAGAGGCATGGTCAATTTCATCTAAATTTGGGCAAAGCTCTAGTTACCTTATCAAAGCAGACTCTGCAGCCTGAAAGATAGAGTAATACTTTGATGCTGTGCTAAGCTAATTGAAATATGACAGTGTACCTGTAATTGATCTACTCTGTATATATAGGAGTAATTTGATACTGGTAGTATCCAAGGAGAATAACCCAAACTAAGAAGCTGGCTAAAGAACCTTCTTGTTTGGAGGATGGTGCTCATTTTATCATATCTCCTAAGGGTAAATAGATCTTTTATTTAAGCTTAACACAGCATCAGATAAATATGCAATATCTTTATATTTGGTTCTTTAACTCTTTAATATATAATTAATCTTAAATCTTTAAGGCATAATTGCTTTTGTTATTGAGTTGAAGTCTAGAAATTTATTCACAATGGGTTTGTAATTAGGGAAAGTGCAGCGAAATGGTGGGTGTCTGAAGGACAACATAACTGAGTAGGTTGACTCAGCTGAGATGGGATATACAATGAGAATGTGTCCTCTTCAGGAGTCTTTGAGCTTGTCTCAAGCTGTGGGAGGGCGATGCCTAGAATGACATGGGAACTTGTAGAATTTCCATGGGCCATTCTGCTTGATTTTAAGATGCCCCTCCCAGGATAAACCGATCACATCTAATCCCATCACCATACTGTTAATTTAGTCTTGGATATTCAACATCTTTCAACCTCCCATAGCCTTCTCTTTCATCTGATTGGAGGACTGGAGGGTGGAGCATTTAATCCCTCTCAAAGTTTTCCTTTATAAATGGGAAGATCTTGATTTACAGCTGATTTTTCATGGCAGCTCTGATTGGTTTTAACTCCATGGAACAAGATGCCTTGTACCCCATGATGAAATCATACCCCACCCCCAACATTTCCAGTTTTCTTTTGTGTGTCTTTGCCCATTAGATTGTAAACTCCTGGAGGAAAGGTTCTATCATCCTTTTTCATTTGTATCCCCAGTGATTGGCATAGTGTCTGGCACATAGTAGTCGCTTAAATGTTTGTTGAATTGAATTAGGCAGGTTCTTTAAATATAACCAGGAGGAAAATGGTTCCCCCAAATGCCAGTTCCTGTTACTAACAGGTATGGAATGAAACAAGCTTTGAAAACGGGAAATGATATAGCAGAAACTTATTTTTGGAAAACCCCATTTTCATCATGCTTCTCTAGTCAAGGAGTTGGTGGAAAAACAACAACAGCAAATTGTGTCTAGGGCTGAAGTAGGGTGAATGAGGAAGTAGATTAGCCCCTAGAGAAGGAATGGAGGGTCAAGAAGGTAATATCTGACAGTTACAGGTAGAAAAATTTTATTCCAGGAGCAATTCCCATAAATCGAGTCCTTGTAAAATGCATGAAATACATGCTTCTCTCAAAACTTGAGATACCAAAAAAAGCTTAGTTCAGTGGTAATTATTTACATCACTAGAGCTGACTCGAGTGATACGTACTACTCATATTGTCTTGATTTGGAAGCCATTCCCTTTGATTTATAATTCTACTGTTACCACAAGCTGAATGATTACTTAGGGAAAAGACAAGATCTGTAGGGCCACAGTGGTGGAGAGATATGTTCAGACGATGAAACAAATGAAATATATTTGAAATTCTTTGTAAAAATCAAATGATTATTTCAAATATTCTTATTTTCTTTTTGGCTGTGCTACTGTGCTCTGTCTAGACAGCTCTCCTTTTGGGAATTCTTGAGGGAAGTGTGTTCTCTGTGTGCTTCCTCCGGTTAAATCTTATATGTCTATATCCCTATTGATTGAGAAGCTCAGGGCTTTGGACATGGGCTACTTAGAGGAAATTAGCTATGATGGACTGCAAGGGTAGCCAAAGACACATCTTTGATAGCACCTTCTGAATCACCTGCTCTACTTTCAGAAGAATGTGACACTCTTTACATTCCTTTAAGTAGTGATCCTCCTCCCTCTTCACCCCCACTGCTTTCTGGTACAGACAGAGGGGTCACACTCCACAAAGCTGCTACTTCAACTGTGTCCCAACTGCTCCAGAGCTGGAAAACTTAGCTTTTTAAAGGCCACTAGAGGCATGGTTGATGTTTGTGAGTCAATGCCTAGCTCTTCTTCTAATATAATCGGGGTAACTTTTTTTTTTACGATTTGTAAAGGGATATAAGATGACAACTTATTTGAAATATGAAGAAATTCACCAAAATTTGATTCAGTTAGCAAAATAAAATAGAAAGAGTATGGAAGTCAGATGTGGAAGACCTGGATTCAAATCCTGGCTCTATCTTTGTGACCTTGGGCAAGTTTCTTCAATGCTCTGGGCCTCAGTTTCCTCATCTGTAGAATGAGAAGGTTGTAATAGATGAAGTTTCCTTCAACATTTCCTTCTGGCTCTAAATTTCTGATTTTGTTATATCATAATATTTGTATTGTATGTGTTGGATTTGTATGAGGCATTCAAAACATTGCTTCTGAAAATGTTATAGTTCTCTACCCAAGTATAAACCCAAGATCAGTCATGATGATGGCTTTCTCGTGAGGTTGTGGGATGTGTCGCGATTTTGCGGTACATTGCTGGTTTACTTATCAGATTGTTATTTCTGCCCCAGTCCCCTTTCATACTCTGACCTTCTTTTCATCCACTCATTGACTTTGTCTCTTTTCTATTCAGATCAGTTCAGTTTGAGTTCTTGGCTAATAATGGGTGTCAGGTCCCTCCTTCCCTTTGCATCAGCAGAAAAGCACTTTAAAATTTCTCTTTCCTAAATGAAATTTCCATTCGGCATTCTTGACCGTCCATATCCAATAGCATAGTTCCATTTTTTTTAAGGCCTCAGGTTTCCTCTATTGAAAGTAAGAACTAAAATATATGCACTGGTCCAGAACTCTTTTTGTTGTTGCTGAGTCTTTTCAGTCCTGTCTGACTCTTCGTGACCCCATCTGAGGTTTTGTTGGCAAAGATACTGGCATGGTTTTCCATTTCCTTCTCCAGCTCACTTTATAGATGAGGAAACTGAGGTAAACAGGGTTAAGTAACTTGCCCAGGATCATACAACTAATATCTAAAACCAGATTTCAACTCAGGAAATAAATTGTTCTGGTTCTGTTCACTTCATTCTGCATCAGCTTATACAAGTCTTCTCAAGTGTCTCTGAAATCATAATTTCTTACAGTACAATAGTATTCTATTAAACTTGTACAGCATAATTTGTTCAGTCTCAATAAGAGAAATCACATAGTGAGGGTTACTTAAGCATGAGGATTTTCACATCAAGAATGGCAGGAAATAGATGAAGGAAGACATTCTATGAGCAGGAGTCCTTAAACTTTGGTGAAACCTGTAGATGCCTTCTCAAAATCATATTTTTAAATGTATAAAACAAAACGCAAAAGATTACCAAGGAAACCAATTATATTAAAATACAATTATTAAAATATATGGTTTTTTTTAAGGGAGGAAGGCAAGGCAATTGGGGTTAAGTGACTTGCCTAAGGTCACACAGCTAGTAAGTGTGTCAAGTGTCTGAGGTTGGATTTGAACTCAGGTCCTCCTGACTCCAGGGCTGGTGCTCTATTCACTGTGCCATCTAGCTGCCCCTCAAAATATATTTCTTAAAAGTTTGTGGACCCCAGATAAAGACTCATTGTTCTAGGGTGTCATTAGCCAATGAGATATGATAGTGGCCAATCCTAAATATAAACTAGGTATAGAAGTAGGCTAGAAGGGTAGAGGAGATAGCCTGGGATAATTCAAATAGATCAAGATCACAGTAAAAATAAAGTATAGATTTAGTGGGTGTGAGAGAGGAGTGAGAGTGGCAGGAGAGAAGGGTGTGGTTGGAAGATGAACTCAAAGTTTTAAAGTTTTAGATCTTGAAGATACTTCAAGACCTTGAAGATGGTGTGGTCTAAGCAGGGGTGGGGAACCTGCAGCCTCAATGAAAGGATTTGTTCTATAAAACTTGGACTCAGTCAAAAGGCCACATCCAAGGACCTAGAAGGTTACATGTGACCTCAGGCCCCAGGTTCCCCACCCCTGCTCTAAGTATGGCCATGCTTATGTGTAGTTGTAGTGAGACGGAGGTCATTACTGGTGTGGAGGAACTGAGGGGTTTAATTACAGGCCAAAACTTAGTTGTGTGACACAGAACAAATAACTTTCACTGTAGGTGTTGATTTTTCATCCTATAAAATAAAGACATTGGGCTCAAGGTTTGCTAAGATGATTTTTGCATCTGACTTACCGTGGACACGGAAGCCAAATCTGAACTCTGAATTGTTATCTACTTACCCCTCTCTGGCTCTTCCTTTGCTGCTCACTTGTTGCAGTCAGATACTGAGTGTATACAAATCAGCTTCCTCCCCTGACACTTAATGTGAGCCCAAGTAGGATCAAATCTACCCATCCTGCTCGAAAAGGAAATTCACTTTGGAGAGTGGTGCAATTAATGTTTGCATGAGTTGGCTAATCACCGAGTACCCTCAAGTGTTGTCTTGCAATAATCCTACACCCCCTTTTCTTTTTAAAACAGCACTAATAATATTGAACATAAAGAGGAAAACCGTTTGTCTTTCCTCTTTCTCTTCAAGGCCCTGGAATATTCCCCAATGGATGCCAATTTTTTTAGACCATAGACTTGAAAGTAGGTGCAATATTTAAACCCTTAAAAAGCACCAGTTACTTCAAAATATACAAAAGGGAGTACTGAAGGCATATCCAAAATATGGTCTTAAGAATATAGAAAATAAATATTTCCTCTAGTCTCTGTCCTGATTTATATGTCATTTGCTAGTGTTCATTAAGCAACGTTAAGAGTGAATTAATGAGCATTATCTATGAAATTTGATTAGAGAAAATGAAAGATTGGAAGGATGAAAAGGAAGTAGAATTAGAGAGATAAATATGAGCTCTGGCAAAACAAAGAAACTGGTTACTAAACTGACCTAGCAGTCTTGGGATCCTGACCCTCTCTAGACAGGCACATGCTATGTAAGAAATGAGACCTGAAAATGAGGTGCATTGATCTTTCATTAGAGTTAATGTTTTCATGCTGATTCTTTAATTACAACAGACTGCTGGAAAATATTGGAATACAAAAGATGCTTCCAATCTTGTTGTCAAGTATATTAACTCTCATTATTTCCAGGAGCATGTCCCTTGCTATTTCAACAGAGATAATGATAAAAAAAATTGTGACCTGTTCTTACCTCAAAGGAACTACTAAATTGCCTGCTGAACTCTATGCTCTTTCAATGTCCCCATTAGAACTGTGAGTATATGGTATAGTTTGATTTATTCACTTAAAATAACCAACTTAATAGAGTGATTTAAATTTCAAAAAGCATTTTTCTCACAACTCTCTGAGGCAGATTTCTACTTCATTTTTGAAGAGGACCAATGACTTCATGGGGTGATGTCTTGACTAATGTGTGAATTAGATTTAAGTGAGACAGAGTTGGATGAAGTCCTCAGCCTCACTCTCTCTTCCAGAGTGAAGTTCAGAGGCAGGATAAAAGTCAAGATCAGTGGTGATGACCCAGTATGCAGTGGGTGATCTCTGCATCTTCAATTTCTGACCAAGTTCTAAGTGTCCCCCAGAGCCTGCTTCAGCTTCCTTCATGGCCATTGGAACAACTTGTTCTGATCCATCCATTCCACCAGGGGAAGTCTTCTCATACTTGGTACAGACTGTCCCTTGATTGAAAGATGGGTTTGAGGCTTATTAGTTAACCTCATTCTGGTTTAGCCTGTCTGCGGAGATGATTTACTGGGGAGTGACTGATGCACATTCCAAAATTTCTTGGAGTCACAGGTGAGAATTGGCTAATAGGCAGACACCAAAGGTGGATGAACTGCCCTGAAAAGGGCTTAGCCACCTTCACACTAGAAGCACTAATCTTCCTGAACACCAGATACATCCCCCTCCCATAAACTGAGGAAGATAGTACAAATATTATTATCCCCATTTTGCATATGCAGAAGCTGAGGCTTAGAGGAGTTAAATGACAGTATTTTCTTTCTCTAAAAAGTTGTGAATGACATAAGCAATGCAAAGAAATAGAAGAAAACAATAGAATGGAAAAGATGAGATCTCTTCAAGAAAATTAGAGAGATCAAGGGAGTGTTTCATGCAAAAACAGGCATGATAAAAGACAAAAGATGGTAGGGATTTAACAGAAATAGAAGAGATTAAGAAGAGGTGGTAAAAATATACAGAACTTTACAAGAAAGACCTTAATGTCACCAATAACCATGATGGTGTAAATACTGATCTAGAGTCAGACTTCCTGGAGAATGAAGTCAAGTGGGCCTTAGGAAGCATTGCTAACAATAAGGCCAGTGGAAGTGCTAGGACTCCTGCTGAGCTATTTAACCCTAAAAGATGATGCTGTTCTCAGTATATCAGCAAATTTGGAAAGCACGACGGTGGCCACTGTATTGGAAAAGATCAGTTTGTGTCCTAATCCTAAAGAATGGCAATACCAAGGAATGTTCAAATTACTGAACAACTGTGTTCATTTCATATTCCAACAAGGTTATGTTTAAGACTCTGCAAGCTAGGCTTCAGCTATGTGTGAACTGAGAATTATCAGAAGAGCAGGCTGGATTTCAAAAAGGCAGAGGAACTAGAGACCAAATTACCAACATTTACTGGATTGTGGAGGAAGCAAGGGAGTTCCAGAAAAAAACTTCTATTTTTGCTTCATTGACTACACTCTTTAGTATACTCTGTGTGAATCACAACAAAATGTGGCAAGTTCTCAAAGAGATGGGAATACCATCATCTTACTTGTCTCCTGAGGAACCTGTTTGTGGGTCAAGAAACAACAGAACCAAATATAGGACAATTGATTGGTATAAGATTTGTATGACAAAGCTGTATATTGTCACCTTATTTATTTAACTTTTATGCAGAGTACATCCTGAAAATGCCAGTCTGGCTTAATCAAATTAATTAATTAATTTCAAATATGCAGACAATATTACTCTGATAGGAGAAAGTGAAGAGGGATTTAAAAGCCTCCAGCTGAGGATGAAAGAGGAGTGTGTAAACGCTTGAAGTTTAACAAAACAAAACAAAACACAAAACCCTAAGATCTTGGCAACTAGTCCCATTGCTTCCTGGCAAATAGAGGGAGAAAAAATGGAAGCAGTGTCAGATTCTATATTCTTGGGCTCAAAGATCATTGCAGATGGTGACTGCAGCCATGAAATTAAAAGAAGCTTGTTCCCAAAAGGAAAACTATGGCAAATCTCAACATTATACTAAAGAGCAGAAACATCACCTTGCTAACAAAGGTCCATGTGGTCAAAGCTATGTTTTTTCCATCAGCATATATGTGTTGGATTATTAAGAAAATGGAGTGCTGCAGAACCAATATTTTTGAATTGTGGTGCTATAGAAGACTTTTGAGAGTCCCTTGGACAGCAAGGAGATCAAAGCAGTCAATACTTAAAGAAATTAATTCAGGCTGTTCATTGGAAGGTTGAATACTGAAGTTGAAGCTTAAATATTTTGACTACATAATGAGAAGACGAGACTTGTTGGGAAAGATTGAAGACAAAAGGAAAAGGGGATGGCAAAAGATGAGATAGATAGTATCATGGAAACTGCAAAAATCAACTTGGATTGACTTCGAGTGATGGTGGAGGACAGAAAGGCCTGGTTTGCTATGATCCATGGGGTCACAAGGAGTCAGATATGACTGAACAACAACACATGGATAAGTATAGCCATCTATCAATCTAGCTATCTATCAATTTATCCTCCTTCCACTGTGGTGGATCACAACCTATCAATAATGTCAATAACAGTTTATATCCTGCTTCTAAGACTTACTAACACCTACTTGATACTCTAAAAGAATTTATCAAGTTCTTTCCCCCATTTTAATTCCTACATTTAGTGGCAAATACCTTCCAAAATGCATGATTTCGTGAGAAATCAACATTTCATGCTAGGAAAGAGAAAAGAGAGCCATACACAAAATTTAAATACCCAAATGAGATTTATCATTGGATCTTTTTTATAGCCAAATGAGGTAAGAGAGGTAGAGGTGAGGGTTGCTGCAGATCTTCAAAAGTCTGAGTCAGAAAAACTTCCATCCTTCCTTAAAATACCGTCATTTAACCCTGATCCCCTCAAGCTATCACCCTTTATCCTTTTTCCTTTCACTGCCAAACTCCTAGAAAGAATTGTTTACTTTAATAGTTTCCATTCTCTCATCTCCCACTTTTTTCTTAGTCCCTTGCTAGCTGGCTCCGGATCCCACCATCCTATTGAAATTGCTATCTTCAAGTTGTATACAATCTTATAAATACTAAAGCTGATATCCTTTTCTTAGTCCTCATTCTTTGTAGTTTTCAACATTATTCACTTCCTTTCTTCATGGATATTCTCTCCTCCTTTGGTTACCGTAACACTGCTGTGTCTTGGTTCTCCTTCTAGCTGTCTGACCTTTCCTTTTCTTTTCCTGGATCATTGTACTACATCCTTCAGTATATTTCCCACAAATCCTATCCTTGTCCTTCAGGGCTCTGCCAGGAGCTCTAATGCCCATTCTCTCTACTCTCTCTCTTGATGATTTCACCATTTCCCACGAATTCAATCATCAATTCCATGTAGTTGCTTCCTCAGTCTATATACCCAGCCCTAATATCTTCCCCTTAGTTTCAATCATCTCTTATCACCAATTGCTTACTGGACATCTCCACTGGGAAGACCTGTAGGTGTCTCAAAGTCAGTATTTTTAAAATGGAACTCATCTTTTCTTCAACACTTATCCCTTACAATTCCCTATTTTTGTTAATTATACCACTGTGCTTCTAGTCAGTCAGGCTGAATTCATCCTTGACCATCCCCTCTCCCTTATGTGTCCCCTTACTTACCATATAAAACCAGTTGCCAAGT
Organism: Pseudochirops corinnae; assembly: GCA_028646515.1. Classification (NCBI taxonomy): domain Eukaryota; kingdom Metazoa; phylum Chordata; class Mammalia; order Diprotodontia; family Pseudocheiridae; genus Pseudochirops; species Pseudochirops corinnae. The sequence continues at coordinate 238,341,015 of CM053588.1, read as the reverse complement.
CTTATCAATCCTTCCTCCTCAGCATCTCTCAAATTCCTTCTCCTTTCCCTTCTCACATCACTCTCATTCTAGTTTAAACCTTATAGCCTCTCACTAGTCCCTTGCAATAGCTTCCCAATTGACTTCCTTACATCAAGTCTCTTTCCTCTCTAATCTCTTTCATCTTTGATACAAGGACCAAATTAATCATCCTAAAACACAAATCTGATTGTGTCACTCCTCTGCTCAAAAATATTTATCAGTTCCCTATTGTCCCTTGAATAAAATACATTTTCCTCAGTTTGGGCTTTAAAGCTCTCCACCAAATGGTTCACATCTACCTTTCCAGCCTTATTTTATATTACTTCCATTCATGCTCTTTGCTATTCCAATCAAATTGGCCTGCCAGTTGTTCCCTATAAAATACATTAATCTCTTGTTACTGTGTCTTTGCTCAAGTGATCCCCCTTGTCTGCAATGCCCTCTTTCCTAGTTTCCAACTTGTAAAATCTAACTTCCTTCAAAGCACAGTTCCCTCCTCTTTTACAAAGCCTTTCTGTTATTAGGACTCCCTCTTGAAGTGACTTTTTATAGTTTGGTACATATGTAGTATTGACCCATCTGTGTAAATGTTGCATTGCCCTCAGTAGAATGTATGCCTTTTGGAAGAAGAGAGTTTTTCATTATAGTGCTTGTGATCCCCATGAATGACTTGCACAGTATAGAAACAAGTCCATGTTTGTTCAATGGACTCTTCTGAGTCCATCTCTTTTAAATTTTTAGATAAGTTTTTGGTTGATCTTATTGTCACCATAGTTATCCCTGGTGTCCTCATCTCCCTTTGCTGAAAGCCATTTCACATAACAAATACTAATTTTTAAAGAGAAAAAATATCAGCACAAATGATGAATAAATTGGAAAAGCCCCCAAACTTGTGCAATATGTAACACCTGTGGATCTCCCACATCCAGAAGGGGTAGGTTAAAGATGGCCTCTCATCTCTCCTCATTCAAGTCTGCTGGATCTTTACAATTAGTGTTTTTTAGTGCATGGCCATTCTTTCTCTTTACGTTGTTGTTGCTGTTGTGTGTACTATCACGTCATTTTATTCTCATAACAACCCTTTGAGGCAGGTGCTGTTAATATTCCCATTTTATAAGAGAAGGAAACAAACTGAGATATAATGATGACATTTATAATAACATGAAGATAACTAGCATTTATGTGGTGTTTTAAGGTTTACAAAGATCTCTACAAATATTATCTCATTTAATTCTCCCCATAGTTCTGGGAGATAGGTGCTACTATGATGAGAAAACTGAGGTGGACAGGTTAAGTGACTTGCCCAGGGTCATACAGCTGGCAAGTATCTGAGTTTAGATTTGAATTCAAATCTTCTTGTACTAGATCCAGTGCTACCACCTAGATTCCTGCTAAAAAGTAAGTAACTTATCTAGGCCCACGTGGCTAATAAGTGTCTGAGGTAGAATTTGAACTCAGGTCTTTCTGACTCCAACACTCTATCCACTAGGACACTACTGCCCTCAGAATTTTACTCAGAATATTGCTGCCAAAATATCAACCACACTCTATAACCACAGTTATCCTCCCTAATAAGTGTATGATAATGAATGTTGAGTGTTAGCTGGCTAAAACATATAACCAAGTAGGAAATCCAAAGAAGAACAAGAGTAAAGGATTCTGTATAATAAGAAGAGAAGATGATGGTTTGGTCACGTGCTAAGAGTAAGGGATGACCAGAGAAGAGCTAGAGAATTTCATTGCTCCTCTAATAATTTGGGAAAAAGCAATACAAACTTTTGGGAGAGTATGGACAAGAGCGGCATTGGCTGGTCAGGCATGGGTCAGTTGCAGTTTGAATTCTTGGAGGGAATTGCTGGGTTCACAGATCCATTTGAGTATCTGAGTGCTTGAAGTGTCCAGTAAGAATAATATTCAATTTCTATTAAAAGCAAATGGGGAGTTATTTCATCACAAGTATTTGGGAGCTTCTTGTTGTTGTTAAATAGTTTTCAGTTGTGCCTTACTTCTTATGACACCAACTGGAATTTTCTTGGCAAAGATACTGGAGTGATTTGTCATTTCCTTCTCTAGCTCATTTTTACAGGTGGGGAAACCGAGGCAAACAGGGTTAAGTGACCTGGCTAGGGTCACACAGCTAGTAATGTCTGAAGCCTGATTTGCACTCAGGAAGATGAGTCTCCCTGACTCCAGACCTAGTACTCTATCCACTGCACCACTCAGCTGCCTATTTAGGAACACATTTGACTTATGTCCTCTTGAGTCTCTATGGGAAAATTAGGCAAAATATTTGTAAAATTATCAGACCTATTTGGAAGAAAGATGTGCAATTAACAATGGGGGAGGTCCTGTGCAAAATTAGGAAGTAGGTGACATTTTATTCCTAGAATCTCCTTAGTTCTATTCTTATTTTCTGGTCCAAGGTACCAATTTACCTACTTGGGAGCAAAGTGCCCAAATTCCAATTTAGAGATGTGTCCTTTACTCATGAGTTTGCATTTAAGTCAGTGTCACATATGTAATGGACATTTCCATTTTAATCCTTTTCTCTAATTGTGAAATTAAAAAAAAAATTGTCATTTCAAATAGCAGAAGGACTCTGGGGCAGAAGGGGGAGAAAGAGGCTGATGATTCATCCTCACCCTTAAAATAATATTTTGTGGGCAGACCTCTGCCCCATCCTTCATAGGTCAGCTCTGACTAATAAGAACAATAGTTTGTAGGCTTCATCCTTGAGCTCATAATGCTGTCTTGTATTCTTAAAAATGAGCAGTTTATTACCCTGCTTTAAATTGGCCTCAGTCTGATGGATATAAACCTTCTAAGGCACACAGAGGCTATGGATAATTTTTTTTATTACGTAGTAGGTCAGGACTCTGATTAGGACTCTTTTTGCCAAATCCCCGTGTTTTGTCTTCATTTTTTCTTTAGCTAATAAAAGATCAAAATTAATTAAATCTTCTGATCTATGTGGACAGCTCTTGGAGTTGTGTTAAAATATAAGGACAGTGAACTTGTTCACATAATTTTAGCTTCATAACCTGAACTCCAATTTAATTCTGTGTCTCTTACCCTCCTGCTGGAGATTAATTGCTGCACCAGTTGCTAAGCTGACTTACCTACTTTCTTATATGAAGAGAAGGGATGTGATTCTGGTCTTATTCCGGTGTTCTGTGTGAACAATGACAAAGCTTTTAAGAGGCTCTAACAATCCATTAGGGAGGCAGTGTTGCCCAGGTGAGGAGTCAGAAGTCCTTGGCTTTTTAGTGATTCTCCCGTGGTTGCCTGTGTGATCTGGGGCAAACAATTTAGCCTCTCTCTGCCTTGCTTTCTTCACTGGGAAAATGGAGAACATAGGGCTGGCCTCTTGCCACCCTCCCAGGATCACAGGGGTGATGATTATTAATGGGTCTTGAAAGTTTATGAACCTTGCAAGAAAGGTAGTCTTCAGGCAAGGCAGAGATTACCCTTCTTTTCTTTATGCGACCCAGAGCAATTTACCTTCTTGACAATCCACAGAGTGGATGCCTAGCTAATTGGACATGTCTTTCAGAGGACTCAAGTGTTGCGAGTTAACATGCCATAATATTTCAGTAGTTCTGTGATCTCATCAAAGTGAATACTCCATCCAGCAGTGGAGATGGAAAGTCATCCAAACCTTCTTATCCCTTGTGATCTGTTTTTTGTATCCTGAAGTCACAGTATTACGGCATCATCGATTCAGAGATGGAAGAGACCTTAGAATTCAAGTCCAACCCCCTTATTTTACTGATGAGGAGCCTGAGACACAGAGACTTTAAGTAACTTGTCCAGGGTTATGAGCTAAGAATTAATAATAATAGTGCTTTAAGAAAGGACCATATAAATGTTAGTTATTATAATTATTGTTAACTTGTAACTTCATTTTATCTTCACAAAATTCTATGAGGTAGATTCTATTATTATCATTATTTTACAAATGGAGAAACTGAGGCTGAGAGAGGTTAAGTTATTTGCCCAGAGCCACATAGCTCATCATGATAATAATAACTAACATTTTATGCAACACTTAAAGGTTTGCAAGTGACTTTTGAGGAAGCAAAGCCTGAAAGGATTGGTTAACTCTCTTTTTCTTAGGGTATCAGAGTGTCCCTGGGTCTCAAGGAAGTTGTGAGAGAGAATGGATTGTAAGAGACAAGTCTTCATTGCTTTGAGTAACTATAGTATTGATTTTGGAGTTCAAGGGCATTCACTAACTGTCCTCCATCCCTTACCTCACTGAATTTACTTCCTGAAGTGACCCAAAGATCTATGACAATAATGACTTTTATTATTTATTTTTCAACCTATTTTTACCTACTTTATGTTATTTGATTTTTCTAACACTCTGTGAGGTAGTGAAGTTAGGCAGCATCATGTCTCCATTTGACATAACATTTCTGTCAGAGTCCAAAGGACCTGACTAAGCCTGGAGGAATTTTTACTTCTTTAGCTCATTGGCCCCAGATCATCTCACAACTTCTTTGTCTGATACTATTGGCATTTTTGTCACCAACTCCTCTTGCAAGCCAGTCTCAAAGGGTGAACAAAATTATTTACAGGTTAAAGAACCAATAGGGTTTGTCCACAGAATACTGAAAATACTGGTGGTAATGGCCAATTCTTCTCTTTTGTTGAGTTGTTTCAGACTCCTCATGACTCCATTTGGAGTGTTCTTGGCAAAGATACTACAGTGGTTTGCCATTTCCTTCTTTGGCTCATTTTACAGATGATGAAACTGAGGCAACCAGGGTTAAGAGACTATCTTAGAGTCACATAGCCAGGAAATTTCTGAGGCATGATTTGAACTCAGAAAGATGTAGTCTTCCTGATTCCAAGTCCAGTACTCTATCCACTGTGCTGCTTAGCTACCCCTTTCTCTAGAGATCCACAAAACAATTTCCATTACTTACTGTCTTGCCCTGTGAAGGCTAACAAGTATTTTCTCTAGCATGACTTCTCAGTATGTTACCTACCACGACTCTCACAGATGTTCCTTCTAAATATGCTCTCCTCCAGTTCCTCTGGCTGATTGTGGGTGGTGTAGTCTGATGTTCTGCCTGATGTTGTCTATAGATTCCAGCATTTTCCCTCACTGTCCCCCATGCTTAGAATCTTCCTCATCTCAGCCTGCTGACTTCCCTGGCTTCCTTTAAGTCTTACTAAGAATCTCATCTTTTACATTAGTCTTTCCCAATCCATCCCCCGTAATGCCAGTGTTTCCCCTCTGTTAATATTTCCTACTTATACTGGATATAGCTTGTTTTGTACCTAGTTGTTTGCTTGTGGTTTCCCTCATTATATTGTGAGCTCCTTGAAGTCAGACTGTCTTTTGCCTTTCCTTGTATCCCTAGCACTTAGCAGAGTGCCTAGCATATAAAAGGTATTTAATAAACGCTTATTGGCTGACAATTTGATGGCAGGGTCATTGCGCCCCACCAGTGCTTCCTACTGCGATTCCTCCACTACGTATAATGTCTCTCTGCCCTTAGTCTTCTTGTCTCTCCCTCCCTGCCAATATCATCCAAGAGGTTAGACATAGCCTTGTAAAAAGGGCTATTTCAGAACTTCCTTATCTTGGTAGACATACTTCTTCTTGTACCCAGATCTTAACATAGCATCAACCAAGGTCTCTCCTCTGTATTTTGTCCTTGCACTAAAACACATCATACCTTGTAACTTCCTAGTTCAATTAGAAGCCTCAGGTATTCTTCAGTGATCCTTTATGGAACTTTGAGGTAGAGTTATTCAAATCACCTAGGGCCACTTCCTAGACCATTCAGAGTATTTGGTAGGAGAGCCGAACACTCACCCAGTATTGTTCCATTGGTGCCGACGAAAATAAACTTAACTATCTCTTTTTCTTGGACAAGACCAGTGGTTTCATCTCCCATGAAGGGAATTCCCTCTCCCAATGATAATCAACACCTATTTTTCAGTTTATGATTTTAATAATAATAATAATAACACTAGCTAGCATTTGTATAGCTCTTTAGGGTTTGCAAAGTGCATTTTGCTTTCTTAGCTGACACTCACAACAACCCTGTGCTATCATTATTTCCATTTTATAGATGAGAAAATTTGAAGATGAGACAGATATGCCCCAAGGTCACACAATTGGTAAGAGTTTGAAGTAGGATTTGAATTCATCTGCAAAGACCAGTGCTCATCCTAGTGATGATACCACCTTGCTTCCTAGGGCATGGAGAGGTTAGCTGACTTGTCTAGGATCCCTCAACCAGTCTATGTCAGAGATAGGACTAGAACTCATCTTTTTCACTCTGAGGTCAACTCTCTATCCACTATATGATAGTTTACACTTTTTGCTACATTCAGATAAGCACAATAAGGCTTAGAAAAAGTTGTGTGACTTGGCTGAGTTTACATTGCTAGGGTTTTTTGCCACCTGATAAATACTTTTTCTACTTTATTATACTGCCTCTTAATTTGGAATAGTCTATGCTTTGAGGGATGTATCTGAAGGCTAGGTAGGAAGGAGGACCAGATCTCCTGGGTAGATAGTATATTCAATGGGTGGGAATACATTGGCATTTCCCATGACAGCTTTTACTTTTATGCTTTTTTTCCTCCTTTATGAGGTCATTCATTTAAAAAACTTTTTTTTAAAAACTCATTTTGAACTTAAAAACAAACACACACACAAAAGAATATTTCCATATAGATAGCACAACATAAAAAGAGGATTCAATCTATAATTGTGAATTTCCATTTTTACACTGTTTACTTTTTTTTTTGGAAAAGCTATGTAACTGCACATCATTTCCAAAGCTACCCTGTTTTTTCAATGCTTCCTTCTAAGTTTTCTTCTGTTCTGAGTTCATTCGTTTTCATGGCTTCACTTACTACCTATACCATCAGAGACTAAGGTCTTGGGAATGGACACACTCGAAGGGGGAAGAAAACTTTGTGAGTCCAAGGCTGTGGAGGCAATCATTGTGGAGATTAGAGCAAACAGACACCAAGACAACCATCTAGTGAGGAAATGAGTGTCATTAGACTCCATCCCTCCCTCCCCAAGCCAGTACCCACCTCTCAGCTTTCACATCTCAGTGGTACCACTTTTCCCTCATCTTCTGAGCCTTAATGAAACCTTGGAGTCAACTTTGAGTCCTCTCTTTCCTTCATAATCTCAACATACTTACTCATTTGCCAACTCTTATCATGGTGGTGGTTCCAACACATAGAATCTTGCAACTTTGGTTTCTCCACTAAGATTTGGGTCCACAATCTGATCTCTAGGCTTTATCAGAAGCTTCAGTTTTCTTGGAAATCCCTTTTGCATCTTTGGGGTGGAGTTTTTAAGACCTCTTAGAGCTATTTCCCAGACCATACTGGAATAAGAAAGCAGAAGACTCAAAGGTTCTCCCTTAGAGAAACGATATCTCTTCTATTGATTCACTTCACCTGGCACCACACTAGTCTAAGATCTGGTGTCCTCATGCTTTGATTATGGCAAGAGTTTATCCATTCTTTCTTATTCCAGGTTCATTTTAATCCTTTTTTCCCCCATAATGTAGTTAGGTAGAGTCCTTAAACACTGAATTCATGCTGTTGCCTTCTTGCTCAGTAGCCTAAATTTAGTAGTTCTGTCATGAGAAAAACCACCATTCTTGTTGAATTTCATAAATGTCCAAAATCAGTCTTAGTACCTATTCTCCCATGACTTGGGGGATAGGATTTCTCAGGAAAAGAGATGGAGAGGGGATAGTCAGAAGGAGGTATTTTGGGGAAGGTGTTATACCAGTGGGATGGGGACAAAAGTGTGGAGCAGAAGCAATGTCTTCCCTTGGGGAAGACAGTAGTGTTGGCTTTTCACATGGTGGGGCCGGGGAGACAGAGTCATCCTGCTTTAAAGAAAGATGTAGTTGGACTGGGGATAGGATAGACTAGGAATAATAAATCTTCCCCCATCTTTCCTCCTTTTCTTTTCTCCTAGTGCATCCTTTCCCCCTTCTCTTTCCTTTTTTCTTCTAAGATCATCACAATATAACAAAACCATTCACAGGCCATCTGCTTTTTTGCAACTACTATGATCCCTGATAACCTGAACCCTGAAAGGACGCTTGTGTCATCTCCCCTTCCCCACCCCCCACACCTTTTAGAATGCAAACATTTCATCCTTATAAAGTCCCTTCCAAATGCTAACTTGTATTTACCAGGGAAGAGCTGGTCAGCTCAAATGTAACTTGGACAGAAAGTGTTCTTCTTCACTCTCCTATACTCACAATGCGAGGTCAACTGTTCTTCTCTTCTATTTGCTTCAGGATTGGAAGGAGGGGTACAAGAAGTGTTGGAAAATATAATACTATTTGCCTGGGAAGGGAAGCCTTGCTATTTTTCTTCCTCTTTTCCTCCCTTCCAGGCTCCAAGGGGAGAGAGAATAGAAGCCTTTGTTAGTGAACTTGGCCACCCCTGATCTATGAGTATATTAAGGCAGCATGAAATTGGGCTCTTATAGTTCATAATAAATGGGTTGTGAATCTTTATTTCTTTCCTGTAAAAATATGAGTTGGCTTAATAGGTCTTAATGCAGACAGCATTGTCTGGTCCAGCTTCCTGATTTTGGCTAAATTCCATAGTAGGATGTTTCATAGAAGGTTAAATACTTCTAGGAGTTACCTAACTTCCTCCCATGATGCCCCCTCCCAAGTCCCACTTCTTTTCAGGCAAGGAGAAGGATATTAATCCTTAGCTATCTTTATTTCTTATCCTCCCTCCAAAAAATTAAAAACCAAACCAAACCAAACCAAACACAACTTCCTACTGCTATTCTCCATCAAAAATGAAACAAAACAAAACAAAAAACCCCAAACAACTGCCAGGATTAGCCACCTTATAAAAGTATATTTGGATCATGAAGCTGCACTGTTTCATGATTTTATCAGATGCTAAACCCTTTTCAAAGCTATCTGGGTAATATTTCACCATAAAGCCAAAGGGATTCCAGTTTATGTGCCATAATTACCAGGGAGCATCATTTAAGTTCCTGACTCTTATGTGTCCACTGGGGGTGCCATGAAGAGGCCGGGGTTTGGGAAGAGTAGATTTTTACGCTTGGGTTTCATCTCCTTTGGGTCACATGAGAAATTCTGTACTCAGCAGGTTTTATTATGGGGCTTTCATTTGGCTTGGGCCCACTTTATGCCGATAAGAAGCACTATGGAAATATAATTAGTGTCTTTGTTTTTAAGATATCTCATTTCACAATGACTGTGAGTTAACAACAGTTATGGCACCGAAATCGTTAAAATCATGTAAATGCTTAAAGTGTGTAGGCCTGGGAGATTATAGTTTCATTAGAGAAAAGGCTATAAAGTTAGACCTAGGTAATTACCTTTCCCATTAATGCTAGAAAATTCTGTGCTCCACTGAGAAGTGATCGTGGCGCATCGAGCCTTCTGGGCTGTTACATTCAAACTGTAGGAGCCTCTATTTCATCAGCACAAGCTGCAAGGAAACAGCGGAGGCTTTCCAGGTGTACTTTGCAAATTGGGGTTTAAATGTGGAACACATCAAATTAAAATTCAATATTAATTATTTTGTCTTGCTAGGAGCCTGAGTAGTTTAAAGCAGCAAGGGTAATTGTCTAATTCATTGTGTGTGTCTACAGCGAACTTAATCATTATGTCAGCTTCCTAATAAAAGGTTATTATAGAAACAAAGATCCCAATTTTACATATGGTAGGCAAGGGAGAATTCGAAGAGCTGGTCTCCAAGGTAGACTTGAGGTTCTTGACAAATGATGCCCATGCTGTGATCAGATACTTAACAAGAAATCTCGTTATTAACTAGGCCTGTACAGATAATTAGCACTTGAGCTTCAAATTTTAAATCTGGCTTGAGATGTATAATTTATCAAAAGCCTTAGCTTGCTGTCAAAGTCCTATAATAAGGTGGTGTTATTGATGAATTGAGATTAAGAGCAGATTGAAGAGAAAATTAGGCCACTGGTTAGCCTGAAAGGTCTGATTTCAATATTTACAGTACTAATTTGGCATTATTTTGGTAAATGGATGTGGTCCCCAAGTGCTACATGGTATAAAGGAGTAAACTATGCATCATTATTCTAACAGAAAAAGTATTGTTTACTGTACACCGAATTTTGCAGCACTAGCAGTCTGGTTAATAGGCTGCTTTATGAGATAAGTGTACCTGTTTTTTATTGCACGCATTTATTATAACACATTCAGCACCCAGGGCTTTTAGTGAAAATTAGAAAATGTGGCTTCTTTACATTAAAAATGATATTACATTAGACTAATTGCCATAGAGCACGTCTTCCTGATTTAACTCACGTTCGTTTATCTCTTGGCATTGTCTTCCAAGTATTCTTGCCGCTGGAATTTAGATAACTATATTCGAGCTACATAAAATGAGCAATCTATTTTTTAATGATCTCTGGTAGCACTTCATTGCAAGTGGTTGGGGAGAGGTGCAGAGGAGGGGTGTGGGGGAGAGTCACCATATGCAATCCATCTCTGGTGCCTTCTAGCTGCAAAGCGCATTGAGAATATACCGATGTGAATCTCAGCAAGCTAAATCTTTTTGATGCATGTAATCAAATGTTGTTTGGGGGCAATATCTGATCTTCAAAATTGTATTAGCCATAGCATAAGGTTGTGGTAAATTAGAGCCTTGTTTTTCATTGCTCGAAATTACAAATGGCATGATGGGTGTGTGGGAAGGGGACTAGACAGTTTGGTTGTACATCATATCAAACATATACAACACATACAGCACGCCGCACTATCATATATCTATGTGTATCTCATAGCAGTATCTTCTAGGAAAATAATACAGAGTCTGTCGGTTTCCAGAAAATTGCCCTGAAAATCCCTTGTAACGTGTTATTGGCAGCAGTTCCTTTCCTTTCTGTTTCCAGCTGTCCGATGGGGTATGCCAAGTCACAGCAGGACCTGAGGACTGTTTGTATTCAACTGTGGCATTGAGCTTTATGGTGATTTTCCTTGTATATTGTGCACTTGCACACATGCAGACTTTCCAAGACTCAGCAGGAACACTCCAGTGTTTATGCTGAGGTGGTTAGCTAGTTGGCAAATTGCTATTGTACAGAAATATGTGACAGAGTAAAATGTATTGCATTACATTTTCTATCGATACCATCTTAATGCTGACCAATAACACGTCTGCGTTCGTGCTGACCCTTCCTCCCAGCTTTAATCTTAGGCTTGATTGAATTTAGTAGAGGGAGTTGGTTGAAAGGGGGAAGGGACCTCTTCCCCTCCTCCATCTTTAGCTCATCTTCCCTTCCCTCTTCTCCTCTTCCCCACTCCATTCCTCCTATCTCAAAAAACAATGGTTAAGCATTTTCTTTTTTTAAGATAAAAAAGGTATAGTTCTTTGGCTGTTGCAATACACCACTGATACAGACTAATGGATATTTATTTCACTTTAGTGCTTTATATGGAGGGGCTACAAGAAGGGGAGGGGAACCTAACTAATACCAATGAAAAGCAAGGCAGCTTTGATTGAAGGGACATTTCCAATAATTTCTTAATCTGTATGACTTTTGGTAGCCACTTTAACATATATTATCTTGTCTGATTTCCATTGTTGGAGATTGTCATTCTCTAAGTTAGAGATTTGACAGATGAGGAAACTAAGTCTCAGGGAGGTTGCCTTGAGGACTTGGCCAGATTTGTACTTCTAGTTAGTGGCAGAGCTTCGAGTAGAACTCAGTTTCCCTATCCTGTGCTTTTTCTCTCTATCAAGCAAGAAGCAATTGTTATCTTCTGGTTTGACTTTTTCTTTTAGCAAGACCTAGGGTTTTGCTGGTGCAGGGTCCTCCTTCTATCAATATAGGCTAGCACCTTCTCTGTCACTTACAGTCTTAAAAAGGTACCTAGGGACACTGAGAAGTGTAATGACTTGCTCAGAGTTACAGGGGTAGCAGATATCGGGGGAGTGAGGGCAGGGGGAGGGTAGGTCTTGAACCCAGGTTGTCCTAACTCTGAGGCCACGATCCATCTACTATCTATCCATAATGCCTCTCCCACTGTGTCTTTCTTAGTAATAGTCCTTTTTTTTTTTTCAGGGGGTAAGGCAAACAATTGGGGTTAAATGACTCGTCCAAGTATTAAGTGTCTGAGGCTGGATTTGAACTCAGATCCTCCTGATTCCAGGGCCAGTGCTCTATTCACTGTGCCATCTAGGCGCCCCAAGTAATAGTGCTTTTAAAAATTTAACTTTGCAAAAATGAGATTTGGGAGTGGAAGGAGTACTGACCCTGTGCATCCTTGGACATAATTTATTTTGTCTTTCATATAGGCTGTTTAAAATGGAGGATAGAACAGAGTTTGTAATGATGTAACAATTTCAGACATTGTTCTTAATCATCTCTCAGAAGAGGGCTAAGGGAAATTTCCTGAGCTAGCTATAAAGGTTGGGCAAAAGCAAGTGTTCCTAGAATTTCTTTTTTGAGATTATTGTACAACTTTTTGAATGGTTTCTTATCATAGCCTTGGTGAAGCCAACATGCTAAACCAAGGGATGGATGATCCTAAAGGTCATAGCCTTACATAATTTGTGCTTAAAAAATTAAACAGCTATGTATTATAACAGTCACAATAGCTGACTATTATTCTACACTTTTGTATAGATGAATTTTGGATGAATTAGCTGAGGTACAAGAAGGTTACTTTGAGGACCCTAAATCGCACACATCAACAGCTATAGCAGGATTAAAGGTCTCACTTCTCTGATGCTTACAGTACTGGACCCTATGGTTTCCTAATATATTTTTTATTTCATCCTCCAACCTTCTCTGTCATCCACACCTCCCCTAACCTCTGTCAAGAATATGTTGTTCTATCAGAGTGGAGCCTAATAGACTATGTTCTATTTGGAGAACTTAGGGGAGAAATTAGCAAATAGAATTAAAAAAAGAAGTCACTCCACAATCTACAATCCAAACACCATACTCAATACTTAAAGCTACCTCTCTTGAATTTAGGACTATGGAATCAGGCTATATAATTGTAAACACTTACTTGCCAGCTTAGCAGGTTAAATATATTTTCTTCTATCTCAAAATGAAACACTCATCAACAAATAAATGCTGTATGCTGGCCTGATATGCTGTTAAAAATAACAAAGGAATCGACGATAATCACTCATCTCAGGACAGTAGGACTATGTATTTTTATTTTGAATAGAACTCTGCACCAGGGACCAGTTTTTCACTCTCCTCCATGCCTTGTCTTCCCCTCCTGTTCAGAGCTTCCTTCAAAGGCAAGGAGAAGATTCAGAAGAGGGACAGTGTTATAGTGTGTGTGTGTGTGTGTGTGTATGTGTGTGTGTGTGTGTATATGTGTGTGTGTGTGTGTATGTGTGTTGGCGAGTGCAGATGGAGAGCAGGAATGGGAAAAAAGAGCAAATAGAGAAAACTGTGTTGATGATGCATGAAATAAAAGGAAAGATACCAAAAAGCAGGGCTGAACTGGACACTGAAAGTGAAAAAGAGAACAGTAATGGCAAACATTTCACAGCTCCATTTTTTCGGACAACCAGCAGCATGTATGTTTTAGAAAAAAGCATATTCTGTGTTCCCAGGTCAGTGAAGAGATGGGGGAGTTTCCAGTCCAGGCTTAAAGGCTTTTATCAATTAGCAGGTAGGAGGATGTAAGTGATGTGAGTGGTTTGTACTTCAGACCTGCTGGTTGGAAGTTTTAAAGAAATCACCATGACAGTTAACTTGGCCATTTCCCCCTGCCAGTTTTTTAAAAAAAGCTATTAAAAGGAAAACTGAAAAAAAAAAATTGAACAAAAATATAGGTACACTTGAATGTTAGAGGACCTCAGATCAGTAAGGATAAGTTATATAGGCATCTTATGAATCCTCTTCCATGATGATAAGAACCCAAAACTTAGTCCTTTTATCTTGTAAGCTGCTGTACTGATTTTACCAATCCACTGTGAAGACCATTTTTTTTGGGGGGGGGGTGGTATGATATAATCTGAGGAAATTATCTCTGTTAGGAATTAATTGATTTCCCCCTTTGTGATTAGAAATTAAACATAGATCAAAGGGGATTTCAAGGCACAAAAAATTTCCTTTTATTAAGCAAGCATTTTCAGGGTACTGCCAAAGCTTAGTTGTGGAGAGCTGAGCTATCATAAAGCTCCGGAACCAATGCAAAATTGTTTTAAAAGTTGTATAGATGAAATGCTTTCTTGCAGCCCAGCTATTAGGGAGGCTGGGACTTCACTGCTCTGACATGTTTTGGTTAATATGTACTCATATAAACACAGGGCAGCATTTATCATTGTTTTAGATCATCTCCAGGAACATAATTTCACTGAAATGGTCACTTATTACTGCTGTTGTTTTTCATTCTTAGTCTTGGTAGTGATGCTGTCAGTATAGCCAATTTCCACAAACATATTCTCTTTTAAAAACTGACTCTACGCTATATGTAAAAATTAACCCCTTCTCCTGCTTTTCATTTTACTATGATCCCAAAGAGCAGAGAAAGCCCTAGCAAAAAAAGACAGATTTCTCATCATAGAGCGGGTCTCCTTTGGGTGCACTATCCGAGTGTGACCAATAGGGGTCTCCAGTGTATCACAGAACTATTTGCCGCTCATTCATTTATGATTATTTACAGTGTATTGTACATGCAGACAGAGTGAAAGAGAGAACAGATTTATAACGGGGCAACAGGGCTGGCCCCAGATTTATTTGAGGAGGGGAACGGGTGACATCACAAGTTGTAGGTGATGAGGTGAAACAGAGTCTGGTTTGGGCTGCTATGAAATTTGCTTTCACAGTGGTATCTGCATATGCTGGTGGTGCCCAAATGACTCCAAACATTGATATGAAAAAAAAAATCATTCAATAATCTGGATGTTTCTGAATATTTGAACACTAGGTGAATTTTTCATTTCTCCCTTGCATGTTTTCACATTGTGTTTGTACAACCTAAATGGCAACACTCTATCCAGTGTCTAATTGTTTCCTTTAAGTAAAGGTATAGGTATAAAAATTTATCTCTTTTTTTCCATAAATGAATGAGAAGGTGAAATGAAAGAGGGCTACCTTATATCTTGGCAAATTGAAGCCATAGATGTGTCTCAGAGGTAGCAAACAGGTTTGTGGAATTTAAAAATAGTATACTTTGAAAAATTCATTGCAAATCTCCCTTCTATAATTTAAAAAAAATAAAATTAGATAAGATTTTTTTTTTTTTTACTAAGGAAGTCCTTGGAATTAATAAAGAAGATCATCTTGGTTGGAAGGCAAAGGAAACCCTAAGTGAGCTTGCTATTTTCAGACTTCTCTTTCCTATGGAA
Source organism: Pseudochirops corinnae (assembly GCA_028646515.1). Taxonomy (NCBI): domain Eukaryota; kingdom Metazoa; phylum Chordata; class Mammalia; order Diprotodontia; family Pseudocheiridae; genus Pseudochirops; species Pseudochirops corinnae. The sequence goes on along the minus strand of CM053588.1, from coordinate 238,325,643 downwards.
GAGAGGATGTCTAGATGGGGAGGCAGCCTTGGCAAAGGTGAACCAAAAGTTTCCAATTTGGAGGGGGAGGGGGAGGAGAAGGAAAACCATATGAATATACCACATTTAGCTCTGGAAATCAGACCATAACAAACTTAAGAAGGTTGTCAAAGTGACCTTGTTTGACGGAAGCCTATATGGCTCTATGACTAGACTGGCCCAATAAACCAATCTCTTTATCTGGCTGGCATCTTTGTGGTCTATTGAACTCTTCCTTTTTTAAAGGTGGTAGGTTTGTCTATCCAGCTTTGGAAACAACACAATATTTTTTAACTGGCCTTTGAAATTGGGATGAGGGCTTAAAACCTGGGACAAAAGAGTTCAGCAGAATTGAATGATTTTAAAGAGATATCATCAGGGTCTCAAAGAAGAACTATTTCAATGCATAGTTTGGGAAGGAAACCTAATAGGGAATCAAACACATTAAAGTAAGCAATATATAAAACCTAGAAATTCTGAAAAGGAAATTTGAGAATGTGGAAATGAAACTTGGTTGTTAAGGATCAATGTTAAGAAGAAAAGGAAGTTTATGGGGATGCATTTAGGAAGACCAGCATGGAATGGCACCTCAGTGTTTAGATGACTCCAAAAGTACCTAACTCATTCTCAGGAAGCAGCAGACATCCATAAAATCTAATTCAATACACAGTTTATTTTCAGTGATGCTTTCAATTCAGTTCCACATGACACAGTCAAAAAGTAAGTTGGGAAAAGTTGGTTCAGAAGTTTTGGTAGATGAAATACAAAGTGGAAAATTTTTTCTTGTGGAGTAGTTAGTTATATGGGAACAATATTGGCTAGAGCAGTGGCGTCAAACCCTAATAGAAAAGAAGGCTACTTATCTGTACATAAAGATCCCTGACAGCCATCTATTGACTTAGTTTTTAAAATATAATGTTATCTGTGTTTTTAGAAATTTATTTTGTGAAATATTTTCTAATTACATTTTAACCTGGTGTCTATGACGCCTCTGGGCTAGAGGTTTATATTGGGTGTTGTTCTTTTGTCTTTAGTCTAATGCTATTTCTGATTTTTTTTTTTTAATCAGAGGTTTGGACAAGACACCAAGATTGGAGGGGCAATTAACATGAAGAAGGGTAGGACTACGATTCTAGTGACCTTGAAAATTGTCGAAATGGCTTGGTATAAATCAGATGAAACTTACTAGGAATATACACATGTGGGAACGTACTGTAGGAAGAAAAAAAAACCCAGATGAAAGAAAATGACTATGGAAAAAATAAAGATTTGCCATCTGCCTATGAGTTGCAGTGCTACATCTTGGAGCCTGGTTACAGCAATATCATCAGGGTCCTTGCCGTCTTACAGGTGAGGAAGTCTTGCAATGTTGTTGTTTTGGTATGTTGTGGCCCCAAATGGACCTAAGAGTTTATCAAACTCTACTGTGTGATTTACTAGACAGCATGCTTTAAGGGAAAAAATACTGGACTTGGAGTTAGAATGCTTGGGTTCCAGTCTGATCCTCACCTTTCATCTATTGGCTTCATATCTTTGGGCAAGTCACACAATCTCTGTGATCCTGTCTTCCCATCTGTAAAATGGGGATAATAACACCTGCCATGCTTCACCAGGCTGTTAGGAGAATCCAGATGAATTCAGAGAACATATTCACTAATTCTTGTCCTCATTTCAGTTCAATTCATTTAAATTCTTCCTAGAAGTAGTTAGACAGAGTGCTGGGCTTGAGGTCAAATAGATCTGAGTTCAAATGTGAATCTAGGCAAGTCACAAGGCTCTGTGCTCTGTGAGTGAAGCAGAATTGCAATAGCTCAGAAGAAACATGAGATGTGCAAATTTCCTTCCCAAATATTTATATGGACTATTTGTGTCTGCCCTGTGGCACGTGCCTTCTGACCAACTCAAATTGGTTTGAGTCACAGTCAGTTGTTTTGTACATTGACCCTGATATGGTGATATCATTTTGGTTGTCTTTAATTATGAAGGACAACAACAATGATCAGCCTCAGTTTCCTCATCTATACCTACTTCCCAGGGTTTTTGTGAGGATCGAGTAAGATAATATTTGTAAAGCTCTTAACACAATGTCGGGCACATAGTAGGTTCTTAGTGCTTGGTTCCCTCCTTCCAATTCAATAAGCATTTATAAAGTTCCTGGTATGTTCCAGGGATGGTACTCCAGGAGTTTATATTCTATTCATGATTGGAGTGGGTTGGGCTGTACATTACTTAAATAATGTACAAGGTGCAAAGTAGAATATGATGGTGACAAAGAAAAAATTTAGACAAAAATGCCCTAAGGAAATTGGAGGAGAGAGAGAAAACACTTTTGGCTGGAGAGATAAGATGAGATAATGAAGGTGAAAGTGCTCTGAAAACTGTGAAATGCTGTACATATGTAATGCCGCATTATTCATGAGATGCCCCTGAACTTTTCTTCTTGTGTTTCTGGGCTATATGAATGTTCCCAACTGCAAGGATTCCTAGGGCCATTCTTACAGACCAGCATCCAGTAGAAGGCTCAACATTATAAAAGAGGATAAAGGAGACTTTCATAAAGCCTATTAAATTTCTGGTATATCTATCACATTGTGTGCTATGTATAGGAGCTATAAATAAATAGCAGCATCAGAAATGATTAAAGATGTGGGAAATCGGATCTCCAGAGGAAGTGTACTAGTTGGGATTATGTAACCTAGAGAAGAATGAAGACTTAAAGGTTGCTCAGTAATACTATGAAAGGTTGTGATAACAAGGATTCAGTCTCCTTTTAGATGGATTAAATGGGAATGGATCTGAATTACAGCAAGAATGACTGAGGATAGGATTATGGATACACTTCCTGAAAGAAAAGGTTATTATATACTGGACCTATCTATCTTGCCACATTAATGCCAATGTTATCTGTGCACATCTTAAAAAATATTTTTTATTACCAATTACACAGAAAATAATTTTTAACATTCATTTCTTAAAATTTTGAGCTCCAAATTCTCTCCCTCCCTCCCCCTTTCCCTCCTTGAGATGGTAAGCAATTTGATATAGGTTATACTTCTGCAATCATTGTGCACATCTTTAAAAGCATGGACAATCATTTGTCTTGGATGGTCTAGTCACTGTCCTGTCTGGGATTAGAAGAATGGACTTAATAACTGAGCCCAGCTGTAGTTTGCATAATCTTTCTACCCTCTATGTGCATCTGATAGGAGTGCAAAAATAATCCTTTTGATGATTAATGACTAAATTAAATAATGCGATTCATCCCCACAATTCCAAGTGAACTGGGCCTTTGTAATTAAGGCACACCCTTTGAGAAACTGTTTGCTATTTGGGAATGGATCCCAACCTGCCAAACAGACTGGCTCTCCCCAAATCATAGGACGTTCTGAAACTAGAGTGCAGCTCCATAGTCTGTGACAATGTGCACTGTTGATGAGTTAGTTCTAGAGGCTTCTGAATTTTAATGATGCTGGAGATGATATTGTGTGTCCTTCAGCTTGTTAGAGTGACACCAGCAGTCCATAAATCATAATACCTGTGTATTGTAAAATCGATACCAAAGTGCTATCTCAGCGCTAACCCTTAATAAGTTTTTCAGTGCTCTAACGGCTTAAACTTTGCTGTAACCCATTGGACCTGTAGGTTGGGATCAGAGCATGCTTAATTTGTTTTGTAATAGAGACTTTTCTCTAATGAAGGACCGATTAGTTAAGCCTTGGTCGCTACTCTGGTGATCAGTTGGCAGAACAGCCCCTGCAATTAAGCTCGTGCATCTCTGTCCTGAAGCAAAAAAGCAGGCTTAAACAGTCAATAAATGTTAATCCAGTCAGAACCTGTCTCTGCCTTTGAAGGCTGCCCATGAGGGTTTTTTTTCACGTTGCTTTTTTTTCTCATCCCGTTTTAAATGTGGTGGTCCCCATAGAATCGGGATGTAGCGTACATGACCTCCCACTGTTCTGTAATAAGATCTGGCATGCTAACAACATGCTATACAGATCTGCCATCTATAAGTCTGTCTGTCCCTCCCCCTCCTCTCACCCACCCATCTATTTATCTATGGCTTGTGAATAAATGAGCGATTGGAACAGATCAGAGCTTCTGAAGAAATTGGGAAAATGTTTTGAATATTTATGCACAAAGAGAAGGGTGTGATTTTGTGCTGTGTAGACATCTATATTCTGGGGCCTTTCTGGGGACGTGGGGTTAGGGTTGTTTTTACTACATACACATGGCCTAAACCACGGAGGAAGGGTTTTTTTTTTTTTTATTTGCTTTTACTGCCATGGATGTTGGTTGTAATCCTCACCGATGAGTGCTAAGTTGGGAGAGCCCAATGAATAGCTAGAAGAAAAAAAGAAAAAAAAAAGGGGATAAAAGAAAGCACTTTTAAATAGTGGAACTTTCCATGAAATAAAAATAGTGTATTTTTTAAAAAAATTGTAGGCTAGTTAACATTCTCTTTACTATCTTTGTCTTCAGACAAAACTCCAGATATTTTTCCGTTCCCTTTTGTTTCCTTTTCAAAATAAGGGTGAGAAGCAGTAAGACTGACAGCCAGACAGGAAACTGGGCTTTAGATGGACAGTGGCCCGCAGACTTGTGGGCGAGGGGAAGAGGAGGAGTAGGGTCTGAAATGTAAAGTATCTTCTGTTAAATCCAGGGCTGCATTCTTTGGGAGTCTGGTTACATTTGTTTTTACTATAAGCAGGAACTTTCATTTGAAGTGGCATGAGATTTATTTCACTTTATGTAACTTAACCTGTGCCCATCATTAGAAGACATAAACTGTGGGAAAGAAAAGCAAGAGGAGAGGGTTGGAACTGGGCCTTTATTTTTTCCCTTGTCATCTCTATGTGTGGGGCACTATGGAAGGAAGGCTCGATAAGCAAAACTTCAACCAGAGATGGGGAGAGAGAACTAATTTAACTTCCTATTAGCCGGTATTTTATAAATGATTGGTATTCTGATCCTTGTGTGGTGAGGTCTGTCCTCGGCATGTGGCATCGGGGCTGTTATTGTGTAGCTCAGAGGGAGGCAGAATAGATATCTCTAGCCTCTTCTCCCCCTACCCTTCTCCAAGGGAGACTTTAATTCCTGCCAGGAGGAAAAGCAGAAGTAGAGGTTGGAGGCTACTCTGTTCTCCTAAGAGAGAAAGGATACCAGCCTAGAATTATATCTAACGACTCTCTGAAATATTGCTTGTCACATGGTTATGATCAGGTTCAATCTAATTTCTGATCGCTTTGTCTCATTATTGGGGGGAAGTGAGAACCCAAACTCTATATCCAAAGTCTGACTCCTTTCCCACCAAATGCCAGCTCCATAAGGATTACAGAGTGAATAGTAAAGAAATCCATTTATCCAAAATATAGCAAAATCCAGAAATCAGAGAAAATGTACATATGGGAAGATATTCTAGACAATAGAGTGAAGGAGCTCTCCCAAGGAGAGTAAAATAACTCAGCTCAAATGAGAGAGTGAGAGTTCTAGATCTCACCTAAAGGGAAACTCTCTAGTCTCTAGTATAGCAAGATAGGAAGGGATAAAGATATGAGAGATACTGCCAGCTCTTCTCATTTCTTCCCAGAGTCTTTTCCTTCATCAACCTGAACTGAGGTTGACCTCTTCCATCTTCCCTCTTGAAGCTGAAAGGTAGAAGTGTCTAAAGTGACACACTATAAGAAGACTGAAGAGATCTCCTCCCACAGGGCTTCTCACCAACTCCCCCCCACCCCTTGTGCAGGGAAGGGGAGGACATTCACCTCTACCAATGAGGAGAGAGCCCCATACCAATGGACTTTGGAACTGGGGTTACACTTAGTACGTGGTAAATTTGTGATTTAGAATGATAACAAATTAATCATGATTTTGAATGATAAGATAAGTTAATAATTGATGAGGCCACAGAATCTCAAAACTTTGAAGTTGGAAGGTATCTTAATGGCCACCTAGTTCAACATATACCCTAAAAAGGAATCCCTGCAATAACATACCTGACAAAGGATCATACAATTTCTGCCTCAAGGAATTCAATGAGAGGAAGCCCACCATCTCCTGAGGTGACCTACTCTACTTGTGGATAAGTCTAGTTGGTAGGAATTTTAAACCCAATTAGGTCTCTTGGTAACTTCCATCCTGGACTCCTGGTTCTGCCTTCCAGGGCCTAATAGAACAAGTCTAATTAAACCCTTGTCTATGTTCTAGACTTTGTGCAAATACTACCATCATGTTCCTCCTTATTTTCTTCTTTAAAGCTAAACCTTCCTGGTTCCTTCAGTGTATTCTTATATGATATGGACTTAAAACCCTTCACCATCCTGGCTGAAGGCCCAATATTTCTTGGGATATTTAGTAGAAATAAATGCAAATTTTTTGAACTTGGGTTCAAATATTCAACTTCACATATATAAAATAGGACAAGCATGGTTAGATAGCAGTTTGTTTGAAAAAGATCTTGAGGTGTTAGTGGACTATTATTCATTATTGGGATGTGGCAGCCAAAAAGCTAATGCGATCTTGGGCTAGATTAAAAAAAGCATAGTTTCCAGAAATTAGGTGGTGATCATTACTTTGTACTCTGTTCTAGTCAGGCCATATCTGTAGTATTGTGGTCTGGGTACCACATCTTGGGACATCTGAAGGAGTGCAAGGGGGATGGTGAAGGGCCTCAAGGTCATGCCATATCATTAAACATTTATTTGAATCAGTCAATAAGCTTTTAAAATGCAAACCATGTGTCAGGTACTCATCTAGGCAAGGCATTGGATCAGCTGAAGGAATTAGGAATGCTTAGCCCGGTAAAAAGAAAATCTGGGGAGACATGATGGTAATCTTCAGATATATTCAGGGGGCAAGGAAGAGAAATTAGATTTGTTTTGCTCAGGCCCAGAGGTCAGAACTAGGAACAATTGTTGCAAAAGGGCAAACTGAAGTTTGATATAAGGGAAAACTTCCTGATAATCACACTTGCCCAAACAGGTGATGAGTTGTCTGTGGGAGGTGGGATTTTTCCTCCCTCACCAGATATCTTCAATTTAAGATTTAATGACCATTTTTGGTGTAGATTTTTTTTTTCCATTTTTGCTTCCAATTCTGGGTTTTCTAATTCTATATTTCCCATAAAGAAACGTTTTTCAAATTTTCTGAAGCTAAGAAATCTTTTTGTTCTTTTCCTCATTCACCCAAAGTGCATCTGGAAGATGGAAGAAAGAAGATTCACAGATCAGACACAAACAGGGATATATCCAATTCTTCTGAGACTCCACAGTGCCTAGAAATGCCTCATGAAAATGCCTCATGAAAAAATCTAGAAGAATTGAAATTTGATAGTTATTGGTATAAATAGGTGGCATGATGCAGAAAGGGCACCAGATTTGTTCTGGCTTTCAATCCTAGCTCTGATACTTACCAGCAAGTCAATTAACTTATCTAAGACTCACTTTCCTCATCTGTAGTATGGGGGAGATTGGACTAGATGACTTCTGAAATCTATTCTAACTATACATCTATGATAAAATGGTAAGCAGGTAGATGATGCAGTGTATGGGGCCCTAGACTGGAGTTCAAATTTAACCTCAGACATTTACTAGCTATGTGACTTTGGGAAAATCACTTAACTTCTCTCTGCCTCCCTTTTCTCATCTGTAAAATAAAAGTACCTACCTTACAAGATTATTGTGAGAATCAAATGAGAGAATATTTGTAAAAGTGCTTTGTGACTTACATGAACTGATGCAAAGTGAAATGAGCAGAACCAGGAAAACATTGTTCACAGTAACAGCAACATCATGTGATGATCAACTATGAATGACTCAGCTCTTCTCAGCAACACAATGATCCAAGATAAGTACAAAGGACTCATAATGAAGGTGACCCACATCCAGAGAAAAAAACTGATGGGCTCAGAATGAAGATCAGAGCATACTATTTTAATTTTCTTTATTTTTTCATGTTTTTTCCCCTTTAGGTCTGTTTCTTCATTCACAACTGTGACTAATATGGAAATACATTTTTTTCACAATTTCACATATATTTTCTATATAAAATTGCTTTTCATTTTAGGAAGAGGGGAGGAAGGGAGAGATATTTGGAATTCAAAATTCTGTAAAAATGAATGTCAAAAATTATCTTTACATATAATGGGAAAACACTATTTTTAAAAAGTGTTTTGCAAACCTTAAAGCAATATATCAATGCTAGTTATTATTATGATCCTAAATGAGATGATCTCTAAGGTCCCTTGAAGCTCTATGTTTTATAATCTTATATCTTTATGTCAGTATATCCCAAAAACAGAAAGCAGAAATATTAGAACTTATATTTACTAAACAAGATTTCCCTCTTGAAGTATTTAATATGCTATATTATCAAAAGGCTGAGTTTAAAGAAGGAGGAATAGCAGTGTATCTAAAGGAATACATTCAAAGTAAGGAAATTCAGCAGAAACAAATTGATTGTGGATACTGAGTAAAAATAGCAAAAGGCAAAGTCACCAACCTGATTCCTGGATGCATTGAACGTTTGGGCTACATTGTACCCCGTTCACGGTCCAATCCCGGATTCAGTTTTCATGCTCACAATTGTTGTGAAGGCAAAAGGGGGTTCATGTGAGTGTGGAATTATAGGACTGGGTGATCAGGAGTCAGTCAACTATTAATTAAGTGCTTACTCAGTGCTAACCACTGGGAATCCACAAGACAGTCTCTGACCTCAAGGAGGTTACATTCTAATGAGGGAAGTTAACACATAAAAGGAGGTTGAAAAGAAGGAGGGAGGAGGGAGAACTTAAGCACGTTGCTGCATAGTGGAGAAAGTCTGTAGATTTAGGAGAAAAACCCAGAGAAGGATGAAGATATGCCTGCTCAGGCTCTTTTCTTTCAAAAGGAAGTTTTGGAATGAACGACCAATCAGAGGAAAGAGTATAGGCAAAAAGTACATCCAGTGTGAGAAGGCAAGGTTAAGAGCCAACTGCCAGATTGGCGAAGATGTGATAGCATGAGGAAAAAAAAGTCTAGGGTGTTAGGAGTGGAGTCCATTCACTAGGCTGGACACCACTTGAGTTCTCTCAAATACAATTACATCTCAGCAAAGTTGGGAAAACTGAGTTGGATTATTTTTCTCAAATTTTACCTCTTGGATCTTTTAATCTTTAAACTACCATTTTGGTGTGATATATTCCAAAAAAATAAGCATGTGATGGTTGCAATCTGGTTTCCAAACCTAGTGTCAAATTGAACTTGTCACTCCAAGGTAACAAATGATCTCTTAATCGTGAAATCCAGACTTTCTTCTCATTCTTCATCCTTCTTGACTTCTCTTTAACATCTAATACTGTTGATCATACCGTCCTCCTGGACACTTTTTCCTCTCTGTGGAGGACACTATTTTCTCTATCCACTGTACCACCTCGCTGCCAACCATTGGGAGGATACCATTTGGTGGTACTATTGTCTCCTGGTTCTCCTTCTATCCTGCTGACTGTTCTTTGACAGTCTCCTTTGCAGGATCATCATGCTTGATTCGATCTCCCCTCACCCCCTAAACGACCTCATTTTGCCTAGGCCCCTCTTTTCTTTCAGTGATTACATCAGCTCTCATGGGCTCAATTATCACCTCTATGCAGATGACTTCCAAGTACCATCCTTCCTTCATTTCTCTCTTGAGCTCCAGTACCATATCATGGGACATCCTGCTGAATAGCTCTGTCAAAATGAGTTGGAAAAGCTAGATACATAGCTAGAAAGTGTTTAAGGCAAGATTTAAACTCACGTCTTCTGGACTCTTAAGTCTAACATCCATTTCGGACACCTGGCAGCCCTTATCTCTGGCCTCCTCAGCTGTGTCCGACTCTTCTTGACCCCATTTGGAGTTTTCTTGGCAGAGATACTGGAGTGGTTTGCCATTTCCTTCTCCAGTTCATTTTACAGATGAGGAAACTGAGGCAAACAGGGTTAAGTGACTCGGTGAGGTCACACAGCTAGTAAGTGGCCGAGGTCAGATTTGAACTCAGCAAGATGAGTCTTCTGATTCCAAGCCTAGTTGTCTTTTCTAACACCTAGCTTCCTATAAGCTCAGCTCAATCATTGCCGCTTACATGGGGCCTTTCCTGATTCCCTCAGCTGTTAGTGCTGTCCCTCAAAACCTGAATTTATATTGCATGTACTTTACAAGTATATTGAATTCCCCTCTTTGTATACTCCAAGCCCCTGATAATAGAATGTAAGCTGTATGAGGGCAGGGACTGTCTCGCTTTTGTTTTTGCACTCACAGGGCCTGACACATGGAAGGCACGCATTTAAATGCTTCTTGAATTGGATTGGCTTGTTAATAGTATTTGGAGAATACCTACTTTGTAGAAATCCTTATATTAAGAGTTATAGGGTATGTGAAAGAAGTGGAAGAAATCGCTTTAACCAGAAGACACGGCAAACACAGACACCCAGATTACGTATGTACACCGAGCTGGGGGATGGAGAAGGTTCCTGGTCATAGCTACCATTCACGTAAGTTTTTTAAGGTTTGCAAAGTAATTCACAAATATTATCTTGTTTTGTTCTCACAACAACTCTGGGAGATAGGTACTATTATTATTTACATTTTACAGATGAGGAAACTGAGGCAGATAGTGGTTAAGAGCCTTGCCTAGAGTGATCCAGCTAGGAAAAGTATCTGGGGCTGGATTTGAATGGAAGTCTTTCTGACTCCAGGTTCAACACTCTCCCCTGTGCCATTATCTAGTTCCTATCACTGTAATTAAGACATGGAACCTTTGTTAGATGTGTTTTGCTGAAATTTTGGATTTCAACTGAATTTCTTGCAAAGACTCATGCAAATTGCATCCTATAATAAAAGCCAACATTTATTTGCTTGTTTAATCATTCATTCCTCTGTCTGTATATTAATTTATCTCTTTAATTTCTTTGTTCATTCATTCATTTATTTGGCTCGTAATTTCATTAGTGTAGGGATTACCTGAAGTAGAACCTCTCCTTCCTGATGCTGTTTAGCCACATGTCTGTAACTTAGGGAGTTGCCCGAAACTTTCAGAGGTTAGATAACTCGCCCACAGACACAGCTGGCATGTTTCAGAGACATGACGTGAGTCCGGGTCTTCCTGATTCATTTCCCAAGTTGCCTTGCTTTTCAAAATAATAATAACAAGAGCAGACAACATATATGTAGTGCTTAATGTTTGCCGAGCCATTTTCAGATGTTATTTTTACATAATCACAGCTGGGGTGCTCAGTGGTTAGACCCCCGGACTTGGAGTAAGGAAGACTGAGGTTAGATCCTGACTCAGACACTTGCTGCCTTGGACAAGCAGATTAACCCCTTGGCCTCAGTTGCCTCACCTGTAAAAGGAGCAAAGTGATAACACCTAATCCACAGAGTTATTCAAAGTCTCAAAAGATATAAAAGAGTTCTGCAAATTTTCAGTGCTGTTTAAATGTTAGATAGTACTTGTTGTTGTTTTGTCTCATTGGATTTCCACAATAGCTGTGAAAAGCAGGTGCCTCACTTCTATCCAATTTCCTTGCAAGTCAAGACATCACTCTCCCAATATCGTTGGTCCTCTTCAATGATGAAGGACAAACAACGGCAACAAACAATAGATAATATTAATACCCATTTTACAGCTGAGGGAACTGAGGCTGGGAAAGGTTAATTCCCTTGTCCTTGGGCACACAGTTATCTCTTAACTTTTTTTCAGTGTTTTTTTTTCTATTAAGAGGAAGCCTTTCGTAAGGTGAAAAATTTCTTCCTAGTTTCTCTGCTACTTTTGAAGTTCCTTCACTAAAATCTTATTCCAATGGCTCACTGGGAGATGGAGGTGACTAGTGAATAAAGCACTGAACCTAGAGTCAGGAAGACCCAGGAGCAAATCCAGCCTCATCCTTAGTCTCTGTGTGATCTTGGGTAAATCACTTTATACCGTAGACCTCATTTCTTCCTCTGTAAAGTGAGGCAGTGCCCTGATGACCCTTAAGTCTATGCCTCTGTGCCTTATGATGTTATGGAACATCATAAAAAGGGTGCCATTTGGACAGAGTGTGTCTATACCACTGAAATCACAGATCCGGGGAGTTTGAAATAAGGTATAGCCTGTTCACATAAATAGACTTGCGCAAACACACGTGGCATGTGAATCTGTGTACATTCAATAACCCTGAAAACAGAAATTGCTGAACAAAAAGGGGCTACCAGGGGGAATGGAGTGTTATTGATTATTAGGCAGTTGACTTTGCTGCCAATTGTCAATAACTGACATTTTCATCAGGGCTATGAAATTTCTTGTGGGTTTCTTTGATGACAATCTTGCAGCAAAATATCTTTAGTCGTTGTCCTTTGTGCTTGAAGAAGACTGATGTGACATCACTATGTTGGGGTCAAGGTATAGTGTGTCCAATGGTGATTGTTCAGGCACAGAGAAGACCCTACCACAGGTATATGAACATTTGGAATGCAGATGTCTCTCTTTATAGCAGTATATATTTACTTACTGGGTGAATTTAAGAATTCAAAGAGTTAATATTATCATCAATGTTGTTTAACAAATTTTGTGTGTGGTTTAACTTGGCATATGTGGGGTACTTTTTGCTCAATCCTACAAATACTCATTTCTTTAACACAAACACATTTCTCAGATGCTATCTTAGAACATAGAACAGAATGAACTCATAAGAATTAAAATGACCAGTAATTCGAAGGACATTGGAAAGATGCCTTGTGGATATTAGCAGACTATAGCATGTGACTTACCAACAATGACTTGGATGCAAAATGTGGGATAAAGTACATATCTGAGGGTTTATATAACTGGAAATGGAAGTATATTAGCCATGTAGCAAGAATAGATGGAGAGCCAAGTGGTATATAGGGATCCCTAAGAGACTAAAAGAATGAGGAAGGTGTCTTGAAAGTTGGATAGATCATCTCTGGAGAATTTATGGAGAAAAACAAAAACCATGAACAAGAATCACACAAGCTAAGAAGATAATGGATGTAGAGTGGGTGTGTGGAGAGAAATCAAGGCTCTTTCAAAGTATCAGATTATCTGAAGAAGTCAGATAAACCAGTGGGCACATCTGGAAGGAATGAAATCTTGTCTTCAGGCTTCAGAGATGGAACTTATTTTTTTTTCTTTAATAAAGAAAGGCAGCTGGGTGGTGCAGTGAATAGAGTACTGGGATTGGAATCATGAAGACCTAAGTTCAAATCCAACCTCAGATACTTATTATCTGTGGGACCCTGGGCAAGTCACTTAACCTCTGCCTACCATAGTTTCATCAACTATGAAAAGGGGATAGTAATACACCTAGCTCCTAGGGCTGCTGTGAGGATCAGAATGAAATAATATTTGTAAAGTGTATCTCAAAGTATCTGACACACATTAAGTATTTAATAAATACTTGTTCTCTTCCTTTCATCCCCTTCCCAATTAAATGCTATTACAAATGTGTTTTTTCTCCATGGTTCTATCATAAAAAAATGAGAATCAAGGTTCTTCCTTGAGTATTTTTTGTACAAGGGATGCCAGTGTCCTTGGAGAAGAAAATGGTATTCAATGAGAAGGAATATAATTGTTTAGACAGCATACTGGGATGGAAGATGCTGAAAAGTTGGTGGAACCAACCAGCCAAGCTAGGAAGGAGCCAAGGAGAGCCAGGGAAGGGGGTAGCTCAGCCTCTAACATCACTACTGGGCAGTGGAGACTGGAGGACTATTTCTTGAGGATGCTTTACATGGCATTCGTGTTTCAAGTGAAGGCTATTCATTTTTTCCTCCAGGGTCCCTGCCAAGATTCCATGATCTCCATCCCATCTCCCTCATAGGGCAGTAAGGAAAGGGGGCAGGGATGAATGCTGGAAGGCATCAATTGCTTTCTCTCTTATGCATCTATTCATATTACATGCATGGGCAAAAGAGATAATATGGGAACTTGGTCTTAAAGAGGAAGAGAGCTGGCATTAGGAATACAACTTTCCTATAAATTTTCTACTGTAAATGTCGATAATAATAGCACCTACATCACAGAACTGTTATGAGGGTCAAATGAGATATTTGTAAAGCATTTAACACAGTACCTGGTACATAGTAGGCTCTTAGTAAATGCTTATTCCCTTTCCTCTTCCTGAATATAATTATAATTATCCATAGTTATGTCTATAGCACAACGTATTTCTCTAATAATAACATGTTTGTTTATATAACACTTTAAAAATCCATTAAGTGCTACATATAGATTATTGTAGTAGGCATTACAGACATTATTCCCATTCAGTAAAGAAACTGAGTCTTTAAGAGATGAAGGGACTTGTCTGTGGTCACACAGTCAGTAAGCGTTTAATAAGGGTCTGCTGTGTTCCAGGTATGGTGCTAAGCACTGGGGATACAAGATGTTCGCCTGTTCTCAAGAAGCTCACAGTCTAATGGGGGAAGCTAAGTACAAACAAGCTTTATATGGGTTAAGTTGGAAATGAGCCACAGAAGTAAGGCGCTGGGGTAAAGGGGCATTGACAAAGGCTTCCTGTAGAAGGTGGGATTGTAGCAGGAACTCACAGGATGCTGGGGAAGACAGGAGGCAGAGATGAGGAGTGAGAGCATTCCAGGCACGGGAGAGAGCCAGAGAAAATGTCTATAGGTGCAAGATGATGAGTGTCTTGTGCAGGGAACAGCAAGGTTAGCTGGATTCAAGAGTTAATGGGAATGAGTGAGGTGAAAGAAGACTAGAAAGATTAGGGTGAGGTGGTGGTATAGGAGATGATGGGCTCTGAACCCTGGGTGACAGGGAGGCATAGGAATTTTGAATGCAGTCTTCCTACCACAAAAACCAATATTCTGTCTCATACTCATACTGTGCTACCATTAATTTGTTACTCTTTGTTTGCATTGAAGTATAAAAATATGTACAGTGAACTTAGGGCAGAACAACAGAAGAGTGGTATTTTAATGCAGATGAAAAAGGCCTCAGCAAATGGGAATCCTTTGTATGTGATTATATTGTATGATATCATATCATGCCATACCATATCACGCCATAAATCACATCACATCACATCACGTCACATCACGTCACATCATATCATATCAACCAGATCATATATATCATATCATATCAATCAGATCATATATATCATATCATATTGCATCACATTGCATTGTTTCATATCATACCATGTCATATCATATGTCATATCATATCTAGATATTATGTTATGTTATGCTATGTTATGTTATGTCATGTCATATTATATTACAACTTAGTATTATATTATATATAGATTATAATAATAGCTAGCATTTTTATGGCTCTTTAAGGTTTGCAAAGCACTTTAATGATATCTCATTTGAGTCTCAAAACAACCTTGAAAGGGAAGTGCTATCATTATGCCCATTTTGCAGATGAAAAAAACTGAGGCAGGTAATGGTTAAGTGACTTGTCCAGGGTCACACAGCTAGTAAACGAGACTGGATTTGTTCTCTGATCCAGCACTCTATCCATTTTGCCACCTAACTGTCTTTAGGCATGTTCCCCAAAATCTCACTTGGTGTTTAGAGTGTACCTCTCCCTTGCCAGAAGAAGCTAAGACTTAAGAAAAAACCACCCAAAACAACCTTTTGCTCTTTGCATGATGGTTATTTCCCCGATATATTTGCCCTCTCTTTCCTTTTTAATAAAGGAGTAAAGCAAAACTAAGAGACAGCACAATAAAAACGGTTCAGGTGCTAGACTTGAAGTTAGAAAGCCCTGAGCTAAAATCCTGCCTTGGACACTTAGGAATGGTGTGGCCCTGAGCACACAACACTTCCCTTTTCGGTGACTCAGTTCCCTCCTCTATGTAATAAGTTAGTTTGGGTTAGTTTGCTTTTGAAGTCCCTTCCTGCTTGAAATCTGTGCTCCTACGACAGACCAAGTGACCCCATCTGAAAGTGTGGTCAGTGTGTGCTGCTCATGACCACACCACTCTAGTGAGTCTGGAAATGGGGGTGCTTCTGCATTCAGAAAACCAGAAGTCCATTCTTAATTCTATAGATATGACTTGATGAGTGACCTTGCAAAAAACAAGATTTAAAAAAAATGAATCTGTTTCCTCATTTGCAAAAGCAGGATGAAATATCCTTTCTGATTATATATCTTGCCTCTGGTGTTAGCAGAAGCAGCACAGCCTGGCGGGTCTAAATTTGGGTCAAAGACCTTGCACCCAACCATTTATTGAATGACTGAGTGAGGATGGTGCAACACTGGGTTTTCCTATAATTTACCCAACTCAGGTTCTGCCTGTAGGTCGCCAGCATTGGCTATCCCTCTGACAAGAAGCGAAAAATTAAGGCAAAAAAGAGAAAATACAAAATAACATAATCAGTGTAATAGAATGTGGTAAGGAGGGATAGCGTGTCAAACATCTTTGGTCCCTGGCTTACTTCAGAAGCTAAAATCCATCGAAGCTTGTTGGTGACGATTGCCTCTGCCCTCTGGCAGAGGTCATCAGGGTACCCCAGACGTGTACCATCTTGCACCCTTTAGTACAGACAGAAATAAAATATGTGCTCTCTGACTTCATTTTCATTTCTGTTTTACGTTTACTACTATGGTTTTGCCTTTTTACACATTAATTTTAGCTTAAAAGGTTAAAACAACATGAGTCTCTGAATTAAGGCAGGGACCAAAAATATTTGATATGCCAAGTCAAGGTTCTCAGCTCTCCTTAACTTGTTCTGTTATGCTGATATTGTTTTGGACTCAATGATTCAAAGTGCCCTCTCCAACAAGAAGCCTACTCTGATCCATCTACTCTGGAAATTTGTGTTTACTTATCTGTGTTTATGTTTTAATCCCTACCCTAGAACTTAAACTTCTTTTGACTTTGTATCCCTAGCACATATCATAGTACCTGATAGGTAGAAGGTGCTTAATAAATGCTAGTCAAGGGGGTGGCTAGGTGGCGCAGTGAATAGAGCATCGGCCCTGGAGTCAGGAGGACCTGAGTTCAAATCCGGTCTCAGACACTTAACACAAAAAACTAGCCATGTGACCTTGGACAAGTCTCTTAACCTCAATTGCTCTCCAAAAAAAAGCCCCCTCCCAAATAAATGCTAGTCAAGTAAATGATTAAATTAATTGTTGTCTAGTATCTTCTCATCATAGTGGCCACAACTACTTCTGAAGACCACCTGCTGAATCACAGGGAGAATTATATTATATGAAGATGGGTGAAAACCCAGCTCCTTGAATTATTGAATGCATAAACAATATAAAGACTAGAAGAATTTAGAAGTTCCTCGTGGGGTAAAGCCCTTTGTAATCATCTCTTGCATATAAGATCTGTCAGTCTACAACATGGGATGGTGCCTAAAACACGCTACTCTCTTATAAGCCGAGCTATTGTGGAGCTTTTAACAGCCAATGTTGACACATCCGGACCTAAGTTCTGGAATCCCCTCATGAAACAAAACTGCAGTATGATGTGGTAAGAGTTTTCTTCTGAGTACCAGTAACTCAGACATTTTAATTAAAATGCACACCCCCAAAGCTCAAGCCCTAACGCCTGCAAAATACATATTTGGCCTTTTATTTTTTATTTTATTTTTTTGCAACCCAATGAGCTGAAAGTGTCAGAAATAATAAAAACAGCATATTTTTATTGAGCAGTTCTTACAAGAACTGGTTAAACTCACTTTAATGAAATTTGGTTTAAAACAAAACAAAAAAAAAAATCTCATTCCTACGGTGAACCTTTGCATGGTACATTCCAGCCTGGGGCTAATTTTTTATGGGTAAGTTATAAACCCCAGAAAAGGGGGTTTTATAGTGGAAATGCTGACAGAACCCGCACAGTGCTACTGGGTGCCTCTCTAATTAGTCTGAAGGCCTGAAAGCTGTATTCCATAAGACATGGGCCATACTGAAGCAGTGTCCCAGTTTGGGCCAAACCTCCAAGCTTAACTGGGCATTTCATGGGCAATCAGGGTTTCATATAGACTATGTCAGAGCCTTTTTTACAGTTGTAAAATGCTAGTACTTTTAAGTGAGAGAATGCTTTATTGGTCCTTTTACTTATGTGAATATTAAATGGGGGTGTTTTGATATAGACATTTCTGATAGTACAGGCGTTCCTGGTGTTCTTTCTCTGCTTTGAAGATGATGAGGCGTCCACCTGGTCTCAAGGCCCAACTTCCAGGGACTCATTTTAGGATCCATTTTAAAATGCCATACATAAAACCAGCTTTTATTTGTGCTTAAGCGTTTGGTGCTAATGTTTACAGAGAAACATCCTGCCAGAAGATTGAAGTAATGACAGAACATTTGCAGCTTTAAACAGATTCTCTTTCTCTCTCTCTCTCTCTCTCTCTCTCCCTCTCTCTCTCTCTCTCTCTCTCTCTCTCTCCCTCTCTCTCTCTCTCTCTCTCTTTCTCTCTCTCTCTGTGTCTGTTTCTCTGTCTCCCTGTCTCTCTCCTCTGTCTCTCTCTCTCTCTGTCTCTTTGTCTCTTTCTCTCTCTTCTCTTTCCTCTGTCTCTCCTCTCTCCTCTCTGTCTCTCTGTTTCTTTCTCTCTCCCCTCTGTTTCTCTTCCCTTTGTCCCTGTCTCTATTTCTCTGTCTCCCTTTGTCTCTGTCTGTCTCCTTCTGTCTCTGTCACATCCTGTCTTCCTCTGTTTCTGTTTTTGTCTCTCTGTCTGTCTGACATATTTTTTTGACCTCTCACTTAGCCCCTCTTCCCTGGTCTAGGCCCTCAGCCTCCCTGGAATGATTATAGTTACTTACACTTATGGGGGTACAGGTCTGGTAGGGCCCATTTCTTCTTCTGCAGCTGCAGCCCCTAACCAAGGGTTCACTGAGGTAAAACGCCCCAGGCCTGGGCTCAAGCTGTGCACCCCCTCCCCACTGGGCCCTACCAAAGGAAGGAAGAAAGAGAGAAAATAAAAGCAGCAGATTCAATTTTAAAAGGGACCACATGTCAAGCAGGCTTGTAGCTCAGAACCTTTTTTTTTTTCCCCTGTGACCTGAATTCCTTTCTCATTTCTCCATCATCTTTTTCATTGTTTCTTGCCATGGATTCTTTCAAAAAGCTAGACTGTTAGGATGCTGATACTAAGGGATATGAGGGGAGTAGAGAAAGAGTGGAGAGGCAAGATGATGATGGAGGAAAGGAACTGAAAGTGATGTCATAAGGTCATCAATGTAAAAAAAATCATTCTAGGTGAAATGTCAAAGATAACTAGTTATTCCCACAAATTGTGTCCTAGATGGAGACCTTGGCTCCCTTCTACCCAAGGCTGGGCTGGCATATGGTTAACCATACTGTAATGTGCTGGAGCACATTTGGATGGAGGTGTGTTAACCAGTGTGCCTTCCTCTTGGAAGTCTGCCATCTCTTTGCAGAGAATGCTGTGGCATTCGTTGGCCCCAGGGCAGTGGCTCCAAAAGCAATTTGCAGGGCTTACATTAAGGAAAGACAGCAGGGGCCTGTTGCAGATGTGGTCTCTTTTAAAATGGAATCTGGTACTTTTATCCTTTCTTTTTAAAGGGATACTGGGAAAAGGAGGCCTGGTATGTGTGCCCTTGGCTAACATGGGATATACTTTAAAAGAATTAAAGTTCTGTTGACGTGTGTTTGTGGAGGAGATAGCTCTTAGGGGTAGGCAAGTAATTAAATGTCCTCAGCAACTACCCATACCTGACCTCAATGGAGCATCTTCCCTTCGCTCGGCATACCTGAAACTCGCCTCTTTTATATTTCCCATCCCCTCCTTTTCCTCTCCTAAGATGATCTCTGTTAGCAGAGACTGAATGGGCTAAATAGTCTAAATCTACTGAGATTTAATTCTACCAGCTGAGTCTCCTGAATGGGGCATAGGGATACTTGAGCACATGGGCAAGTGGATGCATTAAGAGACAAACACAACTGAATTGAATTCAACAAGCATTCCCTGTGTTAACTGGGCGGCTGAGTGGTGCAGTGCATAGAACGCCAGGCCTGCAGTCAGGAAGACTCCTCTTCCTGAGTCCAAATCCAGCCTCAGGCACTTTCTAGCAGTGTGACCCCAGCCAAGTCATTTAACCCTGCTTGCCTCAGTTTCCTCAACTGTAAAATGAGCTGGAGAAGGAAATGGCAAACCACACGAGCATCTTTGCCAGGAAATCCCCAAGTGGGGTTACAACTAAAATGACCGAACAGTGATAACAGATGAATTAAGTACCATGCTGAGCACTAAGAATACAAATGTGAATGAAGCTAGCAGTCTCTGCCCTCAAGAAATGTGCGTTTTTCTTTATAATATCATTTTATCTATATGTAATGATCTAGCATAAATTGGAGTAGTTGTGTACGTGTTTTCTACTTTAATCTCTGTGTTTTTAGTGGTAATTTTTGATTCTTTGAGGTTCTTTCCAGGATTCTAGCTGTTTGTAAACAAGTCAACACACATTGGAATTTTCTTTTTTTTCTTTTTTTCGCTTTTTGGAGGGCAATTGGGGTTAAGTGACTTGCCCAAGGTCACACGGCTAATAAATGTGTCAAGTGTCTGAGGCTGGATTTGAACTCAGGTCATCCTGATTCCAGGGCTGGTGCTCTACTCACTGTGCCACCTAGCTGCCCCAAAATTTCCATCTACACATTGGAATTTTCAAGATGGATTTGTTTCTGTATACTTGTCTAAGTGTATCTTACTTAGATTTCTATGTTTTTAGTTGTCATAGGACAGTCCTTCAGCAAGGATTAAAGCAGACAGATCCCTGTTGGGAAAAATTTCAGACACAGTAGGGTTTGCCTGATGGACTTGTTTCTGTATTTTTATCGATGTCTTTTTTTGTCTTATTTTTGTTGTTGTCCTTTGCTTTTTCATCACATTCATTTCTGAACATACATCTCTCCTCTCTCTGCTCAATCTAGCCAATCCTTTTCACAAGGATTAAAAAAAGAGAAAATTACAACAGTTCAGTAGAACTAAACCATCCATATCAGCAGTCTCTGATAGCTTATGCAAAATCCTACCAGGGGTGGGCAACCTGTGCTCTTGAGGCCACATGCGGCCCTCTAGGTCCTCAAGTGCAGCCCTTTGACTTTTATTAAGAGGATTTGTTCTGTGAAGTTTGGATTCAGTTAATAATGTTCCATGACATTTATGTGCCCAAATTTAGTTAAGTCAATCAGTTCTTAGTATATTACACTGTAAGTATTTTTGTGTATCTGGGATCTTTATTTTTTTTGTCTTTTGCTTCCTTATTTTTGGTCAAAGGTTATAGACATTTTAGTCACTTTTTAAAAGCATGATTCCAAATTACCTTCCATTATATTTAGGTCAATTCACAGCTCTACCAATAGCATATTAATGTGCCTGCCTTTCCACAGTCCTTCCAACATTGTCTATCAACCCCTCTGTCACCTTTTCCATTTTGCTAAGTGTGAAGTGTTTGGATTTGTATTTCTCTTATTAGCATTTTGGAGAATCTTTCACATGGTTATTGATGTTTCCATTCTTCTTTTGAGAACTCTGTGTTTATCTCCTTTGACCACTTATCCATTGGGGAATGGCTCTTGATGCTATATATTTCTGTTAATAAGTAGCTTATATTCTACTTGGAGAAAGTGAATTGCATAAAGAGAAATAAATAGAAACTAAAGACAAAGCAATTTGGGGAATGGAGAACGTTAACATTTAGAGAGATAAGGAAAGGATTGCTGCGAGAGCCAGGGAATGCTTAATATATCAAGGTCAGTGTTAAAATTGCTTAAATTGACTCTAATTGAAAAAAAATCTATTGAAATCTAAAGTACAGATAGTATTAATAATGAGCCTAATAGCACAGGGATGTAGGACCATTTGATGCTCTTAGATTCAAATATAAATAAGAAGCATTCCAAAAGTGCTGAGGTACCAGATCATTGGCCACATGTTATCTTGATGTCCAAGATCCCTGAATTCATCTTTTACACATATGTATATGCACATTTATAAGTGTAAGCATATGTATGTGTATATATAATATGTTTTATATATAGTATGTTTTATATATAATATGTTTTTATATATGATGTTTTCTCATAAATAATATGTTTAAACACACACATTCACTATATGGAGAAACTGAAACCAGAAGCCACATAGATAAGAGTTTATTAAAGGAATTTTCCCTTATATTTCTCTATCCATCATGCCATATTCCCTACCTTCCACAGGGCTAATGTTAATGATACTAATGTTAGGGGAAGCCAGAGGAATTCAATCCCTTTTGAGAGTGAGAAATTCACATATATATGAAATTCTTACCTATGTATGTAATATATGAACTCACTCTATAGAAATACATGCATATTTATATGTTTGTCTATGTATGTATATACACACAGATAGATGTTTATGTGTGTACACACACATATATGTATGTATGTGTGTATATGTGTGTGTATGTCTCTATATAAATTCTTTTCACTCTCAAAAGGGAATTGATGCTTGCCCTAACATTACTGCCATTGATATTAGCTCTGCGGAGGGTAGGGGATGTGATAGGGTGGACAGAGATATGTAGGGAAAAAAAATTCTGTTACTGAACTCTTGCCTCTGTTGGTTTTTGTTTTCAGTCTCAGAAGGATGATATTGGGTTATTTAATCATTAACAGACCTACTAGCTGGGCAATAATTTTTTAGTTTGCTCCATGCCTCTGAATGCACGATCTGAGAACTAAAAGGGCCACTATTCTCTTTAAAAACTCTATGCCCAGGTTCTTTGCTGTATTTATTGAAACAACGATCCCAGGAGGGATTTCTGGCAGTGTGACCGACACCGCCCCCCCACTTCTCTAAGTCATTAACTAATGATATTTTAGGCAGTGACAATAGGACATTTGGATGACTGAACTTACGTTAACTGAGACAATATTGTTCAAGAGAGAGGGAAAGAGATATTTAATGAGGACGGGTAAGCGCTTGGACTTTTGGGAAAAATCTTGAGCTCAGTACTAACATACAAATCCATCAAAAATGACTTCTATAAATTGAGGATATAATTCTTAACAGTAACTCTAAAGGTGTAAGACATACGATACATTCCTGAAAAAGGATGGAATTAGATTACCTCTCCTGGGCCCAGTTAGGCCCTAACTCTTAACCAAAGAAAGAATAAATGAAAGAGGAGAAAGAGAACCAATGTATGGATTCATTCTCTTTTGCCCACCGTAGGACCCCTACAGCCAGCTACTTCTCTTCCAGCTAGGAAGGGCATGAAGATAAGAGAAGAATGTAGAGACCTCATAAGACTGCCGTGTCTTTTCAAAGCCCTTCCCATTCTTTTCACTTGAGTAACAATCATCGTTGGAGTCTTAATAGCTCTCTCCTCATCACTCTCTGAAGGACTGGAAGAAGCATCCTGCTTTCTACTTCTTAGGATCTATGCCAGATCTGATGGCAAGTGGAAGTGCCCCCTTTTCAAGGAATGAGTCTGTTTTGAATCAAGAAGGCTCTGTGAATAACAGAAAGCTACTTCCTCAATTCAGTCACATGGCTCATTAGAACCCACTTTTTCCTGGCTGGAGTTGAGTGAGGGAAGGGTGAGTTATTTTATTATGTGTCCTTCTTCCCCGTTTGAAACAGCTTAGAAGAAAATGAAGTGTCAGTTGATAATTAGGATATTGCCAAGCATAGCTAAACAGGAAGACTCCTAACAGTATAGATAAAAAGTACTGAGAGTGCTCTAGTTAAATACAATCAGTCAGAACACTGAATAATGCAGAGGCCCAACCTAGTTTGGTAGGATGACAATATGCTGGTGTAATGGAAAGAGAATTAGATTTTGAAGTGAAAAGATCTGGGTTCAGATTCTGCCTCTGTCACTTGTTATCTATGTGACTTTGGACAAGAAATTTAACTTTTCTCAGTTTAATTGTAAAATGAGGGAGTTGAAAGAGATGACCTGTGAAGTCCCTTTCAACTTAAAATTTGTGACCCTATGCTTCAATGGTTTTGCTATTCTTTTAATGAAAAGTGTTCCATAAGGCAAAGCTTTCCTATAACTAGTCAATTAGTGATATGAACACGCTCAGTACCCTTTCAAGTTCTACTTTCAAACTATGAGAGACTGAAATAGTGTCTTTTACTTGGGTAAAATAAAATAAATTTTGAAATACTATGTACAATCATGTAAATAATTTAGAAGGCCTGAAAAATTAGAGAAAAATATACCTGGAAGAGGAAAAGACTCAAAGTCGTTTAAATAACATGCTCCATAATTGGAGCTTATTTATAAAACATTTTCATTATTAAAACCAAAACATATGGCTGTTTTTCATGAGAGTTGGCAAGGGCTTTTATTGCTTTGTAAAATATTATTGAATTATGCTCTATAAATCTAATCGTTGTATAGATTTTTAATGGTATATATTCTCTTTCATTAACTTAGAGCTGTTTTCCAGAAATACCAACTAGTGGAAGTCAAAGCTTACAACCAGGGAAGGAGGGGTTAAATCTAGGTAAGTATTTAAAAGCTAGATACCATCACATTTTGTAGAATTTTTTTGAAGATAGGGAACTTCAAGGATAATCTAAATTGTATGACCTCTAAATGCTATAAAACGAAAACAAAACCAGAACACCTTAAATATACTAACCTTCATACTGAAGGTTATATAGAGAAAAGCAGATACTTCAAGAAATTAAATAATTTCTAATTGCAGATGTTGAATGAGTATTCAGAGCACAAGTCTCCTGATTTTGCCCAGCTCTGCCTCCCTCAAATCCAATTCATGATCAAGTCAAGACATCACCTTTGTAAAGTCATTGGTCCTCTTCAAGAACCAAGGATGAACAACAACGGTGATGATGGCAGTAGATAGCATGGAATCCACTGCATCCAAACACTCCAGTTTCCAAAATATAGATTAACTAGAAATTGATCTGATCACCCCAAGACAGGAAGTAGGAGATTAAAGATAAGTAGAGGCTCAAACTTGACTCAAAGCAAGAAAACACACACACACAGTGTGACACTGAATATCACGCTCATTTGAGAAGTAAAACTTTGAGATCCAATGTACATATACTATTTTGGTGTGTATCTATTTGTTCCATTTTTTGACTTTTTGCAAATAAGTTCCTACATACTTCCAAGTCTGAGGTCTGCTTCTTTAAAGAGATGAAGCTCAGGTATCCGTGGGCGAAGTTACAAGGGAAAAGTGGAACTTGCCTACACAGAAAATAGGCATTGAATGTGATGTTAGTAGCTCTAATCATTCTCAATGGAACATCTGATACCCAAACTGCCAACCACTGGGAGAATGTGGGCCCAAGGTGTTGGGAGAATGTGGGCCCAAGGTGTCGGGAGAATGTGGGCCCAAGGTGCTGAGAGAATGCAGGCCCACCTAACCTACACTCTATGTATGCCTGTGACTATTGGACAGGTGAAAGATTTGTGAACCATACAAGACAGAAAAAGAAATATTTAGGCAAAACTTTTTTTTGAGCACATACTGTAAGCATCATGTAAAAATAGCAGAGTGTGCACCTCTGACCCAAAATATCTATAAACAGTACTGAACTTACTTTATCCCTTGACCAAGAGGAATATTTGCTTTGGGGTTGGGAAGACACAGTCAAAGTATAGCCAGTGGATGAAACTGTGATTCTGGACAACCAAAGATTGATTTCTGGGCCAAACTATCGCTCATTATTATGACATTGTGTATTGACTGCCCACATATCCATGATACACAGACTTCTGGTGTTTGCTTGACTATTCTGGGCCTTAAAATGTGAGACTTGACAAATCAAATCTAAATTTGTGAGATGATAATAAAGTGCCTTGTGTTTCTGGAATGCTTCTGGAGCACAAGCCTGGGGAAGAGGAATGTAGAAATATTATCCTGCTTATTTTCACAACTCTGGGCAATGAACAATGTCAAGTAGTGTTCATCTCCTATTCACAGATGGAGAAAATTGGGTCAAGAAAACCTCCAGTGTCTTGCTTAATTCACAAAATGGGGAAGAAAGGGAATAAACATTTATACAGTACTTATTCAGTACCAGGCACCATGCTAAGCATTTAAAAAATATATAACCTCATTTGATCCTCATAACAATTCTGCAAGGTAGGTACTATTATCCCTACTTTATGGTTGGAGAAACTGAGGCAAATATAGGTTAGGGAACTTGTCACAATTAATTAGTATCTGAGATCAGGTTTGAACTTGTTTTCTTGACTCTATGCCTAGAACTCTATCCACTGAGCACCTACTTACCTCTGGTACCAACAGAAAAGCAAGGATTAGATTTTAGAAAAGTGGGTTCAAAGGCTGCAACTCTCTCTCTTCAACCACATCATACATTTTTAAATTACCTTGTTTAGGATAGAGAAGGGGATTGAAGCAAGGTGAATACGCAGAGGTCTTCAATGAAGACAACTCTAACTTGAACAAATGCTGTAAAAAAATCAAAATGTCATAAAGAATAAGAGTTGGTACCCCTAAGAAACTAGGTGATTTATTCACAAAAGTGAGGAACTATGGATGTGGAAAACTGTATATACTTTTGACTTGGATGATATTTTGGATGTGAGGATAATAGCATTTTTCTAGTTTCGCAGATTTGTAACCTTGACATCATCCTAGATGTGACCTCTCCATCAACCCTCCTAATTCCACCACCTTAATTTAGGCCCTCATTACTTCTCTCTTAGATTATTGCAATGGGCTCCTGATTGGTCTCCTTGTCTCACATGTGTGTCTTCCTGCTCTAGTCCATCTTTCCTACTTCTGCCAAAGCAATTTTCCTCACTTGGGGAATCTGACTATATTGTCCTCCTCCCTCCATAAAGTCCAGTGGTTCCTTATTACCTTCCAAGGATAAAATAGAAACCCCTCTGGTTACCTCTTAAAGCTCTTCCCAACCTTTCTCCACTCAATCTGTCCATCCTCTTTTGCCATTCTTGTTCATCACACAATTTAGTTACTCTTTCTCTCCCTCCATTCTTTTGCACTAGCCACCTTCCATTACCGTAATGCAATCTTGCCTTCCACCTCATCAAGTCCTTATTTCCTGAGGACTCAGTTCAAGTACTGTCGTCCACATTAAACACTTACTGATCACTGTCCAATGCTCTCCTTTCCTAACCATTTAATATTTATGTTGTATTTATTCTCTAGAGACTTTTATATACATTTTTTCTCTTCTAATAGAAAGCAAACTCTGAGGCCAACAATTGTTTCCTCTTTTTTGTCTTTGTGTATCTAGTGCCTTGAATAATGTATAGAATATGGTAGATGCTTTAATAAATGTCTGCTGATTGAATGATTAAAAGATGTAAAGACAAAGGTATCAATTTATTTTTAATTTTATTTATGATTATTAATTTGTTTTTAATAATTAAAAATTTAATCATATTTTTAATAAAAAAAAGTCAGACATAGTGATACATGCTGTTTCATTACCTGTACTTATTGACTGTGGTTGGTGGATTGCTTGAGCTCAGCAGAGTTCTGAGCTACAGAGAGCTGAGTCAATCAGGTGTCTGCCCTAAGTTCAGCATTGATATGATGAGTTCCATGGGAACAAGGGGACCATAAGGTTACACTAAGTTTAACATTGATATGGTGAGTTCCATGGAAGCAGGGGAGCCACTAGGCTGCCGAAAGAGCAGCAACTGTTCCTATTCAGAAACAAAGCAGGTCAAGGCCTCCATGCAGATCAGAATGGGACCAGAGACCAGGAGAAGGAAGCCCAGGTACTTCCATCCTGGGTTAGGTAGGGAAAACTAGTCCTTTAAAAAACATAGAGAGACTATAGGACTCTTAATAAGGTTGGTGGAGGCTTTGAGTGAGTTAAGAACAGCTGGGTGTGTAGACAATTACATTCCTACATTCCTTTAAAATGTGTACTTGAAGAAGTGAGAAAATGCAGTAAATAGATTAGAGCCAGAGAAATTAAGAGTCAGTAGGAATAGTGCTTAGAGTGAGTGGAAGAAATGTGTTCTGGGAGGTAATTAACAGCTATATTCTAGCTATTGACTGAACACAAGATGGAACAGGATGGGCCAGAATCTTCCCCATCTTCCACAACTGGGAGAAAAATAAATTGTTGTTGTCTAATTTTTTTCATTTGAGTCTGACTCTTTGAGGTTTTCTTGATAAATATACTGGAGAGATTTACCATTTCCTTCTCCAGATCATTTTACAGAAGAGGAAGCTGAGGCAATCCGGGTTAAGTGACTTGGCCAGGGTCACAGAGTCTGAGGCTAGATTTGAACTTAGGTCTTTCTGACTCCAGGCCTGGCACTCTGTTCACTGATCACCTAGCTACCCTGAAAGAGAGGCACAATTTAGAAAGGTAGAAGTTATAACAGTTAGGTTAATGATAAGGTAATTAATTAGTACCTAACAGGTTTTGTTTCTCTTAACCTTGCTTTGAGGCATTTTTGTGGTTTATAATCATATCAAATGAGATAATGTACGTAAGGCTATTTGTAAGCCTTAAAGACTGTAAATGTGAACTATTTTTATTACTATGTAAACTGAACTTATGGGAAGTCCCACTGTTACAGGGAATTTCCCATGAAGAAAATTAGTTTTCAGTCAAGCTGATGGTACTCACTCTGCATCCTATAGACTCAGAAAATTTTTCTAAAGAATTGGAAGGATAAATGACTTGTCCAGGGTCACACAGTTAGGTTTCCTCATTCCAAAGATGGTCTTCTATTCATGCTGCCTCTCAATGATATGGGGTGGCTAGGTGGCACAGTGAATAGAGCACCAGTCTTGGAGTCAGGAGGACCTGAGTTCAAATTAGGCCTCAGACACCTCACACTTACTAGCCGTGTGACCTTGGGCAAGTCACTTAACCCCAATTGCCCTGCTTTCCCCCCTTCAAAAACAACAAAAAAAGATAATTATCATAATTAGAAATAAATTTATAAGTAATTATATTAATGAATATAATTTTAAAATATAAGATGCAAAGGTACATGTATATTGAGTATTATAGCACTATCCTTTTCAATTTTCTACACCTGAAATAAGTATGACCACTTTGTCTATGCAACCTTAATCAGGTAAATATGATTTATATGATGTAGTAATAATTAAGGTGAAGATATAATAATAATAATTATAATAATGATAGGTGGCATTTATAAAATACCTACTATGTGCCAGGCATTGTGCTAATCACTTTATAAATACTGTCTCATTTGGTCTTTACAACAACCCTAAGAGGTAGGCGCTATGATTTTCTTCACTTAACAGCTGAAGAAACTGAGGCAAACAGAATTAAATGACTGGCCCACAGTCCCACAGACAGTAAGTGTCTGAGGATGGATTTGGCCTCAGTCTTCCTGACTCTAGGCCAGGTTCATACCCACTGTACCACCTAGCTGCCTGTACAGCATCATCATCATCTTCTTCTTCTTCTTCTTCTTCTTCTTCTTCTTTGCTTTTTGGAGGGCAATTGGGGTTAAGTGACTTGCCCAAGGTCACACGGCTAATAAATGTGTCAAGTGTCTGAGGCTGGATTTGAACTCAGGTCATCCTGACTCCAGGGCTGGTGCTCTATTCACTGCACCACCTAGCCACCCCTACATTTGCTTCTTCTAAGAAAGGGAAGGTTAAGGAGAAGAGAAGCTGTTCTTCAGTGCACAGAGATGGATGACACTATGAATTGTCAACCTATATAGAGCTCAGTTAATAATAATAATAATAATAATAGTTATAACAGCCAACATTCATGTAGTGCTCATTCTGTGCCAGGCACTGTGCTCAATGCTTTACAGATATCATCTCATTAGAAGATAGACTTCAATGGGTTTCTAGCCCAAGTGAACCAGCCTCGAGTGGGGAAAAAGAGAAATGTTCACACAATGTGTTTGCCAAGAGCCAGTGAACTCCATCACTGAGCACTGAGCTCTGGATTACATTTCAGGAAGCTTTTTTTTTTCCAGTGGCAATGACTTTTGGAATTAATATGCATTGTTTCTGTGGGTTCTCTCAGGGTCACACAGTAGCCAACCCATAGGACAGCATTAAGACCAAATGTATTTGTGGCTACAGCTCACAGCCCTTCCCTGAGTTTTATTATCTAAATAAACTGAAAATGGAACCAATATTATACTCTAACAGATACTAGGAGCCCAATGAAGTGGTAAAAACAGATGCCTGAAGTTTAAGTCAATAAATACAGGTAATGAAACAGTGATAAACTGAGTCCACGGGGGTTTGGTGTTTCATTCTTTACTAAATCATTTTTATCTGGGGTGTATGGGGTGTTCAGGGAGGACTAGCACCTCTGGTGCAAGGACTGCTAAGCACTTTTCAGGGCTGCTCATCCTCTTTTGGTGTCCACCTGTCACCCCATTCTCATCTGTCACTCCAAGAAGCTGTAACATGTGCAGCAGCCGTACCCTGGTAAAACTTCTCTGCAGACAGGCTCACCCAGGTTGAGTATAACTGATAGGTCTCAAACCTGTCGTTGAATTAGGGGGAAGTGTGCCCCAAGCATGTGAAGACTTCCCTTGCCATAATGGGCAGATGAGAATAATTTATTCCAATGGCCATGAAGGAGGCTGAAGCAGATGTTGCACAGCACTTAGGGCTTGGTCATACCGTGAAGCCATGAAGATCATCCATTGCATTCCAGGCCATCACCAATCTTCTTGATTGTTGTCTTGACTTCAAGGATTCTGGAAGAGAGAGGGAGACTGATGACTGTGCAACTTCTGCCTCACTTAAACCCAATTTGTCAGTGAGTCAAGACATCACTGGTGATGTCATTTGTCCTCTTCAAAAATGAAGGAAAGACAAAAAACAAATCATTGTTGTAAAACCCAATGATACACATACGGATATAGAACACTGGAAGGAACAGACCAAACTCAAAGTGTGATGGGTGACAGGCAACAAACATGCCATTCAACAAACATTTTTAAAGCATCTCGTAATGTGTTAGAGTCAGGGGAGGGGAGCCTGTGGCCTTGAGGCCACATATGGCTTTCTAGGATATTGGGTGAAGCCCTTTGACCAAGTCCAAGTTTTACAGATCAAATACTTGTATGAAGGAGATTTCTTCTGTGAAGTTTGGATTCAGTAGAAGGACTGCACTTGAGGAACTAGATCTAGAGGGTCACACATGGCCTCAAGGCTGCAGATTCCCCACCCCTGTCTAGATAATTGTGCTAAATTCTACGGATACACAGAAAGGCAAAATAAAAATAAAAACAACCACAAAACCCCTACAACAGACCTTTCCCTTAAGGAGCCCATAATCTAACGGGGGTGACCAAGTACAGAAAACTATAGATAACTGAGATATAGAAAGGATAAACTGAAGATAATCAGAGGTTGAAGGTGCCACTATTAATACAACACCCCCTGAGAAAGTCCATAATGGAAGTGTGTGCTTCTCTGTCTGGTATGGGAATGATACAAGAAAAGGGAATAGAGGGAGCACAAAGTGAATAGGCCTGTGAGTTTTTGGCAAGGAACTGTGTCAAGGATACTATATAATGAAATAGAGGAAGTGTTTCCCTACCAAATGGAACATATGTTCCATTCACAAAATATTTAAGGTCTTGCCATTCTCCTGGGAAATGCCAATGTGGTATAGTCGAATGTTGCATATGTTGTCAGAGGACCTGGCGGTAAGGTCTGGTTCTTCCATTTGAGGGACCTTAGGCAAGTCTTTTTGCTTTTCCCAGTTTCCTCCTCTGTAAGATGGGGAAGGGGAGAAAGGAGATGCAACTCATGATTCTGCATTGGACTAGAGTAATATTTTACAGCTAGGGGTAAGAAAGAAGGTAGGCAGAGAGAGAGAGAGAGAGAGAGATAAGGAGAGAAAATTGTAGAGAAAGATTAAAAGCACAAGCAAGAAAATTAAATGTCTCCCAGGTGTCCAAGCTTTGAATATGAACAAAAATATCAATGTGACTATACTTACGTGAAACAAACGATGAGAGCTGTAGGCTCAAAGTTCCCTGATTAATTTGTTCTTGTGGAGGGCATTCCTTCAGCTTTATGCACAACCTTGACTGAGCCAAAGGTGCTGTTTTCACAAGAGAAGCAAGGCATATGTGAGTCAATGGTCAAATGGTTGATTGCATGTCAGTAATAACTCTTTGGGGTAATTTTACAGTTTTTTTCTTCATCGTGTCAAGAATTCATAATACTGAGAAATATGCAGTAACTGTGTATTCTTATTTTTTAATGGAGAATTCTATACGACAGTCAATGAACTTAGAGGCATCAAGAGTTTAAAAGTGACTTACTGGGGGGCTAAGGAAATATGACAGAAGTCATTCATTTATGGGAGTAGCAGAACAAATAGAGAGTATAATGCTGTTTTTACCTGCTGGGAATTGTATAACATGCTTAGCAGAGTCAGGCTATAATATAGTAAGTTCAAGAGAAAACTCTTTGGCAGTACATAAAAAAAGGCATAGCAGAGGCTGGAGAAGTCCTCTATGGGTAGCTAAGATGCAGACCCTCTAGGGCTATCTTAACAGTATGCTGACTAGCACTCATTTAGGTAAATGTTGGATGGAGAGTGGTATTATTATAAACAGAAGCACAAACCCAAAGATTTTGTTGTTGTTGTTCAGTTGTCTCTGACTCTGTAACCCTATGGATCATATTGTCTATGGGTTTTTTTTGGCAAAGATACTGTAGTGGTCTGCCATTTCCTTCTCCAGTGTGATTAAAGAAAACAGAGGTTAAGTGACTTGCCCAGGGTCACACAACCAGTGAGTGTCTGAGGTCAGATTTTTAACTCAGATCTCCCTGATTTCATGCCCAGTCATTTGTCCACTGAGTCACCTAGCTGCCTAAGCCCTAAAAGGACACGGCACTGGCCTGTATAGGTATTGAACCCAAGATCATGGTGTTATCAGCATCACACTCCAACCAACTGGCCAAGGGTATGAAGTTCAATTCAACAAGTATTGATTGTGAGCTGTGGGCTAGCACTCTGCTTGGTGCTGCAAAACAATTAAAGAAAGATTTAACCTGATTGATGGTTAAGGGTCCAAATTATAGGTACTCTAGGAGGTCAGAGTCAGGAGAATTCAATTAAAATCTGAGTAGGTGGGAGAGACTTCATGCTTTTGTGGAAAGGATAGAATTTGAGTGAGGTCTTGAAGGATGAGTAAGATTACCCTGATGACCTGTGAACTCCTTGAGAACAAGGATTGTTTCATTTTTTTTTTTTTATTCCAAGTACCTAACACAATGTCTGGTACCTAGTAGCTTCTTAATAATGCTTGTTGATTGATCTTGATTGAGAGGGAGAGGAAAAAGAAAACTCGGACAGATTTTTGGAAGAACTACTAATGTCTGGTGATGATGTCCACAATAGTTCAGAGCATCCTTAATACAGAATTAGAAGGGACCTGAGCGGTCCTCTGGTCCAACCATATCATTTTATAGATGAGGAATGCAGGCAGAAAGAGTCAATTCCCACACACACATAGTAAGTAGCAGAGTTGGATTTGATCCCAGGTCTTCTAATTCTAAATTCAGCACTCTTTTCCTCTCACTACGCATGACTTCTCTCCACATGCAAATCACCAATCTGTTATGTGTAATAACTGGCAAGTGTACTAGCTAATGGAACAGGGAGGTGGTATAGTAGATAAGAGTACTGGGTTTGGAAGGAGGAAAGTTGTAATGCCAT
>CM053588.1:238270093-238291889 GCA_028646515.1 Pseudochirops corinnae | reverse complement strand
AAAGAATGCTACTGTGAACAGCTTTTAAAGTTCTGATTACACAGTATAGTGAACACTCTATTTATTCCATAACAAATCAAGGCAAACATTCACAACAAATCACAATACAATATTCATAACATCACATCTTATCACAGAAAATCACAGTATAGTGTTCACAACAGCTTAACATTAGAATGGCCACATAGTTTTCACCAAAGTGGTCACAGTATTAAGAACAAAGAACAAAAGAATAATCATCTGATATCCCTAAGGAGGTTTGCCTCCTCACTTGGTCATTCAGTGAGTCATCTCACAATACAAGAGTCAATCTTCCACTCATGGGGCAATTATAGGTTAACTTAATCAGTCACTTATCTAGCAATCAGTCACTAAGTATCATTACTCACTAAATACAATCATTAGAAAATTACACAAACCCCACATCCCTCAGTCTCTAGTAAACTTCAATTTCATCATGCATTCAATATCTAAGGAAAGGCCTTTTCTTCATCTTGACTCAGGGTGGTCTTTAAGATCCCCTGGATCCCCTTCCATGGTCCCAGCTCCTACCTAAATCTATCAAACAGTCACCTAGATCCAGAGGCAGAGAGCTCCCAGGTTCTTGTCCAGTCCTCTGGGCAGTTCTTGCCACACACTGAAGTTCACAGGGTCCAGCACATCTGAAAACCTTCACAACTTCTATTGCCAGGAATTCAAGGATCAACCAAGTCATAAACAAAAAAATTCTTATCCAGGTCATACTTCTTCAGTCCTCTAGCAGTTTGGCTCACCCTAGGACCAGAAGAAATCTCAGCCTTCCAGGCAGCCTTCTCAGCAGCAGCTTCAGCCTTCACTAGATTCTGGTCCCATAGAAAACTCCAAATCAGTTCTCAGTCCAGCAAGTAGCAGTCCATCTTCCAGATGCTGGGGAAATTCTGCTTCCTCCACCAGGAGAAAAGATTCTTGATTCTGACTGTCTCTTCTGTGGGGCTCTTCTTAAATACACACACACATTGGCTTCCTGTCTCAGCCAACCCCTTCCTGTTATGTCAGCAACAGGAGACAGAGTTCACACCTTCTGTTTCTTTCACAGAGGTACTTAGCCCTTAGTTACTAAGGGCTAAGTATCTGCTTACTGGACATAACAAAAAAGAGGTCTTCAAATTTAAATTAATTATCATTGCAAAAGTTCATCTTCCCAGTTCAAATCTGGCTTCAGCTACTTAGTAGCTGTGCAACCCTGGGGAAGTCATTTCACCCTGTTTGCTTCAGTTTCTTCATCTGTAAAATGAGCAGGAGAAGAAAATGGCAAACAGTATTTTTGCCAAGAAAATCTCAAAGAGTAAGACATGACTGAAACAACTTAACAACCAGTACTAGCTAACTCTGACCTGGAAATTATATAGGTAGTACAGACATGACTAACAAAGAGTTATATTTTGCAATATAAGATTATACCCATGATCACAAAGAATCTTATGATAATTATCAATTATAAACAAAGGATGAAAATGTGGGAAAGGGAACTAGGGTATGAAGAAAGAATGTATCAATTTCAGAACAGAAAAACTGCCAGAGAAAAAATGACTTTCTAAGTGATATATACTAGCTTTCAGGTAGACAAGCACATTGTAAAGACCTGAGTAAGGTGTTTGGGGTCATAGAATAAAGATTAAGGCCACCTATGTCCCCAAATGATGGATGAAACTGATCTGTACAAAAGGATTGACTGCTTACTCTTTGTTTATAGTAATGAAAATCTGCAAAAAAAACAAGAAATAAAGGATTTTTTAAAATTTCTGTCTTTTCTAAAATGTTCCAGGTAAGATCTCCTGTAATTCTGAGAGGAAGTATGAACAATTTCTTTCCAGAAAGTTTTCTTCCACATGTGTTAGCCCTGAAAGCTCTTCAGCAAGTCTTCCAGGAGGTCTAAAAGATGTTAACCAGCCTATTATGTATAATGAATCCTGGCACACTCCAAGAACACAGCAGTGACTCCCCATGAATCAGAGAATAAGATAAATTAGCTCAAATGCTAAGCAGGACCCATTGTTTATTGCTTATATGAAGCTCGGGTGTTTGAAATATCCCTTCCAGAAGCAAGCTTTATCACATTATCTACTCAACAAAGCCTAGCCTCATTCATTCTAGAGCTAATTTTTTTCCAAAACATATATGGCAACAATCAAAGAGAAGACTGTCTATCCCCCACTAAGAATGACATTTAGAACAGATTTACCAAAAGTGACAGGAAAAAAAGGCCAGTCATAATAAATTACAAGCTCTTTTGAGAGTCTTAAAACAAATAGAAATTATTTACTCCTATTTAGATGCATATTAAGCAAATGAAAATAGGCTGTGTGAGGTAATGCCCTTCTCCCCCATCCCTGTATTTAATATTGAACAGGCTTTTGTTAGACTTTTAAATTCTACTTTTGACTCATAAGAAAACGATGATTTGGGAAATTCAGAGAGAGTCCCTAAGAGAGTTGTAAATGTGATTAATCCAACTCAGCAATCAATTATTGAGGTGCTGTGCTAGCTGAAGGGGGTATAAAGACAAAAAAGAAAAAAAAAGCGTGGCTTTTTATTCCTTAGGGTCATTTCCAGATCATTCCTCTAACACTAGTCCTCAGTGATTTTTCATCTTTTTAGGTCCATATAATCTGATGATGTCACCCTTCCCCCTATCTTTTCCTCTGTCATCTACTGATCTCCATGTCAGTCTTCCCACTTTCAAAGTGATTTCAGGGGATGTCTTATATTAGTTTTCTCTATCTATCTCCTGCTGTCTATCATCTTTGGACAGCAGACTTTGAATAGGCAGTAGCTTTTTATCAGGTTGAGGAAGTTCATAAGTGGCCTATAGTTATGAATTATCCCCTGGGCTAAAAGAAATCAAGATATTTTCCTGACACTAGTAACAGGTGAGTTAGGTGATTAGATGGGTTAGGAACAGAGGTATGCTGGAGCCAGTTATAACCAGCTGGAGTCAAGTATTAGGTTTTCAGTGTGAACATTTATACCTCTGGAATTGGTAGATGCTATCAGGGCTTGATTTATTGTTTTGCTGATTATCAAGATTTAATAAAGTCATGAAGAAGATGTTAAGAAAGATTAAACTTAAAAGTGTGTCATGTCTGCAATTTCCTCCTTCCCCCCATTTACCAGTGCACCGCTGGTTAGGATAATTTTCCTTAGGTGATATTAGCAAAGTTGTTGTTTGTCCTTTGTTTGCAAAGACCAATGACATCACAGATTGATATCTTGATACGTGCATGAATTGGATTTAAGTGAGGCAGAGTTGCTCAAAATCATCAGCCTCACTCTCTTCTAGAGTCATCAAAGTCCAGTGGTAAGACAAAAGTCAGGACAAGGTCAAAGGATACGAATAGGCAGTTTTTCAATGAAGAAAAGAAAACTATTTATAGTTACATGAAAAAATGCTCTAAATTTTTTTTGATTTTTTTGATTTGAGAAAATGAAAATTAAAACAACTTTGAGATATCACCTATCAGATTGGCTAAAAATGCTGGAGGGAACACTAATTGAGACACTAATTGCCTGTTGGTGGAACTGTGAATTGATCCAGCCATTTTGGAGAGCAATCTGGAATTACGCCCAAAGAGTTATAAAACTGTGTATGCCTTTGACCCAGCAATGCCACTATTAGGTCTATTTCTCAAGGTGATTAAGGGAAAAAGAAAAGAACTTATATGTTCTAGAATATTTATAGCAGCTCTCTTTGTGGTAGCAAAGGACTGGGAATTTAAGGGATGCCCGTCAATGAGGGAATGGCTGAACAAGTTGTGGTATATGATTGTGATGCAGTATTATGTGCTGTAAGAAATGATGAGCTGAAGAAATGATGAGATTTTAGAAAAACATAGAAAGACTTGCATGAAATAATGAAGAGTGAAATAAGCAGAACCAAGAGAATGG
The DNA here is from genome assembly GCA_028646515.1 of Pseudochirops corinnae. Taxonomy (NCBI): domain Eukaryota; kingdom Metazoa; phylum Chordata; class Mammalia; order Diprotodontia; family Pseudocheiridae; genus Pseudochirops; species Pseudochirops corinnae. Next base: position 238,287,965 of record CM053588.1, on the reverse strand, counting down.
TATACACAGTAACAGCAATATTGTTCTAAGAACAGCTTTAAACAACTAAGTAGGGGTAGGGGGTGGTGCAGTGAACAGAGCACTGGCCCTGGAGTCAGGAGGACCTGAGTCCAAATCTGGCCTCAGACACCTGACACTTACTAGCTATGTGACCCTGGGCAAGTCACTTAACCTCAATTTCCTTCCACCCCTCCAAAAAAACCCAACTAATTAATTTTGAGTAATATACATACTCAAATCAACTACAAAGGACCTATGAAGAAAGATGTTATCTATATCCAGAGAAATAACTGGTAAATAGAAGTATGTGGAGATGGTTTTATATATATATATATATATATATATATATATACACACACACACACACACACACACACACATACATATTTGTCTCTGGTAGTTTTCTTTAGGGTGGCATGGGGAATGAGGAAGAAAAAATAAAAAGTGCACAGAAAAGAACAAAAAGAAAACTTAGAAGGAATCACAAAAAATGGTGGCTTTGAAAACAACATGTAGTATTGATTATAATAAAAAGGTAAACAGTGTGAAATGGAAATTCATGATTTTATATTGGTTCCTCTTCCTGTGTTGTGCTGTGTACATGGAACATTTTTTGCAGGTCTTTTTGTATTTAAGTTCAAAATAAATAAAAATTTTTAAAAAGAAAAAGCAAAAAAGTCAAGATGACTGGCAATGTCCCGGTATGCTGTAGAAGACCTTGGGGTTGTTGATGACTGATCAAGCTCTAAGTGCCTCATGGTGCCTGCTTCAGCTGCCTTCATGGCTGTTGGAACAAATAGCTCTCATCTACACATTGTTCTGGGAGAAGTCTTCACATGTTTGGGCTAGACATTCACCAACTGAGGTGTGGCCATTGTGTGTGCTATACCTTCTTGGAGCCACAGGTGAAAGTTGGGAGAGATAGACACAGATGGCAAAATAGATTGGAATTGAGTGTGTGGAGATGAGAGGCAGTGTGGCCAAGTCATTGGGTATAGGGGCCCATGGGCTCAAGTGCTGATTCAGACATTTACTCTCTGTGTAAAGTTTGGCTAAGAAATTTAACCTCCTTGTGCCTCAGTTTCCTGTTATAAAATGAGGGTTTGGACTAGACTGCCTCTGGGATCCCTTCCTCATCCAAAAATACCAGTATTTAGTTTGAGTGACTTTACAGAAACCAAGAGAGTGATTAGTTATTATTACAAAGATAAAGTTGAAAGAGACCTCCAGGGAAACTATTTTCTATTAGGGGAACAACAAGTACTGTGTGCGTGTAAGTAAGTGGAAAATACACACCAAATACTTTCTTGTGAAAAGGACACGGGCAACCAAAGGTTTTTTTGGTGCCAAGTTAGGCTTCATGCAGAAGGTTTTACCTGAGCTGGACACTGAAGGAAACTAGAGCTTCTATGAGGCTGAAGGGAGGGCATGCTAGGTTTGGGGATACAGTCTGTGTGAAAACAACAGAAATGGGAGATGAGAGGAGCAAGTAGATTGAAATATGGAATAGATGAAGGAGAATAATGTATAAGAAGCCTGGAAAAGAAAACCGGAATCAGATTGGCTTTGAAAGCTAAACAGAGGAGCTTAATAAATGCTTGCTGAAATATTTTAGGAGCAATATGCTTCTTCTATGGTTGGAGTTCCAGTTTGTCCTTCCTAACTTCTTCCTAAACCTATAATCTTTGGGGAAAATCCATATAGGCAGACTGGAAGCAAAGATTGAGAAGCTACACCAAAAAGAGATGATGAGCTCATCATAAGAATGCAGACGAGTTTATGATTTGCAAATATAAATCTGTATCAAGCTACATATCTAGAAGAGTGGCAATTCAATCAGTCGCCTATTAAGCCTGCATGTTGAATGTGAATGGCCCTCTAAGTCTATTCACCTGGCTCTCTACCTTGATTTTTGATTGACAATATTCTTGAAGCAATACTGTCCTTCAATAAGGGTGATTTGTATTTTTGAATGTCAACAACTTCCTTGATGTCGGTGTTGAAATTTAATAAGTAATTCATATGACATGCGTATTGAAAAAAAAAATCAGGAAGTCCAGGGACACAAACTCATTTGGAAGATGGAGTTGAACCTGGCTCCTCTGACAACATACCTTTTTCATCCTGACTCTGACACTAATTGTCCACATGACCTTGGGCAAGTCACTGAGTCTCAGATTCTTCATCTATAAGAAAGAGAGGGTTGAACTAGATGACCTTTGGGGTCCCTTTTAGCTCCGGGTCTATGCTTCTAGGCATCAAGTCTGATATAAAAGTTCAGTGGTAGAGCCTGCCTGCCCAACGTGTTCAATGATCCTCTTTCTTTGGTATAAATCTCTGTGGTAGTGGAGACAACAGAAATATTGATTTTGCTGTTTGTACTACAGACATAGTCATGAGACTGGGAGCTGGAAGGGAACTGAGAGATTATCTAATATAACCAGCTCTTCACAAGTGAAGAAACAGAGGTACAAGCTGCCCTTCAAACCAAGGTTCTCTAAGAGCAGCCCTGGGATTCTTTAAATAATACTCAGTTGTTACATTATATTCTCTTCTGAATTCTGTTATATGTGCTTTTGTGTGAGGACTTGCCAAGCCCTTCTCAGGGCTGCTCATCCACTTTTGGGGTCCACCTTCACCCAACTTTCACCTATGACTCTAAGAAGCTGTAGCACGCACTGTCACACTCTAGCAAATTGTCTCGGCAGAAGGGCTAAACCGGGTTGAGTGTAGCCAACAGCCTCAAACTCATCAGTGAGTTAGGAGAATGTCCACCCCAAGCACGTGAAAACTTCCCTGGCAGAATGGTAGATAAACCCAATGTATTCCAACGGCCATGAAGGCCGCCGAAGCAGGCACTTAGAGCTTGGTCAGATTTTGAAGATGCCAACATCATTACTTGCATCCTGGGCCATCACCTGTCATCTTCATTATTGTTTGTGTTTTTGTGTTTTTGCTTTTTTTGAGGGAGAAGGCAAGGAAATTGGGGTTAAGTAAATTGCCCAAGGTCATATGACTAGCAAGTGTTAAGTGTCTGAGGTCACATTTGAACTCAGGTCCTCCTGACTCTAGGGTGGTGCTATACTCACTGTACCACCTAGCTGCTGCCACCTTGATTATTGTTTTGTCCCTGGACTTCAATGACTCTGGAAGAGAGAGTGAGGCTGAAATTTTGTGCAACTCTGCCTCACTTAAATACAATTCACACACAAGTCAAGACATCATCCTATGATGTCCTTGGCCCTCTTCCCAAAAAAAGGGTGAACAACTCTTTTTTGAAATGACTAAAAGACAAGGTGCTTTGTTAGGCTTCTCCTCAACAAAACTGGTCAGCAAGATTTAGAAATTATATTGAATGACCACTTTTCCTTTTTTAGTTTCCTATCCAATCCAAGGACCACAAAGACAAAGAGGTATTTTGTTACATTTCCAGGGTCAGGCACTAAGCTAAGTACTTTACATAATTATCTCATTAATCCTCACAACAACCCAGAGAGGTGATAAAGAAACTGAAGCAAACGGGGTAAATGACTTGCCTAGGTTCTCACAGCTATTGAGCATCTGAGGTCAGATTGGAACTAACGTCTTACTGAATCCAAACCCAGCACTCTACCAATTGCCCACCTCGAGATAATGGGAGCACCTACAACACAGAACTGTCTGGAAGACCAAATGAGATAACTTGTGGAGTTCTTTGAAAAACTTAAAGTTTTTGTTTTCTATCTATTACTGTCTTTTGTGTTCTTGTTAGAGTTGGAAGAAATTCACCCCCCCACACCCAACCCGGTCACATCCCTAATCTCTCTGGAACCAGATTAACCACAGTTCCAGTCTTACTATGAATATTGGGGAAGGTGAATTTTTAATGGGAGCATACTCCCAGGCGGAGAACTTTTGACAAGCAAATTGGATGTCAGACTTGGGCTCCTGAAAATGCTGAGAACTTGGGCTTTGGAGAACCTTACTACTTTTCTCTGGGTTCAGTGTGGCTATCTTTTTGGAAGAATAAGCGATGGAAATCATACCCTGTGCCTGCACCAATGCAACATGCTCTATTTCTAGTTACAAATTATCAACTGTAAAGAGGCCATTCTCTGGCTTCACAGTAAGTAGATGCAATCCTCTATAGGCTACAGGGATTTATAATCTAATTTTCAATAATCTCCTCAAATTCCTCAGGCATAGTTGTAGAGAGATACAGTCACTTTAGAAATCATGCCCCCTTTGACAAAAAATCTTAGCATTCAAGCGTCATCTGTGTCATGGAATTTGCATGAAGTCTTTCTGGGAGGGCCAGAGAATCGCTGAAATCCAAGGGAAGTGTGAAGCTCTTGGATAACTCTTGTTTCTGCTCTGAGGTGATCAGGATCCCTCTAGATCTCCTGGGCTCCACAATACGTCGGCATTTCTGTCCCGTGAAGTGCAACACCGCTCTCTCCAATCCCAACCAGACCTGAGGCTTCATTGCCACGTTGTAGTTGTTCAGTCCTTTCTCAGTCCTTCCCAACTCTTTCTGACCTCATTTTGGTGTTTTCTTGGCAAAGATACTGGAGGGTTCGCCATTTCCTTCTCTAGCCCATTTTACAGATGAGGAAGCTAAGGCAAGCAGAGTTAAGTGACTTACCCAGGGTCACACAGCTAGAAAGTATCTGAGATCAGATTGGAACTCAGGGAAATGAGTCTTCCTGATTCCAGGCCTGGCACTCTATACACTGTGTCACCTGGCTGCCCTTTCCACCACTACAGTAACTTTTAATTTATTAATTTTTCCCTTTTATCTCCCAGTAGAATTCCTCTCATCTTTTCTTCTTTTTCCAAATCTTCACCATTTAATGTGATCTCTCATAGAAACACAGCTCTCCCGGTATTCTGACATTCTAGAACTTCTCCCAACATACAGCTACTCCCTCAACAGGGCATTGTGGGCATGTGAACTTATTATCAAGGACTCCCATTAAGGGCAACCTGTCCTTATTAGAGGTAGTAAAAGAGACCCAGAACTATGGAATGTTGGAGATCTTCTAGTCCAGGTGTATTGCGTATGCTCTTGGACTGCAACACTCTTAAGTAAGGTAGAGAACAGATTAAAATTTGACAGAACATTTGACAAAATAAGTAAAAATATAATAAAACACAGATAAAATCAATAGGTGGATTTCTTTTTTTGTTTGTTTTTGGTTTTTTGGAGGGGGGCATGCAGGGCAATTGGTGTTAAATGACTTGCCCAAGGTCACACGACTAGTGTTAAGTGTCTGAGGCTGGATTTGAACTCAGGTCCTCCTGACTCCAGGGCCAGTGCTCTATTCACTGTGCCACCTAGCCACCCCAATAGGTGGATTTCTAAGTCAATACGTGGTTGACAGAGATCCTTGTGTACAAGTTTGTGCCCCTCCCCTTTCTATTTGAGTTTGACACTACTGATTTAGTGTATTACTTCATTTTTTAAGAATGAAGACACGCCTAGACTCAGTTTTCTGAGTTATATGACTTACCTAAGGTCAGGGGATGACAGATTTAGAGCCAAAGGGGACTTCAGAGGTTTCCTAGTTTAAGCTCCTCATTTCACAGATGAGAAGATGGAAACCCATAGAAGTTAAGTCATTTGCCCAATGTCATACAGGTAATAGACACCAGAGGCAATATTTGAACTCAGGATCTCTGACACCACTGCCTCCTATTCCCATAATTAATTAGAGAACCTGGACTAGAACCCAGGCTTCCTAACTACTACAGTGTTCTAACAAATAGACACATATACACACATTACATATACATATATCCACATATACATGTATACACATGCATGCACATACATACATATAAACACACATGCATATATACACATATATGGGATAATAGCTAATAACAACAGCTAACATTCATGTAGCTCTTAGTATGTGATGGCCACTATGCTAAGCAGTGTACAGCTGTGATCTCAGCTGAACCTCACAATGACCGGGGAAATAGATTCTACTGGTATTCTATTTTATAAATGAAGAAATGAAGGCAAACAGTGGGTAAATGACTTGTACAGGGTCACACAGCTAGTAAGTATCTAAGGCTGGATTTGAACTAGGTCTTCCTGACTCCAGGCCTGATGTTCTACTGTACCAACTAGCTGCCCCTAAATGCCCCCTGAGACATTCCAAAGATTTTAGTACAGTTTTAAGCCTTAATAACTCCAGAAATATAAATGCTACAAACAAGAACGTGTGAAAGTGTAATTATTTAAATTTTTAAAAGCATTGAGGTTTCTTAAGAAAATTCAACATGACCACCACTTGTGCCATACATCTATCTGGTTTGTTTTAAAACTTTCGAAAAACTTTCATCAGCTGCTTCTCAGTGACTGAAAGGATTTCATTTGTAATCTTAGCTTTAAGAATGATACTCCAAAGAATGAAGTTTTGATGCATATATACACAACAGGTTTGATATGACCTCAACAAGAAAAAAATCTAATGGAAATAGATCAGGTGATCGGGGTGGATAAACGAGAAAACTTCCTCTGGTGACCAGTGGATCTGAGAAAATGTCACCCAGAAGTGTAACATGTAATGCATAAAAATAGGGTGCTCTATTCTGTTACAATAAAAATAAAATATATAATTCAAAATTCTCCAAACTAAATAATCATAAAGGAACTTTAAATTACAAAACTTTTCAACAGTATTTTTTTTGCTTGTAACATTTGTACTTACAAAGTTATTCAACTGTAAAGCTAGAGTAAGACTTTTAGGACCCCTTGGATAGATAAGGGTAACTAGGAGGTACGATGGATAGAGTGTCATGTTTGGAATCAGGAAAATTCCTCTTCCTGAGCTTAAAACCAGCCTCAGATATTTGCTAGCTGTGTGACCCTAGGTAAGTCACTTAACTGTGTTTTCCTCAACTGTAAAATGAGCTGGAGAAGGAAATGGCAAACCACTCCAATATTTTTTCTAAGAAAACCCCAAAATGAAACACAATTGAAAAATGACTAAACAACAATGTATCTATATCCACGTCTAACTAATAAAACACTTTTAAAAATATATTTTTATGTTTTTCAAATCCTTATGCATTCTACATTCTACAACCTCTGGTTGATTGGAATTACTTGTTTTCCTGTATTGATTTATAAAATGAAACCCCAAAGTTTTAAGTGACATATTCAAATCCACCCCATGGGATGGGGACAGAACTTGGGAATTCCTGATTGCCAGCCTTTATTCATAAACTTTGGTTATAACGTAGTCTTTCAACATTTCATTATTTCTTTTAATAGTTTTACATTCAACAATGCCATTGATACCCTAGTAGAAAAAGATTTCTCCCCCCTCTGTTAACATAGACTTCCAAAGACAGTTCATGCTGAAGGCAAAACAAGCTGCTGGAATAGGGGTGGGGGTGGGAGAGGAGCAGCGAGAGAGGGAGGAAGAAGACACATGGGGCTTTGAGAAGGATTCCAGGAGACCCCATGGCACTAGGATATTTGTTACCGTTGTACTTGAGAGGCTGTGTTCTAATTTGTGTTGAAGCTACATGAGTTTTCAGTGGCAGGTTTTGTACATAACAGTGAGTTTCTGGATCTTGTTAGCTCAGGGCAAAAAGTCATGCTTTGGAGCAGTTGCCCCAGCAGGAGGATAAAAGATGATGGTTGGTAATTACATCAGTTTTGCACTGTTGAGCAGATGTTCTTGCAGATAGATTTTGGCTGGCATTTACAGAACATCACTAGTGATTCTCATGGTCGTGTTGGGGCTGCTGCAAGTGGATGGTGCTGCAGGCTTGTAAGAAAATCCTACACGAGCAGAGTAAGGCACATGTCAACATGGCCACCCAAAAGCATATTCTGAAGTGGGAATTCCCTAGGAACGTCTAGAGAAAACAGAATCACCAAGTTGACTAATTATACCAAATGCTTATCTGATCATTTATTTTGCCATTTAATTTTTTTAATGGGGCTTGGTGCCTAGCTAGTATTTGACTCAGGTGGCTTATTACTTTTAAAAGGGTGTTGGGATGGGGGTGGCTGTGGAGAGGAGGAAGTGATTTGGAAACCAGATGAAGCAGATTGGGATTAGAAGAAAAAGTGAAGAAGCAACGTCCCAACAAACAAAGGACAACAGAAAGTAGAAACAGAAGGGGACATTAACCAGAAATTCAACACATGTTTGGCTGTAAAAATTCAGGCCCATTTGGAAAATCCTCCTTTTCAGATGGGTCAGTGTAAGACCATTAAGTGACAAAGTCCCATCTGTGCTTTCCATGAGCATGACGTGGTGATTTCTCTCATTCATGTGTCAAATGTTATTTTTCTGACCTAAAAATCCTTCTACATTATTCCTTTCCATTTCTTTCATCCAACAGATTTTTTATTGCCTTTTCTTTGTGCATTGGGATGTAAAAATATACTGCTGTCACTAGGTCTTGTAGCCTTGCTTTGTGGTTCTATAAGGTATTCCTTGCGTGGAGTGATGAACATTTTCTGAACTCACTTTGACAAAAATCCAATACATTTACAATTAGATTAGAATCCATTCCCTTCATTTTTCCCATCTGCAAGAATGCTGACTTTAGACCCTGTCACCTTCTTGACTTGGGCTTTCCTGGGTGAAGGATTCTAAAAACAGATACACCTCTATCCATATTGGCAGACTTCAATTTGCTAAATTGAAACTGAGCATTCACCTTGCCAGTCAGTTTTAGTGGCAAGAGAGCAAGCAGAAAGCACAGAGGTGGGTGATGGGCAACACTACGTATGGGGGAGTGAAAGTAGAAATGGAGCCAAGAGGCCTGTGACCAAGGAGATGGCAGACACAGACCTGGTCCAGCAATAGGCATGGATTCCTTCTTGCAGTCACCCAAAGGAGATGAAGATGAATGTTATTAAACATATGTGAAGATGTAGAAAAGAGAGGAAAAAAAAGCCCAACAAATGACCATGTTAAAGGGTATCTTGGAAATTTCTTGAAGACATATTACGTGCTCAGTGTAGATTACAACATGTAAATTAAATTTAAATAACTCACACATTGCTCTTCCAGTTGTGTGGTGTCACTGCATATATGGTCCTTGAGAAATCTCAGTGGAGAACAACAACTGTGTCAATAGATTTCACCATTTAGGATGCCTGCCATGATGCTATGCCCTCTCTGATCTCTCAGAGTTCCCTGCTCATCCCTCCCAACATTTCAGTTCCCTTTCTAATAAAACAGGAGTGCTCCTTCCCAACATTAATCTTGCCTTCAGCTAGCTAGTCTGCCTCCCCAACATGTCATTCTCCTTTCTTTTTCTGGGCTTTATGCCCCCTCTCCTTTCCAATGCATTCATCTGAATTCTTTCCATGCTTCAAGGTCAGCTTCAAGGCCTGGCTTCTACTATATATTCTCCAGCTGACACTGATCTTGTCCTTCTCTGAATTCAGGAAGCACGTGCTTGGATCAGGCATTCCAATTCTTAACAAAATATTGTCACGCATTGTTATTTAATTACCCATGTCAATAGCATCTCTTCTCAACTAGATTACAAACTCCTGGAGGGGAAGGACTCCCTTGTATCCCTTTTATGCCTTGAGCTTCTTTGATTTTCCCCAAAAGTGCCTTTCATAGAGTCATGAATATTACTATTGTTGAGTCATTTCAGTCATGCCCAACTCTCTGTGACCCCATTTGGGGTTTTCTTGGCAAAGATACTGGAATAGTTTGCCATTTCCTTCTTCAGATCATTTTACATATGAGGAAACTGAGGCAAATGGAGGTTAACTGCCTTGCCCAGGGTCATACAGCCAGTAAATGTTTGAGGCCAGATTTGAACTCAGAAGATGAGTCTTCCTGACTCCAGGTCCTGCACTCTATCAACTGTGCCACATTCTTCCATTTATTATGGTATATTTTTCTTTTTAGGCCATGAACCCATTAAGGGCAGGATCTTTGTCCTGTTACATCTTGTCATCTTTTGTGCCTAAAACAGTGCCTTGCATACAATAGTTGGTCACTTAAGTTTGCTTTAATTGAATGATACAGAACATATTGTGTACATGGATAAATGAATCATAGAATCTAAGAGTTAGAAGCAATCTCAGAGGCCATGTAGACTGATCAATGCCTGAACAAAAATCTCTTCTACAAAAATCCCTCGGTGGCTGTGTGACCTTGGCTTGAGGCCCTCCACAGAAGGGGAAATCTATAGCTTTCCTAGGCAGCCTCTTCTAGTTTTTCATAACTCTAATAATTAGCCAAGTTCTCCATTCATTAAATCAAAATGTGCCTCTTTGTTACTTCTACCCACTCCCCCCTAGCTCTTCCTTTTTGGACCAGCAGAACTAGCCTGATCCCTAATGTGACAGCCTTTCAAATAGGTGAAGACACATACAATGTCCTCACATGTTGTTTCTTCTCTGTGCCAAACTTTCCTTGTTCCTTCAGCTTATCTATCCTCAGGTGGTATGAATTTGAGTCCTTTTACCATCCTAGCTGCCATTCCCTGGATGCTCTCTAGCTCATCAATAACCTTTCTAACCTGGCCCTCAGAACTCAACATGATTGTCTACATGTGACCTGAGCAAGGCAGAGTACAGTGGTGTTATCACCACCATCACCACTCCCTGTCTTCTATTCTCACCCGAGGCTTGGACCCTATGCCTCTATTAATGCAGCCTAATATTATATTAAGTTTTTGTGGTTGTTAAATTCCACAATTGACTAATATTAAGCTTGAAGTAAACTAACCCCCTCCTCACCAAATCTCTTTCAGATGAGCTATTTTCTAGGCATCCCTCCCCAATCTTATACTTGTGAAATTGGTTTTTTGAGCATGAGTCTAAGCAGTTAGGTGGCACAGTGGATAGAGTGCTGGGCCTGGAGTCAAGAAGACTCATCCTCATGAATTCAAATATGACACTTATTGACTGTGTGACTCTGGACAAGTCACTTAACCTCAGTTTCCTCATCTATAAAACGAGCTAAAAAGGGGAATAGCAGACTACTACAGTTTCTTTGCCAAGAAAATCCTGTATGGGATTACAATGAGTCAGATATGACTTAAAAACAACTGAACAATGAACAACAATTAAGACCATGCCTTTATCCTTATTACATTTCATCTTACTGAATCCAGTTCAACATTCTAGCTCACAGAGATCTTTTTGGATCTGACTCTGTCATTTGGCTGTCCCTCCTACTTTTGTGTCTTCTGCAAATTCGTCAAGCATACCGCTTAGTCGGTAAACATTAATCATTTATTATGTGCCAGACACTGTGCTAAGTACTTGGAACTCAAATATAAGCAAAAGAAATGACAGCTCCTGTCCGCAAGAAACTTATATTCTAATGGAGGAAAAAAAAAATATATGCATATATAACACACACACACATATATTTATTGTGCCTAGCATTAGACACTGCATAGAGCGAACATTGTATAAGTGTTTATTGAGGTGGATTACATTTTATGAAATAACAGGGTTGACCCCAGTAAGATGGAAAAGGGTAGAATATGGAGAAATCTAGAAATGAAGTGATGGTTGCCTTCTTTCCTCAAAAGAAGGTTCTGGGAGGAGAGGGGAGGAGCTACAGTGTTGAAAGGTGTTTCTGAAGTATGAATTCCAGGACTGAAAAAACATTTCATGATGAAGAGGTTTCTGGGATGTGGTTGGAGGGGGTATGGAGTAAGAAATAAAGAAAAAACATACTATTTTTGCTTTTATCCAGGTCCCTGGAAAATATACTAATACAGGTCAAACACAGACCAACTCCACTAGAGACCTTCTTCCAAGCTGACATTGAGACATTAATTGAACCATTGGGTCCAACTCTTGGATTGCCCACCCACCTGTACATCATAACCTTGAAAATATGTATTTTTATGTCCTTGGTTTCCCTTGTGTGAATTACTGGGTCAACTTCTTTTGGATCACTGCATCTCCACTGGTGGTCTCTGGAGAGATTCACAACATCAACCATAATAAACAGGAGTATCTGGAGAACCTTCCCATCTATCTAAAAGGAGCTGTTCTTTCCTTATGCATTGTTCAGGACATCCTTCCCCACATAGGCAAAAAAAATTGGTATGTTCTATAAAGGAAAAAAACCTACACTTTGGTGAAGCAGATATGATATGTCTCATAACTAAAAAAGAAGGGATTATACACGACCCTGAAAGGGATGAGGCAGCAAAGATATCGGCAGAAGCAAGCAAGAAACAAAATTGGCAGAATGGTAGCTGTCCCTATGCCTTATGCCTTTCCCTTGACCCAGCTCTCCAGGAGGTTCCCTAAGATTTGACTTTGCCAACCTTATCTACTGAGCTCCACTTGACATACTTTGTTCTTTGTCCCACCTGGATTGCTCACTGTTCTTTAATCTCCTTTCTCAATACAGTGATGACACCACTCATAGAATCATAAGATCAGAGATTTAGAGTGAGGAGGGAATCAGAGAACCATAGATTTAGACTTGGGAAGGAACTTAGAGGGAATTGAGTACAACCCTCTCATTTTAGGGATGAAGAAACTGAGGGTGATAAGATTTTAAGTTACTTGTCCAAGGTAACAAAGGTAGTAAATAAATATTTGAGGTAAGAGTCAAATTCAAGTCTTCCCGATACTAAGCCCAGCAGGCTACCCACAATGCCACTTAGCTGTCAGCAACCATAGAGGCCATATGGGACAATCCCTTCGTTTTTGTAGATAAGGATATCATGGCCCAGAGAGGATATGACCTTCCCAGGTTAATATACGTAATTTAGTGAGGAATAAGGATCAAGATTAGAACCCAGGTCCTATGATTCTAAGCCTGGAACTCTTCCCACTATATGAGGTTGATTTTCCAATATGTAGGAGGACCCCATCCATACTGACACCTATTGAAATCTTTCTCCAAGGTCCAGCTCAGGCATCAGCTTCTCCATGACACCCATCTGGATGCTCCTATCTAAAACTGATCTTTCACTTCCTCAGATTTCCTAAGAAAATTTTATCTGGATCTCTGCCTTTATATTTTTCCACATTCAACTTATCACCGTTTTCAAGTCTCTGATAAAATCTTGCCTTCTATGGGGAGCCTTGTCCAATCCCCCTTCATTCCAGTGCCTTACCTTTTTTGCTCATTTCCTTTTTATCCTTTACATAGCTTGTCTCTACATATCTGGTTTGCATGTTTTCTCCTTGGTTAGACAGTGAGCAACTCAAGGCAGAGGCTGTCTTTGGCCTCTTTGTATCCCAAACACTTAGTAACAGTGCCTATGCTAAGTAGTACACAGTAGGCACTTAATACTTGTTTACTGAATGACTAATATTTGTGTCCTTATCATGGACTGCTTGTTAGAAGATAAGCTCATACTGAAGCTTTTGCTTTATTTGGATTCTTTTCTAATGGTGGATCCCTCATGGAGAATTAACCTGAAGGCACAGAAGATGCTGGCATGGGACAAAAAGGAACAGATGGGCTGCTAACTAACTGTACCACCAGGGGGAATTTTCCCATGAATGAAGTCACCTGATCCCTCTAAGTATTAATGCACTTTGTGCCTGGCATTATGCACTGCACACAGTGGACATTTCATAAATATTGATTGAGTTGGGTTACACTGTATGAAAAAACAGGGTTGACCCCAGTAAGATGGAAAAGCATGGAAATATATCTCTAGCATTCTTTGATTTCCACTGTTTTCAATACCTATCCTTCCTTTCCTGTGTCTTCATAAGTTTATAATCCAAGGAAAGATGAGTTGCTTTCAGTACATGTAGACCAGGGGCAACCAGATAGTATAGTGGATAGACCTGGGTTCAAATCAGCCTCAGGCACTTACTAGTTGTATGACCCTGGGCAAGTCACTTAACCTATGTTTGTCTTAATCCACTGGAGAAGGAAATAGCAAAACCACTTCGGTATTTTTGCCAAAAAAACCCCATGCACAGTATGGTCCACATGGTCACGAAAAGTCAGATTTGGCTGAATGACTGAACAACAAAAAAGCTAGGAGCTCTTAATTTTTTTTAATCTAGTGAAACTTTGCCCTAGTGAAACTCATGAATCCCTTCTCAGAATGTTATTTGTTGCTTATATTCATAATTGAAGGAAATAGTTAATTTCAATTAGACTTGAGTGAAAATAAATATGTAATTTTTTCCCCCATCCAAGTTCATAAACCCTTTGGAATCTATCCATGGATCCCTTGGGGGAATGTGGACCCCTAAGGTTAGAACTCCTTCTTGGCTGAGGGGTAACTAACTTATGAAGTTAACCTTCCTGAGGTATTTGTCTTTAATAAACACTCCTGGAGACTAAAAAGCCCATAAGACTCAGAAAAAAATTAATCTTGGCAGCATGGTGGCATTTTAGGCACTGTTTCAGATGTTCAGAGATTTAGTTTAGTACAGGGCCTCAGAGTGAACCATGTAAGCAGAGCTATTAAATAAATGAATTCTGTTCTTATCTATCCCATCCTCCCTTGCCGGACCCTTTATTTCCTCAATGATACCAATGTTCCCTTCTTCCCTAAGCCACCCAGTGACTTCGTGTTCTTTCCATATTCCTCCCTATCAAAGTCTGCTCTCAGGAAATAATCTGGAATTCATTCTCATTTGACATGTAATAACCCAGAAGATTTCAGTGTTCTCTCCCCCAGGGAATTTGGCCATTTAACTGGGGACAAATCCTCTGTTCAACTAAGACCACAGGGAGGGAACAGGACCCTCAGTAGTGGGATTCGAGGCAGTTGCAGAGTTTAGAACTAAGTGACCTTGAAGATCCTCTGGCTTAAATGTAATTTATGGATGAGAAAACTAAAGCCCAGAGAAAGGAAGGGACTTGTCAAGGGTCACAAAAGCAGTGAAAGTAGAAGGAATTCCTGGGGTTTGGCAGCCGTGTCCTCTGACTCTATGTAGGGGCCTGATGGATCCTCCTAATGCCACTGAAATAAGGGTGCGTAGGTGGCCACTTACTCATCAGGTCCATCAGATGTAACATAGGTGGTCACATCACTTATTTACTTAGTCACAGGCTAGCCCTATGCATGCCACTTAGACATTTATGCATTTGTTTAAATGTCTCTCTTTATACAACTCATAGAATCAGTCCATCAGTGTGTGTATGTATATGCATGTATGTACACATGTGTATAAGGCACACATATACACGCATATGTACACGTCTCCCCCATTAGACTGTGAGCTTCTCTAGGGCAGAGACTGTCTTTTGCCTTGTGTGTGTGTGTGTGTGTGTGTGTGTGTGTGTGTGTAAATACAAATATATGTACACACTATGTGAATATATATGTACAGACACAATACATGTATGTATGTTTACATATCCATACACACATGTCTCCCGCATTAGACTGTGAGCTTCTAAAGGGCAGACTGTCTTTTGCCTTTCTTTGTGTGTGTATATACAAATGTATACATATATACATATATATGCATATAGTATATGTACCTGTGCATACACATATATTTTATGTGTATATATTAATATACACACAAAATACATTTTATATACATACATAGATATGTACACAATACTACATAGAACCAGTTTTTGTACTCTGCATAAGTATACACACACATATATATACACACATACATACATACTGTATACGTTATATAAGTATGTATGCATGCATGCACATATGTATATGTGTACATATGTCTTAGACAGACACTACAAGTGTACAATGAGAATGGCCCAGAACTGAACAGGAAGAGGAGTACTAGATTGCCTTTGGGAAACTCCATAAAGTTTCTAATTATACTCAGATTCTCCTTGAAACAAAAGCCTATCTTTTAAACGTTGCAATTCTCCCTATGTACAGGTGTGAGTACAGGTGTGTACAGGTGTGAGTAATTTGTTATTGTCTTTTTCAAGGGATTAAAGTTGTGGGTCATCCAAAGGGTAATGGAAAGGTGCATGATGGGCTCCAGTAGGTTACACATCTTAACAATGAAGAATTGTACCAGGGACAAGCGGGCAGTTGTCTAGTGAGAATAGTAAAAGATGTCTTCGGAGAGATGTATGGTCAGAAAAGGAGGTGAGCCAATCACTCACTGAGAGCAAGGGATAACTAATGGATGAAGTACATATTCCACTATCCAAGTAGACACTCCACTGGTTGGAAGTATATACTCCAAGAGATTTCAAAGAAGGTCACTAGCAACTTAAATGCACAGGTAGACACGGACCAGGGGTGCAAAAGATGAACACTCATGGATGGGTTGCAATCTGTACCATAAGAGGGAGAACTCACATCAATGATGGAACCCCCAGTACATCAAAGTATACCTTTCCTAACTATTGCCATTTCTTCCATTGTCAACTCCCAAAGGGAATTTTTTTCTTATCTTACTTGGTTTGTGTAGAGGTAGGAATTTAATTAACTGGAGCACTCAGTGATAAAGTTATTTTTTTTCACGAATAGAAGCTCTATTCCATCCACTACACATAGTGAGTTCTTTACACAATCAATGAATTGATTTGGTTTCTAGGCAGTGACTCTTTTATTAAAAGAATAAATTGCACTGAACCTCCCTTAGAAGGGATAATATTAAATTACTCAGCAAATACTAGACTCCAGAATGCTTCTGTTCATCCCATTTTACAGGTGTGGCATCTCAGATAAAGAAATATCAAGTTGTTCATTGAAGATTAAAGAAACAAAGCAAACAAAAAACCCCACATATTTTTACTCCCAGTCTAGTGCCCACTTATTCTCCCCCTTCCTGTTGTGAACCCTGATTTTGGAGTAGCCCATGACCACATGGGCTATTAGGCACTCTGCCCTTAAGAAAAATAGCATTTTTGCCCTGGCCTACACTGTAATAAATTGAATGACAGAAAAACAAATGTCACTTATTAGAACATTGAGGTTTACTGTTCAAGTGATTAACTAAGAATCATTTGTATGATTAAATGCTGGAAAATAATTTGCTTTCCCTATGAACCTATACCCTAGATCTCATTACACAAAAGTGCTGCATATTAGTTGAAGCAAATTAACATTCAAACACTTTCTGGAGTGGCTGCTAATCACAGGCTGTTAATTACTGTCATTACATTAGACTGCTGAGGAGACTAACCAAGGAATCATTCTCATGATCTTGGTGTTTGAAAGTGATCTTCACCAATAAAAACACATGTCAGAGATCCAGAAAAGGCAAATTGCTGAATTTGCTGACGGGGTTGAAAATTCCGCTGACTCTAAGTACCCATCCAGTGATGGATGCATTCTTGACACAGCTTCAGTGTTTGGACTTAGGAAATAATGAGTATCAATGTCCTAGCAAGGGAATATGCAAAGATGAAGGAGCCCTTTTGTATCCTTAATTAAGGAAAGTTGGAGCAGAACTCGTTCACAGATAAGTGACTGTACATAATAATCATGTATTTATGTAAGGGACTGTTATGCTATATTACTGTAGTGGCAATTAGATTTTCACAAAGTAGTTTTAATAAAAGGCATACTTACATAATAAATAAACAAAACAGCTCATTTCCATGGCAGGCTCTCTAATTATGCACTGGCTTAAAATAAAACGTTCTATGGGGCTAAGTTAAACATATAGACTCTAGCTGTATTCTAATTCTGTTTAATCCAACAGACACATATTAAGCACCTAGTATATGCAACCCCATTTGGGGGCCCTAGGGGTGCATAGATGAGACCAATATGGTGCCTCTACCCTTAAGTTGCTGCTAGGTGGTGCAGTGGACAGAGAACTGAGTTCCCATTTGTAATGCCAAGCAAAGGCAACTTCCAAGGTTTGGATTACCAGCGTAGTAAACCCCATTTATTCAGCAAACACTCACAGAACAGAGAAAGTCAAAATACAGTGTAACTTGTTCCTTTAGCAAGTAAGTTCTCAATTCAATCCAGGTACTACTCTATCCCTAGA
>CM053588.1:238248593-238269993 GCA_028646515.1 Pseudochirops corinnae | reverse complement strand
GCACAAAAGACCATCCACCCTTAAGTTACAACAAAGTTAAGCTCAGCATTGAATACCCAAGGAAAGGGCCTTCTTTTATCTTCAGTCAAGACAAGCCCTCAACAATCTCAGTTCCTGGGGAGATAAGGCTCAACAAAGCCATAGCCAGTGTCCTCATCAAGTCACTCTCTGCCTGTAGAACAGTCTGAGAACCCCAGAAAATATCAGCAAGGCGCTCTTCCAGGATTTCTGTGCAGGTACCACAAGAAAATCCTCCTTCAGGGCTTCTGAACCAACAGCCAGGTTCCAAGACCTCCACAACAGCAGCACTGTCCTTCACCATCAGGTGAATCTGGCAAAACAACATCAAAACAGACAGACAAAATACCGGCATTACAGCCATACCTCCTCAGTTCTTGGCACTTCCAGGTGGCAGTTCCCAAAAGTCCTGGGCAGTTCCAGTGGGCTCTCAGCAGTCTTCCCTCTCTCTTCATGTCAACAAGTCCATCCCACAAGCGGGATTCACAAGCTCTGGGTTTTAACACCCAACCCAAAAACCAAGCCAATACAGGGACATCTCCAAATTCCATTACCAATACAACATTCTGCCTCAGACAGGACATTTGTAGCTGTGTGACTCTGGGGAAATCACTTCATCTCTGTTTGTCTCAGGTCCCTCATCTGTAAAATGGGTATAACGATAGCATCCAATTCCCAGGGTTGTTGCAAGGAACCACTGAGAATATTGTAAAGAGCTGTGCAAATCCTGAAGCACTATATAAATGCTAGCTATTAGTGGGAACAGGACATATATACAAATAAGTGTGATATAAGTTGGAATGTGATAGAGAAGAAAAAAGGAGAGAGCCAGGCAAAGGAATCTAAGAAAATTGGAGGATAGAGCAATTTCAGATGGTAGGGAATCACAGATGTTTTCATGAAGGAGACACTGGTACTTGAATTGGGCCATGAAGAAAGAAGGCAACAGGGTGGCTAGGTGGCTCAGTGAATAGAGCACAGGCCCTGGAGTCAGGAGGACCTGAGTTCAAATCCAACCTCAGACACTTAACACTTACTAGACATGTGGCCTTGGCCAAGTCACTTAACCCCAATTGCCCTGCCTTCCAAAAAGCAAAAAAAAAAAAGAAAGAAGGCATTTCAGGTGTTGGGGGATGGGCCAAGGACAGCTTCTACAAATGGATTGCTAGGGAGGGCAACGTGGAATGGTGGAAAGAGCCCTGGCCTTAGATTCTAGTTGAAGATCTAGGGGTAATGTTAGAAGCTGTAGTGGGGCAGATTTTGGCTTGATAAAGTCAAAATACTTTACAATCAGACTTATCCAAAAGCTTTCATTGGAGAACAAGTTGCCCAGGAGGGATGTTTCTCACCACTAGATGTCTTTAGGCAGAGGATAAATGGTTGCTTGTCGGGATACTCTAGGAGAGATTCTTATTCAGGTATGGATTGGGCTGCATGACTTCTGAGGTGTCTGTGAGTCTGAGTGAAAAGACGTGAGTTTGAGTTTCGACACATTTGCTTGCTACCTTGAGTTAAGTTAAAGACTAAATTAAACATATAGATTATAGCTGTATTCTAATTCTCTTCAATCCAACAGATACTTGTTAAGCACTTACTATGTACACAACACAGTGCTGGGGGCAGGGGGAGACAGGGACACAAAGATGGGATCAACATGGTGCCTTTACCCTTAAGGAGCTGCTAGGTGGTGCAGTGGATAGAGTACTGAGTTTGCATTCTGCCTCAGATAGGACATTTGCTTGAGCAAGTATTTCATTTCCTCAGACCTCAATTTACATATAGAATGAGGGGATCAGACAAGACTATAGCTAATGTCTTTTTAGGAGCTAACATTCTCTGATTCAGAGACCAGGGAATGATAATCCAGCTTGACTTAAATGGAGACTCCATAAAATATATAAAAACAAGTAGTAGAATACATGGCTGCCATAAACACTAAACCAGCTTCTCAGGATGTTAGAGTCCCACAATTTTGATCTACAAATTAAGTAGTGGTTTTTTTAATCAGAGCCCTTGGCGATTCAGTTTATCTTGATGGTGGTGGACATAATGACTTATATTTCTTTGGGATAGCATTCATAACATCCAGGAGGAACGTTAGAGAAGAGAATCATAACTAGAGTCGGGCAAATGGGGCCTTGTGCCGTGGTACTACGATTTAGAGGGTACAAAAATGAACTACTGTTCTCTTTCAGCCACTAGAAACACTTAGTTACTTATGAGGGGTTTAGCATATAGGATAATGAGTTAAAATAGGAAGCTAACAGATCCCAGACTTATTAATAATCCCCACTTATGAACAACTATGCAGCTACTTTTCCCCCACTAGGGTTATTTATATTTTACTTTCACATCATAATTTAAAAAGTTGATTTGAGGGTGGCAGTGAGTTGCTTTATCTGGTGGAATCTTATGGAGCTTGCCCCAGGAGCCAGAATTGCTAGTTACATCTCTCTCAGAGGGATCTAATCTTTGTGAGTGAGCAAGTTTGTGTGTTACAGATTGGCTAACTTCTGATACCACCCTGTCATGCCTATGAGAGGAGCATCTATTTCCTCTTCCTTTTCTCTATATGTTGATTATGTACTTCCCCCCTAGGAGTCCCTTCTTCCTGGTGATTCTCTTGCTTTTCACCCAGGAAAAGCTATTCACTGCTCATAACAAAGATCCTGTTATGGTTTTAGCTTTGAAATAGATGCTTGGATCAGTCAGGGACAGAACCAACAGAGAGGCAGAGAAGAGAGGCAGAATAAGCCAGTCCTTGAACCATTAAGGGGAAGTTAGGTGGCACAGAGAGAGGATAGAACACCAGGCCTGGAGTCAGGAAGAGCTGAGTTCCAATCTTGCCTCAGACACTTACTTAGTTGTTGTGACCCTGAGTAAGTCACTTAACCTTGTTTGCCAACATCTATAAAATGAGTTGGAGCAGAAAATGACAAATGACTCCAGTATCTGTGCCAAGAAAACCCCTAAAGGGTCATGAAGATTCAGGCATGACTGAAAAGACCTGACAACAAATGAACCACTAAGTTCAACTCCTTGATTTTCTGAGATGAGATTAGGGTCATTTGAAATGTTTCATATTCCACACTACTCTACCACTCTTTCATACTCTTCTATTCTACACTAATCCTTTCAAGAAGGCAAAAAAGAAAAAAAAAAGTAGTGTATGATAAAATCCATGTCATGAACAATGACTTAACTGCTTTATAAGCATCTATTAGAGGTCACACGGAGAAAATGCCATCAGGTTGCATGCTTCAGAAATACCTACCGAAAGAAGCTAAGCCCTTTTTGGTTAGGCTTTTTTTCTTCATAAAATGGAACTGTTTATGGCATTAAAGGGAATCAGTGCTATCTTAATTCAGAATGTCCTTTTCTCTTGTCAGTTTAAATTGAGCTCATGATGTTTGAGCAGAATATTCTGTATTTAATAATACATAATGCTAGATAATTAAAAGGTATGTATGTGTACTGGGAGACCCATACTTCGAAGCAGAGCTCTGACTTTAATCTCTGGCTGTGCTTGTGAAATCTATTAATACTAAGCAACCCAAACGACCACCCTCCCTCCCACCCTCGAAAAACAAAGAACACTACGAAAAACTCTTTTACACAGGCAAAATGGCTACATTTCAGCCTCTACGATGAATGTTTGTTTTGTGCATTCTTTTTTATGGAGCGGGCACTTGGGGATAAGAAATCTCTTTGTGTTCATTTGGCTATTGTATGATTGGATAACAATTACAAACTGTCCTTCATTCAACAGGACAGTGGGGTAGATCTTTTTCCAGTTACTAGGGATGATATATGTATATGTATATATATGTATATATATATACATATATGTACATACATACATATATACTATATATATATTCATCAATCATAAGATTTTATATTTAGAATTGGAAGGGATATTAGAGGTCCTCTACTCTGACCCCTTCATTCTACAGATGAAGAAACTGAGGCCCAAGCATATTGAGATCAGGGTTAGGGACATGGTCTGTGGTCACAGCATGGCATGATGCTGCCTGATTCATATAAGAATCCAACCCATGAGTCTGACCTTCATAGCTTGGGATGCTAATCAAAAGAACGAAGTGCCGAGCCAAAGCTTTGTTCATTTGAACTGCATATTAGGTAGGGACACTTGCAAAAACCACAATTAGTGGGTGAACAATAAGCTGGCTGCTTTACGGGGTTGTTGTCATTTAACTTCTAAGGAAAATTAGATCAGGAAGCTTTCATACAGAAACCTTGACCACCGAACTTTCTAACCAGTTTCCCTGACTCTCACCTTTCCCCTCCATCTACTCTTCTCACTGTGCCAAAGCAATCATCACAATGGGCAGAAATGAAAATCAGGTTCAGGACTGCCAACAGCCCAGCACAGTTTTCCCAATACTAGTCATAAGTTTGCCCTGATCCATCCTCACTCTTTCCCCTCCTAGGAACAAATAAAAAGCATTTGGAAGATGGCCAGGGAGACATACAGTCTGTAGCTAAGAAACAGAGCAAAAGTAACTGATTCAAAAAGGGATCAAATCCATGACCTTGGCCTCATTAGCATAGAGTTCTAAACAGCTGAAGGATTATCAGCAATCTGAGGAGGAATTCTAGGCTGTTTGGGCCCCCTCAGAGG
This sequence comes from Pseudochirops corinnae, assembly GCA_028646515.1. Lineage (NCBI taxonomy): Eukaryota > Metazoa > Chordata > Mammalia > Diprotodontia > Pseudocheiridae > Pseudochirops > Pseudochirops corinnae. Next base: position 238,265,330 of record CM053588.1, on the reverse strand, counting down.
AGACTCCATCCTGTATTTTTAATGCTAGGTACCAAGCAGGGGGTGGAGATTACTGCACATATACATTAAGGAGTCCAGACATTTGGAATTGGAAAGAAGGAATGTTATTAAACAATTTTAAGAAGGACCTTAACGAAGAGCTCAAGGACAGTTTGTCAGGCACCCTTTTCTAGATGAACTATCAGGTCCGACAGATGTCTTCTGTCGGTCAGTCAGTCAATCGATCTGTTGGGTCGGTCAGCGAGAATTTATGAGGCACCTATTATAGACCAGATACTATGTAAAGTGTTAGGGATACAAAGGAAGGCAAAAAACAGGCTGTGCTCTCAGAGATCACTGTCCAATGGAGGGGCAGCTCTCAAACAGCTACGTACAAACACCATGTAGATAGGACAAATGGAAGATCACCCACAGAGGGTAGGCTTTGGCATTAAGGGGCATCAGGAGAGGCTTTTCCTTGAGGGTGGCATTTTCACAGGGACTGGAAGAAGACTCTTAAAGGGCCCTGGGCTCATGTTGCTAAGACTGGTAATGGTAAGATTCTCCAGTAGGCGATCTTGGAATGACAAGACCAGTAGTTTTGTTCAGTCTCTGAATTCTCTACGGCATTTCTCCTCTCCTCCTAGATACTTTCTCCTTTCTGGGAATTTAGGACTGCTCTCTCCTTTCTCCTCCCACCTGTCTGACTCTTCTCAATCTCCTTTGTTGGGTCATCAATCATTATTCGGTTGTTTCAGTTGTGACCAGCTCTTTGTGACCCCATTTGGGGTTTTCTTGGCAAAGATACTGGAGTGGGTTGATCTTTCCTTCTCCCGCTCATTTTCCAGATGAGGAAATTGAAACTAATGGGGTTAAGTGACTTGCCCAGGTCACACAGCTAATGTTTCTGAGGCTAGACTTGATTGAACTCAGGAAGATGAGTCTTCCCGACTCCAGGTGTGGCACTCTGTGCACTGCACCACCTAGCTGCACCTAGGTACAAGCTCCTACTTAGCATTTAAAAGCTTTTACAGCCTCAGTCCGACCCACTTTTCTTTTTTTTTTTTTAATTTTTTTTTATTTACTTATTTACTTTTAATTTACAAGATTCAGTTCCACAATCACTTGAGTTTCAAATTTTCTCCCCTCCCTTCCCCCCCTCCCCCCATGGTGGCGTGCAATCATGTATAGGATCTGCAAATACCTTTACATTGTACAATAGTTTGGTCATATAGAAGGGTTGTAACCAATGAGCGATCGCTGGGAAAAGAAAAAAAAAAAAAGCAAAACCAGACATGAAAGAGAACGATAACGAGTTTTGCTTCAATCTCCATCTAAACTATAGTCTTTCTATATCTTTCTCTGAGTTTAGGTATCTCCTTCCATCCTGAGGCTTGTAGAGTTGTCTTTAGCTGTGTGTTGTTGAGGATAGTCCAGTTTATCAAGGTTGCCGACCCACTTTTCTAGGTTGTGATACATTCTACACACAGGTTTAGTAGCTAGATGCCAGCCAAATTGGTCTTGTTCTTTATGCAATACTCTATTTCTCTTCTCTTCTTCCTTCCTTTGCACTGGCTGACTGCCATGTGTAGGGATGCATTCCCTTCTCAACCTCGACTTTTAAAAATCAGTAGTTTCCATCAAAGCTCAACTCAAGTGTCTTTTTCTCTATTAACTTTTTCCTGAACCCCTTGGCTATTAGTACTGTCTCCCATAGCCCAATTATCTTGTATTTATTTTATATGTATGTATATATATATATATATGTATATAAAGAGAGAGAGAGAGGTAGATAGATAGATAGATAGATATAGATAGATATCTACCTATATAGATAGGTATACCTGATAGAATGTAATATGTTCCTTGAGGGCAGATACTGTTTTGTGTCTATGTATTCGTAGAGTTAGCACAGTATTTGGCATTTATTAGGAGCTTAATAAATGCTTACTGATTGATGGTGCTTAATGCCACATGCCACCCCTTCCAATCTACTCCACATCATGATGGGAGATATAGAAAACACTGTTTCTTCTCCAGATTAGGCTTGGGGAGGTAAGTCTGAAACTTTCTCCCATGATTCCATCTTCATAACAAGAAACCAATTATGAGTTCATCTCAAGAGGAGAGGAAGGTACAGGATTTGCCAGGTTCCTCTTCATAGAATACTAACAGCATAGAGGATTAAGAGCATAATTAGAGTGCCCATTAGCACATCCCAACCCTCCAAGAGAAAGGCAGAAAACAGAAGGGTCAGAAAAAAAAAAGGTTCAAAAAGTGGTAGACAGATTTAACGACTCACTAAATCAGGGGTTCTTAGCCTGTTTTATATCATGGGTCCTTTTGATATTCTGGTGAAGCCTACTGACTCCTCAGAATAATATTTTAAAATATTATTTAAAATGCACAAAATACCGAGGATTACAATGGAAACCAATTACATTGAAATATAGTTGTTGAAATATTTTTTAAAAAGTTTATGGACTCCATGTTAAGAACCCATGTCTTGTACTACCCTGGGGATGTCATGAGCAGCTAAAATGAGTGATGGCTGATTACTCTGGTACTTTTTTTTTTTTTTTTTTTTTTTTTGCTTTTTGGAGGGTCAGGGAAATTGGGGTTAAGTGACTTGCCCAAGGTCATACAGCTAGTAAGTGTTAAGTGTCTGAGCTCAAATTTGAACTCAGGTCCTCCTGACTCCAGGGCTAATGCTCTATTCCCTGCACCACCTAGCCACCATGTACTTCTGCTGGGGGAATTTAGAGGAGCTGGATAATGGAAAAAGGGCTGGTCTATCTGGAATCAAACCTATCTATGAGTTGGAGAGGAGATGAGCAGGTGGTGAATAGAGCTTGTTAGAGGAGAGAGAATGATGGAAGCTAGGAGCCATGGTGTCTTTGTACTTCTTTCAGTGTTTAGTCTTGGGTATTTCTTCCATTGGGTCATCATCATGTAGTACTAGGGTAGGGGTTCAGGGGTAAATGTGTAAGCTTGGGGCCACAGCTCAAGGATGCTGCAGAGACCATATATAATGCACACCAGACCTGAAGTTGAAATGATTTTTCTAAGGTATAGGCAGGCCAGATTATGTCACTCCCCTACTCAACAAACTTCAATGGCTCCCTATTGCCTTTAGGATCAAATCTGAGCTCCTTAATTTAGATTTTAAAGCTTTTCACAATCCAACCTCAGCCTACTTTTTGAACCTTCTTATGTCTTATTCCCCTTCCTCTATCTAACAATCCAGTCAAACTGGCATGAATGTTTCTTACACAAGAGACACCCCCTCCAGTTTCTGAGCTTTTGCACTGGCTATAACCCATGCCTAGAATTTACTCTAATGTTACCTCCATGCCTTTGAATCACTTATTTTCTTCAAAACTCTGTTTAGGCCCCACCTTCTACATGAAGCACTTTGTCATCAGTCTAATTCCTAGTGGCTCACCTCCCTAAGTCACTCCGTATTCATTGTGTACTCTCCTTTAGATATATTGTCTGCCTGATAGAATATAAGCTACTTGAAAGCAGGGACTGTGTCCTGTTTGTTTTAATATTTCTAGCATCTTGCATAGAACCTAATATAAAGTAGGCACTTCTCATTACTATTGATTATGCTGAAAGCTGTGATCCAACCAGCCTCCAATTGTCAATTGTGCCAAATGAATTTCAGAGTTTTAACTAGGAAAAGGCAACTGGGGCTTTGACACAAGTTGCTGAAATTTAGGGACTATTAGCAAAAACAAAGGCATTCGAAGTAGGCAGAGAGTTCACAGAGAGAGATCTCAGATCTCAGAACACAGCTAGGAAATTATATGAAGTCAGGTCTTTCTTATTCCAGGTCCAACACTCTGCTATGCCATGCTGATTCCCATCAAACAAATGCAGCTTTGTGTATACTCTACAAAGTGCAGATCTAATATATGCTGTGGTTCAGAACATCCAATTAACATAATATTTCCATTATCCAGAATGTGCAGAGGCTATTGTGGAAATGCTATTGCACAAACATCCCATTGAGAAGTTAAATTTTGTATACTCCAGTGAGCATAAAATACATAGATGAATTTGACTCTAATATGTGTTAATTATGAAAATCAGCTCCACGAAAAAGCAAACTATCATAATTTTAAAAAATGCTTTGCTAAGAAGCCTTCTTCTCCCAAACTATTTATGCATTCTCATGGAACAAATAGAAATAGCCATATTAATATAGTAACAAGATACATCAACGTAGTACAGACATTTCATAATATATAATTATGGAGTACTTATAGAGAAACAATGCAAGAACAAAGCCATTTCTTTTTTTTTTAAATTAATTTTTATTTCTATGTTTTGTTTTTGTATCATCTTCACTTCCAAATTTATCCCTCTTCCCCCTCCTGCCCAATAAGCCATTCTTTATAATAAAGTATTAAAAAGAAAGAGGGTAGGAAAACACATTTCAATAAAACTTACCATATATGAACCAAGTTTGACAGGTCATGAACTGTTCATAGCAATAGTCCTCAACTTCTGTAGGGAAGAGAGGGAGATGCCTTTTCTCATCTTTTCTTCTTCTAAATTATACAACATTTGCTTCTTTCCTTTTTAAAGAACAAAGCCATTTCAATGAATAAGAAAATAAATTTCATCTCAAAGAATGGATTTATACATACCCTTCCTATTTGTGTGTGTGTGTTTTGGCTAGCCAGCTCAAATTTTCAAAACTATATTTCTACAGTAATATTTGAGAGAGATCTTTATCCTCTATCCCATAACGTACTCATGCAAGGAATGGAAAAAAGACTGCAACTTATTTGCAAATATTGGAATGATTATAACACAATCATTTCAACATATAAGAGAAAAAACAAAGAAACAAGTTATGGATCCTTTCCCTTTTAAAATATTGTAGCACAGGATAGAAATCCTGTAGGTGAAAAGAGTAAGACTGTTGAGGAGGCATATTTTTAAAAACACTTATTCTTTCTTTCCCCCCTCTATTTAGATTTTAAAGCTTTCTCCTTAATCACAAGGCAATGAGGCTATCATATATAATTTGCCATTATATATATCAGTCATGCAGAATTATTTCAAAACAAAGGAATTTATAAATGGAATTAGCTGCCTTAAAAATTTTTCCTATTTAAAAAAGCAGGAATTAAAAGCTGCAATTCTCTTAGGTCTTTTGAAAACAGACAGGGAGAAAGGAAGATCCCAAACCTATGATATATACTTGTATATGACTGAATTGAATTTAGAGCAAGATTTAAAGAAATACAAATTCCTAGGGATAATTTTATGTCTTCCTAACTAAATTTGAATTTTTCAAAAATCATGGTTTAATGGAACTCTGATATTCTCCCAGATTTAGTCAGAAAAATTAATCTTGGATATTTATTACAGTCAAAAGCATGTAGAAAATAGGCTATTTTGCTGTGAATTTCAGATGAGTTTTGGGTCAAAAAGCCCTTGTATGTGATTTCACTTTAACTTTTAACCAACCATTTACAGCTTACTGAGGAGAAGACATCAATTTACCTTCTTGAGCTCTTCCAATTTAATACTAAGTATCTTCCTTTTCATTACTCTCCTGAATCTTTTTTTGCACTAAGAGAAATTACTTTCAACTTCATGCAGTTTGCTGTAAGTTAGAAAAAGAAAAAGAAACTATGATGACTTCATGTCTATACGTGTCTACATGTCTATAGTCCCCATAACTACCATTTCCTAATCAGAAAATGGTTTTCTGGCAACCATTCTTGTTACTTTGTTCTAACTCCCTCTTTTCTCCTGGCCTTTGAATCCCAGGTTGCATGAAAGTTAATTTGCACTAGTAATTATTTAATAGCGTTTTTTAACCAGTTGAGTTGGCTCCTAGCTCCTTTCAAAGCTATTTCAAAGCTTCATAAACTGTGCTTCCCCACCCAAAATAATCTCACCAACCCCACCTGCCTCCACGCCCCCACAAGACCTACAGGGATAGGTTGGTAAATGTTTAACAACCAGCTCTCAGGGCTGGGAATGGGTCCGGGGTGGGGGAAGGATATACAGGATACACTTTTAAGTTTAATCTGCCTTATTAAACCATTTAACCATAAATCAGACCCCCTGATTGTAGGGGTTTTTACATTGAAAATTTATCAATTGGTCTCTCTGCTAGGAGATGGCTCCACCATGCCCTTATAGGAACCCGTTTGCATTTCAAAACATAGACATTTGTTGGATTACACACAGAAAGGGAGATTTCACTACCATTGCTGCTTGCCAAGTTCTTCCACCCTCTGCATTTCACGGCATAGCTGTGACCTGATCTCTTAAGAATCTTCGACTACAAGTTTTAAAATAATCTGAGCATGAGCTTGTTCTGGCTTTCCCTTTAATGGAGACAGCTAAGCTTCCCTTCTCCCATTTTGAGGGGATCCGGACCTGTCCTGGTTGCTGCCTTCGACCCCACAGAAGTGGGAGAAGAAATGGAAAAGATCAGAGCATAATAATGTCCTTGATTAGATGGGTTTGATGATGAATTGCAGATATTACAAAGCAATTTGCATATGTAAAAAAGAAAACTTCCCTAAAAAAATATAATCATCATAGTATTTGCCTTAATTCTTTTAGTGTGAAACTTTTGCTTACTTTATGCTACTGAGCTTTGCTTAAGACTTTCTGGGTCTTGGTCTCCTAGTCTATGAAATGCAGGGGATGGACTAAAATTCAGGGGTTTTAAAACTAGGGTCCTTGAAATAATTTTAAAAATATTTTAGTAACTATTTATTTCTAAATAATTGGCTTTCTTTGTAATCCTTTGCCTTTTTTTCATGCCTTTAACAACATTATTCTGGGAAGGAATCCATCGGATTTGCCAGACTGCCAAAGGTGTCTTTGAAGAAAGGAAAGAAGGAAACAAACCTTCATTAAGAAGTAATTCCATGCCAGGTAATATGCTAAGTGATTTACAAATACTATCTCATTTGATCCTTACAAAAACCCTGAGAGGTAGGTGCTATTATTATCTCCATTTATAGTTGAGGAAACTGAGGCAAACCAAGGTTAAGTGACTTGTCCAGGGTCACACAGCTAGCAAATATCTGAGGACAAATTTGAACTTAGGTCTTCTTGTTTCAAGAACTCTGGCTCTAGATGAACCTCAAGTTCCCTATGCTCTTCTCATACCTGTACCCCTAGGGAAAACCTAAAAACTAAGAATTCCTCATAAGGGGAAACAGCATTTTTTTTTTCTAGATACAGATTAGGGATTTGACAGTGCCAGAAACAAATGGGTGCCATGACTTCATTCTATTTTTCCCCTCTTCATGACACTTCACTTCTGGGTAAAAATCCAAATGGTTCTCCATATTAAATCTGCTTTTGAATAATTGATTTTGTTTAATTGACCATTATTACTGGAGTTTTTTTTATTGATAATTCAATTTGTTACAAGTCTGTGGACCTCTGCAGGGTGGGAGGTGGGAGGACACTAATACCAGGTCCATCTGTAGAAGTGCCAAAGAGAGACAGATTAAAGAGCCAACAGAGCAGGTTGGGGACCACTCTGTAAATGATGGGCAGCAAAACAGACGGGAGGCTTTTATCATCTCAGAGCTCTTTCCAAACATACAAATCAATAACAATTAAAGCAGATTATGAAAAGGCAATACCAGATAGTTAAATCTTTGGACTTGATTTAAACTGGGCTAAACGATCACATGTGGAAGCATGCTTTGCAGAAAAAGAAAACAAGTGTGCCAGAGATTGAGAATTTAGTGCTAGAGTCAGGGCTGGATTCGAGTTAAGCAATTAGCTCAGGAAATAGAACATTTTCATAGGTGAGAGTAAGGATGACAGTGAAGGCACAGAGAGAAGCCAGTAATCCATGCCACAAGAAGAATACATTGCTTTTCAGGAAGTTGGTTTGTCTTTGCTACCCACTAGTGCATTTATCAGTGCTGGCTTCATGGAGAGCTCTGAGGCCCTTCTGGCTCAATTAAGCTGCACATGTTTGTACAAAGTCTCAGAGAAACCAAGGGGAAAAATTAATTAGTCACATGACCTGACCAGGAAGCCCAGGAACAGGGTGTGAGCAATGTATTAAAGAGGATCTAGACAGTCCTACTAATTTGGAAAGATATAGGGACTTCCTTTCCCAAACTAAAAACATACAAATTACTTCATTTGCATGTCAATATCCAAATTCCACGCCCTTCTCCCCGCTGCTGATCTTATGGATGAGTGCCTCAATTGGCCTTCTATATCAAATTAATTTTGATATAGATAGTGGCTTGCTCCACTTTACTCCTTAGTCATCTTCTCGTGAGCCACTGTTCTGTGACCTCCATGCTCTTTGTGGAAAAAGACTCTATCTCCTAACTCCAGGCTTTTTCATTGCATGAAATGCTCTTCCTATTCATCCCTAACTCTTGACTTCCTTGGTTTCCTACAAATCCCAGAATGGGAAGCCTTTCTCAAATTCCCCTTAATTCTAGTAACTTCTCTCTATTGATTATTCCCTACTTATTCTGTACATAGCTTGTTTGTATGTAGTCATTTACATGTAGCCTTTCCTCCTAGATTGGGAGCTCCTTGAGAGCAGGGATTGTCTTTTTCCTTTCTTTGTATCCTCAGCCTTTGGCATAATGCCTGGCATATAGGAGGTCTAAATAAATGTTTATTGACTTACCTACTTTGGTCCCTCCCCTCCTTTTCCAGTTCTTGAACCGTATCAAATCAATACTGTCAATGCCACTGGAAAGAGCATGTTAGTCTAGTTTTCACTGCCTCCATTCATTATCTCTGTTACTTTCCAAACCAAAACATTCTTCTGTGGCCACCAATTCTCTATATTTGTTGTATTCCTTTATCAGCTTCCCTCGCTCCTATCAGCTAAATGTTCAGTGTGAGCATTTATACAACAAAAATCACGGCTTGATTTATTGTTTTGTTGATTTCATAGATTTAAGAAAATGATGGAGAGAATATTATTAAACCTAAAATTGTGTCATGTTTTTTTTTTTATCCTCCTCCCCCAACCAAGAGCTGGGTGTTAAATATTTACCAGCAAACTCCTATTTACATTTATATATGTTAACCTTTAAAGAGGTCTCTAGTGGAGTGCTCCAGGGTTCTATTGCTGGTTCTGCTCTGTTCAACACGTGTGTCAGTAATTGATAAGGTACTGAGACATAAGAGTTCCATTCTCAAAGCTAGAAGTAACATCAAGGAAGCAAATAAGGGAGAAAGGCTCAGTCTCAAGCACCAACAAATGCTGATTTTATACTTCAGCATATATATTTCAAATTGTATAATACATACGCATAGGATCATACATTTATAGGCCTTGCAGGGACTTCAGAAAAAACCTCATCTAACCCCTTCATTTAACAGAAGAAGAAACTGAGGCCCAGAGAGTTTAAGTGATTTGTCTATGGTCACACAGTATATAGTAGAATTGGGCTTCTCACTCCAAACTGAGATTTTCTCATTCTACTGCACTACTATCCACATCATCATCACTCCTTACTTTCCCACGATAAGGCTGCATATTGACCTATTTGTTTTAGCTTCATTTCTCTTCCTATTTCTGTCTGGTTTTGCAAACATTTATTGCTTCCTTATATAGATAATCTGTAGAGCTGCCCCAGAATCCTTATGAAGCACTTTGATATCTTCTTCAAGGTTGAGCCTACTATGGAAATGGGATGGAAACATCTCTGGAACCTGCTGCAGATTTTGATTTGTCAAATCTTGGTCTGGCAGTTACAGACTGACTTTGAATAGGGGGATGGAGGTGGGAAAGGAGTTAATTTCTTTAAATCCTGTTTTGATCCTGGACAAAGTTTGGTTCCATAATTTTCAGTTCCTGCAACATATTTTCCCATTAACTAAGAGAGTTAATAATGAGTAGGTTTTTGCACAACCAGCTAGGAATCACTCCTTTCAAGAGAGAAAACAATGGGTCTTCAGAAATTCCCTACCACTACCCCCATGAGGCTTTTTCCAATATTTACTGCCTCTCCATCAGGGACAGATTCAATATTTAAATGGCCACTCAGAGCCATCATAATGGCATAAGTAAGTCTTTTGTAAGCAGTCTAGTGAGCAACCTGCTAACAAACAAGATGCTCTTAAGTGCCCTCAGTAAGGTCAAGTGACTAGGTCCAGATGTACTAAATCCCAGAGTACTGAAAGACAAGGTTGACATTAACTTTTAGCATCATCCAGTGGATTTTGAAGAACCGTGGAAAATGAGAGGTAAAGATTTTCAAAAATGGAAAAGAAGTTGAATCAAATATACATGACTGATTTATGCAAAATTCTAGTCCATGAAATTGATTTTTTTGACAACTGTATTTCAATATAAATGGTTTCCATTATAATCTTATGTATTTTATGTATTTTAAAACATTATTCTGAGAGGGTCCATAGGCTTCACCAGACTGCCAAAGAGGTTCAAGGCTCAAGGCAGGTTAAGAGTCACTGGTCTAGGACTATGGCTTGTTTATAAGCTCATAGATAAGGAAGTGATCATCCCTGTCCCAATATGAATTCATATTAGAGTAAACTCATCTCTCTCTCCCTCTCTCCCTCTCTCCCTCTCTTTCTCTCTCTCTGTCTCTGTCTCTCTCTCCCTCTTTCTCTCCAGAATTATTCAGCCTATCTAAGGCATGCTATAGTCATGGTAGAATATCTTGATTTCAGCAGATATTATAAAAAGTCTCTAATGATATTCTTGTGAACACAATGATAAGATTTGCCCTATTTGAAGGGTTGGGTAGATTTGGAAGTGGTTGAATGACTGACTTCAGAGATTAGTGAATGATGGATCAATGTTAACCTTTAAGGGGGTCTCTAGTGGTTCTATTGAAGTTCTCCAGGATTCTATTGAAGGTTCTGTTCTGTTCAACACTTGTGTCAGTGACGTGGAATACTTATCACATTTGCACATGGCATAAAGTTGGACCAGAGAGCCAACATGGCAGACCACAAAATAAAGACTATCAAAGACTAGAATGGTGGAGAGACCATATCTACTGAGACAAAGTGTAACAAGGATAAATGTAAAGTTCAATGCTTGGGTTAAAAACATAGATGGCACAATTAAATTATTGGAAAATGTGTAGCCAGACAGCTGTTCATTATTTTAAACATTTAGAGATTTTAGTGGACTGCAAGGTGAATATGAATCAACAGTGTGACGTGGCAGTCAGAAAAGGTATTGCAATCTTATTCTACACTGAGAGAACATAGTATCTAGACCAGTGGAAGAGGGGATGGTCCCTCTGTACTCTAACCTGGTCAGACCACATTGGAAGTATTACGTTTTTTTTACTTTAGCAAGAAAACTGACCATTTGGAAAGTGCCCTAAAGAGAGTGACCATGGCAATGAAGAGACTTCAAACTGTTATCTAAAGTCTGATTGAAGGAACTGGAGGCATTTAGCCTACAGGAGAGAAGACTTGAGTGGGGCATGAGAGCTCTATTCAAATACTTGAAGGGATGCTCTGTGGAATGGGAGAGCTTGCTTTGCTTTTCCCCTGCGATAAGATCTATATGTAATGAGTTGAAATTATGTAGAATCAGATTTGGGTTTGTCACAAAGAAAAATTTCCCCATTCAGCCAACAGGTATTTTTAAAATGCCCACTACTATTAGATTCCTCCCAAGCACTGGGGATACAAAGAAAGGCGGAGCAAATCCAATCTGATCTCAAAGAGATCAGTTAAAACTTATCCTGAAATGGAATGGATTGCCTTAATAGGAAGGACTTCTAAACATTTTTGCGTGCGTCATGGACAGCTTTGGCAGGCTGGTGAAGCCTATGGACCTCTTCTCAGAATAATTCTTTTAAATGTATAAAATAAAATTCATAGGATCACAAAAGGAGCCAATTATATTTAAAATGCATGTATTAAAAAAATCTATTAAAAAGATCAGTTCAAGACCCCATGCCAAGAACCCCTCTTTCAGGAGAGTTTTTCTCAGTAACACTCATGGCTTTCAGGTGGAGCCTAGCTATCCATTTAGGATGTGGTAATTAGATTGGCTCCCACCACAGTAACAGGTATCTGGCTCAAGTCTGCAATGACTTACCTAGGTGACACAGTGGATAGAGTGCTGGACCTGCAGTTAGGAAGATCCAAGTTCAAATTGATCTTCGGCATGCCCCTTTTCCTCTATCTACCTCAGTTTCCCAATCTATAAAATGGGGATAATATTAACACCTACGTTCCACAACTGTGTACATAAAATGAGATAATATTTATAAAATGCTTTGCAAGCCTTAAAACACTGTATAAATGTATAACTATTGGTATTAATTAAATATTGATATAAATATTGATAAATGTTGATAATTATTATTATTACTAATATTCAGTGGGAAGGTAATATGTGTCTCCATCTAGGTCACTCTTTACCAATAGACAATGCAAAATTTGTTAATCAAATATCAAAGCATCTGATTGGAATGCGATAGCAAATAAGATTATAAGGCAAAATCAAACCAGACAATCATTCTCAGCTCCTCCGCTATACACAAATAGGCATAAACTCTAACCAACTCTTGCACCAGAAAACAGACGCTCCAAGGAGCAGAAGGGGCTCTTCCAAGAAGGGAAGAAGTTAAAAGAATCATTCAGAATATAAACATAACTCATGTATAAAACTGGAAATTTTATCCTCCACCCCCAGAAAAGGAATACTATTTAATAAAGAATCATAGAAAGATGATAATCAGAGAAGCTAATATTCAAGCCATGTTGGGACATTTGCAACAGAGATGCTCATAAATGATTTCAGCTTGTTAGTTAACTCACACTTAGTACAGCCCAATGAACACTAAGTGGGCTTTTTTCTTTCTGGTGATATCTGCCTCTGTGGGTTGCTCCTTTTGTCTCTAGTGATCTGCTAGTGCCACTATTACTACTGTAACTATTTCAGTAACTAATATCCTACTTTCTGGTTGTCTGGAAAGGGAGGAAGGCTCTACTTACCTTTTAGGATTTCACAAGACCCTGAACCAAAGGAAAGAAGATACAGACAGGACAGACACATAGGCTTGCCTAGGAGACGTATCATCACAGGGTCAGGCTTGGTTAAGGAAAGGTACCCTGCCCCTAATATCTGGCATTCAGACAATCATTCTTTCATCTCAAGACCAGAAGGAAGAATAGACCAGAGGGGTGAGAGATTGTATCTTTAGCATATCTATGGATTTTCAGATTAGCAACTGCAAAAGTGTTCTCATAGCAAATGGGATAACCAAGGTTCAACTGAAATTTAATATAGTTTTAAAGATGTTAAATGGAAATAAGCCATCTTTTCCCCCCTTTCTTGTTTGACCCCTTTTAAATAAACACTAGATAATTTGATTCACATCTGAAATTACATCCATTCTAGATTTGCTTTGTGGAAAAAAATGAATAGTTATAACCTAATTTTTAAAAGCGTGATGCCTCTTCAAAAGTTTATTTACATGATTTACAACATATTCTGTACATACTCTGATATATGATAAACTTCCTATTCCATCACGTGAGAATTTAAGGTTTTGATTCAGATTCAGCATGCCACAGACATGGTAGACTATGTTGATTTTAGTATGTGGCTGCTCTCAATTGGAGGGAAAGGGTTCCTCATTCAGGTATCCCCACAAACCTGTTACATTTGCTTCCATGGAACTGCAAACCTTATCATAGCCCTCTGGAGCACTTTTCAATTTTTAATACCTTCACTCCCTCTGCGGTGCTCCTGGTAAAAATAAAACATCTATAGTCAGGTGACCTTGAGGTTCGATCTGGTTTTAGGGTCAAGAGTAAGCCTTCTTACTTTAATATTTTCCACCTGCTTCCAGCTTCATGGAATTTCTTTGACTGGAGATGAACCCTTTCTCATTCCATCATTGTAGAAACAAAGTTTTACAATGCAAATAGTGGAGTGGCTAGGTGGTACAGTGAATAGAGCACTTGCCCTGGAGTCAGGAGGACGTGAGTTCAAATCTGACCTCAGATACTTAACACCTCCACGCCATGTAACCTTGGGTAAGTCACTTAACTCCAATTGCCCTGCCTTCCCCCTTCAAAAAAAGTACAAAAAAAAAAAGCAAATAGCTTAAATGAAGAGTTAGATTGCAGAAAACAACTCAGAGGTATTAAGTCATTCCTACCAAATTCATAGGACGATGACCCTAGAGCTAGATAGAGCTTTTGAGGCTATTCTAGTCAAATATCTTCATTTTAAAGATGGTGAAACCGAGACTTCAGGAAACTAAGTGACTTGTCTAAGGTCACAAAAGTAATAACGGGAGGTGGGATTTGAACACATGTCCTTTAGAATCAATGTTTTTTCTTTCTATTATACCAAATAGGGAAAGATGGTAACAGAAAGAAAAAATTCAGCATTGGAAAACCTGTAGGATAACAGCCATGCAACTCACTACTGGCGAAACTGTGAAGCAGTTTGATAGTTTGGGGAAGCAATTTGGAATTACACAAAAAATGTTACAAAATTGTACCTACTTTTTGATCCAGTGAACCTACTCCCTGGTTTACACCTCAGGGATGCTGACAGCAGGGGAAGACTCATCTGCTAAGAGATATTCATAGAAGTTCTGTTTATAATAGCAAAAAGCTGGAAGTAAACAAAACACTGAACAATTGGAGAATGGCTGCATAAATTGTGGTGTAGGAACATAATGGACTATTACTGTACCATAAGGAGTGATGAATATGCAGAATCCAATTAAATGTGGGAAGACCTATATGAAGTGGTGAGGAGTGAAGAAAACAGTGCTGAAAAGAATAACATGCATGCTGCATAAATGAAAACTCAAATAACGTACAATGGACATCCTTGATACTCGCTTGATCTTAGCTTGAAACATGTACACTTCCTCCCTGAGTCAAGGAGATCTAAGATTAACTCTTACTTCTGACATTTTGCTTTACCTCTTCAGTGACCCAGGAAAACTCTCTGAGATTATATATTACAAAATATTGCATATTTATACATATATGTAAATATGAATATATATTTATGTATAGAGTATATACACTATACATAGTAGATATACATACACACACATATACAAGTATATGTGTGTGTATATATATTCTCTGTCTCCTATACATAGATATGTGTGTATTTGTTATTGCTTATCCTTTATTTCTGAAGAGGACCAATGTCATCACAGGGTGATTTAATTGGATTTAAGTTGCAGGCAGAGTTGCACAAAGTCGTCAGCCTCACTCTCTCTTCCAGAGTCATTGAAGTCCATTGGCAAAACAAAAGTCAAGATGACTGGTGATGGCCCAGGGTGCAGCTGATGACCTTGGCATCGTTGATGTGTGACTAAACTCTAAGCACTCCACAGTGCCCACTTCAGCCACCCTCATGACCATTAGAACAAATTGTTCTCATCCTTCTGTTGTGTCAGGAGAAGGCTTCACATGCCTAGGTAGACATCCCCCTGACTCACTGACAGGTTTGAGACCCTTTGATACCCCTCAACCTGGATTAGCCTGTCTGCTGAGCTGGTTTTACAGAGGTATGATGGCTGCATGGACTATATATCTTCCTGGAGCCACTGGTGAGAATCAGGCACCAGGTGAACACCAAAGGTGGATGAGCAGCCCTGAAAAAAACTCAACAAACCCTTGCACCAGAGCTGCTATTCCTGAACACCCCATACACTCTACATATGTGGGTGTATGTATATGAGTGCATGTATCTATTTACACACACACATGCATATATACATGCTGTTGGGTTATGTCTGACTCTTCATGACCCCATGGACAGTGTGGTCCATGGAGTTTTCTTGGTAAAGATAATGAAATGTTTGTCATTTCCTTCTCTAGTGAATCTCTAGCCATCTAACTGGCCACACACACACACACACACACACTCATACACACTATGCAATTTCACTGTTAACTACTGCAACTGCTTAAATACCTGATCTGATACCCCATTTCTTCGTTGTCCAGGAATTGCGGAACACACTAGCTGCCTTTTGAGATTGTACAAGGTCCCAAACCAAAAGAAAGGAAATAGGAAACTGTCCTCTGCCAGACACACAGGCTTGCCTAGGAGACTGTGTTTTCACAAGGTCAGGCCTGGTTAGGGAAAGGGATCTTCATAATTCAGGAAATCATTCTTATATCCTAATGTTAGAAAGAATAGTCCTGAGGGGGTGAAGAATACATTTTCACACACACACACACACACACACACACACGCTCATAAATGCATGAGTGCATATGTATGTGTGTGTGTGTGTGAGAGAGAGAGATATAGACAGAGACAGAGAAAAAGAGAGAAAGAGAGAGACAGAGAGAGAGAAAAAGAGAGAGGATAGAGAGAGAAAGAGAGAGAGAGGAGGAGAGAGGAGAGAGAGAGGAGAGAGAGGAGAAAGAGATTGAGAGAGAGAGAGAGGAGAGAGAGAGAGACTGAGGAGAGAGAAAGAGAAAGAGAGAGAGAGAGAGACTGAGAGAGAGAGGAGAGAGAGAATGAGAGAGAGAGAGAGAGAGAGAGAGGGAGGGAGGGAGGGAGAGAGGGAGAGAGTTTTACTTAACTGTTTCCAGGGAATATGTTTTGTTTGAAATTTGTGAGTTATTTTAGGTTTGTCTGCTCTACTCACACAGAGTATATAAATAGAAGAAAACATATCACTCTGAGTTTCAGTGTAAGTATAAACGATCTCAGATCCCTTCCTTTTGAATAGGAATGGGGGATAGCAAGTCAATAAACACTTATCAAGCATGGATTATGTGCCAGGC
>CM053588.1:238234444-238248093 GCA_028646515.1 Pseudochirops corinnae | reverse complement strand
GAGGAGAGAGAGGAGAAAGAGATTGAGAGAGAGAGAGAGAGGAGAGAGAGAGAGACTGAGGAGAGAGAAAGAGAAAGAGAGAGAGAGAGAGAGACTGAGAGAGAGAGGAGAGAGAGAATGAGAGAGAGAGAGAGAGAGAGAGAGAGAGAGGGAGGGAGGGAGGGAGAGAGGGAGAGAGTTTTACTTAACTGTTTCCAGGGAATATGTTTTGTTTGAAATTTGTGAGTTATTTTAGGTTTGTCTGCTCTATTCACACAGAGTATATAAATAGAAGAAAACATATCACTCTGAGTTTCAGTGTAAGTATAAACGATCTCAGATCCCTTCCTTTTGGATAGGAATGGGGGATAGCAAGTCAATAAACACTTATCAAGCATGGATTATGTGCCAGGCACTGTACTAAGTGCTAGGGATACAAATACTGAAAAGACAGTCCCTGCCCTCAAGAAGTTTACAATCTAATGGGGAAGACAACATACAAAAGAGCTGAAAAACCAGCTGTGGAGGAAGGCATCAGGAAGAAGTCAAAGAAGTCCAAAATGAGTGTAGCCATTTGGAGAAAATCCCGTTGAAGCTACTTAGCACATGAAGATACTGAGATAAGGAGAAAAAGAGAAAGTCCCAAGGAATATGAGTCTGGAGATGTGGAATCAGGGTGGGAGAGTAGAAAAGGTACCAGATTTGGAATAAGAGGGCTTGGGCTCAAATAATGATTCGGCTATTCCACATCTTTATAAAGGTGTTGCCTCCATTTGCCTCAGTTTCCTGATCTGTAAAGTGAGGGATTAGACTAAATGTCTTTCTAAGATTTCTTCCAACTCTAAATCCATACTGATGACGACTTTGCTGAAGGTCAGCTTGTTTATTTTCATCTTTCATTTTCCTACCCTTGGCTTCATTTATCTTCAACTGTGTACAAACAAATAGAAGTGTGTGCAAAGGACATTCTTATGCTTCTCAGCACCTTGGCTTCTGCCTTAGTGGGGGCTACAGTTGAAATATCCCCACCATCATCATCAGATTTGAGATAACACTTCAAAGTTTACTAATGCACTTTGTCTATATTATCTAATTCAATCTTAACAAATACCCTGCAGCTAGATATTATTTTAAACCCTTATTTTACAGATGAAGAAACTTGGCAAGGCAGGCTAAGTGACTAGCCTAGGATCACACAAGTAGTAACTATCTGAGGCAATAAGAAGAAGGAGAAGGAGAAGCAGAAGAAAAAAGGAGGAGAAGGAGGAATGGAAAGGGGTGGGGTAGAGAACAGCTGATAAGGGAGGATGGGACATCAGGGAGTAGGATATGATTTTCTTGTAGGAAGTAGCACCTTATCTGTGCTTCTGAGAAAACTAAGGGATTCTCTAAGATGGAGGTAAGGCAAAAGTCCATTCCAGAAATGGGGGTTAATATTAACGTAAAGGCATGGAGCTGGGAAATAGGATGTAATACTAGCTAATATTGATATATAGTATAATCCTCATAACAATGTAAAAATAGCTAATAGAACAGTTTTACTGGATCAGAGAACATATGGAAGAAAGTAATCTGAAATAAGGTAGGAAAGGGTTGTGAGTCATATTATGAAGGACTTTGAATCCTACCTTTGCCCAGTAGGCAAGTCACTTAATGTCCCTGGGCCCCAGTTGCCTCATGTGTACAATGAAGGAGTTAGACTAGATATCCTTTGAGCTTAGAATTAAGGCCCTACGATTTTGGTGATGGGGTTTCAGGGTAGTCTAGCAGGATCAAGAACTACTATGCTACATAAAAAAAATCACTCAGCACTTATTCCACTAGTGCTGAAGGCAGTTTATTTATCATTCTCTAATCAGAATTCTACCTTAATATGTGTGGATGTCAAAAAAATTGCCTGCTCCTATTAAGAGATGAGAGGCTCCACTTTTCTTAAATTATGAACAAGCTGCCTTAGTGGTTTATCTTGTACCTATTCAAGTTTGATTGTGGAGTCACTGTCCATCCTATTTTAGTAAAAGATTGTCACTGGCTTCCCATTCTAAAACAAGGGAGAAGACAATATGTGGGACAATTCTAGGAGAATTTGAGAAGAATGCCCATGATGGGGGGGTCTGTCCCACTGTGTGCCACAAAAATAATAATAGTAATATTTTAATAGCACTTTAAGGTTTATAAAGCACTTTACATATGTTATCTAATTTGATCACAATATGTAAACAGCAAGCCACACTAGGGAAGAGCCCTTTGTAACTTTTAATTTATTATAGTACAGTGCTTTAGTGGGCATAAAACACACACACACAATGTTGAATCAGAAAAATGACTAAGTAGAAAAACAAAAAATTGTCATGTAGGTTTCAAAAACAATTTCTGAACTAAACAATTCATTAATACATCATTTCCCATGGATATCATTTGTTGTGGTGGGATTTCCTCCACATAACAATTTAATTTTCATTTTTCATAACCTGAAAATAATCAATGTGGTCTCCATTTTGCAATGGAGGTTGTGCTCTTAGACCATCAAGCAAGCTTTCTGAAAGAGGAAGTCTTCATGTCTGATTGTGGGCTGTTGTAATGTTTATCTCTGCTTGGGTTGCTTGGCTATTGTAAAGCTAGTTGAAATGATTCATGGGTCTGACAGATGTCTGGTACAGCTGGATGTGTCCTTGATTATCCCAAAAGTCTGGACAGCACTGTCATTCACCATTGCCCAAATTATCTCTGTATTGACTGCGGAACCCTCTGTGACAGTACTGTAATGGCTAATTACCCAGGATACCTTTGGTACCTACTTTATAATGGTTTAGAAGAGAAAAGAGAGACTGAGAGGAAATGAGGAAAAACATACCAATAAAAGTCATATCCCATTTCTTTGCAAAGAATCTGTGCCTTAGTGTGTTACAGAATATAGAGATATATATCGATAGCTTACGGTCTATGCTAATGAAATCCAGGACCACAATAGAAAGAGCATAGATTTCTCATGAAACACATAAGGAGGAAATAAAATGTAAAGAACCTTGACAGTGATAAATTATGGACAATAGAAAGAGCTATTAGCTGAGAGAGAATTGTATGTACAACATACTTGAAAAAAGGATGATGAGTGGCCATTTGCCTACCTCATATGTTGCCAGAAAAAACGGGACATGTTCTGTTTAGCAAATAACTTCCTCTGAAATAGAGGGGTGGGAGTCCAGGAGGGAGAGAGAGAAGGAGGAGACGATGAGAAAAGCTGCCTAAAAAATAAGGATTGAAAGCTGAGGTTTCATTTTTCCCCACCATGCTATAAATTAGCACATTTTGACAAACATAGCTCCCACAAAGCAGATATATATTAGGGGGGGAAAAGGTAAGGGAATAGAGGGTACAAAATCCCATTTTGACTTTTAGTGAAGATGATGAGCTCCCAGGAGGGCAGACAAAGCAGAGTGGGAACAGCTTTTCACACAAAGAATACAGTAATTTGCCACATCCTGTCCAGGCAGCGTTTGAATGTCACTCCTGTCTTAATTACCAGACTAACAAAGCTATTCTCTGTTATTCTGGAATCTCTGCTTTCATTTCTCTAATGCAAGGGAGCAATCTAGATGAATTGCTCACCCATCATTACTGAAAGAGTAGGCCAAGGGAGGCAGCATAATGGGCTTTGGATGACTGGGGAGATGGGAGGAGAAACAAAACAAAGGGCATCCTTGTGAGGGAAATAGATCCAAGGCTTGAGGAGAGAAAGTAGCTGGTAGCACTAGATTTTGTCTGATGACTTCTCAGGTGTAATTCCAGAAGAAGGAATGATTCAGCTTGTATCAAGGTAGGTAATCACAGCACTTACAAGGCCTGGGCTCCCATTAGGGATAAAGCAAATTTATCACATTTTTGATACCTCTGTGCTCATGTCTGTATGATACCTAATATTCAGATCAAAAGTAAATAATTCAATCCAACATCTAGAGACTTCCAAAATAGTAAAGTCTTGATGAATGAATGAAAAGGCAAGTCTGAAGTAGAGCAGGCATTGCTCTAGGCACCAAGGACACAAATACTGAAGTGAAACAACCCCTGCCCTCAAAGAGCTTCTATTCCAGTAGGGGTAAAAAATATATAGAGGAGCCTAGTTGGCCAGAAAAGAGGGTTTTGATGGAAGGAATCACAAGATTCCTGAGTATAGTCATGGGACAGTACATTGTCATGCTTTTTCCAGACACGTTTGTAGGACTGATTTAATTATTGTTCTCAGAGCAAGACTTGAAAAGCTGGGGGTAGAGATGACACTCCAAAAGTTTGCTGAATTATATTACAATTTAATTTGATTGATTGAATTTTAGCTTTTCCTAAGGTTTTGGCAACAAACCTATTTTGTTTCTATGATGTTTCTTTTGCCTGCACCCAAGACAGGATTTCCCCCAATCTATGGGCTAGACTTGGAAATCTCCCAGCATGATCCCTGAGAATGTTTGAGTTGAGAAATAAGGAAAAAACTTTAGGTAGAAGGTCTCCACTTAGAGAAAAGATAGAGTCATTCATTCAATGGCTGTCCATTAACTCTAGGACGAAATACCCTGTCTCATACTTATTTGGTATTTAAAGCCTTGAACAACCTAGCTTTAGTGTAATTGACCAGACTTACTTTATTCTACTCTTCCCAGTTTATGTTCCAGACAAACTGGTTAACTTACTATTGCTCATTTTGACATGTCCCACTTCCATGTCTTTGCATAGGTGACTCCCTGCCTGTAATGCACTCACTCTCTTCTCATCTCTGCTTTTGGGAATCCCTAGTATCCTTTAAGGGTATCTCTGGTGCCACTTCCTATATGAGGCCTTTTATTATGCACCACTTATTAGTGTTCTCTGACCTCCTGAAGTTATTTTGAATTTGTGTTGTGTATGTATATATATATATATATATATATATAATATACATATATACACATATATATGATAAATGAATATATGCACACACATACAGAAATTAAATACATTGGAAATACATTTATATGTATATCTACTATATACATATACACATTTCATGTATTTCTATATAAATAAAACTTCCATAACATCTCTTATTTGCCTTCCCTTCTCTCTAGTAATACAACCCCTATTCTAATTCAGGTCCTTATCACTTGATGTAATAGCCTCCTAATTGATGTTCCTGTTTTGTCTCTCTCCATTTCAAGTCACCCTCCACAGAGCCGCCTTAATGATTTTCCTAAAGCATAGGTCTGTCCATCTCACTTTCACTCAACAAATTCTAGTGATTCTTTATTATCTCCATCACCAAATAAAAATTCCTCTGCTTGGCATTTAAAACTCTTCCCAACCTGATCCTTTCTTACTTTTATAATCTTCTTACACATAATTCCCTACCACATAGCCTAGAGTTCAGTTATATTGGTTTACTTGCTGTTCTTCACACACAGTGTTCTATCTCCTGTCTCTGTGACTCTATGCCATGTGTCTCCCATGCCTAGGATGTCCTCCTACTTTACCCTTTCCACTTAGAATTTCTTGCTTTCTTCAAGATTTGGCTCAAATGACTTCTTTGCAGAAAATCTTTCCTAATCCCTTCTGCTCCTTAGCTCTGATCTGATACTACCTTCAACTCAAGGTTGCCTTTTATCTTTTCAGTGTCTATATATACTTATTTTATTTCTTCTGTTGGAATGCAAGCTCCTTTAAGGTAGGAACTGTTTTCACTTTTTCTTTGTGTTCCCAGTAGCTGGTAAATAGTAAGTGCTTAATAATGCTTATCGATTGATAAATATACATTATAAATAAGAGTACTGTTTTACATTTATATTTATGTGTACCTATCCTATCTTCATCTCCTCCTTCATCTTCCCTTTACTATCTTCATCTCTTCCCTTAACCTTCCCTTATTTCCCTGACCCCCCATTATCTCCCACCTTGTTAGTTCTCTGAAGAGAGGGGCAGTTGTTCCTTTTGTCTTTGTATTCTCTGCACCTAGTGCAATGCCTTACACATGGTAGGCACTTAATGCACATTTGTTTAATTGAATTTCATTGAATCAGGTTGATTACAATAAGTAAGGATTAGTTGAGGTATAGGGAGTGCTGTTTCAAGGGCCAGAGAAAGCATGAATTGGTAGCAAGAATAAATAGGGTTCATGGAACAAGTGAAGAGACATGGTCTTGAAGTCGCAAGCACCTAATACTGGGAGAATGGAGATGGTTGGAATGTAACCAAGACCATATGGAACACTTAGCAAGGCTAGCCTTACATGCTTCTCCCAAATTGCTTTCTGCTGGACAGCTCCCTGATGCTTAGAGGAAATGGTTCTCCCTTAGCAATGGTGTACAATTTTTTCCCTTGCTGTTGAAATTCTTTCTAGTGTATTCATTTTCTTCCCTTAGTAAGCACAGTTTAGGGAAGAAAATAACATCTTTCTCTGAAGATTCAAGAACCTCAATCATACACATAAATTTTCATTGCATTACACTGGAGATATGGTTGTAGATGTTATAGATGATGGGGCTGAATGTATATAGACCTCAAAGCTTATTCTGGAAATTGTCTTTTTTTTTTTTTAACCAGGCACCTACTTCTTTTAGTTTGCCTGTATCTTGACAGAGTGGTGGGATATCACAGGAAGAGAGCTGGCTTTAGGGTCAGAGGGTCTTTGTTACATTTCAGCTCTGTCATTTGTTTCTTTAGTGACCTTGGGTGGGCAACTTGACCTCTATGGGTTTCAGTTTTCTTATGTGTAAAATTAGGAAGCTGGACAAAATGACCTCTAAGGTCCCTTCCTGTTCTCTGTCTATTATGTGATAGTGATGCGAATGGTGGTGGAGGGGCCATAGGGCTGGAATTGGAGTCAGGAAGACCTAGATTCAGTTCCCACTTCTGACACTTACTATTGTGGCCAGTCATTTAATGCCTCAGAACCTTAGTTTCCTTATCCGTAAAATGTACAAAATAATACCTTTAATGATGACCTTGCAGGGCTGGTGAGAGACTCAAGTGAGCTAATGGAGGTAAAAGGCTTTGCAAACCTATAAGCACCAAATAAATGTCAATTATTGTTATTTCAGTGCAGTGGGAGTGGAAATCCAGTTAAGTGAGGATTAGCTGAGTTTTGAATAGCTGAAGCTTTCCCATGTCTTGATTTTTTGACATTTGCAATATGGTAAGACATCCAGTTGATTAAACTGAAATGCTTATTTTTCATCCAGATGTTTTGGTGTGTGCTATAATGCAACCTGTATTTGGAATAAGGATATGACACAGTGGAATGAGCTCTGGATCTAGAGTCTACGGACCTAGGTTGAAATCCTGGCTCTAGTAGTTACTACTTGTGTGACTTTGGATAAGTCACTTCACCCCTCTGAGAGCAAGGACTGTCTTTCGACTTTCTTTGTGTCCCCAGTGCCTAGTATGATGCCTAGCACATAATATGTGCTTAATAAATGTTTATTCACTGGACGTCAGCTTCCTCCTCTATATAATAGAAGGTGGATTAGATATCTGTGAAGTCCTTCAAGGCGTAAATCTTTGATGCGCTGCTGATCCTCTTTTCTGTGTCCATCCCCTCTATAATGGTAGTTAGCTTTTCTTTCAGTAGATGCCATAAAATCTGTTTGCCAAAGGCAAGATTTTATACTAGTAGTTCATATGCTGCAGTTAAAATTTCATTTGATTGATATGGTGGCTTGACTGTAAGGTAATTGTATAAACAAAGCACTAGAATAATTATATCAAAGGCTAGCTAGTCACACTTGATAAGGAGGAAAATGTTTCCTTCTGTTTCTAGCCCCTATATCCTTTTAAAGGGGGATAAAAGCTGTGGGAGCATACAGGGCCATCACACAATACCTGGGCTGCCCTCCATAGAGTGGTGTCATTTAACCTAAGATAAATCATGACAAAGCTTGACACAATGCATTGTACTAGGCATCAATTCAAGCATGTCTTAAAATCAGTCCACAAAAAATAATAATGATATCAGGGTATTGCCAGCCCTGCTGCTGGCTTAAGTAAATAGAATTTGAGTTAAGGGGTGAGAGAAGGGAGGGCTCAGCTATAGACTTAAAAATAAAGGGCCCAGAGAGAGCTTTGAGAATATTTGTAGCTGTTGTAAACTGCCATGACTTCTATTGGAATAATCCTTTTATTTTTAAAGAAGTCTATGTAAACATAACCATAAACTATTTCCCTATAACTGCTTCAAACTTTACCTCTTTCTTCCAAAAATGGAGCATAGGAAAGAAAATTCAGTTGACTCAGGCAGTTGGATGAGTTCCGGTTAATCAAGAGTATACAATGATAGATATTTGCTGTATTATAAAATTTCTATATGATTAAAATGCCTATAGAGCGATCAGTTTAAATTTTACAAAAAGGATATAAGAACCTTCATTTTCAAATGGAAGGAACAGCCCATCTCTAAGATCCCTTTCCAACAGCTTTGGCAATCTGAGTCATATTATCAACTCAGTCCTGATTAGCAGGAGTAATAAATCCCCTGTCATGGTCTTGTTGACTGAATTTGTACTGCATATTTCCATTGAGTTGGAATCAATCACCATATTTTATATAATTATGACTTCAAATTGTTTATATTAGAATACATGGGATAAATCTATGAGATTCATTGTTTGCACTAATTGAGACAGTTACAACATCTTTGATTTTTTTAAAGTTAGTATTCACTTATTAATAACTCAAGGTACTTTATGCTAAGTGTTGGAGGAAATAAGTAAAATGTCATCTTTTCTTTAAAGGGACTTATAACCCAATAGGGGAGAAATTTTTAAAAAATTAAAAAAAATTAAAACAATTCTTATCTGTGTTATGTGTCATTATGAAAAGTTCCCAATGTGGTAATTCCTGTTGATGCAGAATTCATGGGTAATTATATGCTTGTAGAGGTTAAGCGACTTGCCTACAGTTGCACAGCTAGTATATACCAAAGGCAGGACTTTGACCCAATTCTTTCTGACTCCAAGTCTAGACTTCTTTCAACTGTGCATGACTATCTGACATGGGGATACACACACATGCATATATACATTTATGAATGTATATGTGTTTGTGTGTGTGTGTATACATATGATCATTATTGAAATATTTGTCCTTTTGCCCTCCCTTTTCCCAACCCTTTCTCATTTAACTACACTGAGAAAAATAAAGGGGATCTAACCTTTTGTGCTTATTGCCTCTACTTTCTTTCCTCCCACTTTCAAACCTCTGCAATTTGGCTACCAACCTCAT
This sequence comes from Pseudochirops corinnae, assembly GCA_028646515.1. Lineage (NCBI taxonomy): Eukaryota > Metazoa > Chordata > Mammalia > Diprotodontia > Pseudocheiridae > Pseudochirops > Pseudochirops corinnae. The sequence continues at coordinate 238,238,874 of CM053588.1, read as the reverse complement.
TCAACTGGAACTTTGCTTTCCAAAACTCTCCAGTGATGTCACAACTGCCAAATCCAATGGCCTATTCTCAATCCTCATCCATCTTGGCCTTTATGCAAACTTTAACACTACCAACTACTTACTTTCCCTATATACTCCCTTTCCTCTAGGCTCCAGTGATGTTGCTGTCTTCTGAATTTTATTCTACCTCTTTGGTCACTCTTTCTCATCTCCTTTGTTGGGGCTTCATGTAGGTCAAGCCCTCTGAGGATTAGTATCTTCCAAAGTTCTGACAAGGGCCTTCTTCTCTTTTGCCTCTATACTAGTTCAAATGTAGATCTCGTCTGCTCTCAAGGGTTCATTTATCATCACTATGCACATGATTCCCTGGGCCTTATATCCAGCCCTTACCTTTCTCTTGAACTCTAATCTCCCATTGCCAATGGCCTTTTGGACATCTTGAATATGATATGCTGTAGACATATCAAACTCAATAGATTCCAAATAAAACTCTTCTTTCCTCCCCAGCTCCCTCTTTTCTTTTAAACTTCCATATTACTGTAAAAAATACCACCATTCTCCAGTCACCGAGGCTCACAACAAAGCTGTCATCTTCAACTCTCCCCTTACACTCACTCCATAGATCTAATCTGTGATCAAGTCTGCTGTTTCTGCCTTTACAACATCATCTGTATCTAATCTCTATCTCTATTACCTATATCTATACATCTATCTATCCATATCCATTTATATGTATTTCTATATCCTCACCTATATGTCTGTCTAGATCTCCATCTACATCTACATATCTATATCATATTAACACCTATCTATCTGTCTATCTCACCTTCTCTCCATCACATAGCTATCACATTAGTTTTGTTGTTGTTCAGTCATGTCTGACTCTGTTTCCTCATTTGGGGTTTTCTTGGCAAAGATACTGCAGTGGTTTGCCATTCTTTCTCCAGCTCATTTTACAGATGAGGAAACTAAGGCAAACCTGTGTAGTAAAAATCCCTTGACCTCCATGGGTCTTGGTCTAATTTTAATTAGCCTCCCAGACTCAAGTCCCTCTCCACTCCAGTTCTTCCTCTGTTCAGCTGTTAAAGTGCTTATCTAAAAGCACCAGTCTAACCATATCATCTTCACCCTCTGTCCCCAATAGCTCAACAAACATCAATGAATCCCTATTAGATCTAGGATAAAATTAGTAAGTGATTTGGCACTTAAAACTCTTCTTAACCTGATCTCTTCCCACTTTTCAAGTCTTTTTACATTTTTACACTCCCCTACATGTAATCTACAATCCAGCTACACTGACTGTCACACATAATGCTCCAGCTCCCATCTCTGTGCCTCTTCAATGGCTGTCCTCCATACTTGGAATCCTTTTCTTCCTCACTTCCACATCCTGGCTTCCTATAAGATATAGCTTAAATCTCAAAAATGGTACAGGAGATAGAGTATCTAGCCTGGAGGCAGGAAGACGAGTTCAAATCCAGCCTCAGACAGTTACTAGATGAGTGACTCTGCTCAAGTCACTGTTTGCCTCAGTTCCTTCATCAGTAAAACGAACTGGAGCAGGAAATGGCAAACCATTCCAGTATCTTTGGCAAGAAAACCCCAAATGGGGTCACAGAGAGTAAGACATGACTGAAATGACTGAGCAACAACACATCCCAACCTTCTGTATCTTTCTACACTTGACCCCTCCACACTCCTACCCTAACTTACTGCTAATGTCTCCCCTTTGTGATTGACTTTCATTTGTATTATATATACCATGGCTGCCCAGCTAGTTACACATTTTCCTTTCCCATTAGAATGAGTTCTTTGAAAACAGTGATGCTGTTTTTTTTACTTTCTTTTTATCCCTAAGCACCTGATAGATATTATACACTTAATAAATACTTGTTGATTGGGAATAAAGTTTATTAAAATATTTCCATGTTGTTTTCCTCCTTTTCACAAAATTCTATTCTATCATATTGTGAACAATCTGCTTGTAAGGTGAGGAGCTGATGTTTGCATATTGAGAGCTATCATGCATATATTGTCCCAGGTTTCTTGGGTGGGAGGCACAAGACAAGAAAGTGAGAGAAATTCTCCCAGATGTACCTGAGTAATTCACTTCATGAGAGAGTCTCTGACATAAAGGCTACATACAGAACTGAATATAATTGCTCGAGAGGTACAAATGAGGTGTGATGAGAGTTCCTAAGAGATTACTTTGGTTGGAAAGATCAGAGAAGACTTCCTGGAGGAGGAATCTTTTCAACAGGAAGAGAGTAGGTAGTTGTTGTCCATCCATTATTCTCAGAGAAGACCAATGAGATCAAGAGGGTGATTTCTTGACATGCAAATGAACTGGATTTAAGTGAGGCAGAGCTGTGCAAAGTCATCACTCTCTCCTCCAAAGTCATCAGAGCCCAGTGGCAAGATAAAAGTCAAGATGATGGGCTCCATAGGTAGCAAAATGCAGTCTCAATGAATGGTATGAACAAAGTCATAGGAATGAAAGTGTAAGAAATGTTCAGGTTGGATTCAACTGTAGGCTATATGAGTCAGAGTAGCCTCTGGAATGAATCTGGAATAGTAAGAATGCTCTAGACTCTGGTGGTTCTTGAATGCCAGGATATAATTTTTGATTATTTTAAATATAGAAGAGAACATTATTTACTCCTTATCTCTAATCTTGCTTTTTCCCTGTTCAAGTAGCAAGTCTCAAGCATTAAAGAAGGGCTGATGCAATATCAGAGATATAGTCATTAAGAAAAGTAAGGAAATATTCAGATTAAAATTTCCCCTTATGACTCTAAAGCTCTTTATAAACTTGCCATTCCACTTAGTCACTTCCTTCATAGAAGGAAAAAGTATGAGAGCCTGAGAGTAAATTATTTGTCAAAGTTCACAGAACAAATAGGGGAGGAATCAAGGGGAGAATTATGACTCGTCTCTGGGTATTTCCCCAGTTTGACTTCTTATCCATTAGACAATATTAACTCTACAAGAAGAGACAAAAAGAGAGTAATACATGCACCCATACTTTTATGTAGCCATGCAAAGTTTCTATCTTTTCTTAAGGGAGAAAGTATTATATAGGGCAAAGAGCATTTAGATTCACCTCCTACCTCTGATACTACCTGTGTGACCTTGGGAAAATCCCTTGACCTCCATGGGTCTTGGTCTGCTCATCTATAAAATGATGGAGTTAGAATAGGTGGCATTTGAGGTCACTTCCTTTCAAGTCTAGAGCTATGATTGGAAGGTGAAAAGTTTTGGAATATACTATTCTGAAAATACTGATTTATGATCAGCTATAAATAATCTGATGTAGAAGTTCAAAGAGGGAATAATATACACAATCAGTTGAATATAGAAATCTATTTTACCTGACAGGAAAGTAGGAAGGGAGGAGATTAAGTAGAGGGGTAGGGGACTGACAGAAGAGAGAGCAGAACAGGAGAGGCAGTAGACAGAAGCAAAACACTGTTGAGGAAGGAAAGGGTGAAAGGAGAGAGAACAAACAGGAGGAAAAATAGAATGAAGGGAAATACGCAATTAGTAATTCTAACTATGAATATCAATGGAATGAATTCTCCCATAAAATGGAAGCAGATGGCAGAATAGATCAAAAACTACAATCCTACAATACTTTGTTTTTTTAAAATTAACTTTTATGTTTATTTTTAGCTTACATCATTTATTTCCACAAGATTTTGAGTTACAAATTTTCTCCCCATCTTTCTCCTACCCACCACCCCAAAACAGCGATCCCACTGTATACTGCCTCCTCCAATCTGCTCTCTCCTATATCCTCCCCCATCATGCCTCTGACTTTCTGCTAGGGCAAGATGGATCTCCATACCCCAGTGCCTGTTTATCTTATTTCCCAGTTGCATGTTAATAATAATAATAATAATGTTTTTTAAACATTTGATTTTAAAACTTTGAATTCCAGATTTTTTCCCTTCCTCCCTCGGCTCCCACCCTTACTGGGAAGATAAGCAATTCAATATTCCATAGTGGATATATTGTGAAAGACTGACTATATTTCCCTCCATCCTATCCTGCCTCCACGTGTTCTATTCTCTACTTTGACCCTGTCCCTTTACAAAAGTGTGTGCTTCTAACTACCCTCCCCCCCAACCTGCCCTGCCCTCCATCACCTACCTTCTCATCCCCTTGCCCCCTACTCTCCTGTAGAGCAAGATACCCAGTTTAGAGTGTCATTCCTTCCCTAAGCCAAATTCAGTGAGAGTAAGATTGACCCATTCCCTTTTGCCTTCCTGTTCTTCCCCTCCCTTGCCTCTTCTATATGAGTTGATTTACCTCATTCTGTCTCTCCCCATGTCCTCTCATTATATTTCTCTCTCACTTCTTAATTTCACCTTTTAAATATCATCCATTCCTATTCAATTGATCCTGTGCCCTCTGTCTATGTATCCTTG
>CM053588.1:238208806-238234344 GCA_028646515.1 Pseudochirops corinnae | reverse complement strand
GTGTGTATATATATATATATGTGTGTGTGTGTGTGTGTGTGTGTGTGTGTATACACACACATTTATATTCCCTTCAACTATCCTTATACTAAGAAAAGTTTCATAAGTTACAATTATCGTTTTTCCATGTAGGCATGTAAATAGTTCAACTTTGATAAGTTCCTTATGATTTCTTTTCCCTGTTTACCTTCTCATGCTTCTCTGGCTTCTTGTATTTGAATGTCAAACTTTCTTTTCAGCTCTGGTTTTTTCCTCAAGAATGCTTGAAAGTCCTCCACCTCATTGAATGACCATATTTCCCCCTGAAACAGTATACTCAGTTTTGCTGGGTAGGTGATTCTTGGTTTTAATTCTAGTTCCTTTGATCTCCAGAATATCATATTCCAAGCCCTTCAGTCCTTTAATGTAGAAGGTACTAGATCCTGTGTTATCCTGACTGTGTTTCCACAATATTAAAATTCTTTCTTCTTGGCTGCTTATCATATTTTCTATTTGATCTGGGAATTCTGGAACCTGGCTATAATATTCTTGGGAGTTTTCTTTTTGGGATCTTTTTCAAGAGGTGATTGATGAATTCTTTCAATTTCTATTTTGCCCTCTGGTTCTAAAATATCAGGGCAATTTTCCTTGAGAATTTCTTGAAGGATGCTTTCTAGGTTCTCTTTTTGATCATGGCTTTCAGGTAGTCCAGTAATTTTTAAATTGTCTCTCCTGGATCCATTTTCCAGGTCAGTGGTTTTTCTAATGAGATATTTCACATTGCCTTCTATTTTTTCTTTTGTTTGAACCTGTTTAATAGTATCTCCATTTATCATAAAGCCATTAACTTCCATTTTCTCCAATCTAATTCTGAAGGAATTATTTTCTTCAGTGAGCTTTTGAAATTCTTTTTCCATCTGGCAAATTCAGCTTTTTAAGGCATTCTTCTCCTCATTGGCTTTTTGGGCCTCTTTTGCCATTTGAGTGAGGCTATGTTTTAAGGTGTTATTTTCTTCAGTCAGGTCATTGACTCTCTTTTCATGATTTTCTTGCACCATTCTCATTTCTCTTCCCAATTTTTCCTCTACTTCTCTCACTTGATTTTTGAACTTTTTCTTGAGTTATTCCATGGCCTGTAACCAATTCATATTTTTCTTGGAAGCTTCTGGTGCAGGAGTTCTGACTTCATCATCTTCCTCCCATTCCATGCTTTGATCTTTTGTCCCCTAAAAAAGAATCTAAAGTTGGGTATCTATGCTTGCTTTGCTTCCTTTGCTTGCTCATGTTGCCACTCAATTACTTGACTTTTGAACTCTTTGCCACAGTAGAATTCTGCTTCCACAGGGGAGAGCTTTGTCCCAAATTGCTGGGGTTTTTGCAATTGCCGGAGCTATTAGGAGGGTGCCATCTCTATAACCCCAACCAGTTTTGGCTCACTGGTCACATACCTCAGGACCACCACCCAAGACTGTGATCCAGATCGAGGAAGGTTAAGACAAGAGCACTTAGCCTCTGAATGGTAGCATGGCCCTGCTATGATCTGCAGGCCAGGAGCTCTGAAGCAGCCATGTGGAGGTGGCTGTAGGGCCACTGCTTCTGCCACTTCTCTCTTCAGGGGTAGAGGCTAGGCGGCACTCCGTACCCCCCAGTTCCAGTAGAGTTTCACTGCCTTTTTACTTTGTCTTTGTCATTTATGGATTGATAATTCTGGAAACTGCCACAGCTGCTGCTGCTAGTCAAGGACACTCTGGGGCTAAAACCGTGTGCTCATGCAGGTCTGGGCTCTGCTCCCAGCATGTTGTGATGGACTTTTCCTACCAGGCTGCCAGGCTGCTTTCAGTGGGAGATTTGTTTCTCTCTGTTACTTTGTGGGTTCTGTAGCTCTAAAATTTGTTTAGAATCATATTTTATAGGTATTTGAAGTGGTTATGGGGGGAGCCCATGGAGTTTTCCTGCTTCTATGCCACCATCTTGACTCTGTCCCCCTCCAATATGTTGTTTATGAGAAACACATCTAAAGCAGAGAGATATATGCATTGTAAATGTAAAAGGCTGGAGCTGAATATATTATGCTTCAGCTGAATTTAAAAAAAAGTCAAGTTTAGCAATCTTGATCTCAGACAAAGCAAAAGCAAAAATATACCTAATTAAAAGAAGAGAACTACATCATGTGAAAAGGTACCATAGACAATGAAGTAATATCAATATTAAGCATATATGCATCAAGTGGTATAGCATCCAAATTCTTAAAGGAGAAGTTAAGTGAATTACAGTTTAATGACCAAACAAAAGCTAGAGAGCGTTACAAAATGTAAAATAGATAATTTTGATTATATTAAATTGAAAAACTTTTGCACAAACAAAACCAATGCAACCAAGATTAGAAGGAAAACAGGAAGTTGGGAAACAATCTTTACAGCAAGTGTCTCTGATAAATGCCTCGTTTCTCAAATATAAAGAGAACTGAATCAAATTTATTATACAAGGCATTCCCCAACAGATAAGTGGCCAAAGGATATGAAGAGGTAGTTTTCAGAAAAAGAAATAAAAGCTATCTATAGGCATATAAAGAAATGCTTTAAAACACTTCTGCTTAGAGAAATGCAAATTAAAATAACTCTGAAGTACCACCTCACACCCATCAGATTAGCTAATATGACAAAAAGGGAAAATGATATGTGTTGGAGAGGATGTGAGAAAATTGGGACACTAAAGCACTGTTGGTGAAGTTGTGAACTGACCCAACCATTCTGGAGAACAATTTGAAACTATGCCCAAAGGGCAACCAAATTATGCATAACATTTGATCCATCAATACCACTACTAGGTCTGTATCCCAAAGAGAACATTAAAAAGGGGGAAAGTACCTACATGTGCAAAAATATTTATAGCCACCCTTTTCATGGTGGCAAAATATTGGAAATTGAGGGGATGCCCATCAGTTGGGAATGGATGAACAAGCTGTGGTACATGAATGTAACGGAGTACTATCGTACTATAAGAAATGATGAACAGGAAGGAGCCAAGATGGTGTTGGAAAGCACTATGGTGTGCATTGATAACAGCGAGTATATGTGGAATGGGGATTTCCTGCCCACATGGCTACAGGTCCAGCAGGATGCAGTCAACATAGTATGTCACTCCAAGACGTGAAGCAACCCTGAGAACAATGTGGGACTCATCACACTGGCCAATGACTGTGAGGTACTTACTATGCTAACCTCTGACACTGGCTGAATTTTGTCCAAGCTCCACACAGTTCAACCCAAGGGCAAGATTACCTTTTATATTGGCATCTGCGTTGTCTATTTGGCTCTGAAACACAGACAAGGCAAAAATTACAAGATGCAGATCTTTGCTTTTGTGGGCAGCCTAGTAGAAAACAACGAGAAGGATCTGGTGAAGCTAGCAAAGTGACTAAAGAAAGAAAAAGTGAATGTTGACATTATCAACTTTGGGGAGGAGGAAGCAAACACAGACAAACTGACAGCCTTCGTAAACACACTCAATGGCAAGGATGGGACCAGCTCACATTTGGTGACAGTACCCCTTGGGCCCAACCTGGCTGATGCCCTCATCAGCTCCCCTATCCTGGTTGGAGAGCCATGCTGGGACTAGGGGCCAGCGACTTCAAGTTTGGGGTGGATCCCAGTGTTGATCTTGAACCAGCCCTGGCCCTTTGTATATCCATGGAAAAACAGAGACAGAGGCAAGAGGAAGAGGCAAGACGGGCAGCAGCAGCTTCTGCTGCTGAGGCTGGGATTGCCCCAAATGGGACCAAAGATTCAGATGATGCCCTGCTGAAGATGACCATCAGTCAGCAAGAATTTGGTCAGAGTGGGCTCCCTGACTTAAGCAGCATGACTGAAGAAGAGCAGATTGCATATGCCATGCAGATGTCCTTGCAGGAAGCTGAGTTTGGTCAGGCAGAGTCAGGTGACATTGATGCCAGCTCAGCCATGGATACCTCTGAGCCAGCCAAGGAGGAGAATGATTACATTGTGATGCAAGACCCTGCATTCCTACAGAGTGTCCTGGAGAATCTGCCAGGTGTGGACCCCAGCAATGAGGCCATACGAAATGCCATGGGGTTACTGGGCTCGCAAGCTACTAAGGATGGCAAAAAGGAAAAGAAAGAGGAGAGCAAGAAGTGAGGCCAGAAGGGAAGGAGTGCTTGGTCTCTTCTCTGAAATGGGGCTGAAAAGGGGTTGGAGGGGGATTGTCACATAGTGTTTAGGTGATGGTCTTGTGTAACAGTTACAACTGAAATAAAGTTTGGTGATTTTTTTTTCCTTAAAAAAAAAAAAAGAAATGATGAACAGGCAGATTTCAGAAAAACCTGGAGAGACTTTAGGAATTGATACAAAGTGAAATGAGCAGAACCAGGAAAAGACTGTACACAGTATCAGCAATATTGTGTGATGATCAACGATGAATGACTCAGCTCTTTGCAGCAACACAATGATCTAAGACAAGTACAGAGTCCACATCCAGATAAAGAACCGATGGACTCTGAATGCAGATCAAAGTTTAATTTTTTTCAATTACATTATTCTTTTTTTTTTGTGGTTTTATTTCTTTTTGATGTGTTTCTTCTTTCACAACTGTGACTAATAAGCAAATGTGTTTTACATGACAGCATGTGTATAACCTATATCAAATTGTCTACAAGTTGTGGAAGAGGGGAGGGGAAGGAGGGAGAAAAATTTGGAACTCAAAATTTTGCAAACACGAATGCCAAAAATTATTTGACATATAATTGGGAAAAAATTAAATTCTCTGTGTAACCCCATTTTGGGGTTTTCTTGACAAAGATACTAGAGTAATTTGCTATTTCCTTCCCCCGCTCATTTTACAGATGAGGAACTAAGACAAACAGAATTAAGTGACTTGGCCAGCATCATACAGCTAGTAAGTATCTTGAGGCATGATCTGAATTCACAAAGAGTCTTCCTGACTATAGGCCCACCACTCTATCCATTGCACCACCTAGCTGGCCTTAGGAGTAGGCACTAAGGACCCTCTTTCCAGCATCTCTTCTCCTACATGCCCCTACCCCCAAATCTTTACCTTCTTATAGCTGATACATCAAAGCCCACAATGTAAAGTTTCTTCCTTTGGCTTGAGGTTCAATTATTATCTTGGGCCTAGGACTTACATTTTAATCCATATTAGTCATGCTCATCATCATAAGCTCTTAGAAAAATAGATTGAGAAATGGAAAAAGACCAGTAGCCAGTGAGGTAGGAAAAGAAAGGGAGGGTCTAATTGTTAAGGCAGTGGAAGGAGGATTTGGGGGCTCCAAAACCCAACTTCACAGTTTTGCTTACAGCTGGACCCAGTTAGGTTAAACTAGAATTTTGGAGATGAAATTGAACTAAATTACAAAGCATTTGTGGTGGCAAAGAAATGGAAATTGTGATCATGCATGTCAATTGGGGAATGGCTGAACAAGCTGCGGTATATGATTGTGATAGCATAGTAATGTGATATAAGAAATGAGCTCAATGAGCTTAGAAAAACATGGAAAGATTTGCACAAAATAATGAAGAGTGAAATAAGCAGAGCCAAGAGTACATTGTATACAGTAACAGCAATATTGTTTTAAGAATAACTTTGAGTCACTAAGTCATTTTAACTATTGCAAATACCCAAGTTAACAACAAATGATCTATGAAAGAAGATAATATCTGCATCCAGAGGAAGAACTGAGAAATAGAAGTATGTATAGAATGATTTTTACATACATACATACATACACACACATATATATGTATGTGTACTTAATGACTAAATTTTGGGTCCTCCTGGATCAGAGTGAATGTAAATAGTAACTGTTTCTCTTTTGGCCAGTAACCCTGAGGGTCTTCCCCTCTGAGTTTGATTTTTTTAAAAATTAAAGGTGCCATCCCTTGACTCACTTCTTAAAGAGGCCTTTTCAACTGAAGGGGCATCACCTCACTCAAAGTGAGAACCTGAAAAGACCTTAGCCTAAAAGAGCCAGGGTCTCCTATTGCATCCTGGGTCATCTCTAGTCATCCTGATGAATATCTGGCCACTGCACCCAGATGGCTCTGGAGGAGAAAGTGAGGCTGGACTCAAATCAAAGTCAACTGCAAGTCATGACATCAGCTTCCCGATGTCATGGTCCTCTTCAAAAACAAAGGACAAACACAACCTGTATGTATGTATGTATGTATGTATGTATGTATATATGTGTGTGTATATATACATATACATGCGCATATACACACACATATGTCTATTTGTGTCTAATGGTAGCCATTTATAGGGTAGGGAGAAGGATAGAGAAAAAAGGGGAAAAAAAGAAAGTTACACAATAACTTTATTATATATTTAAAATGAATAGTAAGTTGTACATAATAGATTTGGAGTTCATGTGAAATCATCTTTTTAAATTCTACTATGTTATGAAAATGATTGCTTTTTTAATGAATTCAAAATAAATAAATAAATATTTTGAAAAGCATGTATAATGTGTGCCCAGCACCATAATGTGTGCTGGAGATAAAAAGATTTTAAAATGAATTTTCTTTCTTTCAAGTAACTTATATTCTTTTGGAACCATAGAGCTTTGGAGTTGAAATTGTTGGTAAAGATCACTAGTTTTTTTCCCTTCATTTTTGTAGATGCAAAATATTCTTTAAATATGAGTTCAAAGAAGGGAAAAAACCTATTCAAGATCACACAGCTAGTTAGTGGCAGCATCAAGACTGGAGTCCTGAATCCTTACTAGGGCTACTTGGATACTATGCCAATTATTATTAATAGAAATGCAACAAGGGCGATGAGATGGTGTTAAAAAAAAAACAAACAAACAAAATAACTGGAATAAGAAAGGTTGAAATGAGACATTAGCCGGAGCTTCCTGTTAGGGGCTAAGAGATGAGAAATGCATCACACTGATAATGTGTGTGAAAGTACCTTCTCTAGAAATCATTAACAAAATGATTGCTAAAATGCACAGTGCTGCCTTAGAGCAGAATTAGATCCTTTACATTGTTGTGATGACATGAATACCTTTTGAGCTCTTTGGTCAAAGTTCATACAAACATAGAGTAAGAGTTAGAAGAGACCTCAAAGATAATCTACTCCAACCCCCTAATTTTACAAATGGGGAAACTGAGTCAGAGAGAATAATAAGCTTGTTTTGCCTTACTTAATATCACAAAGGTAGTTAATAGCAGAGCCAAGATTGGAATACACGTTTTCTGATTCCAGATCTCAGCATTTCTTTTAGAATGCCATTGAAATAATAGCTCACATTTTATAATGCTTTCTCACAACAATCCTGGGAGGCAGGTAGTATTGATATCATCATCCCTATTTTTAAAAAAAATGTGGCTTGTTGAGTTAAGCAAATTGCCCTCGATCATGTAGGTAATAAGTATCAGAGTTAGGACTTGAGCCTAGGTCTTCTGACTTCACTTCAAATGAACTATTACACCATTCTAGGTTTCCAAGCTTGCCTTTTTCTCATCATTTCTACATTGGCTTTATAATGAATATGTTTATTTTTAACACTTGTTAAACTCGGTTGCCACAGGCTAGTAATTTTCAATGTTGAATTTCTAAATTTAGGCTGTGAGGTTATTTTTCATTTCCTCACCCCAAGATTTTACATAGGGGAATAGTTGAAAAGCCAGTGCTTCTACAGAAACACCTATCTTTAGTATTTTTCATTGATCACTTAAAACAACAACTAATATTTGCTAAAGGATTTATATTCAATTACTTTTTTATACTGACAACATCAATGGTCATTATTATTGGTCTTCTTTTGTATGTCATAGAGGATTTAGTCAAAGAAAGATACAGAGTAACTCTGAGGAAGAGATTAATTATACCAACTCTCATACCTCATTGTACATCATGCCATTGTTTCTTTAACTCATTAATATCAGCAGGCTCAACCTTCATTATATGGTTCATACAAAATATTATATATTGTACTCTACTTCCCAAAAGCCAGAACTGTAATTTGCAATTTTGCACAAAGAAGGAAACAAACACTTACAAGTGCCTACTATGTGCTAGCCACTGTATTAAGTGCTTTACCAAATTTTATTCTTTTTCGAGCTTCACAACATCCCTAAAAGGTAGGTGCTGTTATTATCTCCATTTTACCAGTGAGGAAACTGAGGCAGACAGGGTTAAGTGACTTGCACAGGATCAGATGCATGTGTGTGTGTGCGCGCACGCGCTTGCGCACGTGTGTGTTTTGGGCTGGGAAACTAGAGGAGGAGGAGCTCACTTGCTTGCTTTATAGCAGCTGTAGGAAGTTCCTGAAGCTTCCAATTTTAACTAATTATTCTTGATAACTATGGCCCAAGCTCAATTATTTTTGTATTGCCAAAAGGACTTCAAGTACTATCGCTTGTTTCTAAATTTTAGTGTCCTGGAACACAGCCCCAGTTGCCCTACCCTAGTCAAGGATCTATAAAAAGTCTCCATATTTTTTAGGATACAGTGAAAATTTCACCACAACCTTTGCATCTCTAGGCTGTTTTTGAATCTAAACATCTAATTTCTAGACAAAACTGTGATGCTTAAAAGAAATTCTTAAAAACCAACTGAGTTCAGAAATGTTATTATTATTATTATCTTTATTTTTTGCAGGAAACGCCCTTTTCATCTGGGGTTTAAAGTTTCATTATGATTTCCATCTAATGTCTTAAATTGGGTACTTGGCAGGGGCTGGCTGAAATATGCATTTTGCTGTTGAGCAAATGGAATGCTGCTAAGATTTAAATTTTGATAAATGCATGGCTTTAATGTTCTTCCTAGTCAAATGTTGCTCTGCTGTGTACTGTAAGAAAGTATGTCTTTTAAATACTCTACTGTATAGTCTAGTTAGGGTAGACTATATTCTTTCAGAGCACATCTTTCCCTATTTGCTTTTGCAGAGATCTTTGCATGTGTTTGTGTAGAGATGGGGAGGGGAGGGATGAGGCCGGAGAGGAGTTATTGTACAATTCCCTAGATACATTTGAAGTTGCTAATGAAGAGTTCAAAAATATATGCTAATCTAACCCCTTACTTAACCACTCCAAACTTTCCTATGGGCGTTGACAATTCCAGTGATTAAAAGTTGCAAAGGTATTAAACTTCCTTATATGATATTTTTCAATAATGCAAACGATCTTTACAGCTTCTGTGGCAACGTTTAAAAAATGGATTTTGATTACTTCTAATCTTGCAAAGAAATAGAATCATAAATGTGCTTATTTCCCTACAATGGGGGGGGGGGAGCAAAATAATACATCAAATTCCTAAGTAAGCAGTCACAAAAGACCTTTAAATAACTCAACTTTCTACCATATTTTATTATCCTTTCCCAGTTTTATAGCATTATCTGCCATAGAAATGCAGGGAGATTTGTAAAACACTATAGCATTTAAGTCATTACATTTTATAGCTAATTTCTAATGTGGATTTGATTTTTTACGAGCAGAAAAAGAATCTAATTTGCATTAGTGACAGTAACTAGAGAAATTTAACACCTGGCACTGGTTATACCAGAAATTGAATATTAGCTACTTGGGTGCTAAAAACCCCATTCGGATCTTCAAGGGGGATTTCTCATTTATTTATGTGGTGCTCTCTTGTTTATCATTATAAAACTGTTCTTATATTATGAGGGAAGAAGACCCAGTGAATACAAAAATCCTGCCTGTATGCTCTACCCTCTGCAAAGGAAATGGAATCATTTATCCATTAGAGATTGTGCACACCCAGGAAAAAAAAAATCCCAGTGCAGTCTAATAATATATCAGACTAGCAGCAAAGCAGTGTCGGAGGCTTTTTGCAGGCCTCCCCCAATTTCTCTCTCCTGGACCCCCAATCCTCTCCTGCAGTGTCACCATTTCCTGGGGGAGGCTGACTGGTCACCATATAGCCAAGCAAAATTAAACCACTGCTAAAGGGACCTAGCTGTTGACACAAAGAGGATGGCATTGTTGTTACAAGAGCAATCCATATGTTTATAAAGTGTAGAAAATTAGGAGCTGGGAAATAGATGAAGCTGGTGTTAAGTGATATGGGAAGTGACACTTTACATAGCCAGTTACAATTAACACATTGATGGCATTTTGCTGGGCTCCGTGCAGTGATAATGCTGTTGTCAAATGTGTTTAGCACACCAAATCTCCTGGAGCCTTCAGCTAGGCAGCAAGCTTTTGACAGATTGAAGGTTCGGAGATAGGCTATCATGACAGATGGAAACTGGCACCGATGTTCAGCTTTCGCCGATCACAGGGGACCTGCCCCCCTTATTCTTCAGGGCTCGGCTCCGCAACCTTCCCCCTTCTGATGAAAGCAGGGGATGGCATTGTTAAATAGTGCATCTGTGTGAGTTAGACTACTCTGATGAAAGCATAAGGCAGACGTTCTGTGAAGCAAAAGACAGGCTCTGCTCTAACTGCATTTTAGATAGACTCGAGGAGGACTCCAGGGAACCGGGAGAAAACTTTGGTCAATTTCAGACAAAAAAGGAAACAAAAAAGCCCCCAGAACCCTTAATGATCCCCACCCCCGCCCCTTTCAAGGCCATATAGATATCCATCTACAATGATAAAATCTACCTTAGTGACATTTCTAAATGTTAACTAAATCTAGCTTCCTTAAAGAGAGCTGGTCGTCTGAATTTGTACTTCCTCCTCCTCCTCCTCCTCTTTCCGCTTCTAGGATGATGAGAGGATGATTTCCCCTTAATAAGATTCTGGCTATTGCAGAGCTCGCGGCGTAAAGCCGGCACTGGACAGAGAGTTCGCATCATCAGCTTGTTCAGAAACTAATTCAATTACTCTCAGGTGCCCTTCCTGCCAGTGGGGTGGGTTCTTGGATCCGGGTGTGATTCCAACCTGGGCAGGGAGTGGGGTGTATGTGTGTGTATGGGGGGCGGGGGGCGGTGTTCCCGAGCTTGCAGTTTCTTTCACACAGCTGGGCATAAACGGGCAGATAATATAGTTAATTAACCTTTCACCTCTTCCCCCACCTTTTGACGAAAAACATTAGTCATTTTATTTTCAAAGCCACGGGACGTTTCGAAGGCTCTGCTCCCAGCCGCTGTGGTTCCTTCCCCCCTCACTGATAAATTCCTCCTTAATTTCTTTAAACTGGTAGCAGAGGCTTGCTTCTTTTTTGCTGTCTTAATCTCCCATTCTCCTCTCGCGGATCCAGTGTGGGGAGCAGCGGAGACTGCAGCCCGTTGGAGGTATGATAATCAGCTGATTAGCTAGTGGAATCGTTTTCCCTGAGGCTCTTTTGTGTGCAAAATCCTCACACTCAATTGACATGTGGACATCATAAAGCTGATGAAATGCAATTGTAATGAACAAGAGGGAGAGGCATCTGCAGCCGTCTAAATGAAGGACCCTTCCCTCTCGACATGCTAATTCGGAAAATCTGCTCTTAACTTGTACTCCCCCCGGATTCCAAATGGAGGCGAATCTCCATGAATGCATATTCAAACAGTGTATTAGCCTCAGCAGCGAGTGAAATCCAAGCCTGGATGGACCAATTCTAATTTCAAGACAGATTATACTGCATCAAACGTAGTAATGATCTGACAGTTCATTTGTGACGAGAGTCCTGCAGTCAGGGCTTAATGCATGGACAGGCGCAGGTGTGCAGTGAGCAACCAACAAAACCTCTCAGACAAGACCAAGGGCTGCTGTCAAATTATTTCGGGTAAATGGCCTGATGCATGAGGAATAGAGAAATGCATTTAAGAAATTAATGCATTCTTCTATTGAAAACCTACGCCAACGGTGGTGGGCCATTAGAAGCTTCCTCCCTATTATTATTCCTGGCAACACAGTGCTTAAGAAGGTGGAGGTGAAGTTCTCAGCCCACACTCCCCTTTTTAGAAATATTTGCCTAAGAAATTTCCCCCCTGAATGAAACTTGTCATCGAAGTTGTTGTATGTTTTCTTAAATCGAATTTCACACCAACCAGTTTGTAAGGAGAAGAGGTTTAGCAGAATTAGTGAGGGTAGGTATTCGTTTCTGCTGCCTGCACAGTGACAGTGTTAATAGAATTTGACAGGTTTGTTTATGACTATTTGGAATCACCTTTGTGTTTCCTCTACTACTCTTCCTATTAATAAACATTAATTAGCAACGGTCTCCTTTATCTCCCAAAGGCTCAAAGCCTTTTCCAGACATTGATTTACCCTGTGTGACAGAGAGGGGGCAGGGGATCCCCACTGCCACATGTACTGTGGAGGAGACAGAAGCATTGAGTTAAAGAGACTTGGCCAAGGTTGCAAGGCAAGCTGAGGCCCAGATTGAGGAATACAATTTTTATTTCCCTCTTCCCAGGGTTACCACTCACTCTCCAAAGATCTAAAAAGGCACTAGGTCAGGTAGAGAAATACTTGGCTAATCGAACCCTAAAGAGATCCTCTTACAAGCAGGACTCATATCTAGACTACATAGCCTAAAAGCAAATGAACAAGACAGACTTAGTAAGCCACTTCATACCATTTGACAATGTATTCACAAACTTGAATGCTTCACAAAGTCCCATCTTCAAAAGAGTGACTCATTTTTCAGATTACAAGGCTTTGTATTATTTCAGGAATTCCTTATCTGAGCTCTGCTCATCTCATTTTTTCATATAAGGTTCTTTAAGCATCCATATTGACTTGTTCTAGCTCTCCCCATTCCTTCCTTGACCTCCAAAGCATAGAACAGAAAAGCTGGGGGACGTTAGAAATCCTCTAGCCCATGCTCTTCATTTTTACAGATGAGGAAATTGAGGTCCTAAGGAGGGGCAGATAGTTGCCTGTGATCACTCAGCAGTATTTGGATGTGGGATTTAAACCTAGGTCTTCTATCTCCAAATCCAGTGTTTTGGGGGATGGGTGGGGAGGAGGAGGAAGAGTCAGTTGAGGAGGTCAGCTGTTCACTCATCTAGTAGTCAATCAATCATCAACTATTACTGAAAATTTACTGTGGAAAAAACAGCATATTAAATCCAGTAACAAGATAAAAGGAAAGAGTCATCTCTGCCTTTGAGGCACTGAAAATCTAATGGGGAAGATAGGGAAAGGTTTATGAAACACTGATAAAGAGACTTTGAATAGATAAAGCCATACAAAACTCCCAATGGATCTTTCCACTCCTACTTTCTCCTTCTGATTTACTTTCCATAACATTTTGTCATTCATTCATTCATTCATTCATTCATTCATTCATTCATTCATTCATTTTAACAGATATTTTTAAATGCCTCCTATATGCAAAAAGGCAGCTAGGTGGCACTGTGGAAGAGTCAGGAAGACTACATTTTTTGAGTTCAAATCCAGCCTCAGACACTTACTAGCTATGTGACTCTGGGCTAGATATTTAACTCTGGTTGCTTGAGTTTCCTCATCTGTAAAATGAACCAGAGAAGAAAATGGCAAGCCACTCCAGTATCTTTGCCAAGAAAATCCCAAATGGGGTCACAAAGAGTAGGACATAATTGAAATAACTGAATAGCAACAACAGATATACAAGGTACTGTGGTAGGTGTTGGGGATTTAAAGATGACTAAGGTATAGGTCTTGCTCTCAAGGAGCTCTTGTTCTCCCATGGAAGATGCAATGTATAAATAGATAAATACAATTCAAGAAGGTAGGCTATGGTGGGGCACGGATTTGGGACTAATCTTTCAAAGACTAATCTTTCCTTTTTATACATCTGGTTATATCACTGCTCTGCTCCAAAATCTTCAGCTATTCCCTATTGCAAAAGTTCAGACCCCTCTGCTTGGCACTCCACAATATGTCACCACCCACTTTTCCAAAACTGTCTTGTATTAGTCTCATCAACATAGAGACAGTATGGGCAGTTAGTTGGCTTAGTCAATAGAACACCATGCTTGGAGTCAGGAAGACTGAGTTCAAATCCGGTCTCAGATACTTCCTAACTGTGTGATCTTAGGTAAGTCACTTAACCTCTGTTTATCTCAGTTTCTTCATCTGTAAAATGGGAATAATAATAGCACCTATCTCCCCAGGTTGTTGTGAAGTTTACCATGAGATTAACATTTACAAATGTTAATTTGTGAAGTGCTTAGTGTGGTGCATGGCACATAGTAGGGACTATACAAATGTTGTTATTGATGATGATGATGGAGAGTGGATTGGATGTAGTAGTACCTATAAGATCTGCCTCTAACAGTCACTAGGTATGTGATTTTGCACAAGTCACTTTACTTTTGCTTTGTTCTGAAAATGGGGGTGATGATAATGATTCTGAGCCTGATACCTATCTTGAAGGGTTGTTTTGAGTTTCTAGTGAGATAACAGATTTAGAAGCACTTTGCCAACTTTAAAACCCTAATAAAAACCAATGACTATTTTTATTGGATGCTCCAGGTATGCTACGCTTCTCATCATCCTCTGAATATGTTTTCTGTTCTCTCACTTTTTCTCACTGTGCCCTATTGCATGTCAGAATTGGCATCCCCACTCCCTTACCTGCTGAATGCCAAACTATCCTTTCTGGCTGAATTCAGATGACAGCTCTTCCACGGGGTCAGGCAGTGTGATTCACTGGAAGGAGCACTGGATGGGCTTACTGGAGGACCTCAGTTCAAAACCAGGCTTGACTACTCATTACCTGTGTGACACTGGATAAGTCACTTTACCTCTCTAGAGCTCAGTTCTTCCTCTATAAAATGAAGGGCATGGACAAGATGACCTCTAAAATGCCTCCTGAGTTCAAAATCTCTGATTCTCCCATAACTCCATTGAATTATGAACCTCAGGTGACCTTTTTTTTTTTTGCTATTATCAGATGAGTTATTGACCCTTGGCAAGTCATTTCCCTTATCTGAGACTCAAATTCCTTGTCTATAAAGTGAGGATGATTCTTATATCATCTACTTCATAGGGCTGTTGTGAGCAAAGTCCCTTATAAACTTCAAGGAGCTATGGAAAATCTAATTATGGTAGCAAGGATGCCCCTGCTAGGATTCAGGTCATTTCAATCCAATGAGCATTTATTTACTGCCAACTCTGTGTCAGACACAGTGGATACAAAGACAGAAACAAAAGAGTCGTGCCCTAAAAGGAGCTTGAATTCTATTGGGATGGGTAAATAAACACAAATGCAGCTAAGCATTTATGGAACAAATACAGGTGATTTTAGAGATGGGGGAAAACATTAATAACGAAGGGGATGGGAAGGACATATCTGAGCTATGCCTTTCCCTCCTTCTTTTAAATAGCATTTTGTTTTTTTCCAGTCACATGCAAAGACAATTTTTAATATTCATTTTAAAATAAAATTTTGAGTTCCAAATTTTCTCCCTCTCTCCTCCCTAAGACAGTAAGGAATTTGATATAGGTTATATATGTTGAGCTAGGCTGTTTAAAGAAATTTGGGAGGTCATTGCAGTTAAAGAGACAGACTATGCAAAGGCACGGGGGGCATGGTGTGAGTCATAGTTAGTAGTCCAGTTAGGCTGGAACAAAGAATATGGAAGAGCAGATAATGTGCAGTCAGTCTGGAAAGGGAGGTTAGAACCAAATTGTGAATGACTTCAAATGCCAGGTGGAGAGGTTGGTATTCGATTGTAGAGGAAATTGGGAACCACTGATGCTTCTTGAGTAGAGGAGTGACATTAGCAGGCTTGTGCTTTGGGAATATCAATTTGGGAGTTTCTTGGCTTACTTTAAGTCCCAGATAAAACCTCATCTTCTTCCCATCTTCCTAATCCCTCTTGTTCTAATTCCTTCTCTCTCTTAATTATTTGCTATTTGTCCTTTAAATAGTATATTTGTACAACTTTACTTGCAGGCAATCTCATTAGATCAAAAACTCCTTGAGGACAGGGACCAAGTTTGTCTCTTTTTGTATCTCTACTGTTTAGCTCTGTGCCTGTTTATTGACTGACAAGCTGGAGAATGGATTAGAGAAAGGGAGAGAGCAAAAACCAGGAGACCAATTAAGAGGCTATTATAATGGTCCAGAAGAAAAGTGATGAGGAACTGAATGAAGGTGGGGGTTGTGTGTCAGGGAAAGGGATGGGGAAAATACTAGAGATGTGATGGAGAAATGATCAGATCATGATAACTGATTGAATACAGGGGGATAGCAGCTCCACAAGAGCTGGGACTCTCTTGTATATATTGGGTATCTCTCTCCCCAGTGCCTTACACAGTATTTTGCTCATAGGAGATGTTTACTGGGTGTTTTATTTTTTCAATTTATTTATTTATTTTTTGTTTTCAACATTCATTTCCACAAGATTTTGAGTTACAAATTTTCTCCCTGTCTTTCCCCTACCCCGCACCCCAAGATAGTGAGCCTACTGAATACCCCTTCCCCTAATCTGCTCTTTCTTATATCCCCCCCTCCCCATATCCTCCTAACTTTCTAGTAGGGCAAGATGGATTTCTATACTCCAGTGACTGTATATCTTATTTCCCAGTTGCATGTAAGAAACAATTTTTTTTAATATTTGTTTTTAAAACTTTGATTTCCAGATTCTTTCCATTCTTCCCTCCTCACCCATCCCTTCTGGGAGGACATGCAATTCAATATAGGTTGCACATGTGTAGTTACGCTAAAGTTTCCATAGTAGTTATATTGTGAAAGACTAACTATATTACCCTCCATCCTACCCCCCCCACTTATTCTATTTTCTACTTTGACCTTGTCCCTTTTCAAAAGTGTTTGCTTCTAACTACCCTCTCCCTCAATTTGCCCTTCCTTCTATCGTTCCCCTTTTATCCCCTTTCCCCCTATTTTCCTGTAGGATAAGATACCCAATTGAGTGTGTATGTGATTCCCTCCTTAAGCTAAATTCAATGAGAGTAAGGTTGACCCATTCCCTTTCACTTTCCTGCTCTCCCCCTCCATTGTAACAGTTTTCTCTTGCCTCTTTTTATGAGATAATTTACCCTATTCTGTCTTTCCCTTTCTTCTTCTCCCAATATATTCCTCTCTCACCTCTTAACTTTATTTTTTAGATATCATCTTTTCATATTCAACTGATCCTGTGCCCTCTGTTTATGTATACATGTATATACATGTATACATAGTATATATATTTATACATACACACACTCTCTTATACATACATATATATGTATATATACATATACATACACACACATATTTCCTTCAACTATCCTCATACTGAGAAAAGTCTCATGAGTTACAATGATTGTTTTTCTGTGTAGGGATGTAAATAGTTCAACTTTAATAAGTTCCTTATGATTTCTTTTTCCTGTTTACCTTCTCATGCTTCTCTTGCTTCTTGTATTTGAAAGTCAGATTTTCTGTTCAACTCAGGTTTTATCATCAAGAATGCTTGAAAGAACTCTATTTCATTGAATGACCATATTTTCCCCTGAAGCATTATACTCAGTTTTGCTGGGTAGGTGATTCTTGGTTTTAATCCTAGCTCTTTTGACTTCTGGAATATCATATTCTAAGCCCTTTATGATCCCTTAATGTAGAAGCTGCTAGATCTTGTGTTATCCTGATTATTTCCACAATACTCAAATTGTTTCTTCCTGACTGCTTATAATATTTTCTCCTTGATCTGGAAACTCTGAAATTTGTCTATAATATTCCTGGGAGGTTTTTTGGGGGATCTTTTTAAAGAGGTTATTGGTGAATTCTTTCAATTTTTATTTTGCCTGCTGGTTCTAGAATATCAGGGCAATTTTCCTTGAGTACTTCTTGAAGGATGATTTCTAGGCTCTTTTTTTCATCATGGCTTTCAGGAAGTCCAAAAAATTTTAAATTACTTCTCTTGAATCTATTTTTCAGGTCAGTGGTTTTTCCAATGAGATATTTCACATTGCTTTCTATTTTTTCATTTGTTTGGATGTTTATTTTTAGTTTTCAACATTCATTTCCACAAGATTTTGAGATGCTATAGTATCTTGATTTCTCATGAAGTCATTAGCTTCCATTTGCTCCAATCTAATTTTGAAAGAATTATTCTCTTCAGTGAAGTATTGAAATTCCTTTTCCAGCTTATCAATTTGGCTTTTCAAGGCATTCTTCTCCTCATTGGCTTTTTGGGCCTCTTTTGCCATTTGAGTTAGTCTGTTTTTTAAGGTGTTATTTTCTTCAGTCAGGCTTTTGACTCATTTTTTGTGATTTTCTTGCATCACTCTCCTTTCTCTTCCCAATTTTTCCTCCACTTCCCTTACTTGATTTTCAAAATCCTTATTGAGCTCCTCCATGGCCTGTACTCAGTTCATACTTTTCTTGGAAGCTTTTGATGCAGGAATTTTGACTTTGTTGTCATCTTCTGGTTCCATGTTTTGACAGTTTTTGTCCCCCCAAAAAGATTCTGTAGTATGATTGTGCTTCCTCTGTTTGCTCATCTTGCCAGCCAATTACTTGACTTCTGAGCTCTTTGCCACAGTAGAACTCTGCTTCTAGAGTGGAGAGAGCTGTGTCCCAAATTGCTGGGGTTTTCACAGTTGTCAGAGCTATGAGGAAGGTGCCCTCTCTACAACCACCACAAGCTCTGGCACACTGGCCATACACCCCAGGACCTCTTCCCAAGACTGTGACCCAGATCCAAGCAGGTCAAAGCAAGAGTGATTACCCTCTGAATGGTTGCTTGGTCCCCATGATCTACAGGCCAGGAGCTCTGGAGGCAGCCATGAGGCAGCAGCTGCAGCCAACTGGCACTGCCACCTCTCGCCTCAGGAGCAGGGGCCAGACAGTGCTCTTCTCTCACCCAGTTCCAACAGAGTTCCCTACTTACCTTTTACTTTCTCTTTGGTGTTTATGGGTTGAGAAGTATGGAAACTGCCACAGCTGCCAGTGATTCACTCTCCTGAAGTCTGCTCCAGCTGGTCTGAGCCACAGGTCTGGGCTGGCATGGCTCACAAAGGACTTTGCTTGGCTCCCAGCCTAGTGTGATAAACTCTTCCTGTTAGCCTGCCAGCCTGCCTTCAGTGTGAGATTTGTTTCTTTTGGTCACTTTGTGGGTTCTGTAGCTCTAAAATTTGTTTAGAATAATTTTTTTTACAGGTATTGGAGGTGGTTGGAGTAGGAGTTCAAACAAGTTCCTGCTTTTACTCTGCCATCTTGACTCCGCCCCTACTGGGTGTTTTTAACTTGAATTAAACTTAAAAAAATTATAACTGCCCTAAGATGATCTGAAAACACTCATAGATTTGGTTTATAGATTCTCATAGATTTGGTCTCATCCTATATAAATGGTTGTGGCTGTTGTCCTTAGGTCTTGAAGAAGACCATGAAATCAGGAAGATGATGTTATTATTTGCAAGTGAATTGGATTTAAGTGAGGCAGGCTGTGCAAAGTCTCCAGCCTCACTTTCTCTTCCTGAGCCATCTGGATCCAGTAGTAAGACATAGATCAGGAATCTGGAGATGGTTCTTAGATTGTGGTCTAGACTACCTCACAAAAGCCTAATGCCTGCCAAAGCAGCCACAGGAACTACTGAGATATACAAGCTTCAACTATGAGGCAGATAGGAACTTACTACCTGACTGAGAGGAAAGAGGTTGGAATGAAGATATACCACAAGGTTCAGGGCAAATTAGAATTGCTCTGGACATTTCCCTGGCTTTTATTACTGATTAGACATGTTTTTTCCGCAGTCATCTATAACTAAATTCTTTGCGACTACCATTGCATTGGCAGAGAGGGCCAGCTGGATGTCTAGGTCTAGGTGAGATTATCCCAAGGGAACATTGCACACCAAATGGTAGAAAGAGAAGAGGATTAGAAATCAGGAGACCTGGGTTCTATTCCAGACTTCCTTTCTGTCTTGTTGTACAACCTTGAGCAAGTAGTTAAACACTGGGGAGCCTTAGTTTCTTCCTCTATAGATGAGGGGAGGGTAAGAATTCTTATTCTACCTGTTTTATAGGAATTGATCAAGTATCAAATGAACCACCAAACCTTGATGGATCCCAGGCTGAGTAGCATTGACCTCATTGACCTCCAATGCTGGATTGTAAGAGGCTCAGTACCATAAGCTTAGCCTGGGCTCTTCCTCAGGAATAAAGTCAGTTTCATGGATTCAGGCTACCTACAGTTAAACCCTTCCTTTCTTCCTTCATTCCTCCCTCTTTCCTTTCCTCCCTCCCTCTCTTCCTCCCTCCCTTTTTCTGTCCCTTCTTCCCTCTGTTTCTCCCTCCCTCCCTTCTTTCTCTCCCTCTCTCCCTCCATCCTTCCCTTCTTCCTTCCCTCCCTTCCTTCCTTTCCTCCCTCCCTTTTTTCCTCATTCTCTTCCTTTCTTCTTTCTCCTCCTCCTCCTCCTTCTTCTTCTCCCTCTCCCTCTCCCTCTCCTTCTCCCTCTTCCTTTCTCAGTATCACAGATTAATAAATTTTGTTTAATTGAATTGATCTGTAATGTGGAGGAGATTAACCTGTTCTGCTTGATTCCAGAGGGAAGAACTGAAAGCTTCAAAGAGGCATATTTGGACTTGATATAGGGAGCATTTTCCTAACAATAAGAGTTATCCCAAAGTAGGCAGCTATGGGAGGTTGTGGATTCCATTTTACCAAAGCTCTTTCAGCAAAGGCCAGATGACCATTCATCACATGTTATGGAGAAAGATGCTTGTTCAATTATGAGTTGTACTGGATAATCTCCAAGATTTTGGGATTCTGAAATGAACCTTATGGAATTTGTGGTACCATTCTCCATCTCCTGCTTTCTACCTGCCTCTTGAACCTTCTTGGCCCTTCTTACCTTCTCATCCACCATCCACCAACACCAGGTTGCTGTTTAAGCCCTATTAGTACTCATGACCCAGACTGGTCCCCAGTCAACTCATCTTAGTTAAGTTTATACTTGCCCCTACCCTCCCTCCCCAATACAAACACACATATACCTCAACCCTGCCAAACAATCTTGCCAAATGGCCTGATTTCACTGAGCCTAGATTTAGATGAAGAGGTATGTGAAAGCATTTTGAAAAATGTAACATATGATTTGGGCATGCAAGTGTTGGTTTGCAAGGACATTATTAAAAGTAGGAATATGTTTTTCTTTGTTATTTGTAATTTTTACAAGGGTCTTATTTTTCTTTTGTCATTAGGCAGGTGGAGAGAAGGGGTATGGATGATCCCCAAAAAGGAAGAAAAAGAAAATAAAGTCATTGAAGCATTTTTTTTTTAAAATGTAGATAAGAGAAGGCCAGAGAGAGGCACAAATATATAACAATTTAGAATGTATTGTGGAATATAGTGTAAGGTATTGGTCTAAGCCTATTTTCTGCCAGACTTCTTTCCAGTTTTCCCAGAAGAATTTTGTCAAGTATGGAGTTCTTTAGTAAGTAATTTTTTTCAGGTTTATCAAATATTAGATTATTGCATCTCATTGTTTCTGATTCTTCTGTCTATTCTGTTTCATTGAATTTCTCTATTATTTAACAGTACCAGATACTTTTTATGGCTTGTTTTATAAAACAGTTTGGAGCTTGAAAGTACTATTTTCCCTTATTTTCATTCTATTAATTGATTTTCTGGACCTCTTATTTCTCCAAATGAACTGTTATTATTTTATTGAGTTCTATAAAGTGTCCCCTTGACAATTTGATTGGTATAGCATTAAAACTTTATATTAAAAAAAAAAGAATTGTAGACAAATAGGCTAACTTTGAAAGCTACCATTTAATATATTATAATGTTGAATACAACGCTACAACATTACATTTTGAATATATTATGATTATAGATTTAAAGTATTTTTTTAAAAATCAAATTGTACATAATAGAAACTCACAATTTCAGGAACAATCCTCCTTTTTGTCCTACTATGCACATGAAAATTGTTTTATTTGATGTTTGTTAAGTTCAGGATAAAATAAATTTTAAAAAGAAAGTCTCAAATAAAGTTTGCAAAAAGCTCTAAGAAAAATCACTAATGTTTATTAACAAAATATTAGTATAATATTTCAAAACCTCACTTTAACATCCTCTGACAGATCATGCCAGTTGGAAACTGGGTCATCTAAGTATGAAGTGAGGTTCCCTGGAACATAGGGTTGTCCACTATACTTTTGTATTTATAGCTATCTGTTTCACCTAATGTGTTTTTTATATAACTACCAGGGAAGGTTATACCTATGCAAATAAGATAACTAGTTGTATAGTACTTGAAAATTTACAAATTCCTTGGGAAAATTGGGACACTAATGCATTGTTGGTGGACTTGTGAACTAATCAACCATTCTGGAGAACAATTTGGAATTATGCCTACAGGTCAAACTATGCATACTCTTTGATCTAGCAATAACACCACTACTAGGTCTGTATCCTCAAAAAAATTTTTTTTTAAAAGGACCTACATGTTCAAAAATATTTAGTGCAGCTCTTTTTGTGTGGCAATGAATTGGAAACTGAGGGGATACCCATCAGTTAGGGAATGGCTCAGCAAATTGTTGTATATGAATGTAATGAAATACTATTGTGCTATAAGAAATGATGAGCAGGCTGGAAAGACTTATGTGAACTGATGCAAACTGAAGTAAGCAGAACCAAGAGAACATTATCCATAGTAACAGCATGTTGTACAATGATCTACTATGAATGACTTAGCTCTTCTCAGCAGTACAGTGATCCAGATGATTCCAGTGGAGTCATGAGGAAAATTACAATTCGCATGCAGAGAAAGAACTGATAGAATCTGAATGCAGATCAAAGCATACTGTTTTTCATTTTCATTATTTTTGTGGGATGTTTTGAGTCTGTGTTTTTTTTTCACGATATGATTGATGTGGAAATGTTATGATTGCCCTTATATAACCTATAATGAATTTGAGAGAGAAGGGAGGTGAGGGTTGGAGGGAGAAAATTTGGAACTCAAATATTATTTTAAAAAAAATGAATGTTAAATTTTGTCTTTACATGTAATTGGAAAAAAAAACAACCCCAAAATACTAGTAAAAATTTACAAATCTCTTTGCCTATGTGATCTCTTTCTATCTTGTCAGGTTGCTTCCCTAACTAGGCCTTGTTTATTAACCCCATAAAATGAAAGGGGCTGAACTAGAAGATTTGTAAAATCCTTTCCAACTCCATCATTCTATGGTTTATTATTATTATTGCTCTTTAAATGACCCTGAAGCATATTTGAACAGATATTCTAAGAGTAAGTAAGTGATGACTTTGTGAAAAAGGTGCTAAATTAGATTGGAGTCCAGAGGCCTGGGTACTAGGGCTTACTTTGTGCGGTTTCTTAATGTGATTGAGTTAATCTCCTTGGGTTTTGGTTTTCTCATCTGTAAGAGGAAGAGGTCAGACTAGAGGATCTCTGATGTCTGGCTCCAACATTTTAATCCTAAGAGAAATTAACTACATCTTTATCGGCATAAGAGAAGATAGTGTTGCTGTAAATCAGTTACTCCCCGGGCTTTCAAATTGGGGAGCAAAGAGTACTTGCCCCCAGGAAGCAAGAGAGTAGGATAGGAGTGTGTCTGGACTTGGACTTTTACATATGGATCATTCATCAGCTGAGTTTTCATATCAGGAACTACCTGCCCAAAGCTCTGCATATCAGATGTGGACATTATCGTATTCCCCAGTGCAACCTTAAGGCTTTAACTACTTTTCTTTTGAGAAGGTTACCTGTGCCACATCCCCTTCCTTTTTTTTCAGCTTCTTTTTAAAAGTAATGTCTTCCTCCACTCTAAAGTAAACTACTTGAGGGCAGGGATTGCCTTTGTTTTTGATGGTATTTGAATTCTCAGTACTTAGCACAACAGTCTGGTCTATGGGATGAGTCTTTTGTGAAGGCGAACTAGGACTTCTTTGGTCTCCATTCTTACCTACCTTTAATCTCTGAATGGTTATTGCCTCAGACAAACTGAGAATTGGGGAAAACCTTAGCTTAAAAAGGTCAAACTCTCCTCCTGCATCCAGGACCGTTGCCAGTTTTCTTGCCCCTGGAGGAGGGAGTGAGGCTGAGGACTTTGCACAGCTCTGCCTCTGTTAAATCCCATTCACTTCAAGTCAGGACATCACCCTCCTGGCATCATGGGTCCTATTCCAGAAGGAAGGATGAACAATAACAGTCTGGTATATAATAAGCACTTAAGAAATGTTTGTTGGTTAGTAATGGGGGAGAAACAGTCATAGTTGCTCAAAGGAGAGAGTTCTGGTCATCTCGGTGCAGGTAGGCTGTCAAAACAAGACCACACAGGCTTGAGAAAGCCCCATCCCTCACTGTGTTCCAGCTAGCTGGCAAGATAATAAACCAAAGGGAGAATGAAGTTAAAAGTACGTTTATGGAAAGTGGAAAACAGCTATCTTTGTGCAGCTGTGATAGTTGATTCCTTAGCTAACATTTCACTTTTTTGTGATGTTAAGGAACCCAAAAAGTCAAGGGTTGGAAACTCCTGAAGCTGGTGATTCCTAACCGGGGTGTTTGTCTTGGTATATATGAGGGGACTTAGTGTGGACAGAAGCAAGGGCTCTTCGAGAGAAACATTTACAGCACTGTGTGAACCAGAAACTCCAGTGACTTCAGCGTGGGTGATCCTCTATTTCAGCGGTTCTCAACTTGTGGGTTATGTTCAATTTGTAACAATGAAAATACATCCTGCATATCAGATAGATTCATAACAGTAGCAGAATTACAGTTATGAAGTAGCAACGAAAATAATTTTATGGTTGGGGGTCACCACACCATGAGGAACTGTATTAAAGGGTCGCAGCATTAGGAAGGTTGAGAACCACTGCTCTATTTCCTGTGTCCATGTGAGTCTGTACTGTTCTCAGGAAAAAAATGTTCCCTTGGGTCTGAAAATGGTAGCAGTGTTCATTTTGATCTTTTCCCAGGAAAATAGGGATTCTGGCCCAGGGCACTACAGTTATCCCTTCCACATCACTAGGATTAGGGACATTGTGCCCTCCCAATCTGGAAAATACTAGTGAAATTTCTTGGCTCTCCATACCAGAGAAAAGTCTGAATTTTTACTTTTTCTTTTATAAGGTGTTTATCTTATTGTAGAATTTGGGTTAAGCATTCCTGAGTTTCTAAACCTTTTCTGCGTTGTCTGCTGGTTTTTGCCAGTCATTTGCGTCTTCTGCAAAACTCCCCCCAAATTCCTGTTTACGGTAATTTCTTACATTGACTCACAATATGTCAAAACCATGATGGGAAAAGTGGTAGTGTGGAGGAGGAAGGGATGACTGTGTTTGTTTGTATGCCTCTGTAGGGATCCAGAGAGTGCTTGGGAGTATGTTTCAGTGGGTCAGGTTAGAAGAGGAAGAAGCTTCTGCTGAGAATTCACCCCAAGCTGGGTTAATTTACCTCCTGTATGAGGGTTCAACTATGAGTAGCCTCCATACACTGGGCAGGAGAGCCCATCTAGTCAAAGCAGGAAGTAAGGGATAATTTATAGTGAAGTTTCCCCTTTCTGAAAAATCAAATCTAGAATGGCTTCAGTATTCACTAGGCCTAGGGTTAGGTCACCTGACCTTCCAGCAATCTGGGGCTTAGAGCCATGGAGACCCTCCCCCAGTGCCAACTCAGCACAAGATATGCCAAATAAGGTTAGGACTGCTTTCATTGGACACCCACATGTTT
>CM053588.1:238163746-238208306 GCA_028646515.1 Pseudochirops corinnae | reverse complement strand
ACATGTGCCAGGCAAGCCAAACCACCACAGTTACTTTGACCACCATGTCCCCTCAGACCCTGATGGGGACAGCCCAAGACCCTGAACCTAAAAAGCTCTGGGAATAGTGACATTACATAATGACATTAAAGAGGAGGCATTAACATCTGCTTTACTGCTCCATGGGACTTTTCCATTTGCCTTGCAGCTGAAACCTTTCCTATGTGTTGACTCTCTCATTAGAATGTGAGCTCATTTGAGAGCAGAGATTGTCTTACTTTTCTGTCGTATTTCCAGTGCTCAGCACATAGAAAGCACTTAAATGCTTCATTTGTTCATTCATTCCTCTTTACTTTATCAGTGGAACATCTGGAGAAGTCAGCATCTTCACAATCCAGGTCTACTGCCTATCATGAGCTTCAAAATCTCTTCCTAATTACCCTTCCTAAAAGACCAGGAAATGGTTGTCTCTCTCCTTCCCACACTGCAGAAAATGGTACATCTAGCTTGGTCATTTCTTTCCTTTTGCTGATCAGCAAAAGAATTGGGCAGCACCAGCACGAGCAAGCAAGTGACCCACAGATATGATGAGGGCAGATGAAAGACATTTACAGAAATGAATCATTCTAGTATTTCTGAGCAAAGCCAGACCTTGCCAAAATTATAAAATAGATGAATTTTATCTTCAATGCCACCCATTTCACCTTTGCACAGCTCTAATTAGAAAGTCCTTCATTTTGAGCTGGAATCTATCTCTCAGTAATATCTACCTATTGGTTCTAGTCTATCCCTCTGGAGACACAAAAAATACATTTCCCTATGATGGCCCTTCAAATATTTTAAGAGAGTCATTACAACCCATCCATCTCTTCTCTTCTCCAGACTAAACATTTCCAGTTTCTTCAACTCTTGACAACCAGTATCTTCTTTCTTTCCTTATTAATTCTCTACCACATTTGTAGAAGGAACTATTCCAAATCTTCTCTCCTTTCCTTAAGGCCTCAATCTTCTCCCCTTCCCATTAAGGAGAAGACCTTATCTCTTATTTTATCAATCAACCAATAAGTATTTATTAACCATCTAATCAACTAGATAGAGCACTGGGCCTGGAGTCAAAAAGACTCAAATTAAAATCTGCTCACCAGAATATGTACCTGTGTGACCCTGGGCAAGTCATTTAACCTCTACCTCAACTATAAAAGAGTTGTGCAGTGGTGTAGTGCATAGAGCACCAGGCCTAGAGTCAGGAAGACTCATCTTCTTGAGTTCAAATCCAGCCTCAGACATTGGCTAGCTGTGTGACCTTGTTTAACCCTGTTTGTCTCAATTTCCTCCACTATAAAATAAGCTGGAGAAGGAAATGGCAAACCACTCTAGTATATTTGCCAAGAAACCCCCAACTGGGATCATGAAGAGTTGAACACAACAGAAAAAGCATTGAACGACACACACACACACACATATACACACACACAAAGTAAATGGGGGGAGGGTGAAAGAGACCATTAACAAGTAAAAGAGCAGCAAATCAGAAAAGGTCTTGGCTTTCTGATTCTCTCTCTTGTCAATGATACTTAGCATAAAGCCAGATTAGAGAAACACTAGGCTCTTTCAACGTAACCCATGGTTCAGGGTGCCCCAATCTCTGGATCTTATACATACTGTGCTCAGTCTTGGAGGCTGACCCATAAAAGGCCATTTTGGGGGGAGCAGCTGATATGTCCCTGTACAGACTTTCTCTGAGAAATTTTCAAATATGCTTCTATCTAGGTTTCTACAATCACTTCTACAAACAGGGTCTCTAGCTTGTATTGTATTCAGGGTTAAAAAATGCATGTCTGGTATAGGACAGCTTTGATTTCAACTTATAGAAAAAGGTCACAAAGGACTAAAAAGAGCCCATAAATGGATGCAGAAAGTATTTAAAGCACACTTACAGTACCCATAAAACCTGTTCCTAGATAACTAAACTTGGAGCTGTTCTAGGGGAACATATTGACATTCTAGTGAAAGTCCTCTCTCCCCTGAAGTTCTACCCAGTTCCTCTGGGGCCCATACTGTTACTCTGTGGTTTGCCCTAGAAGAGAAACACGCTTTGGGACTGCTGGGCTGGCATCCCCCTTATCAGTTGCTTCCTATACTGGATGAATATACAAATGGTGAGTATAAATGGGGAGCAAAGGACAATCTTGGCTCCCTGCTACACTGAACTCAGGTGGTTCAGATTTACCTTTGGTGCTACCCTTCTGATGAAGGCTTTTTTGATTCTCACCTCCTCTACTCAAATTACATATTTGGGGACAATTAAAACAACAACAACAACAACAACAACAGATTATGTCTGCTTTCTGAGGCCCTACCTAGTTAGAATCATAATTAGCATGGGAAAATTGGGGCTTTGTATCATGACTCCCTGTGTGACATGGTGCTCCTCTCCTAGGTCCTAACTTTGCAGCCAATTTCCTGTCCACCCGTGGAGGTGAAGATATACAGATTACAACTGTACCTGTGGGTGGACTACCCTCTGTAAATCTTTACCTCCACACTACTTAGACTGTCTTCTGAGATGCTTCCCCCACTTTGTTGGAGTTGTTTTTAGTGCCTCTACCCACCAAACTCTATTTTTTCCCTAGGTGAAAGAATTCCTAATTACGACCCTAATCCTAGCTAAGTGGGACAAGTTTGTTATAAAAGATTGGTCGCTTGGTGAGGAACTGTGTAGTCTTGGCAGCCCATGAAACAAAGAAAAATACAAAACGGACCTTGGTCTTAGATTGCCCCCTTCCACTTCTTCAGTGTGAATGGCAGAGTGAGAAAAAAAAAAGATGAAAAGGGGTATAAAAAGTATATAGTTTTTAGACTATCTATAATAATTAAAGTAACTGTTGGTATCTAAATGTGAGAGTCTTCTCAAACAACCACTGAATGGTCATACTTCTGCAGGAATTTAATCATATAATTCTTGACATTCTCACTATCAATGGAACCAGAAGATGATATGAAGTTGCAGTTTACTGGGAGGATAGAAGGATGGCTGAAAGTTTTTCCTTTGAAAGGCAGACAAAGGAGTTGGAAAGGTTTGTTTTGTTCTTTGTTGAAAGACAACATAATTACACAGGACACTTGGTCATCTTGTTCTGCAGTGCTCATGATAAATATTTGCAAAAGGACTACTATGAATATAATTACAACCTTATCACCAACATCTATTGTAGAGGAAATATTGCAAAGGAGATAGAGAAATTTGTTAAGAATTCTATAAAGTTCTCCAATTTATATACATACACATATGTACAGATAGATAGATAGGTATTACTCAAAGGAGAGTGAGGGAAGGCTATAAAAAAAAATATTGGAAAGCTCAGATCAGGAGTAAAAAATGGGTTGCCAAAAACTTGCAGACTATACAAAAGTTTCATGCCTATTTTCATAAATTATTTCTTCAGAAAGAGGGTCACAAAGTAGTACTAGATATGACAGGCACCAAATAGCATCATCCAAAAATGATTTTGATTATCTTCTAAATGGAAAGAACTGATTACTTAAGTGGTAGTCATTTCTGAATCAACTGTCTAAGTCAGACTAACAACTTGTTAAAGGAATGATCAAAATCAACATAATACCAAATAATATATCAAAAGAAAGAATAAGATTTGGAAGATATGGTACGAAATCAAGGCAACTCCATATGACCTATTTGAACATGTTGCCACTGAAAATAGGAAATGGATAAAAGAACAAGCCTTGACATAATAATAATAATAATAATAATAATAAATTATTATTATTTCCTAAGGAATTTTAACCAGTGTAAATCAATTGCCACATTTTGAAGAACAAAAGAGCCTAGAAATCACCCTAATCAACAAACTTATGTCCTTGCCAAATAGAGAGATATGGTAGCTAAGGATCTATTTGCAAAATCTCATTGAGGAGAATGTTGGAAAGTTATAAGCAACATTTCTCCATAAACTAGAGAGTAGCAAAGGAAATATAAGTTTACAGAAAGAATGCTTGGTAAAAGATGCAATTAAGCAAGATCATCTCAAGACCTTTTAAGGATGAAACTGGAAAGAGGGCACCAGATGAAAATAGAAGAGATCCGTTTAGTTCTCTATAGTAAACTATCTTTCAGTGACAGTGGAACTATCAGTGACAGCGGCATTATATAGTATGATTAAAAAAAAAAAGATAGGAAAAGCAGCTGAACTAAACCAAAGATTTCCAAATAAATTCTGTCTTGGAAATAACACGATCTTGAGGATGCTGGAGAATTGATTCTTAAGATATTTTAGAGGATGAAAAAATATCTCAAAGAATTCAGCAGTGTGAAAACTCCTTATTACCAGAAAAAAATGAAAAGAATTTCAGTGATTACTATCCTATATACTCACTTTCTCAATTCTTCAGAATATAAGAAAAATCTACACATATATTCAGGTATCTTTGATGAAAGAAAGAGAAGGATTTGCAAATAGTATCCCATAGCAAACTATTATCTTTATAATCACATAACTCATGGAAAGGTTTAGAGAATTCATGTCCCCACTGCTTATATTGCTTTACTATAAAAACTGATTCTATTGAATGAATTGTCCCCTTAAAGGCTTCTGTCCAAAATGGCGCATATGTATTTGAAAATCATATACTCTCTCTTTGATGTAGGTGTAGAGTCAACTTTAAAACCTCTTATTCCATGGTCTGTGATCTCAAATTTACAATCAGTTGAGGGGAAAACCTATGAAACCATGAAGAGAATAAATAACAAAATATTTACATGAGAGTTCATTAAAAAAAAAAAAATGGAAGGGAACCATGGCCTCTTTGCTTTTGGCTCCTTCTTATCTTTCCACAAAAATTGTTGTCCTCCTGTATCTCATTCTGACCTGAAGGTGTCAATAGACCTCAGACTCTGGCAAATCATATTCAGTTGGAAAGGCTCCAAGTAAAAGCTTGTGGATGGATTCCATGTCTGTTATCTAAGGATCAGTCTAATCCTGTTTAGAAAGGCACATCAAGAGAGAATTAGCCGCTAGGATAGGAATTGTTTCTGCCACAGCTACTCATGGAGATGAGCAAATAAGTTAGGGTAGGGCTGTGAGCTATTTCAGTGGTATAAGCACTAAGACCACTGCAATGGACACCTTCAGATCCTAACCACCATTATTGGCAGCCAACAATATTGTGGATCGTTTTTGTTTTTGTTTCAGTTGGGTCTGGTTCTCTGTGACTTCTTTTTGGGATTTCATTGGCAGAGATACTGAACTGGTTTGCCATTTCCTTCTCCAACTCATTTTACAGATGAGGAAACTGAGGCAAAGAGGGTTAAGTGACTTAGCCAGGTCACACAGCTAAGCAAGTATCTGAAACTGAATTTGAACTCAGGTCTTCCCGACTGTAGGCTCAGTGCTCTATCCACTATGCCAGTTTGCTGCCCTTCTTAGAATATTAATTACTGTGATCTTTATTATCTTCTGAGTCATAATTATAGATGTTCTTGTCACTGTGACTCCCCTTCCACCAAAAAATAATTCTACATATTTGAGGATTATGACTAGTTTCTAAGTACATAGAATCTTCTTGTCAAGTTATTATGATAGAGCCATAAAAATCAAAGTAATAAAGATCTTAGATCTTAGTGTGATCTTTATTACCTTCTTTTTCATGGTTCTGCCATACTGGACAGTTAGGTGGCACAGTGGCTGGAGTGCTGGGGTTGAAGTCAGGAAGGCTCAGCTTCATAAATTCAAATCTGGCCTCAGACACTTTCTAGATATGTGACTCTGGGCAAGTCACTTAATCCTGTTTGCTGCAGTTTCTTCATCTGGGAAATGAGCTTGAGAAGGGATATGGTAAACCACTCCAGTATCTCTGCAAAGAAAACCCCAAATGAGATTGGGAAGAGTCAGACATGACTGAACAATACAACCACCTCTGCAATAATTAGACAAATAAGCTTCTATTTACTTATAACTTGGTCAGAAGCTTCAATACCTAGATTTTTTTGGGGGGGGAAGGAGGGTAGTATCACAGTGACATGAACATCTCTAATTATGCAGTAGCATTAAGAAAGATAGGGGAGCGGCTAGGTGGCACAGTGAATAAGTTCTGGAGTCAGGAGGACCTGAGTTCAAATCCAGCCTCAGACACTTAACACTTACTAGCTGTGTGACCTTGAGTAAGTCACTAAACCCCAATTGCTCCTCCAAAAAAATTAAAAAAGATAAAAGACAGAGTTTTTAACAATGGGCCCCAGTACTCTATAGGCAACAGGAAGATAAAGGAGCCCTAGATTCATCAGATACCTCTCACAGCTTGTGAAGAGCAGGGTTATAGATACCAGTTAAGAGAAGAAGAACAAAGAGGCCCATAGAGATTGTGACAAAAATAACATCTCAGTGAAGTTCAAAACTGGAAGGGATCTTCAGAGACCATTCCCCTCTGCGTCTGTTGTGGACCCATGTAGCTTTCAAAACCGAATTAAAATGCTGGAAAGGCCATTGGATCTGGGATCCCAAGGTGGTAACTAGCTGTATGACTTTAGGTAAGCCATTGTCCTCCTCTGAGATTTAGTCATGAAATGAAGGAGTTGGATCAGATTAAAGGGAAGCGAATGAGCGTTTATACAGCACCTACTATGGACCAGGTGCTGTGATAAGTGCTTAATAAAAATTATCTAATTTCATCCTCACGACAAACCTGTGAGGTAGGAGCTATTGTTCCCATTTTACAGTTGAGAAAACTGAGGCGGACAGAGGTGAAGTGCCTTACCCAGGGTCACAGAGCTAATAAGTGTCTGAGGCCAGATTCTTCCTGATTCCAGGTCCAGGGCTCTGTCCACTCTGCCTCTAAACAGTGGAGTGGAGTGGGGAGTAGAGAGGAGGCGAGTGTCTGAGCTTGTAAGTGAACTTGGGTCTGCCTGACTCCAGGCACAGACACACGCTATCCAGTGTGTCACCTGTATTTAAGGTCCTTTCCATTTCAAAAATGATAAATATACTAATAAGGAAGCATCATGTATTATGATTACCTGCATGTGTATCTCAACCCTAGGCTCTAAGTTTCATGAAGGAAGGTACTGGATCTAAGCCAAACTTTGAAATGGCCTCAAACAAGTGTTGTGTTCATAGCTGGAATTGTATTAATATTCGTTGTCATTTATTGTACCTAGTTCAACCCCAATTGACAGATAAGGAAACTGAGTCCCAGAGAAGTGAAGTGAGTTCAAATATGGTCTCAAACACTAGTTGTGTGACCCTGGGCAAGTCACTTATTCACTGTCGGCCTCAATTTCTTCAACAATAAAAATAAGGGTAATTATAACACAAACTTTCCAGAATTGTTGTGAAAATAAAACGAAATGACATTTGTTAAGCACTTTATAACCATCAAAGCACTATATGAATGCTAGCTAATATGATGAAGATTAATTCGGAATCACAGAACAGGCAACTGTCAG
Source organism: Pseudochirops corinnae (assembly GCA_028646515.1). Classification (NCBI taxonomy): domain Eukaryota; kingdom Metazoa; phylum Chordata; class Mammalia; order Diprotodontia; family Pseudocheiridae; genus Pseudochirops; species Pseudochirops corinnae. The sequence continues at coordinate 238,200,868 of CM053588.1, read as the reverse complement.
AATCACTTCTAGAGCCCTGTTGTTGTTTTTTTGAGAGGGGAAGGCAAGGCAATTGGGGTTAAGTGACATGCCCAAGGTCAAACAGCTAGTAAGTGTCTCAAGTGTCTGAGGCTGAATTTGAACTCAGGTCCTTCTGACTCCAGGGCTGGTGCTCTCTTCACTGCATCACCTAGCTGTCCCTGGAGTCCTGGTTTCTTAACAACCAGAACTCTTGACTGCTACCCATTCTCCACAGACTGGATAAAGAGGGAATGGTGATCCCAATTATCCTAGAAATCAGTGTGGGGTACATGGGGTATTCAGGGAGGACCAGCACCTCTGGTGTGAGAGTTTACCAAGCCCTTTTCAAGATTGCATCTACGTTTGGTGTCTACCGGGCACCCAACTCTTGCCTGTGGCTCCAAGAAGCTGTACCCATACCCCAGTAAACTGTCCCAGCAGATGGACTAAACCATGTTAAAAGTAACTGATAAACTTCAAATCCACCCATTAATTAGGGAGATGTCTACCCCAAGCATATGAAGACTTCCCCGCTTCCCCTGTGCCCTGGTGGAATGGGATGAGAACAATTTCTTTAATAGCCACCAAGGCCGTGGAAGCACTGTGGAGTGCTTAGAACTTGGTTAGACCTCTAAGAAACCAAGGTCATCCACTGAATCCTGGACCAACACCAGTCATCTTGACTTTTGTCTTGCCACTGAACTTCGATGACTATGGAAGAGAGAGTGAGGCTGAAGACTCCGTGCAACCCTGCCTCACCTAAATCCAATTTGCCCATGAGTCAAGACATCACTCCACGACATCATTGCTCTTCAAAAATGAAGGACAAATACCAAGAGACCAGTTTTTACACAGGCATATTTATGCGACATGGGTTGATTTTTTCATTCCCAAAGTAAATGTTTGGGAGAATTCACCATAGTTTTCTGCTGTTATTGTTCAGTTGTTTCAGGAGTTCCTGATTCTTTGTAATCCCATTTGGGGTTTTCTTGGGAAAGATACTGGTGTAGTTTGCCATTTCCTTCTCCAGCTCATTTTACAGATGAGGAAACTGAGGCAAATAGGGTTAGGTATCTTACTCAGGGTCACACAGCTAGTAAGTGTCTGAAGTCATATTTGGACTCAAGAAGATGAATCTTTCTGACTCTAGGCCTGGCACTCTATCTAATGTGCCACCTAGCTGCCCCATATGCCTTATACATTAGTCAAAGCATTTTGTGTGAGGGTACATTGCTGACTCCAGTTAATCACTTTCTGTATGGACTCCAATCTACTAAATTAAGTAATAAAAAAAAGATTCTCATGCCAAAAATGAATTCCTAATCTCGACAACTAAAATACAGTGAGGGAAACCCTAGCTGTCAGAAAGTGAGCTAAGCCTTCCTAATGTAGACACAACCTTAATGTGTCTATTGGTTAAATCAAATACAGTTCTTTGAAATCAGCTTAAATGCGTTGCTTCTCCAAGATTGGAAAGCACTCCACTTGACTGAATTGGAAGTAACAAACAAGGTCAGTATTGATAGCTTTGGCTTCAGTGGATGTATGAATTTAAGACTTCATCAGTGATTCTCAGTCAGCTCCAACCTCTGAATTGCTGTTGTCTTGTAAAATCTGAGTGACTCTGGAACCCATTAATTATTTCACTTGGATTCTCTATCACAAGCCTGCTGTTATTGTTCAAAAACCAGAATGCAAGGGCATGCATACAGGTAGTAGAGTAGAACTCTCAGTGAATAGTGCCCAGACACAGGTTTCATTCCTTCAGGTCTTACCTTTAAGGGGGGAGGGAGAGGGGAGGTTCTTAACTATTTTTGTGTCATGAAACCCTTTGGCAGTCTATGAATCCCTTCGCAGAAAAACATTTTTAAAAGCATAAAATAAAATCCATTGGATTACAAAAGGGACCAATTACATTGAAATAAAGTGGTTCTTTTTCCTATCAAGTTCATAGACACTCTAAAATCTATCCATAGATTCCCAAGTAATTAACTCCAACCTAAGAATCCCAATTTTAAAAGTATTCTGCCAATCTAGACTGACTCTTGCTTTAATTCCTCCTACTTGGGGGTCAACCAGTATTCATGCCCTACTCATCCATGCAAATACTTTGGTGCGTAGAATCCCTCTCTCTTTTGATGTTAAGTACAACATATGATTTAAGACTTTCTCTGACCCACTGCTTTTTCAAATAAATAGTTCTGGACAGTGATAGTTCACCACATTAAAATGCTTAATCTGTGCAGGCATTTTATTTTATATTTTAGTGTATGTGACATATTTTGCTTCCTATGATTATGCTTGTTACCTCACCACAGGTTTTTACTTTAAGCATTTTAAGAAACACCTAAGGGGCAGCTAGGTGGCACAGTAAATAGAGCACTGGCCCTGGAGTCGGGAAGACCTAAGCTCAAATCCAGCCTCAGACACTTAACACTTACTAGCTAGGTGACCTTGGGCAAGTCACTTAACCCCAATTGCTCTGCCTTTTCCCCTCCAAAAAGACAAAAAAGAAAAAAGAGAAACACCTAAAATTTCAGGAAAAGCATAGGGTTTTTCTCTGGAAGGGGATCTTAGGGATCATCTGGCAAATTTCCAATTACAAAAGAAGAAACTGAGACTCAGAGAAATTAAGTGATTTTCCCAAGGTCACATAGTAAATAGAGGAGTCTGAATTTGAACTCAGGTCATATCAGTTCAATTTTACTTAAGTTACTAAATTATAAATTCTTAACAAGGAATAGGAGCAGTGGAATGGGGGTGGAGAGAGGCAGGAAAAATTGTATTGTACCTTACAAAGATATATGAGTAAATTTATGAACCAGATCAGGTAGCATGGTGGAGAATATTTAGGTGAAGAGCAACAGAGACAGAAACAGAAATAATAACTTCATTAGAATGTACTATAGACCACCCGGACAGAAAGAGGAGATGAATAAGTAGTTCTGAAAACAAAAATATGACATTCACGGATGATATAGTAGTCATGAGAGACTTCAATTATCCAGGCATCAGGTGAAGCATGCTCTATTTCTGTCCCTTGTCTCTCTATCTCTTTCTTTGTCTTTCTGCCACTGTCTCTCTGTCTCTGTTTCTCTGTCTCTGTCACTGCCTTTCTCTGTCCCTGTCTCTTTCTTTCTCCTTCCCCACCAAATCAGAGTACTTAATAATCATTCACAAGCTCAAAGAACCAATGAGCAACTTCTGTTTTGAAGTGGATACTCACCAACAAAGAAGTGCTTGCTGGGTATAAAAATTATAAGAATCTTGGTGCAAGATGATCTATCTTTAAATTCATGGTAGGGAAGTAGAAGAAACCCAGGCATAGTTTGATATACAGCCTAGATTTGGGGAGAGCATGTTTTAAATGTTCAGAGAAAGACAGACAGAATCCCATGAATTGAAATTCTATATGAGTCCAAAAAGGGATGAGAAGCTCTTAAAAAAGAAATTCTGAAGACGAGAAGAGAAACAGTGTTGATGGGGAGGACAAGTAGCAGTTGTTTTAAAGACATTGGTGTGGACGCACAGGGAGCTCATCAACAGGTTTTTAAATGACATTTATAGAAAATGGAAGCATAGGGAAGTTATGAAGGATGGATATAAAAGCATGAGAAGTTCCCAGAAAAAAATAACATTAAGTGTGTCAAAGCTCAGAATGAACTGAGGATTCTGAGGAAATTGAAGAGAAAATGATTTTTTAAAAATAACTACGTTAGGGAAGAGAGGAGGATCAAAGAAAGCAAAGGACTTATGGTTAGAGTGGATAAGATGATAATGAAAAAACAGAGTGAAAACTTACCTGCTCAAATCTTGTGTCGTTCCTGTTTTCTCCACTTAGGAGAATAATCTTTGGACAGAAATGATAGAATGAAAATGGCCATTGGAAAATATCCAAGATAATGAAGCGACCATAAGAACATATGCATACCTGACTTTGAAGAGAGTGAGTGACTGAGTCTAGCTCTAGCTGAATTACATCACAGGGTACTAAAAGAATGGCAAAATTTTATTCTGGGAAGAATGTAGAGAGATGAGAGTCTTATACAATTAGGGAGGGACACAAGTTGATCTGATTTGAAAAAAAAAGGAAATAAGACTTCAGTCAGGGAGCTTGACCTATTCCTGGCAAAATTCTACCACATATTATAAAAGGAATGGTTAGTGAACATCTTGGTGGTCACAGAGTGTCACCCACCATGGCTTTAGTTAAAACAGGCCATGACAGACTAACTTCATTTCTTTTTTTTTTGATAGGGTTACTTGTAGACTAGTAGAGCAGGGGACACTATAGATATAGCTTACCTAGATTTTAGGAAAATCTAAATTGAAATCCCATGCTATTCTTGGGGAAATGATGAAGAGAAGAATGCTAGAATACAGTAGAATTGCATGGATTGACAACTGACCAATTCATTAGTCATTAACAGAGTGATAGGTCTCTAGCAAAGTGCCCAAGGGATCTGTACCTATCCCTATGCTATTTAGTATGCTTATCTATGTCATGGATAAAAGAATAGATGGTATGCCTATCAAATTTGCACAAAACTGGTGGGAAAGCTAACACATTGGATCCAGAAGATCTTTTTAAAATAATTTTTTTTCAATTAAGCATTTGTTTTTCCTCTTCTCCAAGTTGCTCCCCAAAGAGGGGGGAAAACAAAAACCTGCAACAAATATGCATGGACAAGCAAAAACAAATTCCCACACTGGTAATCTTCTTCTGTATACTTAGTCTATCACCTCTCTGTCAGGACAGAAAGTCAGGAATCCTTAATGAAAATATCATTGATCAGATTTCTTAAGTATTTTTAAGTTGCTTATTTTTTTTTAATAAAGTAATATTCTACTGGTTCTACTCACTTTCCTTTTCATCAGTTCATGTAAGTCTTCCCAGGTTTCTCTGAAGCTGTCCAACCATTTCTTATGATAAAATAGTATTCCATTATGTTGATAGGCCCTAATTTGTTGAACTATTCCCCAAATGATGGGTACCAACTTAATTTCTTGTTCTTTGCCATCATAAAAAGAACCCCTATAAACATTTTCATAAGTATGGATCCTTTTACTCTTTCCTTGATTTTTTTAGAGGTATATGCCTAGTAGTGGTATTGCCGGGTAAAAGAGTATCCATAGTTATCAGTAACTTTAGGGGCATAGTTCCAAAATGTTTTCTAGAATGGCTGTGTTAATTCATAACTCCACCAACTGTGCGATGATAGCCTGTTTCCCCTCAGTACCACCAACATTTATCATTTTCTTTTCTTTTTTTTAGCTTCACCAATCTAATGGGGTTTAAGGTCCTAGATTGTTTTAATTTGAATTTCCCCAATTAGTGATGATTTGGGGCATTTTCTCACATGGCTAGTGATATGTGGATTTCTTCCTTTGAGAACGATCTGCTAATATCCTTTGATTATTTCTCAGTTAGAGCTTGGGTCTTTTTCTTTTAATTTTGGGTCACATACATTTTGAAAATGGGATATTTATCAGAGAAACTTGTTGCAAATTTGAGAAAATTAATTGTTTTCTTTTGACTTTTAAATTTTACATAATCAGAATTGTCCATTTTTATCTTGTCATCCTTTCTTGTTTGGTCACAGATCCACAATTTAATTTCTTCATTTCTCCTCAAATTTCATGTGATCTTTAAAATCTAGGTCATATGTCTATTTAGAATGAGTAGCTAGGAGGTACAGTGGATAGTGCTTCAATCAGGAAGACTCATCTTCCCAAATTCAAATCTGGTCTCAGACAATTACTTAACCATGTGACTCTGGGTAACTTACTTAACCCTGTTTGCCTCAGTTTCCTCAGCTGTAAAATGAGCTGGATAAGGAAATGGCAAACTGCTCCAATATCTCTGCCAAGAAAATCCCAAATGGGGTCACAAAGTGATGGAAACAACCGAAAAATGACTCAAACAATCCATTTGGAGCTAATCTTAATATTAGCTAATAGCTAACAGATATATAGTGCTTACTAACGCCAGGTCCTGTGCTAAGTGTGTTACAATTAGGGTGGGAGTTGTTGGTCTAAATCTAAATTCTGCCAGGATTTTCCAGCTTTCCCAGAAGCTTTTGAATAGTGTCTCTATCCTAGAAGCTGTGCTCTGGGTTTATCAAACATTAGATCATTAATTCCTTTTGTTTCTACATATGATGCAACTAATCTGTTCCATTGATCAACCCCTCTATTTTTAACCTATACCAAATTATTTTGAAGGTGATTTTTGGTAGTATAGTTTTTGTAGTATAGTTGTAGTATTGGTACTACTAAACCTCTTTCCAGAAAGATCTTGATAGGCTGAATCTAAGAAGATGAAGTTTGATATGGGATGTGCCTAAAGCCTCAGATCCACAGCTTATACCATGTATCACCTTGCAAGGCAACTGGTGGCATGGTGCATGTAGAGCTGAGTCCTGGAGTCAGGAAGACCCAAGTTCAAATCCAGTGTCAAATCCGGCATACTAGCTCTGTGACATTGGGCAATCACTTAACTTCTGTCTGCCTCAATTTCCTCATCTGTAAAATGGTGATAATAATAAAGCCTATCTGCCAAGGTTGTGATCATCATGTGAGAAACCTACAAGTTGTCAGCACTGTGCCTGGCCCTTAGCAGATACTTAATAAATATTTGTTTAAAAAATAATTGGGATTAAATCAGTCTTTCTGCTACATGTAACCTTTGTTCCTGATCCAGTTTCCTGAAGGAAAGTAGTGAGTCCATTTGATCTTCCTTTCCATGCAAAAGCCTTCCAACTTCTTGAAGACAGCTCAAGTGTTTCACATACAAACACAGGCTCTCTACAAAACTAAACAAAAAAACCGGCAACAAAACAATGCAAAAGAGAGGAAAATTATATTTCTCTTAACTTCACAGAAGGATTTTAATTAGACCTGCTGTAGGTTTTCTATTATTCCTACCTAAATGTGGGAATGCTCTAGGTATATGGACCTTGTGTCCACGAGTAGTGAGTATAGTCTTTGCCTTAGTCAGACCGTTTTTGGAGTATTATGTTCAGTTTTAGACAATGCATTTTTAGGAAGTCTATAGAGGAGTTGGGGCAGGTAGGTGGTGCAGTGGATAGAACACCAGGCCTAGAATCAGGAAGATTCATCTTCATGAATTCAGATCTGGCCCCAGACACTTACTAGTTGCGTGACCCTGAGCAAGTCACTTAATCCTGTTTGCTTAAGTGTCCTCATCTGCAAAACGATCTGGCAAAGAAATGGCAAACCACCACAGTATCTTTGCAAGAAAACCCCCAATGGGGTCATAAAGAGCTGGACATGACTAAAAAACGACTGAACAATAACAGTATGCTTTCTATGTGGTTTGCATGTATACATGAATGTGTATGTGTATGACTAGACTACAAGTGAGATTTTGGTACTGCTTCCAATCTCTGCCAGCATGCATGGGGGCTGAACAGAGAGGCATTCATTATAAGAGTGTGCTGTAAGGTCAGTGGGTGACCTCTGCATCCTGTCCAAGGTGTTCTTGGTGCGATATGTTGCAACTGGAGTTCTGAGGTGTAATTCTAGTTTTGACTCTCATTTCTTTTTATATCCTGGCTAAGTGAATTAAGTTGGAGCATAAATTTCTTTATCTGTAAAATGGGAATAAAAATATTTGCATTCATAGATTTATTGCACAAAAAGGTTTTTGTGATACACTTGTAGAAACGTGAGTTATTATTTCAAATGAGCTATTCTAAGATTTTTGTCTTTGCCCTTTCATACAAAGTCATATTAGTTATGCATTTCAGTAAGCGTTCCTGTGATAGAAAAATAAACTAGGTATGATATGAATTACACATCAACTCCATAATGCAGAGGTCTCTTTTAGTAAAAAACCACTATAAAGAAAGTTGACTTTGTCTTTTGAAATCTGCAGGTGTAAAGAAATTGATTTCCATGCAGTTTGACTGTGTAAGGTCTTTACAGAAAAACTTTAAAACCTAAGGTTTATAAAGACTTTTGATAACACTTGACACTTTATTAAGCACCTCCTAAGGGCCAGGAGGGGAATGGCTATATCTCTTTGTATTTAACCAAAAACTTCCCCAATCCTTCTCTGGGTTTTTTAGGTTTTAAGGTATACTACACTTTAAAAAAACCCTGTTCTGCAGAAATAAAAGATCATGCGAACTTTCCTAGTGATAGAATTTGAGAAAGACACAAAAAATGAGAACTATTCAAGTCAAAGAGGTACTTTTTCCTTGGTTGCCTAAAAAGTCATTTACACGTTGACTGTGTTGGGAAAAGAGCCTATTATTAGGTTGGTTTCAATACCAACAATAACCAGTTTCTGGATAATTCAAGGATGGATTGGACAATCCATTCATCTGCTGCTTTGGTTTAGAATCAGAATTATGCTGATAATTAGCGGCTGGATCAGCACCCGAACCATCTGCTAACAGTGTTCTTTTCCATGGGACCAGACTGACTTCCCAGGACTCTTCCAGGCCTAGGTAGTTACCATTTAAGGAGTACCAGTATTGAGACAGAAGAAAAAGAGATGAAATTCAGATGTAACCCGGGGTATACTAGAGACAGCTCAAACCTGTTTTCTAAAGCTGATTGTTAGACTTCTGGCGTGAGCGGTCAGGATCTGCAAATGCTACACAAATCAGAATCTGATTTACTGTTTTGTTGATTGTCCAGACTTAAGAAAATGATGGAGAAAATGTTAGCAATGCCCATTTTAAAAATATTTTCCACTTTTTTTGGCCGGGGGAGGGGAAGAACCAGTTGATACTATTTCTCAGGATACCCCTGGATTTAACTCTTTCTTTGTTAACATCTGAGTTAAGTAGCAATCATAGCAGTCCTCTGAGCAATCTGAAGACTTTCTGGGACCACTGAAAACAACAGCGGGAGCCTTTTCTTAGTTTCATATTTCTGCTTAGTTTCATATTTCTGTAAGTGGGATATTTTCAACGAGGAAGGATGATTTTTTGAAGTATTTTATTTAAGTGCAAATTTCTTCATGTATAAGTAACGATCATTGAGTCTAATGGAAATGGAATTAACTGTTAAGTATTTATATCTAATTTGCATATTAAATTGGTTATTTCCATTTGCAGGCAATCCATGGTTCTCTACCATGTCCCTGAACATTCAAGGTTTAGTAGAAGTCTTAGGTGTTTCCGGTAGGTTCCAATGACTTCATTCTCCAGACTTTACATAATACTTTGTTTTAACTTTACTGATGTGCTTATCAGGTTATGGTGTATATTATTATAGTTATTAATATAGTATACTACAGTTATATATAATACAGTATACTACAGTATATTGTGTCTCCTCCCTCTACTAGACTCTTAGCTGCACACTGGCAAAGACTATATCTTATATAAAATTTGTATCTCCCCAGTGTCTAGCACTATGCTCTAAACACTTCTATATAGCAATGGGTCTATGATCTTTTTGAAGTGAATATTTTCTCATCAGAACAGGTGAGAACCCATCTATGCCTTTTCTTTATGGGTTACTCTCGTCCAAGTCTTTTCATAGACCTCGCAGCGGTTTTCAACCTGTGGGTTATGTTCAATTTGTAACAATGAAAATACATCCCACGTATCAGATAGATTCATAACAGTGGCAAAATTACAGTTATGAAGTAGCAATGAAAATAATTTTATGGTTGGGGGTCACCACAACATGAGGAACTGTATTAAAGGGTCACAGCATTAGGAAGGTTGAGAATCACTGTTCTACAGAGCATCTAGCTAACATGCTGTAGACTTCCCTCCAGAGCTGCATTCATTAGGTGCTTAATACATGTTTGCTGACTGAATGAAGGAACTTTGTTCCCTGGTGTTACCATTAGAATTGCTCTTTGGAAGTCAGACTTGCAGTTAATTCACGGTCATCATTACATTATCTGCAGATGCCTTTAAAAACTTGCTTATGTACTGTAGGTTTTCTTATTTCTGCTGATTAACACAAACAACCTACCCTACATTCCGGTATCAAGAATGTCGTAAAGTTTAAATTGGTCTATCTTGTAATTAACTATGTTTTAAGAGTTTAGAGGCAATTTTAGAGCTTGACTTTAGCATATTAACAGTTTCACAAGGAGGAAGGAGAATTTAAACAGAGGACAAAAAGGCAAACATGTTCTTTATATGATGGCAATGGAATTTGTTTCAAAGTTGTTGGATTATAATAACCTCGTTTTAATCTAGATTCGGCTCCTTTTAAAGAGCAATCAGCTAAAATGAATGCCGATTATGTTCACCTTTTTTTCTTAGATTAACCTTGATAATGAGATAGCTTTTTTTTTCTTGTGTGTTGTCATTGTTATTTGCATGGAATTTTAAAAATTTAATCCTTTTCTGGCCAATGATGCTGTGCTCTCTAGACTGTAGTTCATTTAGGGGCAGAAGACAACGAGCCCCGTTACCCACTGGAAGGGTTGGCAAATAGATCTATCATTGTCCTCAACTAAGGGGTTTTACTATCTACCTTATGTCTGAAATTCTGCCTCTGGCATGCCTGCTAGTCTAGAATTCCACATAAGGCTTTGCTATCTGGCAGCAACCTTGAAGTATTAATAGCAAAAGCTGTGGCTTACTGGGTAATAACGCACTGCCTTACAATAATCACTTTCAAATGAATCAACAACAGCAGCTCTTTGCCTGATCTAATTAGCATCACCTTTTTTGTGCAGGCAGAAAAAGGTTGGCATATTCTGTATGATGCACGGCTAGCAACAAGCAGCAAATTATATAGACAAGGCAACATCCCAGGGTCAGGAACTCACCTCTATGACTTGGGTCTTTGTGGCAGCCTTTTCTCTTTCTATTCTGGTGTACTAAATTGCTTGTATCATTTCAAGTAGGAGGACAGAGAAGAAATTCTTAATTTGGAATTGAATCCAAATCTGGCTCCTATATTCAAGGAAACTAGAGTCATAGCAGCATTTCAAGAATAAGGTAGAATTTCTCTTTAGATCTTAGAATTCAACTAGGAGCCCAGTGCTACTTATCACATTTTCCTTTTATCTCATAGTAGTTTATTTTGGGTCTGGACCTGTTACTTCATTAGTATGGGAAACTTTTGCTATAAAAACTTCCTCTACTCTTGTTGTTACTAGCTCATCTCTAATTTACAGTCTTAGAAAGTTAGCTCTGAAGGACCAACTAAGTTAAAATGACTTTGGTGTAGGTCTTTTGATATACAGTAGAACCTCAGTTAATGAGTAACCTGGTTTACAAATGCTTTGCTGGACAAGAAAAAACTTTTTGCAAAATTTGTCTTGCAGGACAAACAAAAATTCACAGTATGAACATCATGTTTGGACTTGAACGGCTCACAAATGGATGACACTCAACTGGGACAACTTTTTTTTTTTTTGGTTTCATATGTCAAACAAAGGAACTGCAGGTCTGTATACTGCCTAATCGGCCTCATTTGGCATTGACCTTAAGGACTAACTGATGGATTTGCATGAGGAGCAACAGCTAGAGGTTGCGGAAGATATCTTATCAATGGAGGAAGTTGAGATGTAGGAGGAATCCCTCCTGTCAAGTGAGATTAGGGAAGTTTATCAGATATGGGAAAAAGTGCAAAATTTTGTTGAAAAACATGACTCAAATAAGGCTGTAGCAATGAGAGCCATGGATATTTTTTTTTAATGATAATGCAATGTCATATTTCAGTGACATTCTGAAAAAAACGTAAAAAAAAGTGTCATTAGATAGATTCCTAGTCAGAAGTGAATGTAAAGAAAAAAAAATCGAGTCAAAACATGAAAGTGATTCTAAAAAATAAAAAATAAATGAAGGCAGTAGTGTTAGTGAAAGCAGCATAAGAGAGAACACTCCTGACGTTGAAATCTCCAATGTTCTCATGGAAGGAGATTCTTCTTTCAAGCAAAGACCCCTCTCCTTCTCCTCCCTCCCATCTCTCTCATGCTAGCCACAACTCTTCTCAAAGGTAAAGTGCAGGTTGATTTGTTTTATTTTTGGTTTATATTGTGTACTAATGATTGCTATTGTATTTCAGGTATGTTAGGGACAAAAAACTTACTTAAAATTATAAATAATTATATATGAATATTTTTGGGAATGCTAACTCTTCTTCTACTAATACTACTAATACTATTACTCCCACTCTACTGCTGCTGCTGCTGCTGCTACTCCTCTTCCTGCTGCTGTTGCTACTACTCTTCCTGCTGCTGCTGCTGCTCCTCTTCCTGCTGCTGCTGCTCCTCTTCCTGCTGCTGCTGCTGCTCCTCTTCCTACTGCTGTTGCTACTCCTCTTCCTGCTGCTGTTGCTACTACTCTTCCTGCTGCTGCTCCTCTTCCTGCTGCTGTTGCTACTACTCTTCCCGCTGCTGTTGCTACTACTCTTCTACAAAGATCATCCACCTTTACATTATTGCCTATGGGAAAATTCTCCTCATAATACAAACAAATCGCATGATGAACAGAGTCTCGGAGAGAATTAAATTAATAAACTGAGGTTCTATTGTATGGTATGTCTGTCATTGGAGGACCACCCTAAGTGAATTTGAATCACTAATTTATCACTACAAGATGATTAATTTTTGTTTTTTAAAAACGTTTTATTGATGCCTTCCCCCCACCATCTTTTTTTAGCCCACACCAACAAAACACCCAATCCTGGAACTAAGTTGTCCTTTTACATATGTTATTTTTGTCTGTGGCAGGCTTCTCTAGTAAAACTGATAGTATCTGTTAGTTTATATTTGTACTGTGTTCCTTCTAGCTCTGACTATTGGCAAATTAGCTAATTCAGCCTAGAAATGATTAGAGTTTGCTATAGCGCAGGAAAAGCTTAAGTGGTAGAAATAAACTCTAAGTATTGAATGGCTCAAAAAAGTATCTCTGCTCTGACATCAGGTCAACTTTATAGCTATGTTAAAGACAAGACCAGAGAACCAGAGAATGTTAGCACTGTAAGAGCCCTTACTGGGCATCTAATTCCTCTCAATTTAACAATGAATAAATGGAGGGTCAGAGACATTAAGTGGCAAGAACAAATGGAAGATTCAAGGCAGAATTCAGGCATTCTGACTCCTGGTTTGATGCTCATTCTACAATACCATTCTGTCTTCCCCAAATCAAAAAGTCTCAACCATGTGAGGAATGGGATAATGTTTCTTTTCAAGGAAGATATTGCTGCTGCTGCTGCTACTACTACTACTACTACTACTACTACTACTACTACTACTACTACTACTTCTATTAGTCTGCTACTACTACTGTTGCTTCTGCTACTATTGCTATTACTGCTACTTCTGCTACTACTACTGCTACTGCTGCTACAACTGTTGTTACTACTACTGTTGCTGCTGCTACTACTACTATTGTTGCTGTTACTGCCACTGCTAACTCTTCTTCTACTAATACTATTACTCCTATTCTTCTTCTTCTTCTTCTTCTTCTTCTTCTACTACTACTTCTACTACTCTTCTACAAAAACTACTACTGCTACTGCTGTGTTGATGCTACTGCTAGTATTATTACTGCTATTGTTACTGCTCTGCTACTGCTACTCTTCTTCCTCTCCTTCTTCTTCTTCTTCTTCTTCTTCTTCTTCTTCTTCTTCTGCTGCTGCTGCTGCTGCTGCTGCTGCTGCTACTAGTTGAACTTCATCAGATGTTTGAGATGATTTGAACTTCATCAAATGTATTAGATGATTTATAACTGTAGCTGACAGTTATGTAGCACTTGGAAATTTGCTAAGTCCTTTATATACATGATCTCTTCAGAACTCATCATGACTCTATGAGGGCATTTAGGTGGTGCCACAGTGCACAGAACTCTGGGTTGGAGTCAGAAAGACCTCAATTCAAATGTGGCAGCAGCAACTTACTAGCTGTGTGACCCTGTGCAAGAAGAGTTAGACACAACTGGAAAATGACTGAACAACAACAAAATGACCCTGTGAAGTAAGTACTGGAGGGAGTATTATTCCCAGTTTAAAAATGAGGAAACTGAGAGAAGAGGTTGTGATTTTTGCATGGTAACCTGATCAGTGAATGTCAGGGGCAGGGTTTGAGCTCAGTCTTCCTGACTTCAAGACTAGTATTCCATCTACTATACCATGCGTTTACAGCAACCTCATTCCAAAAATGTGAATTATTTTTGTTTATGTGTGAATTCTGAAGAAAATTTTCCCTGAAGTAGACTTGTATAGGTCTCCAGGCCATCTCGGTTAATAAACCAGAGGAGAAGATAAAATTCTTCTTGCACAGGTACAATGGGTGCCTTGATAGAATTAAAGCCCCAATGAATTTTAGATTTTCTGAGTTGGGTAAAGAGGTTGGTGCCTCCTTATGACATTCAAGTGCTAAAGGAAAGAGCAATAAAAGACTAAAGAGATAAGGTCCTTGGATAAGAAGCCAATCCACAGAAGATCCACACTGAATAATTGAGATAGCTGGAAACTAGCTAGGAAGACTAATTTTTCTTTTATTTATCTTTTTTTTGGAGGGGGGAAGGTAGAGCAGTTGGGGTTAAGTAAGTTGCCCAAGATCTCATGGCTAATTTTATGTTAAGTGTCTGAGGTTGTATTTGAACTCAGGTCCTCCTGACTCCAGGGCCTGTGCTCTATTCACTGTGCCATACAGCCACCAAAGACCTATTTTTCTGTGCACTTTACCTAAGACACGTGAAAATTTAAAAATTAAGAAAAAAGGAGATGTTGCTCCAATGTCCAAATGTTTCAAACTGGATATCTTAAAGATACCTTAAATTCAACATGTTAAAGGTGAACGCATTATTTTTTCTCCCTAAACTCTCCCCCTTTCCAAACTTCTCCATTTTGCTTGAAGGTGTCATTATCCTTTTAATGTTTCAGGTTCATAATAGTGTCAGCATCATCTGGACTCCACTCTCTCTGCCAGTCAGTTTCCAAATCTTGCCATATATGCCACAATATCTTTCACTTCCCACCCCTTCTCCACTCACAGCTATTCAGACCCTCATCACCTTTTGCTTAGATGATTGCAATAGCCCCCTGATTGGGTTCCCTGCTTCAAATCTCTCACTTACTAGCTGTGTGACCCTGGGCAGTCCACTCTGCACATTGCTGACAAAGCAATTTTTCTTAAGCATGAATCAGATCATCTGACTCCCCTTCTCATCCAACTCTGTTGGTTAACTAGTGTCTATAGAATAAAATATAAACTCCTTTGCTATGCTTTCAAAACCTTACACAACCTGGCTGTTACTTCTCTTTCCTGAACTCGTCAGTCTAGCCAAACTGACATCTGTGTTCTGTATTCATGACATTCTGTCTCCCATATCTTTATGCCTTTGCACTGACCACCCTCTACTCTTGCAATGTTCTTGCTTCTCCTTCCTTATTTCTGTCTCATAGAGTTCTCTTCTCCTGTTAAGATGCAGCTCAGACACCATATTTTCATGAAGCCTTTCCTGATTGCTCAAATGCTAGTACCTTTCCTCCTAATCTATTTTGTAAGTGTGTGTATACATAATATAAATTTTATATTTATGCTCTCTATATTTTTAATGTATATATTGTTCCCCTACTAGAATAAAAGATCATTGTGAATAGGTATTATTTCATTCTTTGTGCTTTTATCCTCAGCACCTAACACAGCGTGTGGCACATAACAGTCACTTAATAAATGCATGTTGCATCATTGATTGATTGACATGTAACCAAAGATGATGACTGAAACCAATATTCTACTAATTTCACTTATCCTTATAATAAAAGGAACACAGTACCAGAGGAATTGAATTGATCTTTAGTTTAAAACACACCCTTTGTTTTTTGGTCCCCATCTCTTTGTGTAGGCTGAAATGCCATCATTTGAAAATACCAGTCAATCCATCTCTGTTTATACCTGTGATTTCACTGGTATAGAGAACTCTTTCTACAAATGACTAGTGGCAACTATTCTGCAACTTATTATTTTAGACAATTGCCTAGGACACTGAGAATTTGATTGACTTACCCAGGTTCACATAGTCATTTCATGTCAAAGACTGGATTTGAACCCGAAGCTCTATCTCCAAGACCTATTATTCTTCCATTATGCCATGCTGCTGGTTTTTCCTTTTTAAAAAAATCTTTTTATTGTGATCTTAATAATCATCAACCAACACAAATATTTCAACATCTAAAAAAGAATGAGAAAGTCTTCAATAAAAAATTGGGAACTTCTGCTACCTATTGTTTGTTTTAAAGAAATATATATATGTATATAATTTAATTAAGTAGAAATAAAAATGTTCTATTTGAACAATTATGCTCTTTTTTCTTTGAATTAAAAGTCTAACTGTTCTTTTTTTTTGCTATTACTACTCATTCAACTCTTACCCTTCTCTCTTTCTTCCCTGAGCAGAAACCAGCCCTTATAACAATATCTATTTATATGTGTGATATATATATATATATACATATATGTTCCAACATATATATATATATATATATATATATATATATATATACATTCCATATATGTATATTTTCCAACAAAACAAATGAGCACATTGGTTGTGTCTGAGAATCCATGTCTGCTGCTGTGGAAGTCTAATTACTTACTTCTCTATCAAGAGGTGGGAAGTATGGCTCTCTCATGCATATTTTAAAATCCCTGTTATTTGCTCCTTTGATCAGAGATCTCTCTATTTTAGGTTGGTAATCATAATATCTATAATATCTAATAGTTTCTGCCATTTACATAGAATTTTAAGGTTTTCAAAGTGCTTTATATGAATTTTTTCATTTGATCCTCACAAGAACTATGAAGTAGGTCATGCAAGTCTTACTGTTTGCATTTTACTATTAAATAATAATAATAATAATAATAATAATAATAATAATAACACCTAGAGTTTGTATAGTACTTTAAGGCTTGCAAAGTGCTTTATAAGTTATTCTCATAACAACCCTGGGATGTAGGTGTTATCATTATCTCTATTTTATAGACAGGGAAACTGAGGCTCAGAGAACGATGCAAACTTGCACATTGTTGCCCATCTAGTAAATGTCAGAGGAGGGAATCAAAGGTAGCTCTTCCTCAATATGAGTCCAGCTCTCATTCCACTCTATAATCTTGCTCCATATGTACTCAGCCTAAGGCCCCTATTAAGAGGGGCTTACCGCAGTCCCATGGACATCATATCCTGATGCCTGTAGGACACAAACCCCTGTAAGCCATTCCTATGTATTTCCTTTTGGTTTGTTTCCTGGGCACTTCTTTGTGACAGCCTGTAAACCCTCTGCAAGATTGCAAAGTTACAAAGGCACACAATGCTGGAGCAGAGACAGCCTGTTAAAAGTGCTCCTGACAGCTGTGAACCCTTTTTAAATTCCCATTATAAGATCAACAAATTTAACTGCTCCCAGATCATTACCACCCAGAGTTCAGAGAGTTCTGGAAGCTGAGCAAGGCCACTCTTTGCCTTTCAGTCTAAGTTCTTAAAATACAGGAAGGGAGGGGAGAAGGACAATCTGGGAGAGGCATAAATGGACGAGTCTGTTCCAAGTCTCCAACCTATGTCTGAACTTGAATGATAAATCCAAAGAACAAAAATACAAAAATGAAAGGCACAAGTTCTTGGGGACTTAAATCACTGGGCTGGAGACTGCTGACTGCGTGTTAACTGCCTTTCCAACTCTCTGACCTCAGCACTGGCTCCCTGGTTTTCTCTCACTTCACCTTACTTGAACTAAGAAGCTAAACAGCTCATTACTGATGCCAGGAGAGGTGGGGGCAGGGTAGATGTCTTGCTTCTTGCTGGATCCTGCTATAATTCCTGTGTGGCAGGTCAGTGCACTCCTCCAAACACTGAATTCACAGAAGCTCGGAGTTGGAGGGAGCCCGCCTAGCTATAGCTAAGCAAGGCACTGTTCTACAATGGACCTAACTAGTGGTCATTCCACCTTTGCTTGAAGACCTCTCATGAGAGCCCTAAGTTCATGTCATATGAGGATAGTTTGGTGGAACTAGAGAACCTTTTACTTCTGAGGCAGCATATTCCATTCGGGAACATTATTGATGGTCAGGAAGTTCTTCCTTACATCAAACCTACATCTTCTTCTTTGGGGCCATGTGGAATGGGTTTTCTGAATACTTGAAAGCTGCTATTGCCACCTCTAAGTTTTCTCTACTTTAGGATTCACATTCCAAAGTTCTCTGATCCTTATACGACTTGATCTCAAGACCTTTTAGTCCCCTACTCACTTCTTAGAAGATACTCTCTGGTTTACCAATGTCCTTCCTACAATATGGCACCCAGAGTTGCCTGAAATACTCTAGAGGGGTCAGACCAGGGAAGAGTATAGGAGTTCTGAACTAAGAGAGTCCTCTATCAATGTTCCATTTATATACATTGATCTGATTACTTCAAACAGTCTTAAAACTAGAAGATTCAGGATGGCTAGGTGGCACAGTAAATAGAGCACTGGCCCTGGAGTCAGAAGGATCTGAGTTCAAATCTAGCCTTAGACACTTGACACACTTACTAGCCATGTGATCTTGGGCAAGTCACTTTACCCCAATTGCCCTGCCTTCCCCCCCTCCAAAAAAAAGCAAAAAGAAAAAACCAACAAAAAAAAAAAACTAGCAGACAGTGCAATTTAACTGAGATAGATCTGACCAAAATTAGGGTAGTGCCAAGATAAAAAAAGGAAATAGATTCTAGAAATGTAGCCAAAGAACCCATTCACTTTTGTGCCTGCCATATCACTCTTTCAACTCATGTTGAACTTGCTGTCTATTAAAACTCTTAGATCTCTTCCCACTGAAAAGACCTATGCTTGCTGTTCTTGGAAGGTCAGTGAGGCTCTTAGCCTGTATAAATAATTCTCTGTAAGAACATATTATTACCATAGGCAATGATGGCAGCACATGAGATATTATTCTCTGCACAAAATGCTTGCTCTAGCACTGATGTTAAGATCACTTTTTAAAAAATGTAGTTTGCTACTTTGGTGTAAAATTTGCAAAGATTTTGCAAATGTGAATATTTATGTGCCTTCTCTTGGTTACCTTAAGGATAATCTGTCCACGTGACAGATGTAATCAGCCAGACTGAGAATGACAAAATCTCACCAGTCAGAAAGGGTAGCACTAGTCTGACTCAGGCAGCGCTTAGAATCCCCTAGATAACACCTGCAATAAGTAGTTATCAAGCTTGAAGACCTGTGGTGAGGGGAACCCACCACCTCTTGTGGCAGCCCTTTCTATTCTGAGATAACTCCAATTCTTAGCAAGTTTTTCCATATATCAAGCCTAAAGTGTGTCTCCATGTAACTTCTATCCATTTCTCTGGTTCTGCCTTCTGAGGTCAAGCAGGGACAAATGTGATCCTTTGTATACATGAGAGTCCAAATATTTGAGAATAACTATTTATAAAGTTGTTCTTATGTATATTATGAAGATGACTATACACACACACAAATATATGTCTATAAAGCTGCCCTTATATATTCTACATGGGAGATGTCTATTACATGTGATATATATGTGTATTTTATATGAATATATATATATATACATGATATATATGTATGTCCCCATATATAGATGTTCTTATGTATAGGTCAACTATTATATTATAGAACCTAAGTCTTTTCTTCTTTGGACTAAGAATCCTCAATTCCTTCAGTCAATCTTCAGATGATATTATCTTCAAATCATTCAAAATCCTAGTCACTTTCTTTTGGATGCGTTCCAGCTTATTTTTTTCTAATATCTATTCTTTCTTATATCTTTCCTAAAAAGTGGTGCCTAAATCTGAACAGGATATTCTCTAGAAAGAGCTGGTCTGAGCAGGACAAAGTATGGAATATATATATATATATATATATATACACACACACACACACACACACACACACACACACACACATATATATGTGTGTGCGTGTATGTACATGTATGTATATATAATCTCTCTTCTTCAGAACACTGTGCTTTGCTTAATGTAACCTAAGATGTTATATAACATTAATAGTTTCTATATTAAAACATCAGGATATTGGAGGGATCTATAGAGGATGTGCTAAGGAGGCAGGTAAAGGAAAAGAGGTAATTCTTGAAAGAATGACTGGAGTTCTAGAATGCCTTTCTTTGCTTGCCTTGGCACTACCCTAACTTGATAACTCAGCATTTTGGTCAGACTTATCTCTATACCAAATAAATAGCATTGAATCTGCTAGTTTTGGTAACATTGGAAATAATCAGATCAAAGTGTACTTCACGAATATTCTATTCTGTGAAAGAGACTATACTAGTAGGTCCTGGGGGCTTTCAAAGAATAAGACAGCGAGTGTCTTCCTGTAAGGAACTTAAAGTCTAGTTGGTTCAAAGTTTGTATCTCTGAAGTATTGACCACTTAGAGCCATCCAAGCCTCCTTCTTCCTTAGTAAGCATATCAAATTAGAACGGTGATAGCTACATTCTTTCACAAGAACTCCTTCACAGCAGAACGGGAAAATGTCTGTGTGAAGAATCTTATGTATTTTAAAGAACCATTCCTACTGATGGCATGGGTTTGCAAGTGATAAGGACCATTTCCAGATGTTTGACACACTGGAGGGACACAAATGTACAAAGAATTACCATATATTTTACACACGCCCCCATAGGTTATATAATCTATTCCATGAGTCTTATCAAATTAAAAAAAAGAGTGTTTTTAATTTTCTTTGTTAAGTGTTTTCTATAGCCAGTTTTTTTGAGGCAGTTTGGTACAGTGGAAACACTGCACGCTAGAGTGATTTAAGGGTTCCTAAACTGGAGTCCATGAGCTTTAAGAAAATGTTGATAATTGTATAATTGGTTTACTTGGCAATCCTCTGTATTTCATTCTATGCTTTTAAAACAATTCTTCTGAGAAAGGGGCCCATAGATTTCACTAGACTGCCAAAGGAGTCTATGACAAAAAATGGATAAACTCCCTGGCATAACTCTATGGAAGTAAAACTGAAAGGAAATCATCAGATCCCAAAGAAATTTGGTGATGAGTGAAAAATGTTTTATAAAAGAAGCATGTACATTTTTACCTGCAATACCAGTGCCATACTTTTGTAGGTCATTGCCTATACAAGCCCATTCATTCTGACACTGAAAATGGTGACTGAGGAATAGACTGGAGAGAAACGTAGTTACTCATTATGTTGAGACAACATATTGCCATGGAATGAACACTAAA
The DNA here is from genome assembly GCA_028646515.1 of Pseudochirops corinnae. NCBI lineage: Eukaryota > Metazoa > Chordata > Mammalia > Diprotodontia > Pseudocheiridae > Pseudochirops > Pseudochirops corinnae. The sequence goes on along the minus strand of CM053588.1, from coordinate 238,179,692 downwards.
CTATAAGTTAGGAAGGCTGGGTTTGAATTATGGTCCTGCCGTCTGACCTTGGCTAAGTCATTGTAAAATGACTCTTTGGGTCCCAGTTTCCTCATATGAAGAATGAAGTAAGGAGGAGGGGAGAGGGAACTAGTTTAATTGCTAAGGTCCCTTCCAGCTCTGACAATATCTGATTTGTATGAACTTATCTGCAGGATTTACACAGTATCATTTTTGTAAACTACATTTGGGGAAAGAGTTTCATGTCTATCATATGTACACATACTATTCTTTTGCTAAGTTTCTGGCAAGTCACATGAACATTTTTTTTTTTTGTGGGAAAAAACTCTGACCAGATGTGCTGTCACAAGATGCTGCCATCATTCCTATTCCCAATTACACCAGGATGTACTTTGTGGTCTTTGAGGGAATGTTCCTTTGACTCCAAGAAATCATTTCATTCTGCTCCAAAGTGCCTCTTTCACAATGACTAAAACTTGAAACCTGAATCACTTAAGGGCTTAACTTTTGTGTGGCAAGAAAGGAAAAGCACATTCCATACAAGAAGTATTCAGCTGGCTTTCTTCTATGTATTAATTTTCCACTGGGGAGACAAATATAAATTAGTTTTCAAAGCCAGTCTATAACCAAGTAAATGATACATTGGCATGGACCTGCTCAGGCTGGGTAGACTATTGCTCATCTGGAGATAGGATGCCTACAGAGCTACACTTAATAGTAATCATCCAGATGTCTATGGTACTTTAGGGATTATAAAATACTTTCCCACTAGAACCCTGTGGCTAGAGAGCATAAGTGTCACTAATGCCATTTGACAGATGAAGAAACTGAGATCCAGAGAGATTAAGTCACTTGCCAATGGTCACATGGCTAGTAAAGACTAGAGTAAATACTTGAACCCAAACTCTTGATTCTGGGTCCTGGATTCTTTCCATTATTCCATGCTGCCATTAAAATGCTACTACCATTTGAAGTTCAGATTGGATGAATATTATCTATTACAGCTTTTCAATAGGTTCTTTCTAAGTGAGGGACATAGCTGTTAGTCACCAATGGTGTTACTATAATAGACTCTATTACAATTTTTCTCAAGGACCATTTCTGGATGTTTGACAATATCAAAAGAGCACAAATGTACAAAGAATTGACATGCATTTTACACAGGCCTCCACAAGTTCTATAATCTATTCCATGAGTACTGTCAAAATTTTTAAAAATTAAAATTGGTTTTTAACAACTTCCTTTGACAAGTAATTCCTGACTAAGGCAATGGTAAACTTTTTGGAAGAAGGTTGACACAGTAGAAAGCATGCTGCATTTGGAGTCAGAGGACCTTCCTTCACATTCTAGCTTTGCCATTTATACCTGCGTAGCCTTAGGTAATTAATTAAACCTATCTGGGCCTTATTTACTCATATGTCAAATGAGGGGTGTTGGACTAAAGGGCCTATTAGGTCGCTTTCAATCTCTTCTAGTCTTCTCCAGGAAGTTTTCCCTTCACTTTTCATCTCCCATGCATTTGATTGTCATCTCTATGCAGGTGAAACCCAGATCTATGTATCCTGCCTTCGCCTCTTTCCTGAGCTCCAGTCCTATGTTACCAGCTGTCTACTAGACAGCTCCACCTAGACTGACATTTCATTGATATCTTGAAATCAACATAATCCAAAATGGAACTCCTCATTCCCCACCCCTGCCAAACCCACCCTTTCAATATCTAAATTTAATATTTCATTTGAAAGTATCCCTGTCCTATAGAACAACATTTTACACCGTATACCAAGATAAGGTCAAAATGGGTACATGATTTAGACATAAAAGGTGATACCATAAGCAAATTAGGATAGCAAAGAATAATTTACATGTCAGATCTATGGAAAAAGGAAGAATTTATGACAAAACAAGAGATGAGAGTGTTACAAGATGTAAAATGGATAATTTTGATTATATTAACGTAAAAAGTTTTGCACAAACAAAACCAATGCAAGTAAGATTAGAAGGAAAGCAGAAATCTGGGAAATAATTTTTACAGCAAATGTCTCTGATAAAGACCTTATTTCTCAAATATATAGAAAACTGAGTCAAATTTAAAAGAATTCAAGTCATTCCCTAATTGATAAATGGACAAAGTATATGAACAGGCAGTTTTCGTATGAAGAAATCAAATCTATCTATAATCATATAAAATTGGTCTAAATCACTATTAATTAGAGAAATGAAAATGAAAATGACTCTGAGGTACCACATTATGCCTGTAACATTGGCTAAAATGACAGAAATGGAAAATGATAAATGTTGGGCAGGATGAGGGAAAAATGGGTCAGTAATGCCCTCTTGGTGGAGCTGTGAACTGATCCAACTCTTCTGGAAAGAAATTTGAAACTATGCCAAAAGGGTAACTAAATTATGATTTGATTTGGTCCAAGTCAAGCTGATTGGATCTCTTTGATACAGCTATGCTACTACTAGGTCTGTATCCCAAAAAGATCATAAAAAAGGGAAAAGGACCTACATGTACAAAAGACAGCAGCTCTTTTTTGGGGGGGGAAAGAATTGGAAATTGAGTGATGCCCATCATTTGGGGAATGACTGAACAAGTTGTGGTATATGAATGTAATGGAATATTATTGTGCTATAAGAAATGACAAGCAGACAGGTTTTAGAAAAACCCAGAAAGACTTACAGGAACTGGTGCAAAATGAAATGAACAGAACCGGGAGAATATCGTACACAGTAATAGCAACATTGTGCAACGATCAACCATGGTTGACTTAGTTCTTCTTAACAATACAATGATCCAAGACAATTCCAAAAGACTAATGATGGAAAATACAATCCATATCCAGAGAAAGAAGTATGGAGTATGAATGTAGATCAAAGCAAACTATTTTTACTTTCTTTATTTGTTCATGTGTTTTTCCTTTTGCCAACTATAATTGTTTTGCAAACTGTTTCTTCTTTCACAACATGACTGATATGGAAACAGGTTTTACATGAGTGCACATATATAATCTATATCAAATTATTTATTGTCTTAGGGAGGGTGGGAGGATAAGGGGGAGAGAAAATTTGAAACTCAAAATTTTATTAACAATGAATGTTAAAAATTGTCTTTACATGTAATTTAGGAAAATAAAATAGTATTTAAAAAAGAGAAAGTACCACCATCCTCACCTAGCTTCACAAATCCAGAGGCACATATGACACGTTCCTCTTTGTTAGTTAACACAACTAATCAATTTCCAAGTTTCATTGAGTCTATCTCCACAGAATCTCTCACATCTGTTCCCTTCTCTCCACTTGAGTGACCACTATCCTACCTCGGGGCTTCTTCACCTCTAGCCTCACTATTTGGCAATAGTATAGTAATTATTCTTCCTTCTTTCAGTTTCTCCCCTCTTAAATCTATCTTCCATATAACTTCCAAATTAATATCCTTTTAATACAAGTCAAGCTATGTCATTCCCCTACCCAAATATTTTCAGCGACTTGCCTTTGTCTCTAGAATAAAATACAAATTCCTCAACCTGGCAATTTAAAATCTTTTACGGTATGGATCCCATCTATCTTTCCAAGCATTTCAAATTCTCCTTTTCATTCATTGTCCAATCAAACTAGCCAGTTAGCCCAAACCCAGTGTCTCTCTCCTATCTCTGTGTCTTTGAGCTACTGGCCTCCATGCGTAGCATGTACCCCTTTTCACCTCCACGACTCCTGAGGACCCCTCACCAACTCACATAGTGGTATCTCCATACAAGGACATCCCAAGGTCAAGATACTCTCTGGACCCACATTCACGAAAAGCAATAGATCATGAGCTCCTACTGATATGTTTATTTTTTCTAGTCAACTAGAGAATACAAATAGTTCAAAACAAAGGCATTTGATGAAATCTACAGTTTTAAAAAGTAGCAATAAAACATTTCCAACATAAATCTGAAACATAGTATCTCACCAACATGCACACTGCTAATTGGAAGACTATATGTATATGTATAGGTGTGTGTGTACACACACATCTATGGAATGTATGCAACCAAGGCACATGGCTGGTAGTATATATGGACAGGGAATGGTGACTGGCATCTTTCAATACAAAGTAATCCAAGTAATCAAAATCATCTCGTAATGTTATCTTACTCCTTCCAGGTATAATTCCCATTGTACAAGTGGCATTTGGTCTCTGCCAAGCATATAGTCCCTTCTGGGCACTGCTTTCTATTAGTGTCTCATGGTGGCTACTCAGCATTGTAATACTGTCCCTGTGGCTAATACAGACCAGTGCCAGAAGTAGCTTCACTAGGTGCAAAGTTCTTTTTCTGGCTTCATTTGGAATCTTTAGCTGGGATCCTAGCTCTTCATAACACTGGGAGTGGGCTTTACAATTGTTCTTTAACTTAAAGCCCATAAGAGTTTTTTTCTGCTATTGGTTTTTTTTTTAAAGATGGGAGGATAAACTGAATCCTTAACCAAGTCATTTTACAGATTAGTGAAATGATGATTTATTTCTAGTTTTCTGGATATGAATTTGATTGGCCAGGGCTGCCATTTCTTTTTGTTTTATTTTAAATAATTTTTCCCCCAATTACACGTAAAGGCAATTTTAAACTTTCATTTAAAAAAATTAAATTCCACATTTTCTCCCTCTCTTTCCCCCTCTTGCCTGAGAGGGCAAACAATTTGATATAGGTTATAATTGTATGATCCTACAAAACATGTTTCCATATTAGTTTTGTTATGAAAGAAGACATGGACCCAAAAGGAAAAAAAAAATCATGAAGAAAATAAAGTGAAAAACAGTCTGCTTCAATCTGCATTCAGACTATACCAGTTCTTTCTCTGGAGATGGATAACATTTTTCACGAGTACTTTGGAATTGGATCATTGTATTGCTGAGAATAGCTAAGTCATTTACAGTTGGTCATTGTACAATGTTGCTATTACTGGGTACAATGTTCTCCTGGTTCTGCTCATTTCACTTTGCATCAGCCTACTCATCATTTCTTATAGCACAACAGTATTCCATTACAATTATATACCACATCTTGTTCAGCCATTCCCCAGTTGATGGGCATACCCTCAGTTTCTAATTCTTTGCCATCACAAAAAGAACTGCTATATATATATTTTTGTATATGTATGTCTTTTCCCCTTTTCTTCAATATCTTTGGGATATAGTTCTAGTAGTAGTATTGCTAAATCAAAGTGTATGCAAGTTCTATAGTCCCTTGGTCATAGTTCCAAATTGCTTATGAGAATGGCTGGATCAGTTCACAATTCCACCAACAGTGCATAGGGCTGCCATTTCTTTCACAATCTACTCTTCTATCTCCCAGTTTCAAAGTGTGGGATTTTGGAAGCTTAGGTAAATATTTCCATATATAGCCTCCCACATTGGTCATTCTATCATACCTTAAATTGACTCATATATAATATATTATATATATAATAATACAATATGTTAATATAATAATATAACTAACATAAAATATATTATTCTATCATGGACTGATTCATCAGCCAGAGCTGAAAAAAGTGCTTCCTGTCCCCCCTTTCCTGCAGTCACACTAACCTGACTCCCAACCTCCAAAAGCAAAATGTCTCTTCCTTAGCTGAATCCCAAAGCTACTTATCACAGAGTTTCAAGCATTGATGTCTCCCTCACCTTTTCATCTTTTCAAACTCCATGTGGCCTTGCTTATAAGCTACTTACTCTTTCTCTTATCTTGACTATCTCTTCTGGCTCGTTTCTGGCTGGTCCTCTGAATTAAATTCTATCTGCTACATCTTGCTGGCTAGCTTCCTTCTGATGGTCAATGCTCCTCTTCCACTTATACTACACAGAATGCTAGCTAGACTCATGGCCAGGGACCACAACAGGCCCCCTCAGAGAGTGGGGTCCCAAATCTCTTTGTGGTCCTTGGCCCACATTAACTCACCGTTTAGTTCTGATTTTGAGGTATCAGGTGACTTTACACCTAGAACACACACACATATGAGAAGTAATGATGACTATAACTGGGGATCCAACTACTTTTCTACTGTAGGGTTCTGAGTCCTTGGTTTTGCTTGGGCCTTTCCCCAATAAGAATGGGTAATTGGAACCTATATGGTGTTATAATAATTACAATAACAAAGACTAGAATGACTATACATATGTAAGAACATACATTCTCATTCCCACCCCCACCCCTGTAATAATTAGGCAAGGGCATTTCACCATAGTCCCAATATCCTTTATGTGGAAAATAGTAGTGATGATGAAAATGGCCATCACCTTCCCTTTAGTGTGAGAATTAATGAGATACTGGGCAAGGGTCTTAGTTCCCTCTTTCCTATTCAGTTCTTTAAGAATTCAAACCAGCTGCCTGGAGCAAAACAAGCAGGATTCCTTGGGTGCAAAGTGATGGATTTTGCCAAGCTCACCAAAATTTGAGCTAAACCTGAATAATAAGTTGACCATTTATTTTAGGAATTGGATGTACATCCTGCCGTGCTCTTCAAGTGTTTATGACAACAGAATCCCTCATCTATAGTATCCAAGTATGGCACTCATCTATAGTGCTGGTATTTGTTTTGAAGATAATATATGGGCCAGGGTTCCTTTCCATGCTTCTCACATGAGGAAGAATTACTGCCATTCTCCTCGGGGAACATAAAATGACTGTATTTTTACATGTGTTATTTACAGTACACATTCTAATATCAAAATGGCCAATTCATTTGTAATCTTTTTAAGGCACCTTGGAGAATTAAAAGGCCTATCCTTGTGTTTTTGTTTGGGTGCGGAGTTTTGTTATTTTAAAATATAAGCACTACTTTATAAATCATTAACTATTCTTGGGACCACGAATATTTAACATTAATTATGCACAACTAGCATATGATAATGCACAACATACATTTCAAGCAAATGTTAGACAGCACAATTATACTCAATATTACTGTGTTCAGCTATGCAGGTCTACAAAATATGATGGATGGCATGCTCGTCTTTCCTGAATACATTTACCTGGCCTGGAGTGATTATTTTCAAAATGAAGACAGTCAGAAATAAGTGCACATAAGTCAAATACCATTAAGCACTAGAGAGTATCTGAGTCAAAAGGGTTGGAGGTCAGTTGACCAGTCTATTGCTTTTAGCTGGAAGATTATTTCAAATGCATATCCCTGGATTTGAGAGCTCAGTCTCACAATCCCTCAGAATTTAAAGCTGTTCCATGTAAAAATTTTTGACAGGAAGAGAGATTCCTTTTTAAGCATAATTCACCTTTGCTGTTCTTCAGCTCTTGTTTGCAGCAGTAGAAAGAGCAAGTTTATCGTGCAGAACAACACGTCCATGCATAGTAGCAAAAGAGTATTTTCAGCACATGCAGTGTTCAAAGTACTTAAGAAGAGAGAAAGCCCTCTAATGCTGAAACATAGGTTCAAAAGCAAAGGATAAGAGCAAACAAGGAGAACAGGGTTTGATGGATCCTGTTAGCTATGAAAATTATTAGCAATGGTTTCTCTGTTTTTTCAAATGTTCTTTCTCTATGGCTTGCTTGTCATTCTGTGTTTTCTATTTTAAGTAAAACAGTGTGTGCTGTGGGTGAACTTTGACTTTCTAGTTCCAGATTCACTCCTGGGTAAATCTATTAGCCTTACTGTGACTCTGAAGACTTCTTGTTAGTGCCTAAATGAAGCTCTTTCCTTTACAATGAGCAATGAAAACATTGTCAACCAGAATGTTTGGTTTCTTTGGCTATGAACATTGAAAAATTACTTGTATCCTGAGTTATCAGGCAAAGTACTAACTGGTAGCTGAACCTGTTCACCTGGGTCTAGCTATCAGACTACTATTAGGAAAAAAGTTTCTTCTTACTTCTAGACCTCTCCTTCACCTGTACACTCATATCAATACGAGGTAGCTATCTTAAAAGTTCCTAGCCAATGCATCTTTGTCATCATGATAGAATTCTAATCTCTAGGGTCTTTTAGGGCAGGGTTTTCCAACTACAGTTATCCCTTCCACATCATGACTTTCCCCATTGTGGTTTTGATATATCATGGTTGGCATAAGAAATTAAATGGGAATTTTGGGGGAGTTTTGAGGAAGCTGCAGATGACACAGAAAAAGTTTAGAAACTCAGAAATGCGTAAAATATATTTTATCTTTTAGTATCATAACAATTCAGACTTCTTCTCTGGTACAAAGGGAGGGCCAAAAAATTTTACATGGATTTTCCAGATTGTTGGGGGAGGGATGTGCAACACCCCAAGCCCCACAATGTAGAAGGGATAACTATAAGGTGATATATGGACTGGAGTAATACCTAAATTTTCTCTCTCATTTTTAATTGAGAAATTTTGTTTTAACATGGGTGACTTCTCCCCTCTTATAACTTAGATTTCATATCCCTTATTAGTTCAGGGTCTAGGAGAACTGAGAGCTAAGGTATTATTTTATAATTCTTTTTAAAAATTTTCTAGGTCTTATAAGTTATGTTTTTATAATTCCCTTTATTTCTTTTGATTTTGTTATGTTTTCACCTTGTTTGCTATTTTGTTGCTTTCATTTTTAGCCTTCTTTTTAATTATGCTTGTCTAAAGGTTAATCAGTTTTGACAGTCTTTTTGAGGAACCAGTTTTTAGTATTATCTATAATTTTTTAATCACTTTTGTTTCTAATTTATCCACATCTCTTCTATTTTTAAGATTTCTTCCCTTGGGATCATTTTGGATTAATTTGCTAGAATCTTTTAAAGGGATGTAAGAAAATAAGACGAGGACTTTTGACCCTTACTTCACTGTTAGAAATAAAGGAGGATGCACTTACACATATAACATTTTTACATAAGGCTACAATTCTGGTTTTCTTTTGTCCCAAGGTCCAAATAATTTTACAAAAGACTAAGAAATAGAATCAGTATTTCCATTGCTGGGTTGTATTATTGCTTTGTTCTTAATGGCAAAGTCACTCATGGCAAAGTCCATTTGATCTACTTTAGATGTAATGTTGAGCTTTATTCAAAGGTTGACATGTATTTCACTATTTCACATTTTACTGGAGGTATTTGGAACATATGGTAATAGCCACTGAAAATTTAAAACCATGAAATGATAAGTACCCACTTTAAAAATAAAAGGTTCCATATTATATAGCGTATGAATTTCTGTAGACATTCCATTCCATAATAAGATTTAGAGCAATATAGGACCAATCCATAGGGCATGCAAGCCAGACTCTCTGAAGCATCTAGGTACCCTCAGGGACATATAAGAGACTGAATGTGCCAGGTGGGTCAAATGACCACCACCTTGACTTTTACCTCCCCTCAGATCCCAAAGAAGAGAGTTCAGGAACCCAAGAACTCTAAGAATAACAGTGCTTTCAAAATCAAAAGTCTTGCTGCCAGCCCAGCCCCAATGACCATTATACAGAGAATCAACCCTGTTAGAGCTATAACAGTCTACTACTACCTCCATGGATGTTGCAACCCTCCCTTCTGGAGCAGACACAGCTCCTAAAGAGTTATAAAAGAAAGTTCTTGCGGCGGCTAGGTGGCATAGTGAATAGAGCATCGCCCCTGGAGTCAGGAGTACCTGAGTTCAAATCCGACCTCAGACGCTTGACACACTTACTAGCTGTGTGACCTTGGGCAAGTCACTTAACCCCAATGGCTTTGCCTCCTCCCCTCCAAAAAAAAAGTTCTTATCATCAAAGTCCACGGTATAGCCAAATGGCTCTCCATCAGAAATTGATATGGTACTATCAGTTAAAATGATGCATAAGGACATACATTACTATCTACCATGGAACCTTCCCATCTGACCTGTAGCCAAAATTTCCTATATGTGCTGCCTCTTCCTTTCAGAATGAGAATTCCTTGAGAGCAGGGACTGTCTTTTCTAATTATATCTCCAGGGACTGCACATACTAAGTACTTACTTAATATGTACTTTTTCATTCTTTCATCTAGTCTAATCCCTCTCATTTATAGAAGAAGAAACTGAGTCCCAGAGAGAAGAAGTGACTTGCCCACGGTCACAATATTCATTTTCTATATTTGTCTTTCTTCTTCCTCTTTCCTTCCTTCAGGTTGGAGTCACAACATACATACTGCCATGTACTTAGTGGGTGTTTAATAAGTAGGTTGTACTATGGCTCTACATGAATACAAAGGAAATTGAGTGGAAAGCCATAGAGTTAAAAGCTAGAGGGGTACCTTAGAGGCAATTCAGTACAGCTCCATTATTTTACAGATGAGGAAACTGAGACTGTGAAAGTTAAGTTTCTTGGCCAAGCTTACACAGATAATTCATGACAGATCTAGAATTCAAATTCAGATTCCCTTCATCGAACTCCAATGTTCTTTCCATTGTCAGCAAATGCTACAAATTAGGGCTTGATTTAATGTTTTATTTATTATCTAGAATTAAGAAAGTGATGGATAAAGTGTTAATAATGTTTATTGAATTGAAATTTTAAAATATTTCATGAATACATTTCCCACCCATCCCACTCCCTAAGAGCTGGTCATTAATCATGTACCAGAACACTCATATGTACAGGACTGTCACGAATAAAATATGAACACTGATTTTGATACTTAAAAGAAGAGGTCCATTAAGAGAAAACTCCTTAGTCAGAAAGTCAAGAAACAATTGTTAAATGCCTACATAGCTAAGCGCTGTGCTAAGCACTAGAAGTACAAATAAAGGCAAAAGATAGCCCATACTTTCTCGAAGCTTGTAGTCTAAAGAGGGATATAATGCACAAATAGTCTAGTCAACCTTTCATTTCCTTTACAATATGGCACCCAAAACCTTAGACACAAAGAAACCCCAATTACTTTGCTCTAGAGCCACCAGAATCTCTTTTAATATTTGAAAAATAGCAATGTTTCTATTTTGTACCATGGCTAGTCCTTTCTATAGGCAGACTAGTGACCACATACACTAGATGATTTCAGGAGTCTTGGAATGGCCATGATACCAACGCAAGGAAGGCAGGAATGTTGACAAAATCATTCAGGGGACATTTTCCCCTCCCTCCTTTCTCCAGAAATTTCCACAAGGCTGGAACTGCTCCCCACCCCAAATGTCTTAGTCTGGTCACTTTCCTCAAAGATCCTGTGTGGTGAGCGACACAGGTACTAGACAGTCTGGAAGAATGGAGACAGTGCTACTGGCACAGGAGACTGAAACCCTGTCAAGCAAAACACAAAGATATGTGTGAGAGTGAGACAATTTCCTCATCTGCCCCATAAAGTAGACGAGGAGTAGGATATCTGGATGTTAATGCCTCATCACTCAGCTGGATCTCACTGAAGACAGCCCCAACTAATTCCTACCCTCCTCAAATACAGACTAACTGAGGAGTAATTCCAACTAAATTAATGAGACAACAGGTAAGAGTGACAGTCATCCCAGTGCTGGGTGACAGGAGAGCCTTCTAGGGCACTGCCTCTACAGTCACGCACGCTAAGTCACCCTCTCATGCTGTCACTAAAAGCAAAGGATGATTATCACAAAGGGTTGGCTCATGAAACCACTTCAAACAGAAGTAAATTAATTAGTAAATAGGAAGCAGCTTTGAGGATGGGGCCATACTTAGTGAGGGATAAAGTCACAGTAAGACTGCAGTTACAAGTAAACAGATAACCAAGATATCCATGGTGGTTATCAATGCATTGACTCAGTAGTTAGAGTAGGGAGTGTGCCCCTACTTCTTTGATTATTATTATTGTTATTGGTAGTATCTAAGCAAGTAGTCTGGCATATGACACATTGGATCTCAACCTTAAAGTGAGATGGTTTTCATAGGAGGGCTGGTCTTGGAGTCAGAAAGATCCGAGTTCAAATCCTGCCCAACTTTAGCTGAATGATCCTGGGCAAGTCATTTAATTCCTCTCACCCTCAATTTTCTCATCTGTAAAAAATGAAGTGAATGGAATCAGTGGCCTCTAAGTTCCCTTACAGCTCCTAGTCTATGATATTATGGAAAGAACTATATAGATAAATTCAGAAAAATAATACTGATTGTAGACCACACAGGTTTGATTCATTTATTCAATTTTTTAGTTTATTAAAGAGGAAGGGAATATAATTCAGATCAATATAAAATCCTGTTATCACAGTATAACTATTTGTTGTTTCTGGGATGTTCTTTGAGTTTATATAATGTAGTTGTTCATTTATTACACCCTTAATACCATAGATGTACATGGATACTGCATTTACTGTAACCATATCTATTATATTCAAATCATTCATTCAACTGACAAACATTTATTAAATGCCTACAAAGTGTAAGGCATTGTTTTGAACTCTAGGAAAGACAGATAGAAAGATAAACAAATAGACTGTATCTGCTGACCTCAAGGAGCTTGACTGATTAGATTATGGAATAAATGAACTCTTGCAAACAAGTAACCTTTGGCTTGTGAATACTTGAGTCATAAATAATCTGTGCACACCAGTAGGATGTTAACTCCTGGTAGAGGTGACTGTTTGCCAGTTCAGACCACCTAGGAACCTGACAGAGAGATGTGCGTTTCCTTATGAAGGTGCAGAGCAGAGGTGTTAAAGACCAACCAGCCACATCGCATAATACTGCAAGAACCAGATTACAACATAATAAGAGACAGTTAACAAAATAAATAAAACTACAACAAAGCATAAATCATGTTAATATGTGTTTTTTAAGTCACTATCTTGCTCACAGGATTTAGTGACTCCATTTCTATTTGAGATTGACCTCACTGATGTAGAGAATTAAGAGATCACTAGAGCCCAAGAGCATCACTCCTCTTCCAATGACAAACACACATCTCCTCCAGTCCATGAATGCAATAAGAAGAGACGCATTTCAACCCTTGTTGGAACATCAGAGAAAAACTTTTTTCCCATAGACACAAAGTTAAAAACAGCACTCATGTGTAGTTAAAACAGTACCATTGGTAGAGCTATGCTTTGAGTCCATATGATTAAATAAAGCTTTTTGAAAAGGCTAGCCTGGGAACATAACTATCGTTTATCACATCATTTCTTTTTGTTTTTTTTTTTTTTAAGATCCACAGAGTGCTTTATCTGCATTATCTCCGAGTGGTTATGTGTCTTACTCTGGATCACACAGCCAACAAATGTCAGAGGCAGAATCTGGCTCTAGGACCCTTGTGCTCTCCCCACTGCATCACGATGACCCCCCAAATCTTAACTGCTAGTCAAAAATTCTATGGAACCACTTTCCAGCTCACAGCCAAGGGCCAGCAATGGGTTCCATTAAAACATACAACATCTGAATTTTTATTTTTACTTGTTTATTTACTTTTCTCACATCATTTCTTGACAAAATGTGTTCCAGCTTCCAATCAACTTTTAAAGCAAATGTTAGAATCAAACTCTTTATAAATTGAGGTGTCCGTGTGTTCTTGATGTTTAAAAAGTACCAAGTCTATATCCAGGCCCAATCTCTCCCCTGAGCTTCAGGTCCACATCACCAGTGTTTCCAAGGTATTTCAAAATGGATATCTTGGAGATAACTTAAATTCAACATGACTAAAACTAATGTCATCATCTTCCTCCCTAAAACTTTCCCTCTTGGGCACTTAATAAGTTCTTATTAATTAATTGTTTACAATGTCCTAAATTCAATCCATTGGGTCTGATACTTTTTCCCTAAAAGTCAATATGAAATATACAAGAGGTAGATAAACGATTTGAGCTTCAGTTCTATAAATGGGACCAGAATATGAAGACAAAGGCAAATTGTTTAGATCCTGACAATTTTTTTCTGATGGGAACAATCAGAGAAGGAAAGGATTTGTTGATAATTCTGAACAGATTTGGAAGTTCAGTGGTTTCAATGCTAAAAAGTATAGAATGTTTGAACTATAATGCATTGCATCGCAGATGTTCCCAGGATGGGGCTTATTGAAGACTCCTATCCATTTAAGAAGGTGTCATCACTATGGTGAAGCTCCAACAGCAATGTGTGCTTTCCAATGGAGAGTGATAAGAGAGGAAATCTGTGCTCCCAAATTTAATAGTTATGACAGGGTACCAGGCTAAGTATCTCCAAAACCTTTGGCTACTTGGTTTTAAGGTGGGGAGAATAGCCATTTTGCCATATAGCTGAGTATAGTTGGGGATCTCTTTTGTGCCAAAGACAAGGTGATTCTGAAGACATTGAAACTGATAAGAAATTAAAAAAAAATCTGATTCTAAGAAAATCACTTTTTCCAATGGGGAAAAACCTCAAGGTAGTTGCAAGGACTATCAATATTAATTTAGAGTCAAAGTGTGTGTGTGTTCTGTGAACAGGAGCAAAAGGCAAGTGATTTCGAGGGAGTGGCCTGTTCCTCAACTTCCCATTTCTCCTCCTGATGACAAACACAAAGGTAAAAGATTCCTCTGCGTCTTTACTACAAGACTAAGACACCAAATAATCATAATTTTAAATGTTTCCTTATTCTCTTTAAAGTGCATTTTCAACCTCATCTATTTATCTTTGCAGATTTCTTGATATGCAAACAACCATGCCTCCATCTCTGGAAGAAAGGAAGGAAGAAAAAAAGAGAAAGAAAGAAAAGAGGAAAGAAAGAGAAAGAAAGAAGAAAAAAGGAAAGCAAGCAAACAAGACAGCTAGCTGTTGGAAGGGAATTTGATTTATTTTTATCACAACACAATAGGAGTATAATGTGTTTTGTTTAAGTACCCTACTGTTTTTTCCTTCTCTTCCCACTCCCCCCCCAAAAACCCCAGGCAGTTCTGAAGTGCAGCTCTAAGTCTGTTTACACCACACAGATATCAAATTGACTTGCTAATGGTAACTTTTATTCGGTATCCATGGGTTACTGTGTCATGTGATTTGACATCAAGTACAGACAGTGCTGATTAGTAGCATCCAGTTCTGTCCATCTCTGTGCATCACTGAACCATCTGGTCATTTATTCACTAATAAGCCCCTAATGGCCCCAATATTCACCGGCCTGTCATTGTGACATGGCATAAAATGCCTACATCTCTCAGCTCGCTTTGACATATTGCTTGTTTCACATCAAAACCCGTCATTTACAGGCAAAGAGCTCAGAGGGGTAAAAACTTGACCTAATCTGCAGTGTTAACACAGAGGCAGAGGCTTTGTTATCTGCTAGCCTGACTGAAAGCATGTAAATGGGCAGGAATTCATTTTGTACATTTTTTTTTCCATTCTCATTTTACAACAGTCTTTAAGTTTGGTATCAGCCCTAATATGGGACTTTATATGGGTTATGCTTGGAAATCACTCTCCTTTATCGGTTTAGATGGCAAAGAGCATTTGAAAGGCGACTGTATTCTCAGAGACAGCTTCTGCTTTGAGAGAGAGAGAGAGAGAGAGAGAAAGAGAGAGAGACAGAGAGACAGAGACAGAGGAGAGAGAGGGAGGGAGAGGGAGACAAAGACAGAGACAGAGAGAGAAAGAGAGAGAAAGAGGGACAGAAAAAGAGAGAGAGGGAGGGAGGGAAGGAGAGGGAGAGAGAAAGAAGAGGAGAGAGAGAGATGCATACACAGACATACACATACATGTACACACATCCACACAATGCACACATATATCTGTACACATATGTATGTATTAACATATTTTAAAACGTACAGGAAGATGGAGTATGGAGCTGAAAAACAGCTCTATATAATCCACAGAATTTATGATCTGTTGTTTTAACCCTCTCTCTTCCTATAGCTTTTACTATTTATCTGTCTCTGAGGAAGTGGAATATACAGATTTAACAATGGGAGCCAGTTCACTGCAGTATTTTAATTTCATTGTACACGTCTGTAACAGTAAGCACCCTAGCATGCCTAGGGCAGCTACTAGCACAGGTTCTTAGATCTGCTTTTCTAAAGGAAAGCAACTCAAAATGGGTTAACAATCTTACTTTAATCAAACATATCATTTACCTAGTTCAGGAGGAAAAGT
>CM053588.1:238128945-238163246 GCA_028646515.1 Pseudochirops corinnae | reverse complement strand
AAGCCTGGCGCCACAGGCTCCACGTGACCACATTCAGCCTATTAGGGAACAGAGTATACTTTCAAATATCCAAGGGTCCTCAGAGTCAAGTAGCCACTTTAGCAAAGGGCCTAGGGGCAGGGAAGATCTTTAGATTCCCTTAACAACGTCTATGCCAAGAATCAAGACGGCCCCAACTTGGGTATACATATTATTGTTAATCCCCCCCCCACCAAAAAAAAATCCCAAGCATAGAGATCCTTTATCCAAGGCACAAACCATCAAGATGATGACATCAGGAGAAGACACATGTTTACAACAGCCACATGGAGGAAGATAGGAGTGGTCAAGAGTAGAAGACAACAGTGTGGAAGGAGAGAAAACATAAAACTCCATAGAGCTAATTGCTTGTGAAGTCTTGGTCAATATGTCATTAGGATGTGCTGTGAACAAGGTGGACCTGATGGCAACTTGAGCATTTGGAGTGGTTGTGTAGCTATGCTGCTACTGCTGCAAAGAATGCTAGTTAGTCTTCTTGCCTCTCAGTACTGACTCTCATTTGGGCATGAAGTTGCCCAATTTGAGTGCTTTTGGAAATAGTTTTAAATGTATCATACAGAGCAAACATTATGTTTGGCACTTCATACTTCCTCTGTATTCACGTTTCCTACCACCTCATTCTCTGTTCGTCATCTGAAAACTTTCAGTATTGTTTTTCTTTATGTTATTATGGCTTGATGATTCTTTTTTAGGAATTTTAAATGCTACTGTCAAATCTCTATTCTTCCTTCTGAAACTTTTGTTCTCCCCTGGAAGAAAACAGGTGCTTCAAGAAATTGTTATCATTAGATTGTTGTCAAATAATCTTATTGGTTGAAATAAATATTTTATCAGGATAAATGTTTTCCAGCATAAGCACAACCACAAGAATTAAATGTAATGTATTCCACAGCAATAGGCCCAAAGCATCCTCATCTTCCAGTAACCTTTCTCTTCCTGAGGGTTCTGGCTTTCATTCATACAGACTTGGGGGAAAACTGAGCAAAAGGAGAGTGGAAGGAAAGGGCAGAGATTTTTAGTTCGGAAGATCAGACAAGGGAAATCACTTTTCTTAGACCGTCTCACGTTGCTTTGAAGAATTGCAACGCTTCATGTCACTCCCAAACTCCTCACAGCACCCTATTGTCTCTTTTTTCATTCTCTCAAATTAAAACCCAGATCAGGGCCAGGTGATAACGAATGCAAACCTCAGAACAACTGACCAGCCTCTAAGCATTGTCTAGAGCTAAATCATCTAGGAACGAACTTCCGTGAGTTCCTTTTTTTTTTTTTTTTTTTAACTGCCATTAAACTGGAATGGGAGAGCCTTCAAGAGATCCAGCAGTTGGAGAAGGTGAAATTCATGAAAGCATGATTCCCTTAGTACTCCTATCATTTCTGACTTGTTCATGGCTGGTTTGAAACCTGAGTCCAAATAAGTTTCAAATGACTTTTTCCTCCCAGAGGCAGGTCTTCAATTTTTTTTAAAAATTGATTTATCTTAAATTGTCTTAGGATATAAAGAAGATAAGAAAAGATGTGTTATCCTGTGACTCATGAAGAATAGTCACAAAATACTGGGTAAAATAAAAGACTAGATTTTTTTTTTCCTAAGTAGGTAGGCAAAATATAACTGAATTTGAATTTATCCTGCTCTTGCAATTTTATTGAAATCCCCTAAATTCTATTTATATTTATTAAAACATAAAATGTGCCTGGGTAAGAAGTTCATTTTTTTTCAAATATTTTAGCTGTTTTACCCAGTTTTATTATTTGCAAACACAATCATAAAGACCTGCAAATGAGACACTTGGTGTTTAGCTCTTGTTGTTGTTTAGTTTCACTCTTTGTGACTCCATGGACCATGCTATTCATGTGGTAGTTTTTAGCAAAGATACTAGAGTAGTTTTCCATGTCCTTCTCTAGTGAATTAAGGCAAACAGAGATTAAATGACTTGCCAAGGGTCACACAGATAGTAAATATCTGAAGCCTGATTTGAAATCAGATCTTCCTAACTCGAGGCCCAACACTCTATGCATTGAGCCACCTAGTTTTTTCATTTTCATTTTTAGCACTAAGACTTTAATATTTCTTTTTGAAATATTTTCAATTGCTATGTTGCATTTTCACATTACCTTTATTTCCTATTATGTCTCTATTTATTTCAGGGTAATTAATGTCTTTAATGTTAATCTGGTTGTGTTTTTGCCTTCATATCATTCTCTCTATAATGTGTGTCCTTCCCAGAAATAAGACCGTGACTCTAAGAGCCCATAAATATTGCTACATTTCCCATGATGATGAATAGAAAGGACAAGGACATAACCTCTTTCACTACTGCTTTTATTGTTTAATGACAACATACGAAAATGAAATTAGTTACTTGCTTTTGGTGCAAGAAGGAATATTTTTAAAATTCTATCAATGAGGGGTTTAACTGATCACTACATAGATAAGTATATAGATTCATATACATATGTGCATATATGTATGCATGGAAAGATTGCAAAATTGTTAAATTCCTTATTATTGTCTTCAGTCTCTCCTTCTTAAAGATAGTGGGGAATATCATCATCATAAAGCGCTATTGTGGCTGCCCATGTAAATTTGGTGCTTTCTATACTATTGGCTTTGGGAACTTTGAGGACTTGAGGATACCATGTGTAGATGCTCATACAAATGCAGACATGATCAAAGGGAGAACTATCATTGACTGTTATGGATTCTTGTTCACCAATAGCCAGCTTTGAGGAACGGTTCAAATTCTGAAAAACTGTTGGCAGTGTGAGCAAAGACATGTAGAGAGGAATGAGGTAGGCCCAGAGAACAGTCACCATACAAGATTGTAAGTCTGATGAGAGCAAGGAAAATATTAATCTTTGAAGCAAATCCAGATGCTTACTATGGTATTTCGTACATAGCAAGGGTTTAGAAAATGTTTCATGAATTTAGCTGAATTTGTCATATCAAATAGAACAACCTAGCCAAAGTGGAGAGAATGTATTGGGAATAATGGAACATAAGGCAGGAATTAGATTGTGGAAGCCTTGAATGTCAGGAAAAGGAGTTTAGACTATATCTGATAAATAATAGATTTTGAGCAGAGGAACATGTTGCCATAAGCATCATGGTCTTGAAAGGTTGAGTTGGCATCAGTGTGAAGGATAGATTGGAGAAATGGAGACAAAATAAAGTGAAATCTGTTTATTATAATAATTTAGCTTAGATAATATGGAAATATGTTTTGTATGACTTTATATACATAATCAATATCAAATTGCTTGCCTTCTCAAAGAGGCAGGAGGAGCAAGAGATAGGGAGAGAATTTGAAACTCAAAATTTTTTAAATGGTGATTAAAAATGTTACATGTAATTGAGAAACATTTAATAAAAGAAATAAAAATATATTTTAAAAAAATCTAGCTTGGAGGTGACATAAGCCTGGACTTACTGGGAATTTAATGAAATGACACAAACAACATAATGAAAGAAGATTTTACAAGACTTATTGGCCAGTAGGATTTGAGCAGGGAGTTGGAGGTGACAAGTTACCATTAACAGTAAGGAGGAAGTTAGGATGGGGACATTGTTTGTGTGTGGGAAGGGAGGTAATGGATGAAATTTTAGATATGCTTCATTTAAGGTTACTATGGAGCATCCCAGGGGAAATGTTTATATGTTGTTGGAGATATCATATGGGGGGCCCAGGAAAGAGATCAAGGCTAAATATATAGTTTTAAAAGTCATCCAGATAAAAGGTAGGCGAAGCCAAGGGACTTAATGTGTTTTCTCAGAAACAAATTGTTTAGAAAAAAGCAGAAGGCCAAGGACTGAATTCTTGGAACTGTTCAGTTAGGGCTAGAGCAGGAAAAAAGAGCCAGGGAAACAAAGAAAAGGAGCGTCAGATATCAAGGAAGTAGAACACTTCTAGACGGTACCTCAGTTCAAATACCACATATGACTCTGGCACTCACTTGATGTGTGATGATGAGCAGTTCTAATTTCTCTGAGTCTGTTTTCTTATCTGTAAAATGGCGATAATAACACCTACCCTACCTTGCTCATAGAGTTGTTGTGGGGACCAAGAGTAAGACGCTTTCTCAACTTTACAATAGGATATAAATGTCACCCACTGATATTTTAAGTTTCTTGGAAAAAGAAACTCTAAAGTTTATTAAAAAGGAAAATTCAACGACCAATGCTATGATTAATTTTGCTGATCACCGCTTCTGAAAATATAACGAAAGGATCATCAAGTCAGAAAGGTCCTTAAGAAAGCATCTAGTCAATCCCCTTGCTTCTAGAGTGGAAAATAGCTGGATTAACTCAAATGAATAGAGGTCTAATATATAGTCAACATTTGATTATCTGTACCAATAAAACAATAATATAGGAAAGTCCAAATAATGCTTAACCATAACTGTCTCTTAAATTTTATCTTTTAATGAGTTAACTTATTTTTGGCAGATTATTCCTAATGATATTTCTCTTAGTCTAACGATAAACTAATTTGTTTTATCCAAATACATACTAATCCATGGCAAGGAACAGTGGAGCCAGTGGTCATCATCATCATCCTCATCCTCATCCTCATCCTCATCACTATCATTTATATAGTACTTTAAATATTGAAAAGCACTTTACGAATATATCACTTCTTTCTTACAGCTGCAGGAGGTAGATGTTAGTATTGTTCTCATTTTACAAATAAAGAAACTGAAGCACACAGAAGCTAAGTGACTTGACCAAGGTCACACAGCTAGTAAGTGTCTGAGGCCAGATACTACCTCCAGTACCAGCACTCTATATATTGCTAGAAAAGTCAACTTAAGCTTAAATATTTCCCATGGATAATTAATAAATTTTGTAATCCATATAAAATTATAAAAATATATATTTATGACTATCATATATATATAATATATTTGAACACACACATGTATGTGTGCCTATATATGTGTATGTACATACACTCATATATACATACATAACTGTTCATTGTTTATATATCTTGGATATAAAACCCTTTTCAGAGAAATTTGGTCAATTGACTTTTTTCCCAATTAACTATTTCTCTCCTTATCCTAGGTACACAAATTTTGTTTTTACAGACCCTTTTCAGTTCCTTGTAATTAAAATTATCTCTTTTATTCTTTGTAATTATTTCTATCCCTCATTTGGTCAAGAATACATTCCTGGGGTGGCTAGGTGGTGAAGAGAATAGAGCACTGGCCCTGGAGTCAGGAGGACCTGAGTTCAAATCCGGCCTCAGACACTTAACACTTACTAGCCATCTGACCTTGGGCAAATCATTTAACCCCAATTGCCCTGCTTTCCTCCCTTCCAAAAAGCAAAAAACAAAAAAACAAAAAACAAAGCAAAACAAAAGAATACGTTCCCAACCCATAATGGTGAAGGGTACATGATTTACTTCTCCTATAATTTGTTAATGGTGTGATCTTTAATATTTATGTTACGTAACCATTTAAAATAAATATATTGTAGAATATGCTATAAGGTGTTGTTCTAAGCCTAATTTCTGCCAGACTATTTTGCAGTTTCCCCAGCATTAAAAAAAAATCAAATAGTGAGTTCTTTCCCAAGTAATTTCTATTTTTTTTAGTTTATTGAAGATCAAGTTATTGAGTTTCATTGTTTTTAATTCTCCCTTATTTAGTTTGTTCCATTGATCTACCTTTCTCTCTCTCTCTCTCTCTCTCTCTCTCTCTCTCTCTCTCTCTGTCTCTCTCTCTTTCTGTCTAACAAATGTCAAATGATTTTGATGACTGCTTTTTTATAATATAATTTGAGGCATGGAAATGGTCCCCTTTCTTCACTGCTACCTCTTTTAATTATTTCTCTTGATATTCCATATGTATTATCATTCCAAACCAAATTTTTAAAATTAAATTCTGTAAAAGTATCCCTTTGATAATTTGGTAGGTATAGCATTTAAACTATAAATTAACTTTGGTAGTATTGTCATTTTTAAAAATTGGCTCTTAAAGGTCTTTTAACATTCTATATGTAGCACCATTGAAGCATTCATGCTTTCCATCTTGTATCTTTCCTTATTTCTTTTTCCTATCTTTTCTAATACTTCTTATACTCAGCTTGTTTTTGATTATATATTACCATATACTTATTCCCTCCTTACCTCTCTTTATTGACAACTGAACCACTTACAATTTTATTGTTCATAGACCATGGTATCCTATGATTTGTAGCATTATGGAAGAATTTTGTTGTTGTTGTTCAGTTGTTTCAGTTATGTTCATGAGCCCATTTGGATTTTTCTTGGAGTGGTTTGCTATTTCTTTCTCTAACTCATGTTACAGATGAGGCAAACAGGGTTAAGTGACTTGCCCAGGGTCACAGAGTTAGTAAGCATCTGAAGCTGGATTTGAACTTAGGTCTTCCTGACTCCAAGCCTAATGCTCTATCTACTGCACCACCTTGTTTTTGTGTAAGGAGGCAGTTTGGATTTATAGAAAACAGAATTTCCTAAATACAATCCAGACTGTCCTCTCTTCCTATTCAAATCTATAGTATTTGGTGTATGTCCAACAGCCTGTCTATCCTATTGCAGATTGCAGTGCGGAGAGACTTGGGACAGGGCAGCCAGTTAGATGGCTTTTGTAATTGTTCAGGAAAGACACTCTGATCTGGGGTAGTCACTGTAATGAGTAGAGAGGAAGATCAAGTGGGTTGCCTTATGTAAAGGGCTTTGCAGACCTTAAAGTGCTATGTGAATGAAAGTGACAACAAATAGTTTTCATCCACTTGGTTTTTCTTGTGTGGATTATTAAGGTGATCCCTTTTGAGTAGTGTTGGATCTTGCTTAAGAGGCACTACAGTATTAGAGGGCTAGACACCACTAGCACAATGTCATTCCAAACAGAAATATCAAGAAGACTTATTAGTTTCTACTTGGACTCTGAGCAGGACTTTCTCTGTAATAGGCAGAGACATTTTTGGTGAGTGTTTATCTTTCTATTTTATACCTTGCTTTCCACTCATAAGCTGACTGGTTTCAATAAATTTATCTCTGTGGTTACATCAATCAAATACCCCGGCGTGACCTTAGAATATGAGACAAGCTTAGGGCTGAATAGAGCTTTTAGTCTCTAGGTTCTATTGAGTCAAATTTTTTATGACCAACAAATAACTGTGCTCTGTACAGCTTTCACTCAGTTGTATGAGTGTAAAGGTGTATTCTGCTGTAGAAAATTGTTTGTGAAGTCTGCCTGCTCTCCTCATGTTTTCGTCATTTAATTACCTTTATAAGTATAATCTTTAGAACCTTTACTTACTATGAATAAATGTTACCCTAACTCTAATTCCAGTCATGTCTGCAACACTATTAGCTTGTCTCTTCCTGTTCTGTTCTCAGTGGGAAAAAAAGACAAAAGGTCATTCTCTTGAACAACATAACTTTTCAGCCTTAAAGATGGTTATTAAGCACTTTTGATTCTTTTCTTCTCCAGGTAAATAAATGTAATTCTAATCATTGACCTGTATTTTTTTTTAAATTTAAGCATTTTTGTTGCTCTCTCTATCCATCAAAAAAAAAAATTAAAACAATATGTCATTTTCTAAAAAGAAAAAAGTTAAATAAAAATTCTGGAATTAACTGCCTTTCAGTTGATTATTAGGCTACAATGAGAAAATCTTCATCTCTTCTCCAACAGTCAATTACTTAGGGACTTTCCACAAAAGGAAAATGTATTGTGAAGTTTTAAGAAAGTTTTCAAAAAGAAGTTTCCTAGTTTTACCAAGTAAGTCCTCAAGAGACTTTAACTGCTTCTGACATTTTTTGTGGCATGAGTTTTAGCAGAACCTCCCAACTAAAATCCCAGATAATCTAAGATTGAATTTAGAGTAAAAAGAGCATCCTCAACTCAAAGGGTTATATTCTGATAGGTCGTTTTCCTAAATGCAAGTCTTAGCAACATCAGAACATGAATCTCTTAGAGACAAAGCAATAACCCAGGGCTGGGAAACCTATGGCCTTCAGGCCACATGAGGCCCTCTAGGTCTTCAAGGACTCAGTCAAAGGGCCACACTTGAGGACCTAGAGGGTCAATGTGGCCTCAAGACCACAGGTTCCCCACCCCTGCTAACCATTTACTTGAAAAATCAGTCAATCAAAAGATATTTATTAAAAGCCTAATCTGGGTAAGATATTGTAGTAGGTGCTGGGAACACAAAAACAAAAACAACATAGTCCCTAACTTTAAGGAGCTTATATTCTGTATGGGAAACAACACACTTGCACCAAGATACATGTGTATATACACAATATGGTTATACATGTAACATGTGTGCACATATAAATACATATGTTTACATATGTGCAAAATAAATTGAAAATAATTTTAGGAAGCCCTAGCAGCTAGGAGAGGATGGTTCTGGAACATTATCACATTGAAAGTAGTATGGATCAAATACTACAACTTGTACTGGAATTGTATTTTATCTACTTGGAAGTAGAGTTTTAAAGGGACCTAGAGATTTCAGGAGGGACACATGGGGAAGAAGTGAATTTGGGGCATGGGAGGCAGCCTATGGGAAGCTATGAAGAGAGGAGACATATTGTGCAGGAAGAACACTGACTATGTCAATTTAGTTGGATTCTAGAGTGTATGGAGGGAAACCATGCATATTAGAATGGCAAGTAGACTGGAATCAGACTGTGAAGTTTGTGTTTTGATCTTTGGGGCAATAAAGAACCATTGGTGCCATTTTAATGTGGAGAGGCAATGGAAAAGGAAGGGAAGCATATAGTCAGACATACCCTTTAGGAATATCTCTCTGGCAAACTGCAGTGGGGAGAGACTTGGGACAGGGCAGCCAATTAGATGGCTTTTGCAATTGCTCAGGAAAGAGACCCTGATCTGGGGTAGTCACTGTAATGAGTAGAGAGGAAGATCAAGTGGGTTGCCTTATATAAAGGGCTTTACAGACCCTAAAGTGCTATGTGAATGGGAATGAGCAGTATTATACAGTGATGGTTGCTATGGCACTAATAATTTTACATTGAATATTGGAAGGTGAGAAATATTAACACTTGTGGGATTTTGTCTAGAAACATACAGCTAACTGGGTTCATCCAGTTTTCTGAACTTTCTAGTTCATGGTGACAATTAACCATTTTTTCAACATCTGTCCTTTGTATTAGCATTAAAGTTGATGCATAAGATAAATATCATGGAGGGGTGAGGGTAGGGGTGGAATCTCCACAGTCAAGAATTAAATACATACAAACACAATCCTTGACACATTCCCTAGTAGTTGTCTATTAATATTCCTTAACTAGTAGAGCTATAAATCTAGCCTGTGCTCAGCACACTGTATGTGTTTTGCTTTATGAAGGCATAAATCACTAAGATACGATTTGTGTTTGATTTTTTGGACACTTAATTTGCTTAAATGCTCAGTAGTTCATAGACGTAAATTGTGCTGGGCAAAGCTCCAAGTGAAATAGCTGAAAGTGAGAAAGCTATATATATATTAGGGTGTAATTCAGAAGAAAAATAATCTTAACCAGTCAAGTAAGTCCTTTTTATAAGTTGCTTATAAGTAACTTTCCTCCACAGGAAGCACAAATGCTTACTGAATACTTCCAGTGGAAACAGCATCCAAGTAAATCTGCTTTAAAGGAACCTCACAGAAGAGATAATCCTATAACGCTTTTGTCAGTAATATCCTTGTGCTCAGGGACCATGTCATGTATATGTTTGGTAGAGCAGGCACGCTGATTGGTCAATTGTGTGTCCTCAGTCAGCAAAGAAGTACTAGGTACTTACCAGCAAGGCACTGTGCTGGGTACTGTTTAAGACCCAAATGATAACAGCTGACATTTATACAGCCTTTTTAAGCTTGCCTAGGTCTCTGTATCATTATCTCCTCTGAGTCTCACAACAACCCTATGAGATAGATACTAGAATTATCTCTATTTTTACAGAATGAGTCTTAGAGAGATTAAATGATGTGCCTATAGTCACATATAGGTAAATCTCAGAGAGATTAAATGATGTGCCTAAGGTATCATACAGCTAGTCTTAGGCAGGATTCGAACCCAGGTCTTCATGATTCTAAGTCTAGTACTCTGTCATCTATGGATTCTTACTCCTCAAAAACAAGGATAAGAAAGGAATTCTGCCTTCATGGAGATTGCCGTCTAGTCACAGGAACAAAAAGTTCTTAAAAGCTTATTTAAAAAAAAAAAAAATCAAACCTCTGGTATTAAGAAATTACAGGGGAAAAATTAGTCTAAGGTGGGGTGGGGAACCAGAGGCCTTGAGGTCATCTAGGTTCTCAAGTGCGGTGCACCACATGTGGCCTCAAGGCCACAGATTCCCCTCTCTACCTTAGACTGTAATTTTTCTCTTCTTCCCCACTGGAGGTTCCCCACCCCTGGTGAGGCAACATAATCTATCTTATTGACAGCAGGTTACCAAATTAATGGTAAAGATAGTAAAAATAAAAGGACCACAGAGAATAGAAAAATTGCTTGTCTTAGGTGGTAGGAGGAAGTGTCACCATAAAGGTGAGATTTAAGCTGGGTCCTTACGACAGTCCTGGAAAATGAGAATTTTATTCAAAGGGATATATGTGCTCAATAGAGATCTTGCTTCATAATTGCTACAAGCTGGGTCTATACCATGGCAGGAAGCTGTCTGAAAGTGAGAAATCTAATCAACTATTTGTTTACAAGACACCAAAGAAAGTCTTTGAAGGAATTTTTCCTTCAATGGGCTAGCGGCCTGGGCAACAAGCATAGCTTTGGGCAGTAACAACATAAGTATTGGATCTCAAAATATTTCTGCTAGTTAAAGCTTAATTCTGACTTTTCTTATTATTGTCATTTTATTGTCTACGTGTAACAAGTGTTCCCCTGGAAGACATTGCCTTTTCTACCTGTCTGCACCTTGGCCCTGTGATTTAACTAGTGTGGGGAACTCACAGAGTGGATCCTCCTTTCGCCAATGCAAATTGCAAGCTTATATGTAATTTAGGAGTCATAGGGATTTACCTGGGATAGAGAGGAAATTTGGTATCACGCACAGAGCGCCGGACTTGGAATGTGAATGGCCTTGGTTTGACTCCTGCCTCAGACACTTACTTCTAAGGCAAGTCACTTAATCCCTCTGGATCTTAGTTTCCTCATCCCTGAAATAAAGATGTCAGACTAGGTAACCACTGAGCTTTCTTCTAACCTTCTAAGACCATCTTAGGTCTTTGATCCTCCGATCTAGAAGAGATGAAGTGATTTGCCCAAAGAATAAATATTTGGACTTGCCATGATCTTTTTGCTATGGAATAAGGGCAGGATTTGCCACAATCTCCTAGCTAGTATATATCAGCGGTAGGATCTGAACCCAACTCTTACAGAATTCAAGGCTGGTCATGTAAACACTATAATATATTACAGTTTCTCGTGTGTTTGAATATCCTTAATATATTGATAGTCTAAATCAAGAGACAAGCAAGGCAAACCAATTGTGGAGCACTTCCATTATTCCAAATCATCCATTGCTGCTACAGGATTCTTGTAAAAACACAGTCATTTATTTGTTTTACAATTAGCTAAGCTTGCACATTTTCCAAATTGCCACTGGAAGATGAAGAAGTAACCATGTCGGCACATTTCATTCTGCTGTATTAGAATATAACGTTGGAGAATAATAAATTGTTGTAGCATTTGGAATGTAAACCCCAAGTGTTTATTTGTGGTTTTCCACAAACTTGTCATAGAAAGAGCAGTAAAACTACTGAAACATTTCTGCATCAGAAAGCTCATTTTTTATTTCCTAGTGCCCCACAATAAGAAGTTACGCCCAAACCCCATGCAGGTCACAAATAGGAGTTAGGAAACCATTTGGCAGGGCAAGACCTGCTAAGTTGTTGCTGAATGGCTACTGGGAGAGAATTAATGCACCATACTAACAGTCTTGCTCAAAGACCTCTGCAATCACTTCTGCAAAAGTCCACCAATCTGGCATTTTCATGGCAATTTCTCCAGCTAACCATAGGCATGAGGAAATAAAAATGAAAACTTTCTGAACTCTCCTCATTTTCTGGCCAGGAACCGCACCTTCACAAGCTGTAATTAGCTTCCATTTACACAAACCTCCTAGCTATGTAATCACTTTAATGTTCAACCACAATTCCACTTGGTTAGTATATAAATCCAATATTCTTGTGCCATGGGGGCAGGGAGGAGAGAAGAGAATGTTTATTAAAGGTTTTGTGATTGTTATTATACAGATCACCTACGGGATGCCTAAGGTCCAAGGGTAGTTTTACGTGATTTTGCTTGGCGTTGCTGAAGTCTGGAGAGTTGCTCTTGTACAAGTGATTACTCTCCTCTTCCCAAGCATCTCAATATTCAGAATAAGATTAATTTTTTTAGAAAGCTCTTTGGATGGTTTCCAGCATTTAATGAATAAAGGTTTAAGTGTGTTTAATGAAGCCCCATTGGTCTAAAAAAAAAAAGTTCATAGCTAGATGCCACCTCCTTCAAAGCAATGTGAAGCCAACACTTCTGGTCTTTCATCCTAAGTGTTAGTCCCCCCGTGTTCCTCCCTCCTCCCTTCTCATTTCCATTAGGAATACCCTTAACCCCACACCTCAAAATGCTTCCAAAAATCCTGGAAAATGGAGCCAGAAATGTCTAGTGCAGCGGTGTCAAATTCAGATAGAAACAAAGCCACTAAATCCTCCATATAAGAATCCCTGCGGGCCATGTATTGATTTAGAAAACCACGTATTAACATTATCTTCTGTTGTATTTAACTTATTTTGTTAAATATTTACCAATTACTTTTCTATCTGGTTCAGGCTATACTCAGGGGCATGAGGCTCTGTGAGCTACCTGTGTGATATGTATTTAATCATTTTCAGTACTGTTTAACTTTCCATGACCCCATTTGGAGTTATTATTATTATTATTATTTTTGGCAAAGATATTGGAGTGGTTTGCAATTCCTTCTCCAGCTCATTTTACAGATGAGAAAACTGAGACAAATTGAGTTAAGTGACTTGTCCAGGGTTACACAGCTTGTAAGAGGCTGAGGTCGGATTTGAAGTCAGATCCTCCAGACTCAAGAGCCAGCTCTCTATCCACTGCACCACTCAGCTGCCTTCTGGTCTAGTGAATAGACATGGAGTCTGGAGGACCTGGGTTCGAATGTTAGCTCAGGTCCTAACTAGCTATGTGACCCTGAGCAAATCCTCTAACCTCTCTGAACATCAGCTTCTTCATCTGTAATGTGGAGATAACAACAGCCTCTGCATCATAGGGTTGTATCAATAAGATAATCAGTGGAAAGCTCTTTACTAACCTTGAAACTCTATAAAGCCAGATTTTT
This sequence comes from Pseudochirops corinnae, assembly GCA_028646515.1. NCBI lineage: Eukaryota > Metazoa > Chordata > Mammalia > Diprotodontia > Pseudocheiridae > Pseudochirops > Pseudochirops corinnae. The sequence goes on along the minus strand of CM053588.1, from coordinate 238,149,851 downwards.
ACTGTTATTATCATCCTACATACCCTAAACCTGTAGACCATTTAGTATAAGGAGGATGGAGCAGTCATGGGAAGCGTTTTCCCATGAAAGAAGCTGGGGCAAATTAAAGGAAGAGATTTCAATGACTTTCTCAGGTGTACATAAGGAGTGACAAGATCTTGGTTTCCCTTTTCTACTCTAGACCTGGACTGATCTGGTCCCTGAAGTGTGGGGTCACCCTTGGAGTGCCAGTACAGAGGCCACGATTTGTACATCAAATCATAGATTTATTGCTGAAAGAGATCTTAAATTAGGCCAATTCACTCATTTTTCAGATTAGAAAATTGAAGCCCGAGAGGTTAACTGTTACAGAAAATAAACCTAGGTGCCCTGCTTCTAAAACTAGTGTAAAATTCATGAGACCACAAAGGGGAGGGGACACTAAGAATGGTGGATACTGAGAGTCCCCCTTCCCCTCACAGAACCAAACCCCTCCAAATCCCATGACTTGTCCCAGGCATAGGAATCTACATCTGACATTCCACAAAGACAGTCTATGGATGAACTCTAGGATACCATCACCAGTCAGTGATTAAATTTTGTTGATCTAAAATATATCTCTTTTTTCTCTTTAGATCTCCTGTATCTCTCTCATCTGGGAGATGGTCCTTATGGCACCAGGATGACAGTAAATCCCTCCGTTCCCCCAGCCTACATCTAATCCATCCCATCCTTTTATATAGCTACAAAGACAATCCTTAACTCTACTCAAACCCACACAAAACTGTATAATATTTCCCCTATCCCATTCTCGGGATATCTAAATTCTCAAATACGGAACACAAACTTTTCCTCTAGTTTGTTCTCCAACCCTATACTCTAGTAACTAACTGCCTGTTCCCCCATTTATTCAATCCATTTCAGCCAGTTTCAGCTGATTCTAACATCGAGAAACTTCTACTGGACCCATGGGGAGTGGTGGTGGACACTCTGTTCTCTTTCTGAGGAATCTCTCTGCTCTGGACCCAGACACATGATCTGGAACACAGTCAGTCTCAAGGGAGTCTGGTGTCTAATGAGGGAGGAGCCAGGTTCCCTTTTTAAATCTCACTCCTATATTTGTTAAAACCCCAGTCTTACTAAAATGGCTAAATCCCTTTAGCACCCCATGGCTGGAAGAAGGTAGGAAGTTTGTCATCCTTTTTTATTTGTTTTATTCTGAACTTAAGAAATAAAACAAGCATTTCCATAACATAATAGAATGGGAAAAAAGGTGATTCTACATGAAACTGCAAATCTATTATGTACAACTTGCTATTCCCTTTAAATATATAATAAGATTATCATGTACCTTTCTTTTTTTTTCTTTCCTTCTCTCCCTCAACCCTAGAGATGGCTACCATTAGACACAGATATGTATGAATGTGTGTAAACACACGTGTATGTAAAGCCATTCTACACAGACTTTTATTTATCAGTTCTGTCTCTGGACACAGATAGTGTTTCCACTTATATGTTCTTTGTAGTTGATTTGGGTATGTATAATAGTCAAAATGACTTAATTATTCAAAGTTGTTCTTAAAACAATATTGTTGCTCCTATACAAAATGTTTCCTTGGTTCTACTCATTTCACTTTTTTCGTTTTTCCTCTTCTAGAGTTTGTCATCTTCTAATCAAGTCCTGAGTATTTGGAGTCTCTGGAAGTTTCCAATGGATATCCAGGGTGCATATGCTCCCTTGAGTGGGCCCTCTAAGTTAACTCACTGTCTGCTAAATTACAGATACCTCAATTAGACCCTGGTCCTTCATCTACAAAAGGAGTTCTTTATTTTTTTTCATGGATTTCTTTGGTGGTTGTAATGATACCGGGATTTGAAGATCTTCCATGCCCCTTGAACTTGATGATGTAGCAGGAAGGGGTGGGGCAAGAGAAAGCCGGAACCAGGCTAGCGTCTGTGCCGTGGTGACTGGAAGCACCAGCAGTAGCAGTGGCAGCTGGGTTGCAGTGTGAACTCCTTTTCCTTTGAGCCTGCCAGAATCTCTGCTAAGAACTCCTGCTGAGGATTGCCAGAGACAGGAACTGCGGGGGGGGGGGGGGGGGGAGAGGTGCCCAGAGCTGCTGGGAGCAAGCTGCCTGGACACTGAGCTGTTGTTGTGAGTGAGGAGAGGAGGATCTTTGCCTAAGGTGGCCTGTCCTGTATTGAAGGCTTGAGAATGTGGGTGTTTAACTACTTTAACTACATGTACCAACTTCATAACTACTGTGTTGGCTTTGACTTTCTGGTTTTGGGACTCAGTTTTATGGTTTTTAAATAAATGTTCTAGTTATATTTCTCATATAGAGAGCCTGTTATATTTTGCAATTAATAACCATATCGGCATACTTATAGTTACTGTAGGCATTGTGAATACTGCATTGTTGATACAGTGGTTTACTGAAGCTTTTCAATCTCTACTCAAATTAATGTTTTTAAATACATAAAATAAAATATGTAAGATTATAAAGGAAACCAGTTATATTGAAATACAGCAATCAAAATATGCATATATTTTTAAAACTCAAGTTCACAGACCTCAGGTTAAGGTTCTCGTACTGTCTCCCTATCATATCATGATCTGCATAAGGTCATACTATTTGAGCATTCACAACCTTCCATAGAAGAAACTTCCTTCAAAGAACTTTTTCACTGAGTGAAGTCTTGTGGAAAGAGCACTGGACTGGGGGTAGAAGAGATTGTCACCCACTAGCTATAGGATATTGTGTAAATCACTGCTTTTCTTTCAGCCTCAGTCCCTCTATCTGTAAAACAGAGGTACCGGAAAAGAGGACCTCTCAGGCCACTGCAAGCTAAAAGAAGTATCAATGTCGTCCCTAACTTAACAAGTCCCTGAAATGTATGTGTTTTAAATTTGGGCCAGAATTTTTCTCTAGTGGAGTGAGAGATCCAGGACAAATTACTATACATATTTGTAAATAGGTGAAACCAGGTGAAAATAAATTTCATGGATAAAATATCCCTAAAAAGGGGCATGAAGGCTGCTCACAAGGAGGTACAAAGTGTGACTTGTTTATAGACTAGGAGTGAGTCTGGAAGCTGAGGGGAAGAGAAGGGAATGATTATTTGAATGTATAGGTCCCAGAACTTTTTTTTTTTGGTACTAGCTGGTAACTCAAATGCCTTTTTCCTTCCTCACTACCCTAAATCACTACCCAGCACCAGCAGTCCCAGGCCCTCCAAAACATGGTGATTGGCCTGATTTGCTGTACTCTAGGGACTGTTCTGGTTATGAGGCCTATATGGAAACCTGCTCATTCACACATAGCTTTGCCTATCAGCAAACAGACACAGAGCCCTCTCAAGTGTGAAGAATTATTTAAGGCCATTCAAAACTGACAGACTCTGAAAGAGGACTGATAGTTCTGACTTGAGCTAAGTAGAATAAAAACAAAACCACTGCCTGAGTGGGAACTTGTCCTATAATCTGCTTTTCAGAGTCATTACAGAAAAAGTACATTTATCTTACGAGTGCTCTCTAATGGGATCAGGCTTTAGCTCTGTTTAGCTCAAATCAGAAGCAATTTGATGTCTATCAACCTTCTTTTATGGATTTGTACATTTCCTTTCTCTGTTGCGTAGATAGACGGATATGGGTGTATATAAATATGTGTGAGTATCTGTCTGTATATGTATTTATGTGTGTATGTATATGGACCACCCCTTTGGGGATGTGTGGGGGGAGGGGGGCTGTCTTCCCTCTGAATTCAGGGCAGCTGAGATTTCTTCCAACTCTTCCCATCAGTCATGGTGACACTTTTATTTGGCTGCTGAGCTAGAACCCAGAAGACAGACTAATGGAACCATTTCTGTTTCTTTTCTGCATTGACCCTCTCAGAGAGTTGTCCTTATAGCCTCAGCTAGGCTTGCAGGAGGAGAACATCCAAGGGGTCCAGTCCCCTTTTGTAAATGTGTGAAGTTCCAGCTCAGCAGCCAATTAAAAGGGCCATCATATCAGATAAGAAGAAGTCAGAGGATATCTACTCTTGCTTTAATGTGGGGGGGTGGAGGGAGGCATCATGGATCCCCAAGAGGATGCTATAAATATTTCCTTCAAGAGTTTATACATCTGGATATAGATTTTATAGACATAAAACATAATAAGGATATAATATACATTATACATAGTTATGTATATTTGTATATATTCACATATAAGATATATACACATATGCACATACATACATCTATATCCTATAAGAATTATGGGAATCTGCCAAAGGTCATGGAAATAAAGTTTGCTTACGGAGACACAGAGCATATATTCTATGAATGTCAAGAAGGGAGCAAATTTCTTGAGTTGTGGATATGTTTTTTGCTGTTTTTTGAATCAGAGAATTTCAGAATTATATCAGACCTCAGAAATTATCTACTCTAATATATACCCTAAAGGAATCCTTGTTATAACATACCTAGCAAGTATACAGCTTTTGCCTGAAGACCCCCAATGAGAGGGAACCCCCACCTTCCAAGGTAACACATCCCACCACTGGACAACTTCAATGGCTAGGCAGTGCCTATTCTTTCTCTATGAAACTGTCATCCACTTATTCTGATGGATATTTATCACAGCTCTTAAAAAACCTGGAAACTGAAGGGATGCCTGGTAGTACTAGATCTCATACTATATTACAAAGTGGTAATTATCACAATGATTTAGTACTAATGTTCCAAACTCCAAATCTATTTAGTTGTACTATTATCTAGGCTATATCTTCCCATTTTTTTTTTCCCACAAGAAGAGAACAAAAGACTTTATCACACTTTTTAAAAAAAAGTCCAGGTAAATTACACTGAAAGAAGTCCCCAGATCTACCAGTTTTGTGACCTGGTCAGAAAAGGAAATGAAATTAGTCTTCCATGACTGACTCTTGAAGAAGTCATATTGGCTTTTTGTGATTGTCACTTTCTTTTCAAGATACTCAGTTACTGTCTCTTTAATACGTTAGAAAAAAAGAATTTGCTAGCTAGTCCTAGAAGTCAGACTAGTGGCTTATGGTCTGTGCTCTCTACTCTCTTAATTTCTTGAAAAATTGGGCCAACATTTACTTTCTCTAATTCTACTCTAAGTTTCACTTCCTCAATGATCTTTCAGATATAATTCAACAATCAGATCTACCAATTAACAGCACTCCCCTGAAATCCAAGGCCTGTGCATTTTAGCACTTAGTATTTAAAAAGGAACAATTTAATGAGAACTTTAAAGGCTGAGAGACCCCTGAAGGATTTCAGGAAGACGTATGGTACCAGAACAACTCTAACCCATGCCCAGAGTATAAAGGTAAAAGTGGGATGTCTCAGAGATCTATGGATCTGGGGGCTCATGTTAGACAAGATTTTTGTTCCTGTCTTCAAAAGCACAGAATGTACAGTAATTCCGCAAGAGTACTGGAGAATTTTATTCATTGGTGGGTTTTATCCTCATGCTCTAATAGAGACACTTCTTGAGGATCTAATTTTCCAACATAATGTGAGGGTGAATTGGGGGAGAAGAAGGAAGAACTGAATGCCCTTATTTGGTATAGATTCATGTGGCTATTTAGGAAGGGTAAATAACTTTCCCGAGTTACTCTGTGACAGTATAAGAAAGAACCCAAGTCCACAAACCAAGCTAAAAAATATCAATTAAGCCCACACTATGTGTATGGCATAGTAGAGAGTCAGCTTCAAGGTCAGAAATGACCTGGGTTCAAGTCCTATCTCTGACACATACTGGTTGTAGTACTCAGGCTGGTAGGAGTTTCCTCACCTGGGAGTTCCCTATTCCATTGAAATCAAAGATCCATTCTCTATTCCCTACACATAGGGCACTGAGCTAGGTGCTAAGGATTGTTGTTCAGGCATTTTCAGTCATGTCTAACTTTCTGTAACCCTGTTTGGAGTGGTTTTCCATTTCCTTCTCCAGTTCATTTTTACAGATGAAATGGAGACAAACAGGGTTAAGTGACTTGCCCAGGGTCACAAAGCTAGTAAGTGTCTGAGCCCAGATTTAAACTCGGAAGGAGGAGTTTTCTTGACTCCAGATCTGGAACTCTATCCACTGTGCCACCTAGCTTTATGTGTTATATTATATATATTATATAATTTTATATGTTATATAATAGCAGAGGGTTAAAATAAAATATCTAATTAAGCATGGTGTAGGGTAGGCACTGGACCTATGATTTTCCTGGCATAGGGAACTTCCAGGTGAGGAAATACTCTCTACCAATGCTGATTGCATCTCATCTTCAATTGATAGTCTTGAAGTTGCCTAGAGTATTGAGATTATTGTCATGTGACTTGCCCAGGGTCAAAAAGCCAATATGCATCAAAGGCAGAATATGTTAAAATATCATAATATTCAGCTAAAATAGCACGCTGTACAGTGGCATAATATTATTTGTTGGCCGGATAATATTTTCATATTTGTGTTAGGTGATTTTTCAACGATGGTAAGCTGAACCCTAATGACATCAGACATTCTAGTGACATCTTCTCCACCAACTATTTTCTCCCCAACTCCCCATTCCTACCATATTTGACCATCCCAGCTGAGATGTGTCTCTCCTTTCTAGATTGCATCTATTTCAAAAATAGAACTAAATTACTTGTCACATCAGGCCCAGCTAATTCCTAGTACCACATCCAAGTATTCTCTTCTTGTAGCCTAATGCAGACTGGGCTTGAATTTGTGCCACACACAGTCCTACCAAGAGCAGTCCCCACATGGGGTAACTCCCACTACCACTGTGCCACTCCCAAGAGGGTCAGCTACATTGAGAATGGGGGCTCCATCACCACTAGGCTTAGAGCCCCAAATAGCTTCTAAAAAGGAACAGGAATGGAATGTCTGGGGTGATAATACTGAGTAAATAAAAGAATCCTTAACAACCATCACTTTCAAAGCTGTTTGGATACTATTGAAAGGATAGGTTTCCATTGGCTTGTGCTTGATGCTGGAAGGTGGGTTACTTCCAATCACTCCTGTGGTAAGATAGCAAAACTCAGTTTCTTATAACGAGGGAAAAGTTCTACTCCCAGTCATGTTGTATTTAACAATCCTGTGCCTTTAAAATGGTCATTATCCCCTCCCCAACTACCCATGCACATGAAAGTTTGGGCTAGGGAAAAGTGGGGGAGTGTTTTTATTTTTGAAAAGGGGCTTATTTGCAGAAGCCACTTTAATAGCGGATATAGAGTCAGTTTTCTGTCCTGGAAGAGAGTCTCATCTGGTACAACAAACAAAGCAAGTTGTTATATTGGATTTGCCTGCACAAGATACAATGCCAGAAGCCTGGAGGAATGAAATAAAGCAGTGGGAGGCTCTCTGCTTCCCTTCAGCAGGGAGGTGGTGGCTGACCAATTTTTAAACCATTGTGACTCTGTCCAAAGGAAATCAATTGAAAAACTTTAAACATCCTAATTTGCCATTTGAACACCAGGGCTCTCATCTGTTGGAGGCACCAAAGCCATTTGATCTACTCTGTGTCATGATAGAAGACCCTGAGGGGACTTCTCCACTTGAACATTTCATTTTTATTTTATTTTGTTTTATTTTTTTGAGGAAGCAGATTGTGTAAGGCTCTTTCCTGCACCTCACATCGGGCTAGCAGCAAGCACAGATGACTTTAATAGGTTTGCATTGCAAGTGTGGATAATTTTATTTGATTTAAAAACTATGTTCTAGACCAGTGGTTCTCACACTCTTTGGTCTGAGAATCCTTTCACACTCTTAAAAGTTATTGAGGACCCCAAAGACCTCTTGTTTATTTGAGTTATTTCTATCAATATTTACCATGTTAGAAAAGAAAACATCTTAGCATTACTATGAGAAGACTGACCCCTTCACTTTGAGGACCATTGCTCCATAGTGCAGGAGAAAGAGACAGAAGGACCAGGATAGTATATGCACCAGGATAGTACCACAAAAAAACACTGGAGTCAGAGGACCATGTTCAAACTTGGCTTTGCCTTCTACTGTCTGATCTTGGGAATACAACTGGACCTTACTGGGTCCCAGTTTTCTCACCTGTAAAAATAAGGACTCTGACCTAGATCTCTTCTAAATCTGAGTCCCTGATTCTACAATCCTTTGATGAGGGAGGCAGGATTCACATTATTACAAGTGTAATCTGGGGGGTGCTGGACATGGTTGAAAGAACTTTGATATGATGAGAATTTGAGTGAGCTGTGAGTACTACTGAGTGAATCTGAAATCTGAGAAGAATAAAACTAGTCTTTTAGATAGGTGATAGTGGGGTCTAGAAGCTTGATCCCAAGAAGAAACACAAGATTGCACCTTCCTGCCTTCTTCCCCAAGATGGGAAACTATGGAAGTACAACTTAGCACACACTATCACACTTGATTAGTGTGTTAACTAGTCTTGTTAAACTGCTTTCCTTGTCCCCACCCATTTCTTTTTCATCTTTTGCTATAGAGGATTGATTCTCTGGGTAACGGAACACATTGGTAAATGAAGGTGATATTAAAAGATATCAGAATTAAAAAAAAAAAGAGACTACATATCATGTTCTAGACCAATGGTAGGATGTTTCCTTCCACAAACATTTCCACAGTCCTGTCCACTCCAACATTCCATAAAGTACTCAATCTACACACTATCTTTGTCCCTGCCCACTTTTCCCAACATTATCCTACTCAACCAGTCTTCCTCAACTCTTTCTAACTTTTTTTCATATCCACATATCCAAGAGGATATAAATGTTTTCCTGTAAAAGTACTCTTAGATTCCTTTCCCAGAGACTCCCAGATAACGTGAATGAGGATATTAAGATCTCCTTGATCCCTGCTTTCTTCATTCTCTGGAGCCTAGCCTAATTTCTTAGCTTCTCCAGCCCAGGAACCACATTTTATTCATCAACATAACTCCACTTGCCTCATACAGCTCCTCAAACCTTGAAGAAGAGGATCAATAACTCTGCCTTCCAAGTACTAAAAATCTCTGATATTAATCATTCCACTTCATTTGGCAGAAGAGACTGTTTCTGCTTTTTCTTTAGACAGTGAGGTGGCACCATAGATGGAGCACTGGACCTGTAATCCAGAACACTTAAGTCCAAATCTGCTCTCAGATATGAACGAGCTTGGCTGTGTGATCTTGGTGTGGTCTTGGGCAAGTTGCTTAACTTCTGCCTGCCTCAGTTTCCTCGTCTGCAAAGAAAAATAATAATAGCATCTTCCTTCCAGGGTTGTTGTGAGAACAAAATGGGATAATATTTCTAAAGTTCTTTGCAAACCTTAAAGTGCTTCATTATTATTGTTGTATCTCCAGTACTTAGTTCAGTGTCTGGCACCTAACGCTTGACTAATGCTTTTTGAGTGAATTACTGAATATTCACTTTCAGTCAGGACCTTTACCACTTAGACCCTATAGTAGGAACCAGGAGTGAATACTCAACAAATGTTTTGTGACTTGAACTGGCATTGAATTTCCCGTATAATCTTACTATTATGGTTCTCCTGGTTCTGTCCCTGAATGTGCCAGCGGCTCTGGGCACTGTGGCAAGAACTCCTTCCCACCTGTTCTGCTTTGGTCCCATTCAAGAGACACTCTGGTTTTCTGGGGGCTGGGAGCAGCAGAACCTTTCCTTGTCAATGCTCCCAGGTCTGAAAGAGGTGCTCAGAGCTTTACAACCAGTGAAAATCGTCACCAGCTTCGTAATTCTGGCACAACATGTCTTTGCTTTGAAGTCTGGCTGCTGCCTTTTACAATTCTATTTTTAAAATGTATTAAAGATGTTTAAAAGTGGCAGAGACTTCCAATAAAAGTTGGGCTGCCCCAGAATCAGGATGCTGGTCTCAATTTAAGTGCCTGTTAAATAATAGTCTATCCATGGAAAGAGGGCTCTCAGAGATTGACCAAAAAACTGACTCAACTAAGGCTTATTATACAATTCTTTTTTGAAAAGGCTACAGAGGTTAGCCTTCATTCTATGTATTCTTTTATACATGGCTTTATTCCCTCCCCCAAGACCAACATGAAAGAACAATTACTAGCGCTCTCTCTGACTCTGATATTCCTTTATATTCAGGGATAAGGATAGACTTGTGATTTTGATATGGGGGAATTTTTGGGTGTCCCTTTACCAATGAAAACTGGAGTTTTCTTTGTGACTTACAGTCTTAGAAGTAAGTCAACAGGTATTTGCTAAGCACTTACTTTGTGATGGGTATTGTACTGAGTGATGGGAATTCAAATACTAGAAGAAAGAAATACAGTCCCTACCTTCATGGAGCTTACATTCTAATGAGGAAAAACAACATATAAAAGCATAAAAGAGAGGGATGAGGAGGAGGCAGGAAGAGGAAAAGATATGTGACTTGCAGGGCAGAGGAAGTCAAGGGTGTAGCTTAGGGGAAAAAAGGATTCTTAACCGGCAGTCCATGGACCACATGTGTGTGTATGTGTGCATATGCATGCATATGTGTGTCTGTGTGTGTTGGGGAATAGGGCTCCATTAACTTGGATAGGGAAAAATATACCTTTATTCTCATTAACTTTTAGTTTCCTTTGTATTTTATTTTACCTAGTTAAAAAAAACATTATTCTGCTAAGGGATTCCCTAGGCTTCATCAGGCTGTCAAAGGGGAAGAGAATATGCATTTATTTGGTGCCTACTTATGTGTCGTACATTGTACTTACAAATATTATCTCACTTTATGCCCACTGTGCCATCTAGCTGCTCCAAAGGTGTCCGTGACTCCAAGGTCAAGAACTCTTATCTTAAAAAAGTGCCTAAAGCATTTGCCTAGGATCATATGCCAGCATGCGTATGTGTGGATATACACGGGTATATGTGTGAATATTCAAATGAATATTTATGTGTGTTTATACAATGTATACACATACAAACACACATATATAAATAGACACACACATACCCATCAGAAACAAAACTGACTCAGTAACTTTGTATTTATTTTGCAAGTATTTTCTATTTATATGACTGTAATTGTTGCCTCCTCGGGTAGAATGAAAGCCCCTGGTGGGCAGCTTTTTCTTTGTATTCCTGCCTTATGGCACAGTATCTTATACCTACTACCCCAGTCTTATCCTCTCCCCCTGCCAATCCCTTGACTCCACACTCCTACTATACCTGGTCAACCCGCATATGGGTTGAACTGAGTTGAAACAAAGCAATATATGTTAATGGGGCTTCTGAGTCATTCATACTTGAATAAACACATCAGGGATAAAAGCAAATCACAACTGATATTATTCCAAATTCCCTAGCTCTTGTCCCCTAATAGCTACAGTTGTGGCTCCCTAGCCTCCAAGTCTCTGGTTAATCCTTTGACAATATTTATCATACATCTACTCTACGTTGACTTTACTAGGTTTTACAAGGGAACAAAAAAACATTTAAAGACTTAGAGATGAACAAGACATCAGAAAACTACTTCCACACTCATTTTGTAGATGAAGAAATAGCTCTGACTGAACCAAGGAGTATTATCCAGTTTTTCTTTGAGAAGACTTTAGAGGTCAGTCTATCTTCTATCTATTCTTCTATACATTGCTTTATTCCTGGAGACCAACAATTGTTAGCACTCTCTCTCCCTTGCTAAAGGTTATATTAGGAGTAAGTAGCAGAGGCAAGATTCAAATCCTATACCTCTAACAGCAGAGTTGGTATTCCTTCTGTTACATTACATGATCTCTTATGAATGACCCAGAGACAAAAATGAAATCAATTTTGTACAGATGGACTTGTGATTTTATCAGTGTAGAGAACTCCTGGTGTGGAAAATTCCTCTACCAACAAAGACCTGTAACTTACAGTTTTAAGAGTTGACTGGGTCACTTAGAAGTTAAGTGAATCACACAGCCAGTATAAATCAGAGGCAAGATTTGAATCTAAGTCTTCCTGACTCAGAAAGCATTATTTCATACACTATTTCTCAGTAAATGTTTTTAGGGTTCCTTCTCCCACATGTGTACATTGTAGCCTCTATCAAAAGCCAACACTGGTGCCTCATCAGGACATGAATTGGGACCCTAGACTGCCAAAGGCTAGACCAGTGGATTGCAAACTAACAGCTCTGCAAAGCTGGAAAGACTTTGAATAAATGTCCAGTGATGAGTTCAATTCTTGTTATATGAGTATGAATCTAGCCAAATTTGGAGAAGCAGATTGGTTGCATGGTGATGAATTTTTCAACAGTATCAGTTTTCAAGGTTTCTGAGTCATAAGAGTGACTCAGTTCAATATAGTTCCCTACAACAATAATGAGCCCATTTTAAGCCTAAGGACAATTTAATGGCTCTGCAGGTCCCCGTGGTTCCCTTCTCAAGTGACATCAAAAGAGATAATATTTGAGCACTTATTTAGCACAGGGCCTGGAATATAGTGGTGGTATATAAATGCTTATTTCTTTCCTTAAGATTTTTTTTTTCTGCTGCTTTAGAGAGTTTATATTACATGAAAAGTTAGGAGTGCAGGCACTATCCCTTTGAGCCCCCAGCTATGAAAATGCCTAACACAGGAACAAATTTGGTTTTCTGACTCAGTTTCCACTTACATTTATCCCTTGCTTTAGGGAGTTTATATTACATAAAAACTTATGAGTACAATCACTATCACTTTGAAACCTCAGTTATGAAAATTCTTAAAACATAGGCATAAATTTGGCTCTCTGATTCAATTTCCACTTATATTTATCTCTAGCTAACCACAGATCTCTTCATGGTTGAGCTAAAATAAGGTTACCAGAAAAATTTGGGTAAAGAAGCATCAGAATATTTTACGGCATGTGTTAACAGACACACAATGTGAAGGAAAGTTGGGAAAAGAGCAAACCATTTCTGAGAACTTCCTTCGGTCTTTGTAGAGGAGGGTACCACTGATAGCATTAGCCCAAGACTTCTGCTCCAAGATGATGCTAGGGAGGGTGACCCTCCTCAGTCTCTTCTTTCTCCGTCACAGCTCAATCCTACTTTTTCTTTCTTTTTTTCTGGTTGCTACTGAGTTATCAATTCTTCCAGAGGAAGATGTTGCTTTCCCTCACCTTTCTTCTCTACTGCCAGACCTTCTGATCTACTCAGGGTTCTGAACTGTCTCCTACACTTACTTAGTCTCTTTAGGGTAAGACCAAATCCCTCACCCAATCAGATCAGATTTCCTGTTGCACTTGGTTGAAATGTCTTTGACTGATTGAAGGTGGCCAGGTCTTGTGCACACCTGTTTCACATTGTTTGACTCAATCAAGCAGTCTTCTCACCTGACAAAGTTAATCACTTATAAATGGGATGGAGTAATCAATGCACTCCCACCCTTACGAAAGCATTTATTAAACACTTATCAGGTGCCAGATACTGAGATACAAAAACAAAATTGAAATAGCCCCTGCCCTCAAGAAACTCATATTCTTCCAAGGGTAAAACAACATGTACACAGAGAAGTCCATACAAGATAATTTCTGGGGTTGGTAGAAGCACTAACATCTGAAAGAATTAGGAGTGGCCTTTTGAAGGAGATAATGCTTGAATTAAGCCTTAAGAAATCCAGCTATTCTGGGGTTTTGGATGGGATGGACAGTCACAGAGGTGGGAGATGAAATATGTAAAGATAGGGGTATGCTGATTAATGTTTAACAGCTGACTTTTTGGAAAGAAAAATGTATGTGTGACATGTTTTTCAGTCTAATTCACATTTTCCCATAAATTTTGTAAATCTAGCCAATTAGAAAAATAAAAAAAAAATCAAGCCCTAACTTGTAGCATTTGTCTATTTCTGAGGTATAAATGATCACACTTAAAATTTAACAAGATGTTCACTTGAACCATTTTGAACTGATTCCAGAGTGTAAAAGGGGCATCATATAGGCAGTTTGATTAGACTGTAGAATCTACTTGGGGGTGTAATGTAAAGTTAGTCTAGAAGGAAGTTGGAGTCAGATTAGGAAGGGCTTTAAATGCCAAGCAAAAGAATTACAATCTGCCTTAGCAGACGGAGCACATACACCAAGAAATCACAGATTCTTTAACTACTGAAGTGTTAGAATGAATTTTATAGATACTTAAAAGGAAAATATTAATACTGTGCAAATAGAGAGCAACATCCAGATGGTTGGCACTGTCTAGACAAAATATTTGGATGACTGATTGAATTCCTTACTTTCATTCATATGTTTTAGCATTGGGCAGATGCAGCTCAAGTGCCACCAATTTTTCCTTTGTGACATTTCCCTACAATCATTCTCTTCTTCCCTAATCATCCCTCCTTTCTTAAACTTGCTGGAAGGATGTAGTGACCCTCCTCCCTGCCAAAGTTAGTCCCTTGATCCTAGACCTCCTATGTCCCCTGGGACCTTGCCCCATTAATCATCCTTTCCCTTTCTCTGTCATGTATCTTGGGATCACGGGGTCACAGACTTAGAACCTTGGAGATAACCCACTTTGATTTCCTCACTTTATAGAGGAGGAAAATGAGATCCAGAGAGCTTCAGTGACTTGATCAAGGTCATGCAGATAATAAGCAGTGGTTGATTTTGAATACATGGCCTCTGCATCAAGAGGCAGAGTTCTTTTCACTTTGCTATGCCTTCAATTTCTTCCCTTTTGTTACTTCCCATCCCTCCAATGTACAAACATATTTAAGTTTCACCTACCATGAAAAAAACCTTCCTTTGATTCTGATACCCAAAAAATATCCCTCCCTCCCTCTATCTCTCTCTGTTTCTCCCTCTGTCTCTCTGTCTCTGTCTCTCTTTCTCTCTGTCTCTGTCTCCCTCTCCCTATTCATTGCTGAACTTCTAAAAAAAATCTATATACCCACTGCTGCTAACTTCAAGAAAAAAAAGACTGTGGCAGGGTGTAGAAAGCACTGGATTTGGAATCAAGAAACCTTATTCTAATCCCAGGTCCACCACTTACCATCTTGGTGACCTCAGGTAGATGACTTCATTCCTCTAGACCAGAGGTTCCCAGACTTACTTGGTTTACTGCTCCCTTTTCAAAAAAATTACTCAGTGTCCTCCCTGGAAATCTACTTTCTTTAACCCTTTAATGGCTTTTTTTTAGAAATGTGCTTTATTTCAGAAAATACATGAAATGTATTTTTTAAATTACATTTTAATATAATAATATAATATCTATAATATCTATATATAATATAATAATATCTATAATCTATAATAACAATAATAATAAAATTTAATAATTCATTGTAAATTTGTGGGGTTTATGCTGCATCAAAATTTTGATGACTCAATATTGTGTAATGTAACTATATAGTATAGTATTGTAAACAAGTCATTACATGCACATATTCCTACCAATGCATGCTGGATTTCCTGACAATGTGCGACATACTTGCCTGCCAACACTTTCTTGTTAAGACCTATCAGCGGACTTGAACATTGTTAGGTTATAACTTACATTTTGTGTGTTTATTTGGAAAAAATGTAATCAATGCTACTTTAACTCTGTTGCACAAGAGATGAAACATGTAGGAATGTTCTTTAAAAATTTTATCTTCTTTCCTTATGCTTCCATCACCCCCTTATTTTTATTCAATGCCTCCCATTTGCACCCGAAGCTACTACTGCCCCCACCCCCATCATTATATCTTCTTCAGGAGGTGGTATTGCCGTTTTGGGAACCTCTGCCTAGACCTTAGTTTCTCCATTTACATAACAAGAGAAATGAACTAGATGATTTCTAGTACCCTTTTTGGCTCTACTAACCATTTCTTCATTCTTCAGCCTTTTCTATCTGCCTTCATTTCTCACCAGGTTGTACCCCTCTAGATTTCTCCTTCAGATTGTGAATTCCCTGAAGGTTGGAATAATCTTTTGCCTCTTTTTGTATCCCCAGCAGTTAGTACAGTGCCTGTCATATAGTAGGCACTTTACAAATGTGTATTGACTAACTTCTCCAGTAATCTTTTTATCCTGGAAGATCATTTCAGCCCTGGAACTCATCTTGGAAGTACTCTCTGCCCTAGAGTCCTCTAATTAGAGGGTAGAGGACTTCCCTTAATACTTCTGTTTAAGAAAGGAACCCCAATCAACCTTTTCTTCATTTCTTATTGGGCTACACTCCTCTGAACTTCTCCATTGTGTCCCCTGACTCTATCCCTAAGTGCCTCAATACCATATATGCTCTTCCTTCCCTTCTCAGCTTCTCTTTGGGTGTTGTCTTCCCCATTAGAATGTAAACTTCTTGAAGGTAACAACTATCTTTTTGCTTTCAAATATTTGTGTTATCTACACTTAGCACAGTACCTAGCACATAGTAAATATTTAACACATGCTTCTTTTTTTGTTCCTTAGTTTTCTTTTTTTAATTTCCAAGCATTCTTATTTAAAGTTTTGAGTTCCAAATTCTATCCCCCCTTATCCATCTTCTCCTTTCCCCTCCCTTAGAGAGTAAGCAATCAGATATAGGTTATACGTGTGCAATTATGTAAAATATTTCCATATTAGTCAATTTGTACAAGAATAAAAGAAAAAAATGAAAGAATGAAAAATAGCATCTTCAGTATGTATTTAAATAATATCAGTTCTTTCTCTGGAGGCAGATAATATGCTTCATCATTAGTTGTTTGAGATTGTCTTGGATCATTGTATTGCTGAGAATAGCTAAGTCATTCACAATTCTTCATTGAATGATATTGCTGTTACTGTGTACAACATTCCCCTTCTTCTGTTCACTTCACTATGCATCAGTTCATGTAAGTTTTTACAGGATTTTTTGGAAATCATGCTGCTTGTCATTTCTCATAGCACAATAATATTCTATTATAATCATATACCACAGCTTGTCTAGCCATTCCTTGATTGATGGGCATTCCTTTGATTTTCAATTCTTAGCTACCACAAAAAGCTGCTATAAATATTTTTGTACAAATATATCTTTTTCCCTTTTTTGTAATGTCTTTGAAATATAGACCTTGCAATGGCATTGCTGGATCAAAGGATGTACAGTTTTATAGGCCTTTGGGTATAGCTCCAAATTGCTCTCCAGAATAAATGGATCAGTTCACAACCCCACCAACAATGCATTAGTGGCCCAGATTTCTAGTATCCCCTCCGACATCCAACATTTTCCTTTTTTTGTCGTATTAGCCAATACGTAGTACCTCAGAGTTGTTTTAATTTGCATTTCTCTAATCAATAAACACATTCTTTTTGACTGACTGACATACAAAAACTTTCTTTTATCTCCTATGTCTAATCTGCTGACAAGTCCTTTTAACATCTCTCATATATTCCTATTTCTCTTTTCTACTACCACTACCACCCTAGTGCAAGCTCTTCATCACTTTATGCCTGACTATTATAATATTTCTTTTTTTGGTTCCCTTGTCTCAAGCCTCTCCCCACTTCCCATTCCTCCAATCCATCTTCCACTCAGTTATCAAATTGACTTTCCTAAAGCATAGGTCTGACCACGTCAATAAGCTCAGTGGCTACCTATCACCTCCAGGATGAAATATAAAAGCCTCAAAGTTTGGCATTTAAAACCTTTCACAACCCAGCCCCATCCCACTTGTCCAGTTTTCTCATACCTCTTTGCCCCCCAGCCCCCTCTCTGCTCCAATATACTCTGCAGTCCAATGTCATTGGTCTCCTAGCTGCTCCTTGCAAAAGACACTGCATTATCTCTTGACTCTGGGCATTTTCACCGATTGCCTTCATGTATGTATTTCTCTCCTTTCTCACCTCCACCTCCTGACTTTCTGGGTTCCTTCAAGTTCCAGTCAAAATGCAACTGCCTGAAAGAAACTTTACCTGAATTGGAAAAAAATTACAGCAAATTTCTCTGATAAAAGTATCATTTTTCAAATATATAGGGAACTGAGCTAATTTTTTTTAAAAGAGCCATTCCCCAGTTGATAAATGATCAAAGGCTACGAACAGACAGTTTTCAGAAGAAGAAACCAAGATTATCAATGGTCACATGAAAAATACTCTGAATCACTACTAATAAGAGAAATACATATTATAACAACTCTGAGATACCAATTCACACCTATCAGATTGGTTAACATGTTAGAAAAGGAAAATGACAAATGCTGTAGGGGATATAGAAAAATTGGGACAGTAATATGCTATTGGTGGTGGAGTTGTGAACTGATCCAACCATTCTGGAGAATAATTTGGAACTATTCCCAAAGGGCTATAAAACTATTTCTTACCCTTTGTCTCAGCAATACCACTATTAGATCTGTATCCCAATGAATCAAAGAAAAGGGGAAAAGGACCTGTTTGTACAAAAATATTTACTGCAGATCTTTTTGTGGTAGCAAAGAATTGAAAATTGAGGGGATGGCCATCAGTTGGATATATGATTGTGATGGAATACTCCTGTGTTATAAGAAATAACAGAGGGAGTCAGATGACTCAGTGAATAGAGTGCTAGGCCTAGAGTCAGGAAGACCTAGGTGCTCAAATCTGGTCCTAGGCACCTACTAGCTGTGTGACCTTGGACAAGTCACTTAACCTCTGTTTTCCTTAATCTGCTAGAGAAGGAAGTGAAAAACCACTCCAGTATCTTTGTTAAGAAAACCCTATGGACAATATGGTCCATGAGGTCACACAGAGTTGGACATGACTGCACAACTGAACAACAACAACAGAATAAGAAAGCATGAATAGAATGTTTTCAGAAAAACCTAGGAAGACTTAGATGAACTGCTGAAAAGGGAAGAGAGCAGGACCAAGGGAACATTGTACACAATAATAGCAATAGCGTAAGAATGATCAGCTATGAAAGACTTATCCACTCTGTTCAAGACAATAATCCAAGCCAATTCCAAAGGCCTGTTATGAAAAATGCTATCTACTTACAAAGAGAGAACTGATGAACTCTAAATGAAGACTGAAACATTCTTTAAAAAAATCTTTATTGTAATTATTTTATTTCATTTTTGTTTTCTTTTACAACATGGCTAATCTGGAAAAATGTTTTGCCATGACTTTACATGAATAATTGATATAAATTGCTTAGGGAGGGAGAGAATTTAGAACTCGAAATTTTAAGAAATTGTTTAAAAATTTACATGTAATTTAGAAATATTAAATAGAATAAATGATAATTTTAAGAGAAACTTTTCCTGATTCCCCCTTAATTTGTGCCTTCTCTATTGATTATCTCCAAGTTATCCTGCATATATTGTTCACACGTAGTTGGGTTTTTTTCTATTTTATTTTCAACAGCCTGTTGGCTCCTTCAGAGCAGGGACTAGATTTTTTGTTTTTGGGGGGTATTTTTCACCTTTCTTTGTGTTTCCAAGGCTTAGCACTTAATAAATACTTGTTGACTGACTCTTCCCTTTCCCCCGTATTATCCATAGATATCTGTGGGATCCAGAAAAAGTAGCAAATTGAGCTGGAGGCATGCAGTGTAAGGGAAAAGAATACAATGACCTAAATAATCTAGAACCTTGAATAATTTCATTTGAGTATAGACTCCTTGAGGTCAAGGACTCTTTCATTATTGTTTTTAGATCTCCAGTGCCTCCTATATACATAGTAGGTGCTTAATATAAACTTTTTGGTTTGATTAAGAATTGACACATAATCAAGGGTCAGTTGCATGTAAGAAATCACAGCAGGTTACGTCCCTTTTGGAACCAACTCCACCTAGTCAATCTTAACAACAGTTCTTTAGCCTAACCATGGCACTAGGAAATGTTCAGTTGAGAGTAGAATTAGGCAACTATATGGATCAGTACTGAATATGATGGGATTGACATGCCATGTCGATGGCAAATTCTTTCATTAAAATGGTTCACGAGTATGGGTGACTATAAATAGTTTGGGCACTATTTGTAAAATGTAACAGAATAAACTAATCTAACTCATATTTCATAAGTCCCCCTTTTATAGGTCTGTGTCTCAGGTTTGACAGTTCCTTAGATCAAGGACTGCACTAGTTTGGGGGTGCCTGGCTGGGGAGGTTGTATTATATTAATTTTAGTCCTGTTTTGCTCTGTGTGATTTTATGTACCAATAAAAACCCACGTAGACTGAATGCAAGGTCAGTAGTAACCCCCTGATGCTGAGCAGTAGGGGAACTCTTGCATTAATGTATTATTTCAGTGGGATCCCCAAACTCTAGAACCTCCTCAGTCTCAGAATTGGAGTATCAGCATTTCATGGCATTAAAAGAATAAATTCCCGCTAGAGAGTAGTGATAGAGAAGCCCAGCAAAAGATGATTGAACTGGCTGAACTGGTGTTATACCATTAAACAACTAGGATTGCTAACCATCAAGAGTTCAATTTCAGAGCTTCACTCAAGGTTCAGAAGACATTTAATAATAAGGTTTTAAAAGTATTTGATACGTGTTATTTCATTTGATCCTCATAACAGTTCTGTTTGGTAGGTGCTATTATATTATTTCCGTGTCACAGATTAGAAGAAAGGTTAAGTGATCCCTTAGAGTTCTTGCTTAGGACCACATAGTTGGTAAGCAACTGAAGCAGACTTTGAACTCAAGCCTTCCTGACTCCAAGCTCAGTGTTCCTTCATATATATCACCAACTAGAAACTTTTGCTTAGTTGTATTATTTTTAATTCAAAAAGTAGCCTGTTGATTTTGTCTAATAGGTTTTTCAGAGGTATACAATCACTTCATGCCTCATTTCTGAGCAAAATGTACAGTTGGGTACCATGAGCATGCTCTATTTATTTCATTTATGCAATAGAATTTATTAAATCCTTGCTATGGAAAGATGATGTACTCGACATTGGAGGAGATCAAAAGACAAATGAGGTTTGTTCCTTAGTTCACCAGAACTCCTTAAAATTTATGTATACACACACACATACACATATACATATATATGCATAATAGAAAACTATGCAGATGAAAAATGGTAAATTCAGTCCATCATCCAGATACCCTTTCTACTCA
>CM053588.1:238079234-238122048 GCA_028646515.1 Pseudochirops corinnae | reverse complement strand
AAACCCTCCTTACTTAATCATTCAGTCATCTCACAGTACAATAATCAATCTTCCACTCATGGGGCAATCATAGATTAACTTAATCAGTCACTTATCAACAATCAGTCACTAAGTATCATTAATCACTAAATACAATCATTAGAAAATTACACAAACCCTCCACCCCTTGATGTCTAGTAAACTTCAATTTTATCAAGCATCCAAGGGGAGGCTTTTTCTTCATCTTGACTTGGGGTGGTCTCTCAGATTCCCTGGATCCCCTTCCATGGTCCCTGCTCCTACCTGAATTCACTAAACAGTCACCTGGATTCAGAGGCAGGCAGCTCCCAGGTTCTTGTCCAGTCCTCCAGATAGTTCTTGTTACACACTGAAGTTCACAGGGTGTACTTATCTCAAAACCTTCACAACTTCTGTTGCCAGGAACTCAAGAATCAACCAAGCCACAAACAAACACAGTCTTAGCATCCTGGTCATGTTTCTTCAGTCCTCCAGCAGTTCAGCTGGCCCTAGGACCCAGAAGGAATCTCAGCCTTCCAAGTGGCCTTCCAGGCAGCCCTCTCAGCCTTCCAGGTGGCCCTCCAGGCGGCAGCAGCTACAGCCTTCATCAGATTCTGATCTCTTAGAAAACTCCAACTCAGTTCTCAGTCCAGCAGGCCCAGCTCCCAGATGCTGGGACAATCCTGCTCCCTCTACCAGGAGCCACCAGGAGGAAAACTCCTGATTCTGTCTCTCTGTCTCTAGAACTCTTCTTAATATACACACACTGGCCTCCTGTCTCAGCCAACCCCCTCCTGCCAGTCAGCAACAGGAGATGGAGTTCATGCCCTCTGTCTCTTTCACACAGGAGACAGAGTTCACACTCTCTGCCTCTTTCACAGAAGTACTTAGCCCTTAGTTACTAAGGACCAAGTACCTGCTAAATTAATTATTGTTACATCTACTGATCTATTATTCTAAGCTTGTAGTAGTACAGATCTTAGATTAATACTTAGCTTAATTTAGTTTCCCTGAAGCAACACAAATAAATAAATAAACACACAAACACATCAATAAATCACAAGTCAAAATACATGACCCAGGGACAGAAACATCTTAAAAAAGGAAGCAATGTGAGAAACTTGAAGTGTGTACCTCCAAAATAATTTCTATTTCTAAAGTGCTTTGAGCTTAACAAAGCAATTTAATTACATCTCTATAAGACTGTACAAGTATCATCTCTATTTGCTATATTAGGAAATCAAGGCTTAATGAATAAAGTTATTTGTCCAGAGTCACATAACTAGTAAGATCTAGTCTTACTAGCTATGATGCTTACCAGTTATGTGATATAACTAATCAGCTCTCTTCAGAGACTAAGTCTGGCACTCTTCTGTGATACACCACACTTTCCCTCAAAAATGATAAAATAAATGTCTTGATCTTAAATAATCAAGTTATCATTTCATAGAAGTAGTCTGTGCTTAGGCAGCACAATGAATAGAGCACTAGGCCTGGAGTCAGGGAGAGCTGAGTTCAAATGCAGCCTCAGATGCATTTCCACAATTGATAGGCATGCCTTTAGTTTCCAGGGGTTTTTTGCCACCATAAAAAAGAACTACCATAAATGTTTTTGTATACCTTTTTCTACTTCTTTTATCTATTTTGATTATAGGCCTAGCTGTGGTATAGTAAGGTTAAAAGACATGCACTGTTTAGGAACTTTTTGCGTAGAATTCTAAATTTCTTTCTAGAATGGTTGTACAGTTGCAGATCTACCTGCAGAGCACCAATGTGTCTGTTTTCCCTCCAGCATTTGTCATTTTCATTTTCTGTCATCTTTACCAATCTGATAGGTATGAGGTAGAGTCTCAGAACTGCATTAATTTTCATTTATTTATTAGCTACAACACTTTTAATATAGCTTTCTTGAGAACTGACTACTTATATTGTTAGATTATTTATCAGTTGGAGAATGGCTCTTACATATATTGGAAATAATTTATCAGATAAATTTCCTTCAAATGTTTTCTCAATTAATTGTTTCTCTCTTAATCTTGGCTTTTTTTGATTTATGCAAAATCTTTTTATTTTTATGTAATCAAAATGATCATTTTATCTTTTCTGATATTTTCTATCTCTGTTTGGTCAAGAACTTTTCTTCTATCCATAGATCTAACAGTTGATTTTTTTTCCATATTTCTCTAATTTGTTTATGATAAAACCTTTTATATACAGATTACATGGCTATTTGGAGTGTCTATTGTTATAAAGTGTGAGACATTGGTTTAAATTTAATTTCTTCCATACTGATGAATAATTTTCTCAGTTTTTATCAAATATTGAATCCTTATCCCAGTAGTTAGGGACTTTGGGGTTATCAACACTGGGGCTGGTACTAAAGTACTAGACCCATTTACTTCTATATGTTGTATATTTAAGCTGTGCCATTGTTTGATCTCTCTATTTTTAACTAGTACCAAATTGTTTTGAGAATCACTGCTTCCTAGTATGGACTGATGACTGGTAGTGCTGACCCTTTTGTTCCAATGGCATTTTTATGATTTCCCTTGAGATTCTTCCCTAGGATTTTTTTTTTTTATAAAGCAATCCTTTGGTAGTTGACTGAATAAATTAATTTAGGTAGTATTATCATTTTTCACATTAACTTATCCTGCCCATGAGCAATTAATACTTTTCCCATCATTTAGCTCTGTCTTTATTTGTATGAACAGTAGCTTGTAGTTATTAAAATTCTTTTGGGTATCTTGGTGGCTAGACTCCCAAATATCTTATTCATTCTGTAATTATTTTAAATGGATTTTTCTTTTCTATCTTTTCCTGATGAGTTCTGTTAGTATAAGGTAAAAATGCTGATGATTTGTTTGTATTTATTTTATGTTCCGAAAGTTTGCTAAAGTTAATTGTATTAATTTGTTTTTAGTTGGCTTTAAAAGATCTTGAAGATCTTATAAAGTGATCATTTTATTTTTTCTTTACCTGTTTATTCCCTTAATTTATTTTTCTTGTCTTATAGCTATGGCCTGCGTTCTTAGTACTATGTTAAGTTGTGTTTGCCCTTTGTTTTCTAAGAGGACCATGGCATTAGGGAAATGATAACATGACTTGCAGTTGGCTTTGATTTGAGTGAGAGAGGGCTGTACGAGGTCACCAGCCTTACTTTCTCCTCCAGAGCCATCTGGGTCCAGTGGCCAGATATTCATAAGGATCACTGGAGATGACCCAGGATGCAATGGGAGATCCTGGCCCTTTTAGGCTAACGGCTTTTCAGATTCTCACTTAAGGTTAGGTAAAGCCCATTCAGTGAATAGGTCTCTTTAAGAACTGAATCAAGGGATAGATCCTTTAATTAGAAAAAAAGAAAAAAAAATCAATATGGGTGAAGTAAAAGTGAAGATAATGGACATTATTTTTCATTCCTGACTTCACTCGAAAGGATTATGCTATAATACTATACTATACTATAATGTAATATAACATAATATAAATCTGTATATACACATTTCTCTACTTATCTCATGCAGCAAATAAGTATCACATTGGTATCTCAAAACAATATTTGTTATAATTTTAACAATAAATTTAATAATTCCCTTGATAACCTATGTAAGCCTAGACAGAATCCAAATGGAATCTTAATTTTTGTTTTTCTTTGTTTTAAAAGTCAAATTGGGATGGAAAACTAGTGATGTCCTGATGATTGGGAACAAGTGTGTAGCTCACATTCATATAGCATCTTAACACTGGCAAAGTTCTTTCCTCAAAACAACCAGAGCTATAACTAACAATTTTGCACATGGGGTAAGTTAGAAGAGGAAATTGTGGCTCTGACTCACCTGCAGTGATACTGAAGGAGGAGCGATGGTAGGGAGAGCAATGGAAAGAAGTCTCTTCCAATGTTAGTTTTCACCCTAGGACAAAGTCCCACGTTTTAGTTCTCACAATAGCTTTTTGAGGTAGATGGTATAAAGTATTATTATCCCTATTTTATAAAAGAAGAAAATCAGACATAGAAATTACGGGACTTGTCCAAGGTCCACATAGTTCATGTTATAGCTCTTTAACATCTGAATTCCAATTAACCTAACCCAAAGTCACACAGTCACTTAATGTGGGAACCTAATTCTCCTGACTTTCAGTCCATTTCTCAAGGCAAGATCACACACAGGTCTAGAGAGCCAAAAATTTCAGGCCTTAATTGTATTAGAGGCAAGTGAAAATTTGGTCCCCATTGAGAACGGTACTTAGCATCTTACTTGATTGCTACTAAGTATTGCCATCACCAATCATGCATTAAATATTAACAGAACAGTGTTCCTGTAGCATGGATCTTGTATTTTGAAGGCCTAGTGTAGGAATTTAATAAATATTTTTGGATTGAATAATCCTCCCTGAGTTGAACCATAGGCAAAGAGATGAAAAATCCTTCTCTTTCATCAACTGTTATGTTTTCATTTCTGTTTTTTAGTATTTTATTTTTTTCAATGACATGTAAAAACAATTTTAACATTCACTTTTTACAGTTATGAGTTCTAAAATCTTTCTTTTCCTTCCTCCCTTCAACCTTTACTGTGATGACATGCAATTTTATAAAGGTTATACATGTGCAATCATGCGAAACATATTTTTGTATTAGTCATGGTATGAAAGAAAACACAGACTTCCCCGCTGTCTCACATGCACACACTCGCACACACACACACACACACACACACACACACACATACACATACACAGATTCCATCAGTTCTTTCTCTGGAGGTGGATAGCATTTATTATCATCATAAGTCCTTCAGAATTACCTCGGATCTTTGTATTGAGAATAGGGACAGCATTTACAATTGACTATTGGACAGTATTGCTGTTACTGTATACAATGTTCTTCTGGTTCTGGTCACTTCACTCTGCATCAGTTCTTGCAAGTCTTTCCTGCTCATCATTTCTTATAGCACAATAGAATTCCATCACAATCATATACCATAACTTGTTCAGCCATTCCCCAATTGATGGCCATACCCTTAATTTCCAATTCTTTGCCACCACTAAAAGAGCTGCTATGAATATTTTTGCACTTATGGTTCCTTTTCCTTTTTTTTTTTTTTTTTTTTGGTTAAATCTCTTTGGGATACAGACCTAGCAATAATGTTGCTGGATTAAAAGATATCTACAGTTTTATAGCCCTTTTGGCATAGTTCCAAATTGCCCTCCAGAATGGTTGCATCAGTTCAGAACTACAACAACAGTGCATTAGTGTCCTAATTTTCCCATATACTCTCAAACATTTGTCATTTTCCTTTTATGTCATATTAGTCAATCTCATAGGTGTGAGGTGGTACATTAGAGTTGTCTTAACCTGCATTTCTTTAGTCAATAGTGATTTAGAGCATTTATTTATGACTATAGATAGCATTGATTACTTTGTTTGAAAAATGCCTGTGAAAAATGCCTGTTCATATCCGTTGCCTATCAATTTGATAGTAACTCATCTTCTTAAAAACGTGACTCACTTGAGAAATGAGGACTCTATCAGAGAAACCTGATGTAAATTCCACTCCCCATTTCAGTTTTTTTCTTTCCTTCTGGTCTTGGTTGCATTTTGTTTTGTGCAAACCCTCCTTAATTTAATGTAATCAAAATTGTCCATTTTACATCCCGTAATGCTCTCTATCTCTTGTTGTGTTGTAAATTATTCACTTATCCATAGATCTTATAGATAAACTATGCTGTGCTGACCTAATTTGTTTATGATAACTTTATGTTTAAAGCATGTAACCGTTTTGATCTTATCTTTATATATGGTGTGAGATGTTAGTCTATGCCTAGTTTCTATCAAACTGCTTTCCAATTTTCCCAGAAGTTTTTGTCAAATAATAAGTTCTTGTCCTTAAAGCTGGGATCATTGTTTTTGTCAAACACTCTCTCTCTCTCTCTCTGTATATATATATATATATGTATATGTATGTATGTATGTATTAGTCTTCCAGATGAATTTTGTTAACATTTTTTCTAACTCTATATAATAATTTTTGATAATTTGATTAGTATGACATTGTATAAGTAAATTAATTTAGGTATAATTGTCATTTTTATTATATTGGCTTGGTCTATCCATGAGCAATTAATATTTTGCCAATTTTTTAGACCTGACTTTATTTGTAAAAAAAACCTGTAAATTTTGTAAATTGTAAAAATTTGTAACAATTTTGTAATTGTGTTCATATGGTTCCTGGATTTGTCTTGGCACATTGTTTCTCAAGTATTTTATATTGTCTACGATTATGTTAAATGGAATTTCTCTTTCTATCTCTTGGTACCAGACTTTGTTGGTAATATAGAGAGATGTTTATGATTTATGTGGGTCATTCCTAGTTTTAAGCATTCTTTCTTTGGTCTATCCATTTCTACAAGTTTGAGACTTTCTGATCAGCTTCAGGGGACATGGGAGGGATAATTTTCAAAAACATGGATTTTGAGGAGAAATTTGAAAGATCAAAGATGGCAGTGATCTAAAAGGGGTTTTATAAAAGATGGTTTCAGAAAATTCTAAGTCATAAATACCTAAGTCAATAGATATATAGAGAACCACACAACCAAGATAATGGCAAGAGTATGTCCTTTGAAAGCAGGAGTGTTCCAGATTCTCATCTACAAGGTAAAGTTTTGGAATCTGCTCCTTTGTTATCTCATAGGGATACCGAAAGAAACCATTAAGAAAGGAGTGTGAATGGTTTTGATCTTCTTGGGGCAGATTAGTAAATGAATTGAATTATATGTTTTGAATTACATTTTAAAAATAAGCATAACATTTACTAAGTAGAAAGAAAAAGAAGGAATAATAAAAATATGGCGAACAACCTATCAACCTGGGTCACAGTTTACCACAAATGCACACGACTTCCATATGGGAGAGTGGACACACTTAGAAAATTTTGCGCATCAGTAAGTTTAGGGAAACTGGATTGTAGAATTGGATGTTGGTGACATTGTTTCATTTATATCTAGAACACTATGCAAACTTGATGATAAAAGCTAATAATGAAGAATTCATTTGCTCATTTCTTTCCAGCCAGAGTTAACAATCAGATTTATGTTAAAAAAGCTAGCTTTGATTTTGTTTGGAGAAAATGTTTCCAATACCTCTCAGAGGGATTGAAGAGTTACCAATCCAAAGCCAGTCAAATGGCCCTTTCAGGGGTTTCCTTCCTTCTTTATATGCTATGCTGAAGGTAGAGAGTATCAGAGATTCCTGTCAGTTGTACTTAATGCAACGAATATGCGAGATTGGGCAGCCTAACTGAAAGAAAAACACGCACACTCACACAAAACAATGTAGAAGGAAATTCTTTGAACTGTTGCATGTTTACCGTGGAGAATCTGCTACTGTATACTGTTCTTCAGTGTTCGATATCCGCATGCAATCTTCCCAGCCTGTATGGGCAATCATACCACTTCATTGTCCAGTGCTATCATTACAATATTGTTATCATCTGAGCTTGAGTCTGACACTTTCTCTAAGACCTTTCAAATAACCCCTTTACTAGGCTTCAGTACCAAACCATTCAGGGCAAATCTCTGCTTTGTGCTTGTCAGCCTTAATAGACTGGATGTCACTTCAGCCTGTAAAAAGTGCCCGCTCTTCAGCTGTCAGTCAGTCCTGGCGGTGTCAGCTGAGAGCGTGGCTGGAGCTAGCTGGATTAGAGGGTAGTTACCACAGCTGTCAGATTACTGACAACCTGACACCCACATTCCCAACTTCCTTTTGCTTTCCATCTAGCTCTCTGGACCTTTCTCTTAAGGTGGATCCCTCTGTTGGAATCAGATTGAAACTTCCAAAGCAACCTGAGAAGTTGGACTCTTCTCTATGTGTGTGGTTTTCGTTCTTCTATTTTTTTGGGGGGTGGGTGGGATGGGAATGCTGCAAAGTTTCTCACCTGTTGAGATAGCTTTGATCTCAGCAAACGTTTTAAGTGAAAATAGAGAGGTTTCACTATGCTCTCATTCTTTGTATAATGAATTGATTTAAAAGGCATGTATGTCACCAGACTGAAGGTATAAAAAGGATAGAAGACCTTAATTCACAAATATTTCTTTTTTTTCTTTCTCTTATTTCGACCTCTCCCCCTTTCTGTATTATTTTGCTGTAGCGAAGAACTCAAAACTCAGTTATACCACCCAAATGGGTATATGTAAATACTTATAATCTACATATATGCATTCTAGAAGCCAATCAATTGATGTCCAAATGACAAATTAGCAAATTGATAACTGTTTACACTTCTCAAAGTAATTGGTTAAAGAAATGTTTTTGCTTTGTTTACTTATGGACAATTAACAGTGAAAATATTCTTGCATTTCAAAAGTATGTTTGAATTTCAAAGTCTTACATTTTCAAGCCAGAGACAAGACTCAGTCAACACTTTCATTTTTTCAAAGTAATAAAGCAGAATGCTTTTTGTTAAATAAGCAATTATCTTTAAGAAGAGAGATATAAACTTAAGTACAATTTTGGCTTGATTGGATTGTTCCTTCTTGTTTCTGATCCTACCTACTTGGCATTGTTTTCACATATGTATATGGATTTCAGAGTATGGTGTATAGGCACAGATGCATATATACACCATCCTGAATTGATAAGATAAAGAGAATTTAGTTAAGACTATTTCCTTATTCTGATTTCTTCAGTCAATCTTTGCTTTTATTTTTCTTGCACATAAACTACATGGGAGAAAAATGCTGCCTAGTAAAAATAACAGATTACATATTGATTAAACTTATGAACTCACATTCACAACAGAAGCCTTAAATGTTCTTCCATAGTCTTTACTATGCTTTAAAAAAACGTTATGGGTTTTCAAGAATAGAGGTGTTTTTCAATTAGTCAAGCAAAATGGTTCAAATTAAAATGAGTAATCATCCATCTCAATTGCCAGGCAATTTTTCATTCTTCATAATCCTAGATACTTGACAAAGTCAAATCCAAACTGGGTAATACAAATTTAGCAAACATCTGAAAGGAGAATGGGAACCAGAACAGTGACATCACCACACAAGGGCTACTGACGTTTTTCAACACTCCTTCCACCTTCCAAAGGAGCTACCAGATCGAAAATAAGGGAATAACTAAAAAGACCCTTTTATGGTCCATCCAATTAAGTATGGGGAAATAGCTTTCCCGCTCTATTTAAATGTGCAAGGAGTTCCATATTCAACTAACTCACACAACTGCCCTGTTTTTGGACTCTATTAACCGTTTAACATCTACAAGACAGTGCAATGAGCAGATGATTCCATCAATTCAGTGAAAAAGAAAAGAAAATCAGTTATTTAATGGTATCATGTCAATAAAACACTCAGCAGATTGTCTGAATTTTGTTTTCCTTTTTCAGCCAATAGTTTTGGTATCCGTTGTGTTGTCTTCTTTATACAGAGGTCTCCTTGCTTCTTTACCACCGTCCATATTAGGGGAACGTTACAAACATTCTCTCCGATTTTAGTGGCAGTGATGCATTACGGTAGGCACATTCTCTTACTCATCCCCACCCACCATGACTGAACATATGCAATTCAATTAAGTGCCCACAAAGTGCCCAGTATTATATTAGGGATTCAAATGCATAAATGAAAACAGGTTCTGCTCTTAAGGAGCTTACATCCTACTGGAAAGAAACACAATGTATACAAATAAGTAAATTCAAATATATGCAAAGTAAATTTTTTAAAAGGAGCATACTAAAGAGAGTAAGGGGTAAGGGGGCGGAATCAACCAAGGTCTACTGTAAGAGATGGCACTTGAACTGTCTTTTGCTAGGGATTCCAAGAATCAGAGGTGAGGACAGAGAGAATTCCAGGCATGTGTGCAAGTGTTCAGAGGTAGGAGAGATGTTGTGATATGGAAGAAACTGATGGTGCAGTGGATAGAGTGCTGGGCCTGGAGCCAGGATGACCTGAATTCAAATCCTGCCTCATATACTTCTTAACTGTGTGATCTTGGGCTGGTCATTTTACCTCTGTCCACCTCAGTTTTCTCTATTATAAAATGGGAAAATAATACCACCTACGTCCTAGAGTTGTTGTAAGAATCAAATGAGATAACAGTATTTGTAAAAAAATCGTTCAGCACACTGGGGTGGCTGGGTGGCACAGTGAATAGAGGAGTGGCCCTGAAGTCAGGAGGACTTGAGTTCAAATGTGACCTCAGACACTTAATACTTACTAGCTTTGTGACTTTGGGTAAGTCACTTAACCCCAACTGCCCTCCAAAAACAAACAAAAAAAATCATTCAGCACAGGGCCTGGCACACAGTAGGTATAATATAAATGATTATTCTCTCCCCCTTCCCTCTTTGTGTATGGGAAACATAGAGTGCATGAGATGGAAAAATGTGAATCAATCTGGGAAGACAGGTTGGAGGCAGATGGCAATTGGAGCCCAAGCCCTTCACAGCTTTCAATAAAAAACAGGGTCTTTTGTGTTTAATGCATTGCATTTTATGTATTTTCAAGATAACTCACCAAGGTGAGGGATGCAACCTATGGCCTTGGAACCCAGCAAAACCAAATGGCCGGTAAGGGACAGAACCAACAATGTCAACTTTGGGATCATGACTCTCTAACCAGTTAAATTAACTGGTTACAGACATGGCATCATCTCAATACACTTTATATAGAGATCAGCACTATAGCAAAGTCCAGTCCCCATACTCCACCACTGGCAAGATCCCAGAATGCAAGGTCCCTGCTTCCATAGTCCCACTGATGGCAATAATTATGGGCCAGGACTAACATGCTCTCTGAGGAGGCCAAAAACTTTATGCATTGCTGAAGAAACTGACTCTAAGGAATTTTATATATATATTTTGCCCTGGACCTCTGAAATACTTGTTTTCCCAGGGCTGATGTGTAATGGGAATCCTGCTTCAGTGTTGAAGTCAAACCCCTCTGACCTGTTGCCTTAATTTTTCCTATCACACCTTTCAATGCAGCTTATAAATCTTTAAGAGAGTGCACTTTAGCCTTTTACCAAGCACACAATCCAAGTGTATGTAACAAATTAAGAAAGATGTAAAGGGTAATAGGTCCTGAGGTGTTTTTTTTTCCCTCTTCTAGAAAGTCCACACTAGTTCCCAAAGTCCTGAATAAATCCACTTTCCTGTTTTTGTCCCCTGGCCTCTTGCCTGGAAGCTTATCGCATTGCTGCTGCCTTAGGAAGACGACAGGTGTTATTATAGACACTGCACTCACATAACCTCACTCTCTTCCTATCAGCAGGTAGAAGTGACTTGGGGCTCCGCTGAGCTGCTCAGCCTCTGAAGGACACCTCGTGCCCTCTTCACCAACAAAACTCTGCACCTGCCCAGCTGGAGGAGCAAGCTAGGGGAACGTGTGGGAACCGATGACAATCATCTCTGATTAGACTGTCATTACATACCCCAGGCAAGGTGTGGGCCACAGCTAATTAGCACCGGGAGGCCAGGTGCCCTATTTACTAGAACGAGTTCTAACAAGTTGCGCTGGTCTGCAAAGCTAAGCGGCGGCAGTGGCCAAATTCCACCCAGACACCCTTCATTCCTACACTCTAGGGTCAGAGCAGTGGCTTTCTTATTCCACCAAAATCATTAAACGTTAATATCTTCATACTTTCAGTCACCTCTCGTCCATGTTCCTGCTTTCTGTAAGATGTCACTTCCAGAGATAGTATGAAAATTAGCTGCTTTAGACCATCTGATATTATTCTAAGTGGGCTTGTACTTTTAAATTAAACAGCCCTCACTATCCTTTCTGTCCCCCTCTGCACCCCCTGTAAGTAATGCTCAGGCTGCGACACAAGTCAGCCAAGACTCAGAAATGTAGCTAAGATTGATGCTCCCTCCTGAGCTAATGGAGTGAGATGGGAGGTGGGGGGGGGGGGGGGGAAGGCTGGGGAAAGCCACAGTAATGTGAATTAAGGACAAGATAGCCTTATCTTTGGCTTCTGCCAAATTTGACCTGGTTGTGTCACAAGGATTATTTATTTAAATATGCATTTGGGGGTAGTTATTATAGAACCAGGATGTCAGTAGGAAGAATTTATTTTCTTAAGCATTTTGTTTAAGTGAAAGAAAGCTCAATCCACTACGTTATCATTCACCCTAGCGGAAGGAATTTTTGACTTAAGTCAAGAAATGCCAAGATGTCCCACAGCTTCGGGTTCCTTTGGAAACAAATGCAAATATCTCATGACAAGCTGAAAGGAGCCCATGTTCCTGTTAATATTGATACATATTTATCTTGACATTGGTGCTTGAATGTGGCTTCAAAATATTTTCTGCCTCTTAGTAATATGGAGCAGAGTAAAATATATCCCAAGATTACTTGGTATTGATGATTGGAAATGCCATCAATGGACTCGCTTGCATCAGAAAACCTGAATGGAGGAGAAATGGTCTCATGCTCATGTAAGACGTGTCTATAAGCGGACTCTCTCCACTGAGGTCTAGTCCAAACCAGTATTCCTACTGAATTCTTCTTCCTCCTAGTCTAGTCAAAAGCAGTTTGCTTAGAGGCTTTTCAAAACAGGTGATTTCCACACAGGATCATAGATTTGTCTTTAGACCGAATCATATAATACAAGCCCTCGTATTTTATAGGTCCAAGGTAATTAATTGGACTACTTTCCCAAGGATGGATAGGATTATAGATTTCGGGCTGGAAGGGATCCTGCAATTCACCTTCTCCAGTGCTCTGATTTTACCAAGGAGGAAACTGAGAGAAGGCTCAGTGATTTGCCCAGGATTTTGTAGGTAATAATTGAAAGTGTCAGGAATGGAAACCTGGGACTTTTGCCTCCAAATTCAACACCTAAATGGAAAGTCCTTTTACCACTCAGAGCACTTGATCATGGAAATGACTGCTGCTGTCCACCAATTTCCAGGGTCAGTAATTTACTACCTGATTTCAAAGGAAAAATATGGTTTGGACATTTTGCCCATTATGTCCATGTTGCCTACACATATCAAACAGAATCTTCTGGCCCCAATCCTATTGAAAATGTACATAGTTTTGAACAACAATTTTACTATTTAGTATTCAATTTTTAAATCTGAAAAATTATCGGAAACTTAAAAAAAAATCTAGCACCCTGTTGGCAACCCCATGGAGCACTCAAGGCTCTGGAAATGTATCTTACAGTCTTAGCAAGTTGCCTGCACTACTGAAAAGATGAATGACTTGCTCCTGGTCATACCATTAGTGAATACCTACCAAGGCAGGATTTGAACACAGATCTTCCTGCCTCTTTGCTATGAACAAACCTCCAGCTTTAGGAAAGCAAAAAGATACAAGCTTGGTACTT
This sequence comes from Pseudochirops corinnae, assembly GCA_028646515.1. Lineage (NCBI taxonomy): Eukaryota > Metazoa > Chordata > Mammalia > Diprotodontia > Pseudocheiridae > Pseudochirops > Pseudochirops corinnae. The sequence continues at coordinate 238,108,721 of CM053588.1, read as the reverse complement.
CTGTAAATGTAAAAGCAAGCAAACTTTTTCTTTTGTTGTGTATGTGTGTGTGTGTTTTAAAATGAGAAAGGGATTTCTTCTCATAACCCCAAATTCCTCTCAAGGTGGAAAGTTGATTACCAATCTTTGATCTGGCCTGAATTTTTACAGCTGTTTTTAAACCCATGAAAGCGGGGCTCATAATGGAAGTGCTGACGCGACCTTATCTCCTGTATACCAGCATCGACTGTGCCCCTATAATAAGCAGTTATTATGTATGTGTAAAAATAATGAGAGGCAGTGTCTGAAGAGAGTTAATGTAAAATGCTAAGCAATTACAGTTGGTTACACAGTATAGGTTAATATTCTCTCATATAGCTGGACTTTTTTCCCCTCTCTTTTGTCCTCCAGAACTCCTAATGAAAATTTTGAGACCTGACGGTAATGATAAGCAGCCATTCACACGTCCTTTGTGTCAAGGCTGGCGCATTAATGCTTTCCTTCATATAACATTTTGCATAGCCTAAAGCATCTATTAAAATCCTTTGTAAAATTCATGAAACAAAAGTGGTGGGTTGAGTCTAGGGGGAGAGAAAGTAAGCTGCTTATTAGCAAAAAGTCAAAAACACAGGGCCAATTACAGATCTGAACAAGAAGGGCTAAGGAATAGCGCGGGGAGTAATTCTTTCTTCAGCCCAATGGGCTCCGGCGAGAGGCAAGTTAGATGAAAATAGAGCAAATAGTCTAAGCAGTAATTAAAGGAAAATGTTTGGAGTTAGAAACAGCTCTATAACAATGGGAAGAAATGCTCAAGTAAAAACAATTGTCTGGTCTCACATAGATGCTAAATTGGAAGGATTTAAGGCTGTTCCCTAAAGAAAAGGCTAAGGGGTAGTCAAGAGAAGCTGGAAGCTCAGGAGATATGCAAAGAATCTGTTTGGTATTTCAAATGCTATAAATTAGATAAAAGATGAGCTTTCCTATTGAACAAGCAACATCAAACTGAATAAACCCCAATAAGACTGCCCTTTTTCTGTTATAAACTTGACATTAAGCCTGTCATGTTCAATGACAGCCTACCAGACCTCATTCTGCACCCTTTGGAATTTGAAAGATTGGCAGGTGTCGTGATTTCCTTAACATAAAAGACCTTGCAGATAATGTTAGGCAGGCACATGGATACTTTTATAACTCCACTCTCCCCCATTCCGGAATCATTGGGTGAGATTTGCACAAGGGCTGGAGATTCAGGAGCCGTCCAAAAGCATTTCTGACCCAAGGAAAATCTTTTATTGACAAAGCGGGATGGAAGAGAGGCGGTAATTTGATGATTCGCTTTAGTAGTCAAAACATGCCCCACATTTTTAATAATGAGCTGCTCTCTGAAGAGCAGCTCACTATGAACAGAGGGATATAACATGGGTACAATCCTTGGCAGGCAGAATCAAAGCAGGATGGCTCTGGTTTGGCTTGAGGCTGAAAATCAAAGCCACCCCTCTTCTCCCCCTCCCCTCCAATGAATGCTCTTCTCCTTCCCCAACAAGAAATTCCTCAAGCTCCACTAACTAACACCATTTGTCTGTGGAGTTTTATGCCAATACCAGGCCATGTCCCACTCACGAATATTGATCCATTTACAAGTATTGGTCCTGCAAGGCTGGTGCAGAGTTATGTTTCTCAGAGGAGCTTGTGGTCAGAAGAAAAATTTGGCAATTTTCCCCACTCAGCCAGAGTAGAGGTTGTTGACCAGATGCTATCCATTTAACAGAATAGCTTGATATTTGAGAAGAAATCCACCCCCATGCATTTTTCAACAAGTCAAGAAAAGATTTTGAACCCTTGACCCTTTAAAAGTTTTGTAGGCCTTTCTTATAGCAGCTGCATGTCTCCAAATAATTCCAGCATACCACAATTTGGAAGTATATGGAAAGGCTCAGAGAAAAGCATCATTAGTCCACATTTTATTTCAATTTAGTACTTTTCTTACTCATTTTTCAATTGAATTTTGGACGTTGTGCAGGAGGGGGAGATTTCTCTCTTGTTTCTCTTTTCACAATATTTGCTAATTACTTATTACCGTTTGAATTTGAATTGACTTTCCTATATTTTAAGTACTTCAAACTCTTAAGAATCAAACTATAGCTTTTGATGACAGACTGAAATCATAAGCTGAAGAAAACTGAGGCAGAAAGAAATTAGTAACCTTTCCTATTATTATACAGCATATGGCCCACAGTTTCCTCCCTATGTTGGTCATATTGTCAATGGAGAGAAGCGGACATTCACCCTTTCCACCATTGGACTTTTAGTACCTTTGTGGTCCCAAGGGAAAACTCTGCTACTCAAAGGTAACCTTTAAAGTACCTTTGCAGAAAAAGAACTAAGGTTTGCAAAGAGATGTGTTCTTTGAACTTTTAATTAGTGATAGAAATTCAAGAATGAATCATTGTATTTCATCCACCAAATTTTGTGAAAAATACGAAAGAAGCCTACTTGAAGAAACTCTTGATCCTTTATATTCCTATTCTGATGGTTCCAATGTGCTCACCAATTGGCCTAAAAAGAAGGTAATATTTATTTCTTAATTATCCTATAAAATTCAAGGTGTAGATTTGGTCAGGATGCTCCGAAAGAGCTCATGATTTATTTTTTGAAAAGGAGGAGGAAGTAGCCTTGAATATTTACATTTTTACAAATTCCTTGAATGGAGGGGAAAAAACCCACAGAGAATAAAATACCTTCTCCTTTCTCTACTGACAAAAAATTTCGAAAAACAAAAAAGCCGAAACATTGTTAAAATTAATTTTTAAATCACTTTGAAGGATGGAAGTCAAACTCTTAGGATATTGAAATGATGTTGGGATATCATGGAGAGTTGCATAAAAAGACATAAGTTCTTAATTTTATGAAAAAAATTATACATTATTATTTTTAAATAGCAAGAAATAAAGTTTTATTATTAACAAATACATTAAAAAGGGAATAAACTTACCCAGAATTCTGTGGTACTTACCTCAGTTGATTCATTAGTAAAGGGAAGGCTTAAGGTTCTTGGCTTGAAGGACCAACCACCGAAAATAGGGTAGAGTCAGTAAGTGGTTTATTTCCATTTAGTGGAAAGTGATTGAGCTAATAGGAATCTCATCTAAATATATGTTAGTGAAATCATCTCAAGCCAAATGGTTTATTTCTGGTGTATTTTTTAATTGAGTGTCAAAAAAATAACCTCCTCCCTCCCCAAACCATGAAGGCTTTCCCCTCAGGATGTTAAAAAAAATTATCTGTGTTGCCAAACAGCTCAAAAATTTTCCAAACTATTATCTCCCTATAGTTTCACTAACATGTTAACCTACTTACAGCAATTAGTGCTTCATTAGTAAGGCTAACTAACTGTTGCTATGCCCTGTAATGATTTGCCAGGCTTTCCATATACAAGTGCATAATCAATGTTTTCCAATTACTGCTATAGTGCAGCCACTATTTCAAATAAACTAGATAATAATACAAACCCATTACTGGAGCTGGAGTAGCAGAGGCATTTAATTGCAAGGCAGTCCTTCTCAGCTTTTAAAATTTTTCACACTAATGAAGTGTCATACAAAAAAGTTGTATTGATTTTTCCACCACATGGCTTCAACCACAAATATGTAATTATCCCTTTTATATCTAGCTGGGGGATTAAAATAATCTATAGTATATAGCCTTTACTTATCCCTGATGGGTTTAGTAGTACTTTTTACCCTTTTCAAAATATGCAGCCATTTGATGAATGAACTTTAGGCAAAATGTTGCTTTATCTGCTTCAAATCTTGCTTTTTAAAGTCAGTTTGTGTGCAGATGCTGGAATTTGAAGTCTGGAGCTTCTAAAATCTCTCAAAGAATAGAGCCTGATGTTATCAAATTGGCCAAATGCATTATATTCATTTTTTAACCAATGCAGAAATTAAGACAGGTAGGCAGGACTTTCACATTAACAGTCCCCTAGATTTGCATTTCTCTGTAGTTACACTTTTATTCCTAACGTGTTGTTAACCATGTTCTATTTTTACACAAATAAACAGTTGATATTAATTGGAGCCAATTCTTTTCTGGGTCTTCAGAAGAAACATAACAACAATTCATTTGCATTACGTTCCTTGTTTTCTCATCAGAGACTGGTCAGTGGAGGCGAAGAAGCATTTTCGTTAGGAAGAGAACAGGCCATCAGGAGCATTAAATGAATTTTGCAGACTGAGAATTAATGCTGGGAGTAAAATGCTTTTTAAAAAAAATTAGCCTGTCTTCCTTGATCTTCATGCACATAAATTGGTTTCTTTCAATGTTTTTGCTGAAAATTCTCTAGGTTATGCTTTCCCATTATTTCAGTTATGATCAGTGGGGAAAAAAAGTCAAAATGGGGGAAATGATGACTTAAGTGCCTAAAAGGCCTTGTTCTTAACATTAGTGTGACCAAAAATGTATTTCCCTTTGTTTCACCAACATGTTAACCTACTTAAAGATGTTAGTTTTTCCAGATACTGGGATTTGCAGAGATTTACTGCCTTTCTATATTTTGTGGCACATCCGCTTTAAGGAAACATTCACGTGCATATTAAGGCACTATATTTCAGACTCTAAGAACCATGTCAAGGTGACTGTATGGATATTTGAAAATATTGTGAGTCAGTGTTGGGAATTTTTGATGAAATGGCAAGGTTGAATAACATTTTTGGGGGGGTTGTGTGTTGGATGGTATCTGATACTAATCTTAGGCATTTGAGAAATTTCTGTTTCAAACCAGAGCACATGTAGACAAAAATGATCTGGAAAAAATAAAAAATTGCTTTTTAACAAGAGATCAGGTGAAAAAAAAATCATTCAATACTACTTTATATGTTGAGTTAAAATGTCTATTGTGTGCCTTTAAAAAAATCTATAAAACTTTGTTAAAATATAGTTTGAAATCTTCAAGTTTAGGCAACATGATATGTTACCACATTTTCAAAGCAGTTAAAAATCAAATTAAATATCATGAAAAAATTAGTTAAGATAAAATGGAGTCATTGAATAGGCAGCCAGGTATAATAGTTGGGTCAAGCATCAATGTGCAAGATTCTTTAGGATGAAGAGGAAATAGTTCTAATTTTTTAATGGGGGGATAAATTTAAAAAATTACAAAGCAGGTTACATTTCACTCTAAAGATAGTTATGGTCTATTTTACGATGAAAGTATTGATAAATATTCTACATGGTACACTTAAAGGAAAACTTTCCCCTGAAACCTATTTTTTATGTGATTCTTCCTGTGTTTGGTATTAGACTAGCCCTCTGTTGCTGCTAACTTTTCATCCCCGTTACAGTGGGCAGTCAGTTTTCTCTGGGGAACCAATGGTCCAGTGGTGCCCTTGCTGGGACTAGTTCGGAGCTGAGGCATTCTGTCTAGTTTCATATATGCTCCTGGTTTTAGTCCTTATTTCCACATATTCTATCATGCGTGCTGTCTTATGCCACAGTTAAATAGAAGGAAGAAACATGAGTGCATTAAAAACAGATAATTGTCAAGAAGTGTTAGAGATGGGTGGGGGTATGATAACATTTCTGGCAGCAGAGACAAGTGAGATAAGCTCTACACAGAGATTTCAGCTCCCAAGTCCACATGTGACTGACTGGTGGTGGTGCATGTTTCCAGGGTAATAACACGCCATTACCTTGACCATTGACATGAAGCCATCAGAGTCGTATTTATTGATGAAACTCTCAGCTCCCAATCTGCTGCACTGAATGAGCATCATACAGCTGTCAGCAAAGCCAGAGCACAGGAGCGATGATCGCTTGTGACATTTTCTTTTCATAATTTATGAAAACAAAAGATCTCCAAGTTTGTAGGACACCGGAGTAATTTTAAGAGTCTCTCTGAGCAGTTATCTTGCTGCCTTAGAGACGGATGTTTCCATGGCTCATGGTTTTGAGAATAATCAATGATAAACCAAGTTAGAACTATGCATATGGCCAGAATTTCAAAGACACAAATCTAGATGGAAGGGTCTTAACCAGGGATCTGCTTTTTTGGGAATTCAATAACTGCTATAATATGTAAACGTGATTTTTTTCTTATGAACCACAATATATGTACTGATACTGCTTGATTATTGCATCTATTTTTATAAATAAAGTTTTAATCCATCAAAAAAGTAATTTAACCAATTTTTCCCTTTAAGGCTGTATGTTCATCTGGAACATAACAAAGCAGCTAAAAATGTAGTTTAATAAGAATGCGATCAGTGAGCTAAGCTCATGAAAAGGATAGAAACCGACTCCGTTTAGAGTTGCCTGAAGCAATAGAACAGAAGTAACTGAAATGTGGTAAAGGGTGTGTGTGTGTGTGTGTGTGTGTGTGTGTGTGTGTGTGTGTGTGTGTGTGTGTGCTCATCTTAGAATAATAAATAATCATGGTAATATATCAGTGAATTGTATAGCGTTGTGGACTTTTTTTTCACATATATCAAGTATACCCTTGGAAAGATCAGGATAAACAGACACTTGTGAAATTCTCATATTTTAATCCAGTGGATTTTGTTCTTGAATTGATCAGAATCAAAACCTGATGTGGGTGTTTTCTCCCCCTAGCAAAATCCCAGATTAATAGCTGGAAGAGGATCTTGGAGAGCATCTAATCCAAGTCCCTCATGTTGCAAATAAGGAAACTGAAATTTAGAGCAGTTAAGTAATGTGCCCAGGGTCACACATGGGCAGAAGGTGGCAGAGCCAGGATTTGTGGGGGTTGGGTTTTTTCTGGGTCTTTCTTTTATTTTATTTTTTGGAGCACAAGGAGAAGGGCAAGAAACATTCCCCTTAAACAGAAATAAGCACCAGAAACATAATAATTTTTTATCATCAATACTCATTTAACTCCTTCAGAGTTAACTCCTTAACTCCTTCAGAGCTACCCATAAAGGGAAATAAAAAATTATAGCTAATTGATGAAGGATAGTGGATTTCCAAGTTTTTTGAAAATCAAGTTTTATCCTGAGCTTCCTTAGCATGGTATTCTTTGGTATTTCAATGTCTCGACATACATTTTAAATTTAAGGCGATTGAGACAGTGTCTAAAGTAGTCTTTTACTAGGAACTTCTTGAATTTACAAGAACGTCTGCAGGTGACTTGATAGCAGTCAGACCCTCTTGGATGCTCTTTCCCAGTTAGAACTCTCAGCTCTGGAAAAGTTCTCAATGCTATATCTATGTGACTGGATAGACGATGAAAGAGAAGACAGCAAAGATTGCTCCCCTCTCCTTTCTTGTCTCTGTCTGAGCGTGGAAAGTGAGTGTTAGATTAATGCTAGAACTTCACAGTCAATGGAATTTTACTCTTTGGCCACTAGACACACGTGTGTGTGTGTGTGTGTATGTATATATGTATGTGTGTGTATATACACATGTTGGATAAATGACTCAATCTTTGTCTGCCTCAGTTTCTTCATCTCTAAGATGAGGATAAAAATAGAATCTACCTTCCAGGGGGTGTTGTGAGGATAAAGTGGCATAGTATTTGTAAAATGCTTTATAAACCTTAAAACTCTTTATAAATGTTAGCTATTATGAGATGGCATAGCTAGTTGGCACAGCGGACAGAACATCAGGCCTAAGGTCAGGGAGACTCATCTTCATAAGTTCAAATCCGGTCTCAGACACTTACTAGCTGTGTGACCCCAGATAAGTCACTTAAACCTCAGATTTTTTTATCTGTAAAATGAGTTGGAGAGGGGTGGCTAGGTGGTGCAGTGAATAGAGCACCGGCCCTGGAGTCAGGAGGACCTGAGTTCAAGTCCGACCTCAGACACTTAACACTTAACTAGCTGTGTGATCTTGGGCAAGTCACTTAACTTCAATTGCCCTGCTTTTCCCCCTGCAAAAAGAAAAAAAAAAATGAGTTGGAGAAGGAAATGGCAAATCATTCCAATATCTTTGCTAAGAAAACCCCAAGTGGGGTCACAGAGATAATGTAGATACATGTTCACCATTTTTTTTAAAAGATGAAACTTATGGTTTCACTGGTGTAGATAGAGGATGTGGGATGGCCTTGGGATGCAAGGCTGTGGGATAGTCTGGAAGCTTTTGACAACCAAGATATCTCTTGGGCATACCCAAGGCAGTTAGGTGGCTCAGTGGATAGGGAGTTGGACATGGAGTCAGGAACACCTGAGTTTGAATCCTGCGTCAGACACTTACTAACTGTGTGACCCTGGGAAAGTCACTTAACCTCTCACAGTCTCAATTTCCTCACCTGTAAAGTGGAAATAACAATAACAAGGACCCCATCTACCTTCCAGGATCGCTATGAAGATCAAAGATGAAAAATATTTGGAAAATGCTTTGTAATTCTTAAAGAGCTGTATAAAATTAGCTATGACTATTCTTTTTAGCTTATAGTCTTAGAGAGTCTCCTGGAACACTAAAAACACAAGTGACTTATCCAAGGTCACTTAGCCAATATGGTAATAGAACTGAATCTCTATGTCCTTGACTGCTAGGTTAGCTTTCCATGCACTTCACCATGCTGTTCTCAGCACTAATATGGCCTTAGAATAATCCTTCTATCACCCGCTGTCCAATCTTTGGGCCCTTTAGATTTTCAGGGCTGAAGCCTTTTTTTTATTCACAACAATATGAGTTATCTTTTGGTAGATGGGACAGAAGAGAATATTGCAGAATGAAAGTGTCATTCTAACCATTCTAATCATGCCTACTAGTTGCATGTATGAGACTTTGACATCAGGCTTAAGACATCAAGACCATCAGAAATATAAAGACATGAGGGAAAAAAAAGAGATTTAAATTCTAGAACAAGTTCCATTAAATAGAAGACAACATAAAGAAATTGAAGCAACATCCAAAAAATGAAAAAATAATCTAATTTTTTCAGTGTGTGTACACCTTCCACCTACACAGATTATAATCCTTCTGTGATTTAGCAGATGTATCATAGATTCAGAGTGAGAAGAGACCTCAAAGGTCATTGAATTCAAGCCCCTCATTTTATAGATGAGGAAACTGAGGCACAGGGAGGTTGATGATTCACATGACTTCAAAGTATCTGGGGTGGTATTTGAACCCAGATCTTCTTGACTCCAAGCTCATCAGTCCATCTGCTATCACAAGGTCCTTGAGAATCTCAGTCGATGAAAATCTCATCACCCTGTAGTCACTCTGGTGAGAAGTCTCTCCAAACTCAGGTTGGTCCTTAGATACAAGACATCTATTTCGTGACTAATTTCATACTCAGAGCTTTCTGGCCTGGTAGAACCTGGCAGGACTCATTCTCCATTGGAATGTCTTTCAAGAACCCAAATCACCTCCATGCCACAATGAGACAAAGCAGCTGGACTTTGGTTGAAACAGAATGACAATATAAGCTTATAAACCCAAACAAACTAGAAGAAAGAATATAGTATATTCCTGGCAGGTGGACAGAGCAAAAATGTGCATATGGAAGTAAATAAAAATATATGTATATATAAATGTAAATCTATCTATCTCTCAATCACTCTATCAATCACTGTCTATCTATTTATCTATCTATCTATCTATCTATCTATCTATCTATCTATCTATCTATCTTTCTATCTATCTATCTATCTATCTATCTACCTATCTATCTATCTATCTATCCATCCATCCATCTATCCATCCATTCATCCATCCATCTATCTCTTCTGTTTGTCTCATCACTACCTGGTCCCTTCCTACCTTCCTACCTTTCTTAATCTTTACTTCCCTTCACATATTTTGCAATGCAATGCCTCTGGTCTCCTTGATGTTCCATCTACTAATTCTGCATTTTTTGCTAGCTTCCCCCATACTCAGAATACTCTCTTTCTTGGCTTCTATGACTTTTTTCAAGACTCATCTTAAATTTCACTTTCTTCAAGAGTATTTTCTTAGTTCAGCTTCCCCCATCTTCCTGCTAGTGCCTTCCCTCTAAGAATACTTCTTATCTACACTAGAGGTAGTGAAGTCACAATGCTCGAGTGCTCGTCCTGAAATCAGAAAGAATTGAGTTCAAATTTGGCCTCAGATACATACTAGCTACGTGACCCTTGACAGGTCAATTCACCTTTGTCTGCCTCAGTTTCCTCGATTGTAAAATGGAGATGATAATAGCATCTATCTCCAAGGGTTATTGTGAGAATCAAATAAGATGTTTGTAAAGCACTTAGCATAGTGCCTAGTACACAGTAGGTGCTTAGTAAGTTCGTTTCCTTCTTTCCTTTTCATGTATTTCATATATGCACAGTTGTTTGCAGGTTTTCTCCTCTAACCTCCAGGTTAGAATGTGAAGTCTTTGAGTGCTGGGCCATGCCTTTCTTTGTACCTCCAACACTTTGCACAATGCCCAGAACACAATAAGGGCTTAATAAATGCCTTTTGCATGACTGCTAGCACAGACCTGTATGCCTAGATTCCGCAGCTCATTCTGATTCTCATGATGATGATGATAGTGCCTTCAATTTGTACAGGATTTTAGAGATATCAGAGTGTTAGTACATCTTATAATTTCATTTGATCTTTTAAGTTTTTGTAGAGATCTGGTAGTATCATTGTCTCCATTTTATAGATAAGAAAAGTAAAGTTCAATGGGTGAAGTGAGTGGCATAGTCAGGATTAAAAGCTGGTTTCTGACCCCTATGGTGTCCGAAGCAACATGGTTGCCTCTCATGGGCAGGCCATTTCCACCCCATGCTTTCCACTCCCTCACACCCCATGCTTTGACACTGTTCCTAGTGTTCTTACACATTCCAGAGGAGTCTCAATGAGGCATAATTGCTTCTGGATTACCTGTATGGTGCTGCAGAAAAGTTCACAGCGACCAAGGTGAGGATTCTGGAGTCAGACTTGTGTTTGTGGGCACCTCATTTATTCAGGGCTAATCCAGTCATGAAGTAGATCAGTGGTTCGCAACTTGTGGGTAGCAACCCCTTTGGGAGTCGAACGACCCTTTCACAGGGGTCACAGGGATCGCCTAAAACCATCAGAAAACATGTTTCCAATGGTCTTAGGAACCGAGACACTGCTCCTCTATCCATCTCCAGAAGGGTCCGCCCACATGCAGATAGATCCACGTACGAGTATTAAAGGGTCATGGCATTAGGAAGGTTGAGAACCATTGAACTAGACCTTATAGGCTTGTTGTAGAATTCTAGAGAGCAATGTCCTTAGCGGATTTGCCTTGGAATACTGGCTTCTGGTATGGTCTGGGAGCTTTTGGCAGCCAAGATATTCCCACAAGCTACTCAGCTTACCAAGAGAGCTGCCAGTTCATATTATCTAAAGGTATTTGTGTGAAGTGGTCAGTTGATAAACTGATAGAGGGTTGCAAGGGAGTGAGGCTGCAAATGACCTTCCGAACAATTCCGGTTGATTCTGATTCTCGGATTGGGTTGGGATGAGCCAAGGTGATATAATGAAAATAATACTGAGATAACAATAATGAGGCCTTGTTTCTATAGTTCTCTTCAGCTTGCAAAACATTTCTCACAGGACCTTGCCACAATCCCGTGAGGTAGGCAGAATGGATATTACCCATCCCCTCCAGGCCAGGGAGATGAGTGGTAAGGTCACACAGTGAGTTGATGTATATGGCAGGTAGACTAATACTCAGTGTCTTGATTCCTAAGGCAAGGCTTAGAAACATCAATCAGTCCATCTATAAGCACTTCTTGCAGCTCCTGTGTGCTTGATGGCATTTTGCTGGGTCCTAGGGATACAAGTGTCAAGAATGACACAATCGTTTACTCCCCAGTTGCTTATGACCTACTGCCTTTTAGTGGACTTGCCTCAGAACTCTGTACCAACCTTCCTGTTTCTATTACTGATGTAGTGTCCCAACTAATCTGGTTCTTTTTCCTTTTGTCTTCCAGGACTAATAAACTCTATCCTAGATTCTGTTACAACCACTGCAAGTGTGTAGTGTTAACAAATTGTAGTGGTCTTACATTGTGTCATGTGACTCCTACCGAAAGCTGTGTGATAGGTAAAACACTGAGGTTCCTACTCCAAAAACAAGTGGACACTTGGTGTTGGTGTCCAAAGGGATCATCTTATACCACATTCCAGGCTATGTTAGGATCATGTTATAGCTAGATTCTAATGAAATTTTCTGTGGCTTTGGGTTGTTGTTTTTTTTTTTAAATCAGTATAATGGAACATGCTTTCAACTTGAAACTTGGGTTTCCTTGGGTCCTCCCAGCTCTGCTGGATGAGCTTTTACCTTATGTCTCAGACATCTTTGCTACTTCACTGTCCTCTCCTCACTACACTTCCCAGTAGATAGCCTTCTCAAGCTCACCCCCTTCCTAGTTTCCAGAATACCTACACCTATGAGGTCTTCCTCCATTAGAATATAAGCTTCTTAATACCTCTAGGGACCTTCTCTCTTGCTTGTATTTGTGTTCCTAGCACAGAATGTGATTGCTGGCAGGTGAATCTTGATAAACCTTGTTATTCTTGAGTGCTGGACTTGGAGTCAAGAAAGCTAATGTTCAAATCCAATCTCAGACAGTTACCAACTGTGTGACTCTGAACAAGTCACTTAACCTTTGTTTATCTCAGTTTCCTTATCTGTTAAATATAGATAACAATAGCACTTACCTCCTAGGGTTGTTGTGAGGATCAAATAAGATGTTTGTAAGAGCTTTGTAAATCTTAAACATAACTATTATTATGATGCCAATTTTTCACATGAATACTTCTACCAGAAATATACATGCAATATTATCCATAAAATCAATTGACAGGCATTTATCAAGTGCTTGCTTTGTGCCGAGCATTATACTTTCACAAAAGCAAGATTTTTCACATACATTGAAAAGACAAATTATTTGGGTTTAAAGCAGCTTGGTTTGAATGCCAATTCTACCACCTTCTATCTGTGTAACCTGGGTAAATCACATCATCTCTTGGGTAAATCACACAGGTGCCTCATCTATAAAACGAGGGGGTTAAGATACTGTTCTCTTCAAAGTTACCAATGATTTTTTACTTATAGAATCTGATGACCTTTTCTTACTCTTCAATCTTTTTAAAGTGCTCTTAAGCATTTGACATTGCTGGTCTTCTCCTCCTAGATAGTCTCTCCTTTTTGGGTTTTCATGATGTCAATCTCTCTTGGTTCCCCTCCTACCTATCTAATCACTTCTCTATCTCCTTTGATAGATATTCTTCCATATCATGAGCATTAACTGAGTTTATCACCTAAGGTTCTGCCAGAGTTCCTCTGTTCCTTTCTCTCTAATGCTTTCTCATTTGGTACTTTCATCAGCTTGTATGTGTTCGATTATCTCTATATTTATAAATCCAGTCCCAATTTCTTTCCCAACTATCATTAAATGCCTATTTGCCATTTTAAACTGGATGTCTCATAGGCACCTCAAACTCACCATATTCAAAACAGAAATCATTGATCCAAACTCTTTTCTAGACTCCTTCATTATTTTCAAGCACCCCAGCATCCTTCCAGTTATCCAAGTTCACAACCTTGTAAAGGAGATGTAAATTCTTCATTCTCATTCACCTTACATATCCAATCTGTTTTCAAGTCTTCTTGTTTCTTACCTTTGCACAATATATATGCTCTTTGCAGTAGTTGGTCTCTCTGCCTCAGATATTTCCCCATTTCAGTCTATCCCTTGCAAAACTGATAACATGATTTTTCCTGAAGGGCAGGTCCATCCATGTCATTCCCATCCCCAACTCAGTGAGTACCAATGGTTCCCTATTACCTCTAGGACAAAATAGAAAATCTTCTTTTTAGCATTAAATGTACTTCACCACCTTGACCATCCAACATTTCTAGTCATCTCATATTTTACTCCCCAGACTCTATTTTATTTCATTTAATCCACATACTGTACAATCCAATCAGACTGATCTTCTTGCTGATACTCACACAGGATATTATATAGAATATAGTCTATTCTCCTGTCTCTGTGCTTTATACCAGTTGTCACCCAGGTCTAGAATGATCTCCCTCCTTACCTCACATCTTAGATTTCTCAACTCAAACACTCTCTCCTGTAGGATTCTGGGTCTCCATTCCCCCTCGAGCTGTTTTTACCTCTCAGGTTAACTCTGTTTGTACTATATCTTGTACATACCTATTTATTTACACCATCTCCTCCATTAGAATATAAACTCCATGAAGGCAGGGATTTTTGTACTTTTTCTTGGTACACACCATGGTTAGAATGATGCCTGACACATTGCTAAGGAAAAAGCTGCCTCTCAGATCCCATCCACCTCTAAACCTATAATCCCAACCCTGAGATCTTTTCCAACTCTAAATCCATGATCCTTTGAAACAATAGGACTAGTCAGGGCCTGCCAATGGACAACAGAGACACTGAATCTGGATTAAAAAGATTGGATTCAAATCCCCTCTTTGCTGCTTATTACAGGTGTGACCTTGGGCAAGTTAATTCCTCTCTCTCTCTCTCTCTCTCTCTCTCTCTCTCTCTCTCTTTCTCTCTTTCTCTCTTTCTCTCTCTCTCTTTCTCTGGGTTTCAGTCTCCTCCTCTGTAAAATGAAGGAATGAGATTAGATAACTCATGAAGTTCCCTTCAGCTATGTATCTATAATACCAAGAGTCTAAGAACAAGAACAGACCAATTTACCATATAGCAAATCGAAATGGGTGATGATTTGAAATCGGAGCCAATCGAGTTACACTCAAAAGTATACAGCCTAAAAACAGAGGACAGTCACAGCCTGCAACTGGTGTATGAACTGATTTATTTTTGTCAATTCCAGTTCAGTTGTTGTAGCCCTGTCCATAGCTTTCACTAATCATTGAACCATCTTCACGAAGGGGAAAACTATAATCTATCTTTCTATACGTGTTCATAGACTGTGTATCTAGTATGTATATATAAATACATTCATACATACATATATATGTATATGTGTATCTATAAGTATCCAGGATGCATGAATTCACATACACTACCCAAGATCATGATGTTTATGATATGATATGATTTAATTTATTAGATTGTAAACTCCTAGAGGGCAGGAACTATCTTTTGTCTTTCTTTGTATCCTCAGCACTTAGCACAATGCCTGATACATAGTAGGTACTTAATGAATGCTTATTGACAAATGGCCGTGTCATTGTTATTGATTATTGATTGGGGAGTATTTAAGGGGGAAAGGAGTCACTATTATTTAATGTATGTTCCCAAGTATTTTATTTTTTACTTATAAAAACTGGAGTGTAGAAAGTCCCTCCCCTCCCTACACCAAGTCATTAACTTCCTCCTTCTCCACTGCAAGTGGAATTTCTGTTGGCCTTCTTTTCCATTCTCACCAACATATAGCACCAATGCAGAGATTTTGTGTGATCCTATCTAATTTCCTCCCTGCATAGTCTGCAATTAAAGTCTCACTTTCAGGTTATAGGAGAAAGAAAGAAAAAGAAAGAAAAGGAAGAAAGAAGGAAGGATGAGAAAGAAAGAAAAAAGAGGTAGAGAAGGAGGAAGGAAAGACCCTTATATTGCCTATTTACAAAATTAGAACAGCAGTGTTTTATAAGAGCATTGGAGGAGAGGTGAAAGAGGGAGAGAATTCAGAACTGAAAATAAAAAATTTTAAATAAATAATGATAAAAAACTAATTGGTATGAAATCTATCAGACAGCTAAAAATATATATGTTTAAAAGGGTTTTAAAGACCCACAAAGAAACAAACAAAACCCTAACAGCTCCAAAAAAATCTAAGATCTCATTCATTTTCTACCCAATTGACAAGTTAAGGTGCTATTGCTTTAAATGTTTATTTGGGTCTCTCAGCTACACTTGGCTGACCTTTCAAAAACTGTGTTTATAACCCTGAGAAGCAGGAATGAGTGAACTTACAACCTTTGATGAAGCTTTTAAAGTTTCATTTTTACTCTGTTTTTTTTTTTAATCTTAAAAACAAAAACACAAGGAAATCTCCACATGAAGTTTAGCTCCACATTTTCCTAACAAAAATAAAGGTCCAGATGCTCATAGCTATTCTGTCCTCCATGCATGGTCTGTCAATGAATGGTGGGAGACATAGTCTCTTTTCAGGGGTTTTAAAAAATCTGCAAAGGCCTATTTCCTCTCTCTGAAGGAGCCTAGAAAACGACCTCATTCGAAACAGAAATAAAAATGTTATGCTAAAACTTACTGGTGGTTACAATAATGTAATGCCCTCTAAAAAAGAAGCAATAATTGTGCCCACTACCATTAAATCCAAAGGAGGCAAAGGATAAGAGTAATACAAGGCTAGACAGGCAAACTCATTTTGCATAGCATCAGATCTTGCTTCGACTTCCTTGTGTTTGATGTTTTCTGTTACTCTTTATGTGAGTGCACTTTTTTATGGACATTAAAACATTTATAACTGTACAAGGTCAATGCAGAAAGCTTTGCATCAGGACTAAAACCGCAAAAGTAGCCACCAGGGATGGATTAAGCCAAGAAGAGGCTAAAATGAACCTCATGACATACAATTGCAATCGCATAGCATCGTGGGACTTGCATCAAAATGGCAGCTTGGGAAGAAAGGAAAAGGGTTCTGCCTAGATACCGCCAGTGGGAGAGCAGGAGAAATTCAGATGGATTGGATGACAATCTCCACTGAAATACTTAAGGCCTAAGTAACATGCATTTCACCACTCTCTATCACTGATTCAACCCACCTCCCCTCCTTTTTTTCATTAAGTACAGTTACATCAGGGATATTTCTTTCCTTGTTATTCAACTTTTCAATTTAAGTCCAAGAAATCTTTATGAAGTGCCTACTGTGTGCAAGGTCATGCTAGGGGCTTGAGTTACAAAGACAAAAACAACACAGTCTCAGACCCGAAGGAACTCAAAGTCCAATAGAAAGTAGATTACATACAAGTAAGCATGGTACAAAGCACTATGGGGTAATGCAAGAGAAAAGGACAAAGTGCTCAGAGAAAATTTCAGAATGGAGGGAAAACTTTTAGTTGGGGATCACTTTCAGTTTAGATTAGGAAAGACTTTGTGGTACCTAAGCTGGGCTTTGAAGAATGAGAAAGATTTCAATAGAGTGTTTATGATATATTTATTTTTATAATAAACAAGAAGGGAGTGTTTTTTTAATATGGAAGTTGGCTTTTGCCAAAACCTAGAGGTAGGAAAGTATAGTATGGGAATTACTAGTAGGTGTGATAGCTTGACAGCTGGAAATCAAAAGGAATCTTATCAAATCCATGCCAGGGTATCATAGTGAGTATCCATTTCCTTAGTCTTGCTTCAGACCATCTAAGACAATATGACCCTGCCTACCTAATTAATAGTGTAGGATGACTTGAGAATATATTGTGATTGTTATGTATCTATTCATTTTCCTGTATAATTATAGGTTTTTCACATAGATTGAGGGTTTACACTTGCACATAGGAAGAGAAGTTCAAATTTGTCACTCCGAGGTAAGGAAGGGTGTTAGAACTCATGGCTGAGACCAAGGACAGGTGTCTACTGATTCTTAGGTATAACAGTCAGTTAAGCTCTATTAATGCCTGGAGAAGTATGGATGGGTTTTTACAGGGGTTATGAATCAGAAAGAGACTAGTTTATCCAAGGAAGGAAAGTCATACTCTGAAGAGTCTGTGGAGACCAGAACTCACAGAAACTCTTCCAATGTCCATCTCAACCTGCTCAGCAGCTGGTGTAAAATGACAATTTTAAAGGGTGCAAAAGGGTCTGAGGAAAGGAGGGTCCTTATCTGCTAATGTTCAATTTATTGTTGTACCCGAGGCCCCAGAAGCTCCAGTTCCCAGAAGAAATAGACAAACTCATCCATGCTAAGAACTTTCCTGGAATAAAGGGAATTTACTGGTCCTTCTTGGAGGAAAATCCAACCCTATTAACATGCTTGAACTTGCCTGGTTTTTTTTCTGGCCAAAAGAAATCTTTTCTTAAGATGATAATTCATTACATTCCAGGAAAGAACACCAGGTAGAACAACATGATATTATTATCTGTTCTTCCCTTCATGTGCCCCCCCCCCCAATCCCATCTACTCTGTGTCCTTGGGGATATCCATACCATATATTGCTTTCTCTCTCTGTTTTTCAGAAGGGTAAAGTTATCAGTTCCATCTCAATCACAATCTTGTTGTGAGGTTGAACAACAACAACCAGGATTAGCATTTAATTAGTACCGGGCACTGGGCTAAGTGCTTAATACATATTGTCTCATTTGATCCTCACAACCATCCTGGAAGGGAGGTGATACTATTATCCCCACTTTACAGGTGAGGAAACAGGCAAACCAAGGTGAAATGATTTGCCCAAGATCACAGACCTGGTAAGTGTCTGAGGTCAGATTTGCTAACTCAAGTCTTTCTAACTCCTGGCCTAGCACTCTATCCTTTGAGCCACCAACTGCCTTAACAAAGGAACATACAAAAGTTCCTTGAACAGGGAGGCTAGGTAGCACAGTGAATAGAGCACCGGCCATGGAGTCAGGAGGACCTGAGTTCAAAATCCGGCCTCAGACACTTAACACTAACCATGTGATCTTGGGCAAGTCACTTAACCCCTATTGCCCTGCCTTGCCCCCTCCAAAAAGCAAAAAAAAAAAGAAAAGTTTCTTGAACAGGGGTAGAGAACCATGCAAACATAAAATGTCACTTTTTAATGGATTTGGGGAAGAAATAATTCTAAATTTTTATTTCCCCTTCCTTCAATGGGTGATAGGAGGAAGAAAAAAAATAGATTCTGTTCATCGCACACAAAAAAAACCACTTAATTTTTTAAAATATTTGAATCAGGTCCTTTAGAGTTGTCTTAGTTAAGCCCTGTATTTCAACAAAATAGAATAGGTGAAATTTGAACACTTGTAATTTGGAGTCATTAAAAATATTATTGATAAATATATCCCTCTTTTCAAAAATATGTTTGTGGGGCCGCTAGGTGGCGCAGTGAATAAAGCACCAGCCCTGGAGTCAGGAGAGCCTGAGTTCAAATTTGATCTCAGACACTTAGCACTTACTAGCTGTGTGACCTTGGGCAAGTCTCTTAACCCCAATTGCCCTGCCTTTCCCCCTCCAAAAAAAAAGCAACAAATAAATAAACAAACATATATATATGTATATATACATATATACACATACACATACATGTGTGTATATATACACATACATATACATATATGTTTGTTTAAGACTAATTTATTAGATTGAAAGCTCCTTGAAGGGATTGTCTTGTTTTATCTTTCTGCCTATTATCTACCATAATGCATTGCTCATTGCAGGCACTTAGATTGTTAGCTGAATTTTTCCTATCAACCAAAAGTAAAGATCATTTCAAAACACTAGTTGAAACAAACAAACAAGATTTGTTTTTGCCTTCCAGATTTCAAATAGTTTATTTGACTGTATTGACTGAATGGATCAAGTTGCTGACTAAAAGTACCCTACTACCTTCTTGTTTTGTAGGTAGAATCTAAGTCAGGGGTGGGCAACCTGTGGCCTTAAGGCCACATGTGACCCTCTAGGTCCTCAGATGTGGCCCTTTGACTCAATCAAAATTTGTTCTGTAAAGTTTGGACTCAATCAAAGGTTGCACTTGAGGCCCTAGAGGGCCACATGTGGCCTTGAGGTCACAGGTTCCCCAAACCTGGTCTAGATACTTTGACCCTGATGAGGGCTGAGTAATAGATATGCTTCATGCCTTGAAGAGCTTTAAAGTTCAAATGGAGACAGAGAAAGACACCATAATACTCTAACAAATCTGTGACCTCCACAATCTTGGTATTTCCTTCTGTTCAGTGGTTTCAGTGGTGTCTCACTCTTCATGATGCCGTTTGGGGTTTTCTTGACAAAGATACTGGAGTAGTTTGCTATTTCCTTCTCCAGCTTTACAGATGAGACAGCTGAGGCAAACAAGGTTAAGTGACATGCCCAGAGTCACATCTACTTAGTGTCGGTGGTCATATTTAAACTCAGGAAGATGACTCTTCCTACTTCCAGGCCTGGTGCTCTACCCACCGCACCACCTAGCTGCCCATACCCTACAACAACTCAGATACCAACCAATCTATGTCTGCCCATCCTGTGCAGCTCTTGTCTGTTTTCTCATAAATTTGTCGTGAATGGGAGCGGGGATGGCTTACCAAGTGTTGTATGCCTTACTTGTATCTTTTCTATATGACGAGATACCAACGGGCATGTCAACTTTCCAAGTTACTCCTCACTCTTACTATGTGACCAGCCTACTTTGTTTACAGTAATACATTTCTTTGATGACAATCTTTCTATCTTGACTACTCAATAAGTTCTTGTTTTGTCTATGATGTAAACCTGTTTGTGCCTACGGGAACTTCTCCGTTGTCTTTTTGCTGATTCCCAATTTCTAATCTTTGGAGGCTATATTAATCCATGACTCAGGGACAAACAAAATCATCAGAAGAAATTGGGGCATTCAAAGTACTAACATTTCTTTCAAGGAGCAACTTCGCATCATTCAAAAAACTGTCCAGTTTCTTTCCCAAATTCAGCCAGCTCTCCTCCCTGCTGTTGATGCAACCCACTGAGAGGGACGCACCAAGGAGAAATGAAAGGGCCTTTACCACTTTACACAAAAGTGACTCACGCTTGCATTTCTTGCTAGAGAGTCTTCTCAGAAGGATAAACTCATTTCAGTCCTGATCATAATTATTGGCAGCATTCCTAAATCCTAAAATCTTTACCTGTTGCACTGGTGGCTACCTATGGGATAGAGGATAATAATTTATGCCAGGCTTTTTTCCTCTTTTTGACTTTAGTTTTGATATCACATCATGATTCAAAGCTCGGTGCACCATAAATTTTCTCCAAATGTGCAGTAATTCCTTGGTGCAGTCCAAAGTTATGATTCATTTATACTGGAGTGACAGCATAATACCTAGGTGTCAAAATCCATTAAAACTGTTCAATGTCTTCTGTTTATTTTTAGAACCAATTGAGACTTAACTGATGGTGAAAAATATACAGTCAAGTGTGTTTACTTCACCTTTACAAAGAATCCGTTATAGTCCCAATTAATTTGTTATTCCTGTCACAACAGGTACTGGATACTTCAAAACTGTCATTACAATTTCTGTTTTTCTTCAGAGGGTTTGTGTTTATTTTTAACCCATTTTGAGGTGTCTCTGTCTAGTGGTGGTGGATGCGTATCTTTGTGGTGGGGAGAGGCGTGTGTGAAATCTAGGGCCACTACTCTCCAGTTTAATTAGAACTATTGTGGAAAATCAGGATACCTCCTCTATTGCAATATTGGTATCAGAAACTATTTCTTGCCTCTGTCACCATTCAATGTTGTCTTTCCCACTCACTATAATGATGAGTTATTGCACCAGGGTACAGAGTCTCTGTCTTGAAAGGATCAGGGCATATGGAAGACAATGAAAAGTAATATATACCAGGCATATTTTATACATAGTAGTCACATGCAGTGAGGGAGTTAAAATAGCTGGCATTTAAAGTTTGTAAAGCACTTTTTTACATTCTCTGATCTGAGCCCCACAGCCATAGGCTAGTCTTCTTATTATCCCCATTTTACAGAAAGAGGAATTGAGACTCAAAAGGTAAAGTGACTTGACCAGGGTCACAAGCCAATAAATAGCTTCACACATTCTTTCCATGTTTCCATGCTATCCCTCCCACAATGAAAAAGATGTTGACCTTCCCCTTCCCCTATGGAGCCTTTGCCCCAGATAAAAGATGATTTATATGAAATTCAGTATTTGGTGGGGGGAAGAGATGCTAATTATAAAATCCACATCCATAGGAAACTTTTGTAATCTGTAAAAATAATTTTTAAAAGATTACACAATAAATATAAAGGTTCTTTGAAATTGTGGGTAAAGGGAAATATTCCTTTTAGATAGATATTGCTCTGACTCAGACCAAAGAAAATAACAGAATGACATTATTTTAGAGGCGATTTAGATATAGCTAGCAAAAGCACTTAATAAAGCCTGGAATAACTGTGAAAGAGGGGAAAAAAAGGAATACAAACATCATAAGATTATAAGTGTAATGAATTTTAAGCTCACTGTCCAGTGTAATCCATAGGCATTTATTTTAGTATTTAACATGTGCCAGGCACTAGGAAGAACACAGATAAGCAGGTACATGATAATTTGGGAGAGGGTAGACAGAAGCATGAATGTAGATAAAGAAAGGTTTGGGAGAGCTAGGCGGCACAGTGGATAGAGAGAGCAACAGCCCTGGTGTCAGGACGACCTGTGTTCAAATTTGACCTCAGACCCTGGCTAAGTCACTTAACCCTGATTATCTCTCAGAAAGAAAAGTAGGGCTTTCTGTAGTTCACAAGGATCTGTTTCTAGTTCAGCACCACAATGTAGGGGATGGCACATGAACTGATCCTTGAAGGAAGTGAGGGATCCTAAGAGGAAGGAGAGTTAGAACTTCAGGTAAGGAGGCTAGTCTAGGCAAATGCAGGGAAGGTAGAAATGGAATGCTGAATTCAGGGCATAGCAAGTAGGTTAGTTTGGCTGAAACATAAACATGAAGGAGACTTATGTACAATAAACCTAAAGTATTTTGGAAGCAGATGATAAAACGATTTAAATGCTGACTGGTGTCTAGGTTAACTATGAGGCTGAAAATCTGGATAACTGGAAAGATGATGATACCCTCAGGAAGATTTGGGGGAGGGATGGGTTTGGGGAAATATGTTGAGTTCCTTTTTGGAAATGTTGGAGTTTGACAGGACTCATGCAATTAGTAATGAACCCTATTTAACTCACTCTCCATATTACCCAAATAGTATGAGGAACAACACAATCAAAATTTGGGGTGACAAGTATTGGAAGAGCATTAGAGCCAGGTGTGGAGATGAATAACTGCTGTCTAAGCATCACAGGTTTCGAGCTGGAAGTGATCCTTAGAAGTCGAAACTTTGCTTCCCTTCCCTATTTTACAAATGAGGAAACAGTCCCAGAGAGAGAAAGTAGTAGCAACGCCAGAATTCAAACCCATGTCCTCTGACTCCAAATCCAGTGCCCTTTCCATGGCAAGGCAACAAGCACTTCTTTA
This sequence comes from Pseudochirops corinnae, assembly GCA_028646515.1. Lineage (NCBI taxonomy): Eukaryota > Metazoa > Chordata > Mammalia > Diprotodontia > Pseudocheiridae > Pseudochirops > Pseudochirops corinnae. The sequence continues at coordinate 238,085,666 of CM053588.1, read as the reverse complement.
GTGCCTACTCTGTGCCAGGCACTGTGCTAATCCCTGAGGATACAAAGAAAGGCCAAGAACAGTCCCTGCTTTTATGCATCTCACAGACTGATGGAAGAGACAACATGTCCAAACAAACTCTATCTGAATAAAATAACCTCATATTCTCTCTCATTTTTATGCATACTTCACCTACTCAGAAGGATATGTTATCAGTTTGGGAGTTCTCCCCATAAAGCAGATTGCAACCCATCTGTGCCTGCACATCTTTTCGGATTCTTGTCTGTGCCCTTCCGAAAGTTCACCGCAGGTGTGCACCTAACATGCTGAAGGTCTACCTCAGCTTTTCCCTGATGATACTAAGGTACCACTGGAGCACTCTGGCCATCCATCTGCTGTAATCCCTCACTCTTGCCTTGGGACCAGACCCTGTTCTCTTACCATCCTAGAATTCTTTGATGCTGTCCTTTCCTTTTGTTTTTTGGAGTTCCTTGCTTGTTTTACATTGTCGTCTGTTCACACCCACCATTGCCTCCTCTGGTTTGTTCACTTTTATCTCTTTAGAGGCAGTGCTGTTTGGGTTTTGCTGTCATACAGCAATACTGGCAAAAATATTTGTATTGAAAAGATGGGCCTTTGCTATCATATTAAGCTTGGAGTCAGTAAAAGTGCTTTGCAATTCCCCAAAAGCCATTTACACTACTCTCCTCATTTTCAGTTCTGGATTCATTTCTTTCCTCATCTTTACTGTCTTTCTCAGATGTACCTACTGTCATTTAGATGCATGTTGAAATCTGGGCAACAGACATTTTTTATCCATTTTATATTTCCTGTGTGGATGGACAGACCAAATTCCTTTGGGTTATTGAAACTCTCTTTCAAGAGGCTGTGCAATGTCTTGGGCCTTGAGATAATCTACACAACGTTATCCTCAGACAGGGGCATCTGGCAGACCTCATCAGTCACAGGGAAATTTGGCTCTCCTTTAGATATCTTCATTCACAGGTACTATTGTGTTTAGTCACATCTGACTTTTTGTGACATCATGTGGGATTTTTCTTGTCAAAGACACTGGAGTGGTTTGCCATTTCTTTCTCCAACTCATTTTACAGATGAGGAATCTGACGCAAATAGGGTTAAGTGACTTGCCCAGGTTCATACAGCTAGTAAGTGACTGAGGCTGGATTTGAATTCAGGTTCTCCTGACTCCAGGGCTGATGCTCTATCCTGTGCACCACCTCCCTTCTCAGTAACAAATACTTTGGGTATTACTACATCTTCTGCTTTGTCTTAACTGATATTTATTATCAGCATATCATGAAATAAAGTTATTTTTGTTGCTGGATCTTCCAAGGGATCTTGAATGATTTTGCTCTGTGGAATGGAGAGACCTTATTATAAAAGTAGCATTCTGTTCTACTGGATCAAAGACTTTAAAAAAAAAAATTGACAGACAATAAGCCTACTGGGATCTTATGTTTTCTAGAACTTTCAGTGAACTGTGAGATGGTAAATATATGGTTCATTGTTGAATAGCACTTGTGAAATCCTGCTACTCTCTACTAATAACGTCACTGAGGATGTCCTCTATTTACACAGGAGCAGCTAGGTGGCCAGGTGGACGGAGCACTGGGTCTGAAATCAGGAAGACTCTTTTTTATGAATTCAAATCTGGCCTCAGAAACTTACTAGCTGTGTGACTCTGGGCAAGTCACTTAGCCTTTTTGCCTCGGTTTCCTTATTTGTAAAAATGAGCTAGAGAAGGAAATGGCAAACCACTGTAATAATCTCTGCCAAAAAAATCCCAACTGAGGTCACGAAGAGTGGGATATGACTGAAAAAAACTCAACAACAACAGCGGCCCTTCATATTGATTTTGTATGGATTAGTGAGTAGGTATGTTGTTTGGTAGTTGTTGATGCTTTCATGGTCACCTTTTTGGGAGTCTGGGGTAGGGAGAACCAATCAGAGTTGAGATTTTGTTTTATGTCTTTGTTATCTCCTCCTCCTGTAGATGTGTAAATCAGTCCCATGTTTGCCCTCACAATTGTGTGGAGCTTGGAGCTCCTCTATATTTACTTAATCTAATTGGGCTGCTGTTCCTTCATCAATGCCATTCTTATTTCCTCTGTCAGCACCTCAGACGCTATGATGTTAGGATCTGAATGTGGTGGTTCCTCTACTCTGGAGAGAGAAACAGTATATTGTAGGAATTTTGGCAGATCTATTTTATTTTTCTTCTGTTTGTCATCTGCTTTCTGTTTTTACCCTTGAAGGCCTTTGGGATGACTTTGCTTGGTTAGGTATCTTGCCAAGTTTTTTTCAGACCGGTTTTACTCTCCATTGCTTCTTTCCGCTTTATGAGATCATATTGCTCATTGTACATCATACTTCTTTGTAATATTTTAAAAATGATTTTATATTATAACCCACGGCTACCTTTGGCAGTCATCTTTCTCCATTTAGCAAGGAAGCCAAAAGCTTGCTGACTAAGGTACTTTCTGGGCTTTTATGATCTCCCTGTTGTAGAACTTAATATGCATTGCTTCAACGTCTAGATGAAATCATTATATTCAATACTATTCCATTGTCCATTTCCCCTTTTAAGTTTTCAGTAACTCATTTAAACAACTGAGTTAAGTCTTCTTAATTGTATGCTATATCTTTTTTTTCTCATTGCTATTCTTTATTCTTGTTTATTTTTAATTCTGATCTTCACTCTGACAAGTCTATAGTCTGCTTGTTCACAGACAGCTATCCCAGGGATAACTCTCAAGTCCATAATGAAGTCTATGCTTGCCTATTAAAATGTATTCTGTTTCATTCTTTGTAATCTTGTTCAGTGTTTGCCATGACCAAGACCAGTCTTCCTCTTTTTTTTTTTTTTTTAGAAGAAAGTGCTCATGATGTAAAGGGATGGGGTTTCTTATAATTTGCAACTCTTCAGTCTCTCGTTTCTTTCTCTTGAGCCAAATTTTCCCATCTATTTCTCTTCATCTTCACCTTTTCCCTTTTTCTGCATTGAAGTCATTAAGTATTACAGCATACGTTGATTTTGTTTGGAAAGTTTTATGCAGTCCTTCATATAATTTCTCTACCACTTCATCCTCAGCAACCTGTTAGTACATATGCTGAAATTATTTTCATAGTAATCTTATCACAGACATTTATCATTAATACTATAATATGTGATGATCCAGTGTCCAAGGAAAAATATATTTCTTGTAGTTTGGGAGTGCCTAACAAAACCCACTCCCCAAATCTTTTCTTTGCCTCTCCATGGAGTACCTGTCAACCACCCCTTCCTGAAACTTCCTTCTTCTGCTTTAATTTATAGTAAGAATGTAAGATGGGCAAAATTAAACTTCTCCAGCAATAATGTCCACTCCTTGATCAGTGAACAAGAAACTCAAATTTATAGTATCAACAGTCAAATTAAAGTTTGTCTTTTGTCTAGAAATTGTGACTTAGCAATCTGTGTCTCTTTTTCCTTTGATCTTCACTTTTCCCAAACCTTTTCTTCTGTCAAGGCTCAGGTGCTACTTCCTCCAGCAAGCCTTCCCTGATCCCCCTAGATAAACTCTCACTCCTCACCTGTTCCTGGAACATTCTGTCTTCTTCTTTCCTGCGCTTGTCCTACTCCCTTTCTATTATCCCTATTGTAAAATACAACCTGTATATGTTGATTCTTCCTATTATACAACGCGATTTCCTAAAGACCACAGAACTTACCATATTTTATTTTTGCATCTCAAGTGACCAGTACGATGTTTTGATTAATAAATGTGTGTTAAATTGAATTGAGTTCTGCTTTCAACAGTTATTAGCTATGTGATGGTAGCCAAGTTACTTGACCTCTTGGAGGCTCAATTTCTTCATCTGTGTACATAACTACACTATTTTTCTCCCAGGCTTATTGTGTGGAAATAATAAACAAATATATAGACATAACTTATTATTATTGATGAGCGTTTTAATGCTCAGATCACAGTTATGCATAATCAGCAAGTGAGCCTGACATAAGCCAGAGGACTATTTCCAGAGTGATGCAAAAATGTAATGAATAGCAGGGAAGATTTCAGCCATCTCCCCAAGACTGCTAACATCTTATGCTTTGTCCGTTAGTGTAGCAGACATTATTTATTGCTGGTACATATGATGAACCTTTCGACCAAAAGGCAGCTATTATTTCTATTTCTTCTAATTTACCTGATCCTTGGGTGAAATATTCTATTGGCTGTGCCCAGAACTTCAGACGTGGTCTGACCAGGGCAGAATGGAGCAGAGGTATCACTTCCCTAGTCCCTAGGCACCATGCTTCTTTTTAAATGGATTCTTCTCAATGTCTTTTGTTCAGTCGAGCATGGGTCTGGAGTCAGTATGACCTGGGTTCAAATCCAGCCAAAGACACTTACTATGTGAACCATGGCCAGTTACTTTACCTCTGCCTGCTTCTGTTTCCTCCACTGTAAGATGGAGATGAAAACAGCACTTACCTGGAAGGGTTATCATGGGGATCAAAGGAGATCATAGTTGTAAAGCACTTAGCACAGTGCCTGGCAGGTCGTAGGCACTATATGAATACTAGCTTATTATTATTATTGTTGTTGTTTACATTGACTAATTTCTCCCTATATCTCTTTCCCTTCTCCTTACAGACAGCTGTCTTTTATAACAAGGACTGTGAAGAAAATTTAAAAAGAAAGAGGAAGAGGACTAATAATTCAGCAAAACTAATCAATAAATTGAAAAAAATCTGAGATGATATGATAAATTCAAGTACAGCTCACCTCTGTGGGGAGCAAGGGAAGAAGATATCTTCTCTCATCTCTTTGATGAGACCAAGATTCTTTATAATTTGACAATATTCATTTTTTACTATGCTGTTGCTTTTCTCTTCCATTTATATCATTGTATTGATTGTGTATATTGCTTTCCTGGCACTGCTTCATGGCATTTTGTTTCAGTTCATCTAAGTCTATCTGTATTCTTCTCTGTATTCATCATATTTGTTATTTCTTACAACACAGTAGCATTCTATCACATTCACATACCACAATTTGTTTAGACATTTTCCAGTTGATGGGCAATTACTTTGTTTTCAGTTCTTTGCTACCACAAAAATACTTTTGGTACCACAAAAAAAAATACTTTGGTATGTGAGGATCCCATCTTTTTTTCAATGACATTCCCTGAGGTAAGTGTCTAATAGTGGAATCTCAGGGTCAAAAGTCATGGGCATGTATTTATTTATTTTTGTTTTGGTTTGGTTTGCTAATTTTAAATTTTTTAAAATTTATTTTTATTAAATTTACTTTCAGTTTTCAACATTCATATCCAAAAGATTTTGAGTTCCAAATTTTCTCCCCATCTTTCCCCTACCCCCATCCCAAGATAATGAGCCTATTGAGTACCCTTTCTTCCAAACTGCTCTCTCATATATTGTCCCCCATATCTCCTCTAACTTTCTAGTAGGTAAAGATGTATTGTTATACCCCAGTGCCTGCATATCTTATTTCCCAGTTGCATGCAAAAGAAATTTTTTTTAACATTTTTTTTTAAACTTTGATTTCCAGATTCTTTCCCTTCTTCCCTCCTCACCCACCCCCACTGGGAAGATAAACAATTCAATATAGGTTGTACATGTGTAGTTATGCAAAACATTTCCATAGTAGTTATATTGTAGTTATATTGTGAAAGACTAACCACATTTCCCTCCATCCTATCCTGACCCCTACCCATTCCATTTCCTACCTTGACCCTGTCACTTTTCAAACATATGTGCTTCTAACTACCCTCTCCCCCAACCTGTCCTCCCCTGTATCATCTCCCCTCTTATCCCTTTTCTCCCCACTTTTCTGTAAGGCAAGATACCCAAATGAGTGTGTATGTTATTCCCTCGTTAAGCCAAATTCAATGAGAGCAAAGTTGACCCATTCCCTTTCATCCACCTGCTCTTCCCCTCCACTGTAACAGTTTTCTCTTGCCTCTTTTGTATGAGACAATTTAACCTATTCTATCTCTCCTTTTCTCCTTCTCTCATTATATTCCTCTCTCACCTCTTAATTTTATTTTTTCAATATCATCCCTTCCTATTCAACTGATCCTATGCCCTCTGTCTATGTATACATGTACACACACACATACACACACTAAAAAACATGCATCTATATACACATACACCCTCTACTACATACATATGTATGTAGGTATACATATATATGTAGGTATACATATATATTCCCTTCAACTATGCTCATACTGAGAAAAGTCTCATGAGTTACAATTATTGTTTTTCCATGTAGCAATGTAAATAGTTCAACTTTAATAAGTTCCTTATGATTTTTTTTCCTGTTTACCTTCTCATGTTTCTTTTGCTTCTTGTATTTGAAAGTCAAATTTTCTGTTCAGCTCAGGTTTTTTCATCAAGAATACTTGAAAGTTCTCTATTTC
>CM053588.1:238055806-238078734 GCA_028646515.1 Pseudochirops corinnae | reverse complement strand
AATGTAAATAGTTCAACTTTAATAAGTTCCTTATGATTTTTTTTCCTGTTTACCTTCTCATGTTTCTTTTGCTTCTTGTATTTGAAAGTCAAATTTTCTGTTCAGCTCAGGTTTTTTCATCAAGAATACTTGAAAGTTCTCTATTTCATTGAATGACCATATTTTCCCCTGAAGCATTATACTTAGTTTTTCTGGGTAGATGATTCTTGGTTTTAATCCTAGCTCCTTTGACCTCTGGAATATCATATTCCAAGCCCTTTGATCTCTTAATGTAGAAGCTGCTAGATCTTGTGTTATCCTGATTGTGTTTCCACAATACTCAAATTGTTTCTTCCTGGCAGTTTGTGATATGTTCTTCTTGACTTGGGAGTTCTGGAATTTGTCTATGACATTCCTAGGAATTTTCTTTTTGGGATCTTTTTCAGGAGGTGATCAATGAATTCTTTTGATTTCTATTTTGCCCTCTGGTTCTACAATATCAGGGCAATTTTCCCTGAGAATTTTTTGAAGGATGATTTCTAGGCTCTTTTTTTGATTGTGGCTCTTAGGTAGTCCAATAATTTTAAAATTATCTCTTCTCGATCTATTTACAGGTTTTTCCAATGAGATATTTCACATTGCCTCTATTTTTTCATTAGTTTGGATCTGTTTTATAGTATCTTGATTTCTAATAAAGTCATTAGCTTCTATTTGCTCTAATCTAATTTTGAAGAAATTATTCTCTCCAGTGAGTTTTTGAAATTCCTTTTCCATCTGGGCAATTCAACTTTTTAGGGCATTCTTCTCTCCATTGGCTTTTTCGGCTTCTTTTGCCATCTGAGTTAGTCTATTTTTTAAGGTGTTATTTTCTTCAGTATTTTTTTTTTGCTCTCTTTTAGCAGGCTGTTGACTTACTTTTCATGATTTTCTTGCATCGTTCTCATTTCTCTTCCCAATTTTTCCTCCACTTCTCTTACTTGATTTTTAAAATCCTTCTTGAGATACTCCATGGCCTGTGACCAATTCATATTTTTCTTGGAAGCTTTTGATGCAGGAGTTTTGACTTCATTGACTTCTTCTTTTTCCATATTTTGATCCTTTTTGTCTCCAAAAAATAATTCTATGGTCTAAATGTACTTCCTCTGCTTGCTCATCTTGCCAGCCAATTACTTGACTTTAGAGCTTTGTCCCAAATTGCTGGGGTTTTAGCAGCTACTGAAGCTATTAGGAGGGTGCCCTCTCTACTGGCCCCACAAGTTCTGGCACACTGGCCACACACCCCAGGGCCACCACTCAAGACCATGATCCAGATCCAAGCAGGTCAAAGCAAGAGCCCTCTGAATTTTCCCTGAGAATTTTTTGAAGGATGATTTCTAGGCTCTTTTTTTGATTGTGGCTCTTAGGTAGTCCAATAATTTTAAAATTATCTCTTCTCAATCTATTTACAGGTTTTTCCAATGAGATATTTCACATTGCCTCTATTTTTTCATTAGTTTGGATCTGTTTTATAGTATCTTGATTTCTAATAAAGTCATTAGCTTCTATTTGCTCTAATCTAATTTGCATAATAATGGGGTGGCTTGGTCCCCCTATGATCTGTAGGCCAAGAGCTCTGGAGACAGCCATGTGGCAGCATCTGCAGCCACTGCACCTCCACCACTTCTCTCCCCAGGGGCAGGGGCTGGACCACTGTCTTCTGTCACCTGGTTCCAACAGAGTTCCCCACTGACCGTTTGCTTTTTTTTTTTTTTTTTGGTGTTTATGGGTTGAGAAGTCTGGAAACTGCCTCAGCTGATGGTGATTCACTCTCTTAAGTCCTTTCTGGCCATTCTGTGCCACTGGTTGGGGCCACCCCAGTGCCAGAACCACACTGCTTACATGGGACCGTGCTTGGCTCCCAGATCAGTGAGATGCACCCTTCCTGTCGGCCTGCCAGGCTGTCTTCAGCAGATTTGTTTCCCTCTGTCACTTTGTGGGTTCTGTAGCTCTAAAATTTGTTTAGAGTCATATTTTACAGGTACTGGAGGTGTTGGAGCCGGAGTTCAGCAGAGTTCCTGTTTTTTCTCCGCTGTCTTGGCTCCATGCCCTAGAGTTCAGTCATGAGCATTAAAATGACTTCATTTGCATAATTCCAAAGTGCTTTCTACAATGGCTGTATCAATTGAAAGCTTCACTGAAAATGTCATTCTGCAGTCTCACTGAATATCAACTGTGCCCATCTTTTGCTTTCTTTGCCAATTTGCTGATTGTAAGGTGAAACATCAGTTTGTTTTGATGTACAGTTCTCTCATTAGTGATTTGGAACATTCTTTAATGTAGTTGGAATAATTGAGAATTCTTTTTCTGATAACCATTAATATTCTTTGACCACTTTTCTATTGGAAAGACTTTGGAACTTACATAGTTCTATCAGTTGTATAGTATAATTATAATTATTGTAGTATGGGGAAAGGGAGATGGAGAAAGCTAGTCAATACTCAAAGTTAGCTATATAATTATGTAGCTATATAGTTAGTTATATAGTTCTGTTAACAGAATTATATTGAGAGACACAAACACACACACATATATATATATATATATACACTCAGAAATGCATATAAATAACAAATAGGATAACAACTATATATTGTTTTCTTATTTTTGTGTATATGTGTGTGTATGTGTAGTATACAACACCTTATCTAAGAAATTAGGTGACAAGATTTTTCCCACCATTCATCTGCATCCTTTCTTTTTCTAGATGCATTATTCACACAAAAGCTTTTCAATTTTTTGCAATCAAAATTGCTATTGTATGTTTTGCAATTATCTTTGGTTGAGAATTTGCCTCGTATCTGCATGATTTGTTTCTTTTTTGTGTTATGATTTTTAATATTCAGGTTGTGTATCAATTTTGAATTTATTGGGAAATATGGTATAAGATATTGTTCTAAGCATAATTTCTGCCAGACTGTTTTTTTCTGTTTTCTCAATTTTTTAAACATCAAATAAGGAATTCTTTCCCATATAACTTATGTTTGGAGATTTATTAAACACTTGATTATTGAATTCCATTATTTCTAATTATCATTAACATCTAGTCTGGGGGTGGCTAGGTGGCACAATGAATAGAGTACCAGCCCTGGAGTCAGGAGGACCTGAGTTCAAATTTGGCCTCAGACACTTAACACTTTACTAGCCATGTGACCTTGGGCAAGTCACATAACCCCAATTGCCCTGCCTTCCCCACTCCAAAAAGCATAAATAAATGAATGAATGAATGAATGAATGAATGAATAAATAAATAAATAAATAAATAAATATCTAATCTGTTCCATCGAGCAACTTTTCTATTTTTAAATCAATACCAAATGTTTTTGGTGACTGATACTTTATATTATAGTTTTGAGATCGGGAAGTGCTATTCTTCCTTTATTCCTACTTACCTTTTTTTTTTTTCATTTGTCCCTCTTGATTTTCTAGATCCTTTGTTCCTCTAAAAGAATTACTGTATTATTTTATCTAGCGTTATAATGATTCCTTTTGGAATTTTGATTGCTATAGAATTAAAACTGTAAATTAACTTTGGTAGTAACCAGGTATCTTTTAATGCAGTGCAGCTGAGTGGCCCAATGCCTAGAGTGCTAGACCTGGAGTCAGGAAGACTCTGATTTCTAAGTTCAAATTCAGACATGTATTAACTGTGTGACCCCAGGCAAGTCACTTGATCTTGTTTGCCTCAGTTTCCTCATCTTTAAAATGAGCTGGAGAAGAAAATGGCAAGCCACTTCAGTTTCTTTGCCAAGAAAAGCCCAAAGGGGGGGTCACAAAAAGTTGGACACAACTGAAAAATGACTAAACAACAAGCATCACACTAGTGTTTTGGTTCCCACATCACACTGCTAACTTACTTTTCCCAATAAGCTTAGACTGATCATCATGTATTTATGAAATTGATTTTTTTGAACCCAACTAGAGAAGTTTACATTTGTGTATATTACATTTCTGCTTAGACTTACCCGTGTTTTAGATCAATAAAGTCAAACCTGCAGCTGAGAGCCTCACCACCTCCAGTGTGGCTAGAACAGACTAACTGGTAATTGGGAAATATTTGACAAAATAAATAAAAATGTAATAGGGCATAGGTAATGTTGATATGTATTTTTTCTAAGTCAATATAGCAAGCAGGGATCCTTATGTATGGGTTAGTGGCACCCATTTCTATTTGAGTTTAATTCCACTGTATGAAACTGCTTAGGTTATTTCTTTTTATGCTGATATTCTCTTTGTACTTTTAAAAAATAATGACTTTGTTATCTACTGTGTTTGCTCTCCCTTCTTATTCATGTCGCCTACAGATTCGATAAACCAGCAATATATTCCTTTATCAGAGTTATTGATAAAGATGTTAAAAAAAAAAGGACTAAGGAAAGTCCCCTAGGGCATTTCATTAGAATCCTCCCTCCAAATTGACATTGAACTATTATTGACTACTCATTCAGTTAAATAGTTCCAAATCCACATCACTGTTGTTTAGTCCACATCTCCATTAGATGCATAAGAATAGAAAGACAGTCAAAAGTCCAGCTAACCTCTATATGACCTTTATGTCCAGCACTCCCCTCTCTAGTAAGGCTATTAAAATAAGAGTCATAAGGTAAATATGAAAATCCTGTGATTTTCATTTCACAGAGCCAAATGCTGCCTCTGTGAACATGGATTCTTTTTCTTGACATTTACTTGAAAAGAATGGGAAGTTGGGCATAGTAGGTTTGCAAGTTTCACATACAATCATCTTTTTTATTGCACTGTTATGGAAATGCTTGTTTTATTCCACAAATTAAAAGTAAAATAAGAAAATGTATACATTCCAGAATTTTTCTAGGAATCAACATCAAGTTCATTGCACTAGGGTTGCAGATTGCACACCTTTCTCTTTTTTTGAAAATCAGTAAAGCATGGGAAGACATGTGAAACTGATGCATGGATTAAGTAAGTAGAACCAAGAAAGTGATATAGAACATGATTACAACATAATAAGTAGAAAAAAAGAATCCAACTGAAAGCTGGGTAATTATAATGATCTAAGCTTGGTCTCTGAGAGAGCAGAAAATGCATCTCATACCTTCCTTTGTAGAGGGGAAGGATTATGGGTATGGAAAACCACATGTACTACAACTTCCATTGACTTGGCTAATTTTTTGAAATTTTTTTGTCTTTCTTTTTTTTTCCCTGTGTTAAAAAGGATGACAATGGAGAGAGCAGAGGAGGGAAATGTGTTTGGAATAAAGATAATGTAACAACAAAAGATATCAGTGAAAATGTTTTAAAAAGAAATGCTGATTTTAAAAAGGGAAAAGAAACATAATACCACATTTTACCATGCACACTCTCCTGTTTTCCCATAATTGTTCAAATATCACAGGCAGTAGCTATGCAATGTTATCTGCCAGATCTCAGTACCTGGAATGACCATGGACAAGTTGTTTAATGTCTCTCAGCCTTGTCATCTGTAAAATGGGGATTAAAAATAGTATCCGCTTCACTAGGACATTGTGAAGATCAAATGAGAGAATAACTGTAAAACTCCATATAAATGTTAAGTATTACTCCTACTCCAGCTGCTCTGGGTCTGGTGATGTAAATTCATCAAGGGCAGCTAGTTGTACCCTTTACTACCTCTATACTTACCTTGGGAATAAGTATTTATCCCACTCTAGTTCTTTCCACTATAGGTTGCCTCATCTATAGGTGGGAGAATTCTCTCTCTCCATCTCTCTCTCTCTCTCTCTTTCTCTCTGTCTCTGTCTCTGTCTCTCTCTTTGTCTCTTTTATTCTACCCAACTGAGTATGCCACTCTGATCCCTGTTCCTTTCTTATATGCATAATCAAAGTGTTTAGTGGAACTAATGACTCCCCCCAACACACAGAAAACCAAATGCCCACCTTTTTGTTGCCATTAAATAGCAGCCATGTCGTAGAGGTAATTAAAATGGTATAGATCATCCCTAGAACAGAATACTTACAATTTTGATTATTTTCTTGACAACACAATATGGTACATTTATTTACAGAGAGACCTGCCTTCATTTATAACAGACAGAATATTTAGGTCATGCCAAGCATTTTCATTTTTTTTTCTTTGTCTGATCACTAAGAAGGCTATCGGATGGAACAGGAAATAACTAGATAAATGATGCATCAAAGCCTCTTGCAGAACTTACAATTTTAGAACCTTCACAGTCAGTCTCCTTAGAACTATATTTTAAACAACCTTAGATGCAGCTTGCCCTGTTATGTTCCCCATTATTTAAATATCTATTTCTCTTTAATATTTGTGGACATTTCACAGTGAAATCCATGTTTAACATCTTGAGTGATTGATTACCTCTTAAATAACAAAGACTTTGTTAATGGTCCATTTCAATAAAATTAAAATTATTTCCCATTTTGACATGGAGGCTGCAAAGCATTCTGGATCCAGGGGTAGGATTGATGAGGAAGAAGACTAAGAGTAAAGGCAATTGCGCATAACAGTTTAGCCTTCTGTTTGTGAAGGAACAGAAAACTTTATTTACCATTTGTAACTCTCTCTCTCCCCCTCCTTCTTCCCCCTTGCTTTTCTTCCCTCCTTTCCCTCTCTCTTTTCCCCTTTCTTCCCCCCCTCTCCCTTCCCTTTTCCTCTCTCCTCTTCTCTCTCTTTCTCTCTCATTCTCTCTCTCCCTCCCTCCTTTTCTCTTTCGGTCTCTGTCATTGTCAGTCTCTCTTTCTTTCTCTTTCTATATGTCTGTCTCTGTCATTGTCAATTTCTCTCTCTCTCCCCCCCTTCCCTCTCTCTTTCTCCCTCTCTTTCTCCTTTCCTCCCTCCCTCCATCTCTGTCTTTCTCCTTTTTCTTTTGAAGCCAAAACCAACATTCAGAGCTCCCTCCCCTCATAGCTTCTAGCCTTCTCTACCTCCTACTAAAAAGGCTCACAAACAAGCTACAACGTGTTTTTGTGCGTGCGCAGTTATGGTCTATCATTATTAAATGTCTCTTGTTGGACGGAAGAGGTGCTTCATCACAGAGAGCCATTCATCAGCCCTTGCCAAGCCAGCTCACATCTGACCTCTGCAGCAATAATGTCGCATCAAATAGGCCAACTACCCACTTTAGCAACAGTGCAGGGAGCACAGGCTGGCTTCAAGATTAAGTGCGTTGTTTCAGCCTCCCATTCCCAGGAGCTACGCAGGCTGATGTTGTATTGATTGAGAAAGTTTACCAGTAAGTATCACAAACAACAATAGCCAGGTCAACGATCGGCGATGCCTGAATATGAATTCCCCTGTGGGGCCCACGGCACACTCTGGGCTAAGGCACGGCTAGGCACTGCTATCATGATGTCTGAGTGCAGGTTGAATAAGGTTTCCAAGGAAAGGAAAGAGTGAGAACCTGCAGTTGGAAAATGACATTTAAGCAAAGATCCACGTGGGAACAGAATGAGAGACAATGATGTAATTATATATTCCCCAGTTTCCGACGGCTGCAAAAAACCTGTCATTTCTCAGTGTTTATACGCTCACCAGCCTCTCTCTCCCTGAGAATTCCAAGCCTGATATATGCAAAGGCTGAGAGCAGCTAGTGGAAAAGTGAATGGAATGTGAGAACAATACATATCTTTTTATGGTTTTAACAGGCCTAGCCCAATACAGAAAATTAAAAGGTTTCCTGAGATATACTCCTCCCCTGTCAACAGTTCTTCCCCAAAGTGCCTTTAAATTTCCATCTTCTCAAGGAAGTATCACATCCAAGAAATGAATGGAAGTATACCTGGCGTCTTTGGATATGTAAAATATCCAAAAAGATGGTATCCACAAAAAGAAATATATACATACATGTATATGTAATGTATATATTATAAATACATACATATGCATGTACACACGCCATGTGTTTGTGTGCTTGCATTTGTGTATTCGTACACACATGCATATGTGTATTTGTATGCTGAATGTATACATATATTGCATATGTATTATGAATGTATGTCTTGTGGCCAGGGGCAGCATTTGCATCAGTGGCATTATAAAAATGTTAAATAGATTGCATGAAGGAGAATTCAGGCATCTAGAAAAAATGATGTCTTTCCTAAGCACTGTGATATACATATCCATATGCATGTGTGCATACACACACACACACACCCAAACACACACCATTGTTACTTAATGTGAAAACCTTCCTGTTCATGTATCACACAAACATAGGTGGATGGGCTTCTGTGTGTGCAACCAGATCCCTTGGGTATTTTGCAGAGGTACCATGTAAGTCTTGTCATATTTTGATTCCGACATTTGGCATCTGGATTAAAAATGTTGGCCTATATTGAGGTTCATTGAGTACCAAGGAAGAGACAGTGAGGGAGAAAAAGTTACAGTGACAAAGGACATCCTTACTGAAGTTATTTGAACAGCTATTTAAAATCATATAATCCCAGGATATAGCAGCTATAAAGATCTTGGGAGTCAACTAGATAACTAAAAAATCAGAATTTCCCATCCAGTCACAAGACTGCACTGACTACAATAGAGTAACTGAAATTAGGTTGCAAAAATATTCCCCATCGTTCCCACCTCTAATTTTTCCATTTTATGGAGGATGGGGAGGGGAGAGAAGGAAGAGGTTTATTTTTATGGTCTTTGAACATGTACTGCTGCCATCATTGTTAATGAGAGTTGCAGATCCATATTGACAAGAGAACAAGCCTTTAAAAAACGAAAGTAGAGGTGATCATTTTCCTATAATTGTTCCATGGGTACCATAATCCTCCCCTTAAGTAGGTCAGCAATGAAAGCTAACTCTATTGAATAGAAAAAAGGGGAAAATGTTCCTTTCAAATGAGAGGCAAAGAAATGTCTCATATCATTTACCTATGATTCTTACACTGAAATTTAAGAACTTGAATGAGTGATGAATGAATAAATGAATGGATGGATGGATGGATGGATGGATGGATGGATGGATGGATGGATAGATGAATGAAAAGCATTTATCAAAAGCTTACTGTGTGCTAAATGCTGGGGATTCAAAGAAATAAGCAAGACAGCCCATGCCTTCAAAACATTTGTGTTTTAATGAGGGGAAACAACATAAAGAAAAGAGTTCAGTTACAGGGCTGATGGAAAGGCCTGGAAGTCTTTGGACATGAAGGATGGTGAAGCCTGCAAGGGTGAGAAGGTCTTTTAACAAGCAGCCATGGCAGAGTGACCCGAATCTTCCTCAGAAGGATTAAAGTTGTTAACTTCTTACTCATCCGAATGGTATGACCATCCATGTAGTCAAGAGGGGCCTCATTCATTACTATCAAGAAGTGGACAGTGAACCTCAGGATGGCAGGGTAGTGGGGATTTCTTCCCCTAGGTTGGGGATGGGGAGGAAGGTGTTGATTTCAGTACCTGTTGGGAACTGGGCAGGGATGAGGACAGGGAAATGGAAAGGGCCCCTTCTGAGGAAGCTTCTGCTGAGCCCTTCGGAAGTCTTCCCCCTCCCTGGCAACCCTGCAAGCACCATCACCACCCCAGGTAATAGACAAGTAGATGATTAAGCAATAGGCAGCCAAAAAAAAAAATTTTAATGGTGTTTGCAAAAAATGGGCCATAGAGCTAGAAAAGGTCTGAGGTGGGATTTGAACTAAAGTCTTCCTGACCCCATGTGCTGAAATCTTGTGGTATAGCTCTGGTACTTTTTCCTCCCTTGAAACACTATATTAGAAAAATTGTTGCTTCTAGGCACCCCTTATTTCCCTTTCTGGGTTTCTTGATCAGGTGTGATACCACTTATTGTCTCCTACAAGAGACTCCTACAAGCATTTATTTACATCCCTGCTTTGATTAACATTGTAGAAATTTTAGGATCCCCAAAGATAAGTTCTTTCCTCAGCTGAGATGAGGAATGAGTATTCTCTGTTATTTGTACTCTTCTAGATGCCAAGACTTACTGAAGCTCTTGGTTACTAATATCAGCAAGATCAATAATGTTTTTTAAGTCAAAAAGCACAATGTGTTGGTTGTTTCCTTAATTCCCCCTGAAATGTGTTTGACTACTTAATAGATTGACAAAGCTAGAAAATAAAGATAAAAACATAAGGAACATTTGGCAAAAATCCTAACAGTCTCAAAGAGGTCCTGCTAATGGTCTTCTAGAGTATGTGCTTTGACTCACATAGACATTTTTTTTTCCTTTAGCGAGTGGTGAACTTGGGCATCGAACACTAAAACCCATGGGAATAGAAAGACATTTTATGGGGGCAGAGCCAAGAAGGCAGAAAAAAGGTAGAGACTGCCTTGAGCACTCCTAATTCTGCTCAAAACAACTTTAAATAACTCTTCAAAACAAATTTTGGAACAGGAGATGCCACAAAAGGACAGGGTCCAAAAAGATAATTTTCCAGCCCAAGACAACTTAGAAGGTTGGCAAGGAAAGTCTGTTTGCACCAGGATGAACACAGCACAGGCTGCATCAGTAGGGGCCATGACGCAGGAAACCAGCAATAGACCTTGGGGATAACTGAGTTAGCAATGGCAGCAACTTCTTCTGGAGCTCTCAACCCATAGACAAGTAAGAGGGTTAGACAACTGATCGGAAGGAGATTACAGGGTTCCCCTTGCTGGCTTTGGAGGGCGAGAGTCTGTTTCACTGCCCATACTTGGGTCCAGGTCAGAGTCCTGGTTGATAGTCCCAGGGCAAAGAGGAGCACTAGCGTACCAGAGCTTGTGGCCACTGGGGATTAGGGATCCTGGTCACAATTCCAAAGCAGAAAAAGAATGTTTGTGGTTACTCACAGACCAGAGCACAGGCAAAGAGAGTAGTAAACATGCCTCTCTTTAAATCATACCAACATGGAAGAACTGAAAGCCTACAGACCCCCAGAACTAGCTCAACAACAACTGCACCAAAAAACGAAAGCTTGGGACAGTGCCCCCCAAACCTTGGGAGCCAAGCCCAACTTTAATATAAAAAGTCGAGTAATAAGCTGGAAAAATAAGCAAACAACCACAAAATCCTGGCCATAGAAGTTAATTTGGTGACAAGGAAAAGCAAAATACAAACTCAGAAGAAGACAACAAAGTCAAAACTACTACATTCAAAGCCTCAAAGAAGAATACAAATTGGTCTTGGGCACAAAAAGAATTCCTGGAAGATCCCAAAGGGGATTTTATAAATCAAATAAGAGAGGTGGAGGAAACCTTGGGAAAAGAAATGACAGTGATGCAAGAAAATCATGAAAAAAGAGTCAACAGCTTGGTAAAGGAGGCACAAAAAGTTTTGAATAACATAACAAAAACAAAATAAAAAAAACAGAAATAGACCTACAAAACAGAATAGACCAAATGGTAAAAGAGGCACAAAAATTCACTAAAGAGAAGACCTCCTTAAAAAGTAGAATTGGCCAAATGGAAAAAGATGTAAAAAGATTCATGAAGAAGATAATTATTTAAAAATTAGAATCAGGCAAGTGAAAACTAAAGACTCCATGAGACATTAAGAAGTAATAAAACAAAATCAAAAGAATGAAAAATTAAGAAAAATGTGAATTATCTGATTGTAAAAAACAATTGGCCTAGAAAACAGATCAAGGAGAGATAATTTAAGAATTATTGGACTACCTGAAAGCCTTGATTTTTTTAAAAAGAGCCTCAACATCATCTTTCAAGAAATTATCAAGGAAAATTGCCCTGATATTCTAGAACTAGAAGGTGAAAGAAAAATGAAAAGAATCTACTGATCACTTCCTAAAAGAGATAGCCAAATGAAAACTCCCAGGAGTAGTATAAACAAATTCCAGAACTCCCAGATCAAGGAGAAAGTATTGCAAACAGCCAGAAAGAAACAATTCAAATATTGTGGAACCAGTCAGGATAACACAAAACTTAGCAGCTCCTACATTAAGAAATCAGAAGGCTTGGAATATGAGATTCCAAAGGGCTAAGGAGTTAGGATTACAACCAAGAATCACCTACCCAACAAAACTAAATATAATCCTTTAGGGGGAAAATGGATATTTAATGAAACAAAGAACCTTCAAGCATTCCTGATGAAAAGACCAGAACTGAATAGCAAATTTGGCTTTCAAATTCAAGACTCAAGAGAAACATAGAAGATAAACATAAGGAATTTAATAAGGCTAAACATTTTACATTCCTACCTGGGAAGATAACACATAGAACTCTTAAGAACTTTCTCATTGTTAGGCTAGTTAGAAGGAGCAAACATAGACAGAGGGCACAGGTGTGAATTGAATGTGATGGGATGGTATCTAAACATAAAATTAAGGGGTGATAAAAGCAATGTACTGAGAGAAGGAGGAAAGGAGAGGTAGAATGGGATACATTATTTCTTTTTTCTTTTTTGGAGGGAGGAAGGCAGGGCAATTGGGGTTAAATGACTTGCCTAAAGTCACATGGCTAGTAAGTATTAAGTGTCTGAGGCTGGATTTGCACTCAGGTTCTCTTGACTCCAGGGCCAGTGCTCTATTCACTGCACCACCTAGCCACCTCCCAGGGTAAATTATTTCACATGAAAGTCATGAAAGACCTTTCACAGTGGAGAGGAGGATGGGGAAGATATGCAGGATCACTTGAACCTTATGCTCATAGGAATTGGCTCATAGAGAAAAAAATCTACAGGAAAGTAGGAAGGGAAGGGGATAAGAGAAGGGGATCTGATAGAAGAGTGGGCAGATTAGGGGAGGTGGAAGGTAGAAGCAAAACACTTTTGAGGATGGACAGGGTGAAAAGAGAAACAGAGTAGGATGATAAACAGGGAAAATAGAATGAGGGGAAATAATGAATAATCATAACTGCTAAAAAAAATTTACAGTATCTCTGATAAAGGCTTCATTTCTCAAATATATAGAGAACTGAGTCCCATTTATAATAATAAGAACCAATCCCCAACTGATAAATGGTCAAAGGATATGAACAAGGCATTTTTCAGACAAAGTAATCAAAGTTATCTGTAGTCATATGAAAAAAATGCTATAAATTCCTATTGATTGGAGGAGTACAAATTAGAACAATTTGTGGTAGTACCCCACACTTATCAGGTCAGTTAATATGACAGAAAAGGAAAATGACAAATGTTGGAGAGGATATGGAGAAATTGAGACACTAATGCATTATTGGTGGAGTTGTCAACTAATTCAATCATATTGTAGAGCATTTTGAAACTATGCCCAAAGAGCTATGAAACCGTGCATATCCTTTGGCCCAGCAATACTACTACTAGGTCTGCATCCCAAAGAGATAAAAACAGAATGGAAAAGGACCTATATGAAAAAAAATACATTTATAGCAGCTCTTTTAGTGGTGGCAAAGAATTGGAAATTGAGGGGATGTCTATCAATTGGGGAATGACTGACCAAGTTGTAGTATATGATTGTGATGGAATATTATTGTGCTATAAGAAATGAAAAGCAGGATGCTCTTAGAAAAATCTGGAAAGACTTACGTGAACTGATACATAGTGAAGTGAACAGAACCAAGGAAACACTGTAACAGCAGTATTGTTCAAAGAAGAATTGTGAATAACTTAGTTATTCTCAGCAATACAACGGTCCAAGACAATTACTAAGGACTTATGATGAAAAATACTTTCTGTCTCCAGAAAAAGAACTGATGGACTATGAATACAGATCAAAACATAGCATTTTTTTACTTTCTTTGCTTTTCTTGTTTTTTTTTTGGTCTGTGTTTTCTTTCACAACATAACTAATATGGAAATATGTTTTGCATGACTGCACATGCATAACCTGTGTCAAATTGCCTGCATTCTCAATGAGCAGATAGGGCAGGAAGGGAGGGAGAGAATTTGGAACTCAAAGTTTTAAGAAATGATTGTTAAAAATTGTTTTTACATGTAATTGGGGGGAAATAAAAAATTAAATTTTTTTAAAAGAAAGCAATCTTATCCATAAGAAACAGAGGGGACAGGTAAAATGGGGGGAGGGTGGTAGGGAGGAATTCAGAATACTTAGATTCAAATCCCACCTCTGATCTACTTTTGAGACACAGGGAAAGTCACCTAACCTCCTTGGATCTTAGTTTCTCATCCATAAAATGGGGGGTTGGACTGGATGGTTTCTAAGGTTTCCTCCAGCTCTCTTGCTATAATCTCATGATCATTCCAATGTGATATCATATATAAAGTGTTTCACAAGCCTTCAAATTCTATATAAATGTTGTTGTTTAGTTGATTTAGTCATGTGTGACTCTTGGTGACCCCATTTGGTGTTTTCTTGGCAAATATATAAGAATGGTTTGCCATTTCCTCCCCCAGCTCATTTTCCAGATGAAGAAACCAAGGCAAACAGGGTTAAGTGACTTGCCCAGGGTCACACAACTAGTAAGTGTCTAAGGTTGGATTTCAACTAAGTCCTCCCGACTCCAGGACCAGCACTCTATCTACTGTACCACTTAGCTGCCCATAAAAATAACATGAAATAAAATAAAATAAAAGCTTACCTTACTTCTTATTTATTCTTGGGTACCAATAGAACAATTGTTTAACAGGAGTGTAGTCATAATTCTAGTGTCTTCCTTCTGTTGATTATTTCCAATCTGTCACGTACATAGCTTGTTTGTACAAAGCTGTTTGCATGTTGTCTCTCCCATTAGACTGTGAGTTTCTTGAAGGCAGGGACTGCCTTTCTGCACATAGTAGGCACTTAATAAGCATTTGTTAACTGATTGACACAATGCTATCACCTGTATTCACACTAAAAATCTTTCCACTTCAAGTAATAAATCAGGAAATCTAATGCACATAATATTTTAGGCACATTTGCTTAGGTGGTTGGAGAAGAAAGTGTTTAAATATTAACTCTCTCTTTTTCTGAAGGAGAACATAGGATAGTAGAAAGAACAAATGAGTTAGAATTGTCTTTCAGCCCCAACTTACCCACTAATCCAAAATACAAATTAAAGAGTTATAGTTCTTTGAAAAGTGCCCCATGCTATGCAAATGCTGGAGATTATAATGATTTTCTCTGTATCTCCCTCCCCTTTTTGTAGCAACAGGGAGGGGGATGGGAGAATGGAGAGGGACCCTATGGGTGTGGAACGCTATGTACAATGCCAGACTAGTTTGGCACATTTTGGTGAACTTTTTCACTCTTTGCTATAAAAAATGACTCTCTGAGAGGGGCTACAGAGATGTGAACGTTGGGAAATGTGGGTTTCATATATAAAAAAATTCAGTGAAGATTTATTTTGAAAATAATTATTTTTTCCCCTCCAAGGACACACCTAGTGAATGATAGTGACCATCCCTTCCCTTATTTGTCTCAAATTAGAAGCTCCTCAAAGATAGATATTTTCTCATTCTTCGAGTGTATATCCCTGTGCAACGCCCAATGCCTGACACAAAATAAGAGATTAATTGGTGCTTTGTTCATTCAATAGTGTTGCTCAAAACAAACTTCATTGGGAACTTGCAGACTAAGTCCTTTACTATTGACCACCATAGCCTCCTCAGTGAAACATCAGTAGTTCTGGAACCAGAGACTAGAATCCATGCTAAGAAGAACATTAGTTGTTGTTGCTCATCCTTCAGTTTTGAAGAGGACCAATGACATCAGGAGGGTGATGTCTTGGCTTATAAGGGAATTGGATTTAAGTAAGACAGAGCTGTGCAAAGTCATCAGCCTCACTCTTTCCTCCAGAGTTATCAGAGTCCAGTGGCAAGATATAGGTCAAGATGACTAGTGATGGCCCCAGATGCAGTGCAAGACCTTAAGACATAATAAGAAGGAAGAGAAAAGTAACTCTTTTAAATTTACAGATTTGAAGAAATAAAACTCACTAGCACAAGAAGGAAGCTATTAATTTGAGGGGGGAAATCTATATCAAATATCTTGGATAGTGGTCTGATAACCAAGATAATTCAGGGAAGTAACACAGTTATGTAAGTCCAAGAGTCATTTCCTGATGCACAGGTGATCAAAGGAAATGAGCTACTAGTTCTCAAAAGAACCACTGCAAACTATTAACAGCCATGTGCAAGGTCACCACAGACTACTACTAATAAGAGAAATGCAAATCAAAACAACTCTGAGATTTCACTTCATATTCAGCAAATGGGTAAAGATGACAAAATATCAAAAAAGGCAATTCTGAGAATTCTTGAGTTCAGGGAAGCAGGCACACAAATACATTGTTGGTGGAGTTGGGAATCAGATCATTCTGGCAAGTAATTTGGAATTATACTTTTTAGAAAGTGAATACAGTGTCCCTAATATCTAACCTGGAGGTCCAACTGCTAGGTACATACTCTAAGAAGATCAAAGGAAAAAAAAGCCTCATATATATTCATTGTGGCACTTTTTGGGGTAGAAAAGAACTAGAAACAAAGCAGATACCTACTGATTGGGGAGATGGATAAACAAGTCATTGTACTTGAAAGCAAAAGGATATTACTGTGCTATAAGAGAGTGAATTTGAAGAATTCGGAGAAGCAAGAGAGCACACAAGAGCTATTCAAGAACTAAGTTAGCTGAATAAGGAAAATATGCCATGACTACAACAATATAAATAGAAAGAATAACAACAGCGAAACAATAATGATAAATCCACTGAACTCTGTGTAATTAAAATGACTAAATTTGGTCCCAAGGAACTGAGAAAATGCTCCTCTCCCCTTTCTTTGTAGAAGTGAATGTCTCCAATGTGGTCAGATTCAGCTGATGTATTAGTTAGTTTTATTATACTGTTTTTCCTCTCCTTTTTTATTCTATGTTGAAAGAAGTGGAACATATTCAGAAGTGAGGGTGACATAAAAACAAAAGATATTTATGTGAATTAAAAATAGGGGTAAGAAATAAAGAAAATTGGTGATAAAAGTTTTGCTCACAAAAAAATTTGCCTTGGATTGGAAGCATAGTAAAATGGAAAGACCATTGAACTTGCAGTCAAAGGTGCTGAGTGTGAATCATGGCTCTGCACTTGACCTTCTGGTGACCTTAGGTCAATCACTTGACCTCTCTGGATCTCAGTTTCTTCCCCTGTAAAATAAGAGGGTTGGACTAGATGACCTTTAATATTTCTTCCGTCTCTATATTTGTGAACCCATGACCATGCAAAATGTTCACGTTGATGAGCAAAGGAAGATGATCTGTATAATGAGAACACTTAATTAAATCACTCTGGGGCAAGGGAAAAACAATCTGAAAAACTTTATCCAACATATATTGTGCTGATGAATGTGAGACCAGACATGAAAGAGTCTAAGGCCTCTACAGCCTTGCCTTAGACCTAGGGTGGAATGCCTCACCCCTCTCCCCAACTCCACTCCCAGCATCCCCACATTGTAAACTATTCGACAGTTTTTACATTAATAAAATAAAAATTAAGTTTCCTGGGCGTATTTAGTTTATCATAGTAAGTCTGTGTTAATATTTCCTAATCATAGTGACCTCAGCCTGCCAGAATGTACAGGCCCCTAATCCTCACTGTAATGTTTCCTCATTAGCCGCTCAGCATTGGCCACACTAGTTGCCGCAACTAAGCGCTGCCTTAGGCACCCCTGGAATTAATTACTAGAAGAAACACTGCTGTTTTGAATTGTCATCTTGAATTTATCACTTGCCACTTAATGTAACTCATCTGACCTAATACCTCCTCTGTGTCACCAGGGGCTTTGGCACGGGTTTCACCAGGGTAATAGCAGGGGTGTTCTGTATATCTAATGTGTCTGTAGAGCTGAGCACACATCTGCTGGAGGCCTGGTTAAAATCCTACCCTGGAGGCAAAGCATGCTAACAATGCCCCTAGCAAACTGCAGATTACCCATACGTCATGTTCTATCTGGAGCTGAGAGTGATTCCGAGTTAGGCCCGATACATCTAATTTCTGCTGTTCAGAAAAGATAATCTTTCATTTCATTGGAGGGAGCAGCCCTCACCATTTGTTTCACTCATGTTATATTTTTGAACATAATGAAACTGGCTATTCATGGATGGAAGAATAAGTGGCTCTGGGGGGCTCATAGTGCTAGGTCTGTGGCTTTTCCTTATAAATTCTAACGAAATTGCTCATTAAATTACTCACACAAAGAAATACAACTTCGACACAGGTTCCATCTCACACACACACACACACACACACACACACACACACAGAGAAGAACAGAATTGTAACCTCATTGGAAATCCATGCCCTTTTGTCAGGTCCACATGACTTTTGCCTTCAGCTAAGGGATCTCACTTTCACTATTTTAAAATATATATTTAATAAGAGAACTAATGATTCATTTCATTCATTCCATTAAGGCTGAGAAATTATTTGAAACTCTGATATGTGTCCTGGTAAGTAATTCTCAACCAAATTTTTCATTTGTAAAAAACATATTCAAAATAAATACTTGTCAAATTTTCCATATGTTCAGAAATCACAAAAATTCATCTTCTCCATTAAAGAATCAGTGTCGTGGTTCTAGGGAAGACATGCCAATGCATAACATGTATGTTTTCTCCATTAGATGCACATAAGCTTGGAGACATTCCAACAGGGTATGGAAATCCCACTGATGAAGGCATAAATAAAATGGATTCTTCAGTAGCTCTTCAATAATGACAATTCTTACAATGTTTCATAGACAAAAACATTTCCTCTGCTTACCACCCTGTACATTCCGCATAGTAAACTTCAGAAGATGTATAATGCAATATAAACATTAATAGTTACACAATTGTGTTGTTTTAGAAAGACTATTTATAGAGAAAATACAAAATGCCTCCCCAAAGTATACTTAGACCTAAGCCACCATAATCTTCCTGCTCATACAGCAGGAAATCTAATACACCAGCTCAATAAACCTGTAGGAAACAAAGGTTTTATGTAGCATTAAGAGTCACAATATTAAAATGCCCACATTACATTCAATTGCTCTTAGAAGGCTCTTCTTACAAATCAAGGACATTGAGCGCCATTTTGAGATGGCAATGTCACATGTAAGAATAGATTGGTTAGGCAAGATGAAAAAAATACCACAAAATCCTAACTTTATCTCTGGAGTTAGTAGCTCAAAGACCTATTGAGGCCTTCTTCCAAACTATTCTGGTTTTTGGCACTTGTATTACTGTCACTGGGAATATTCTATCATGAAGAATAGGATTTATATAGCAGGATTCAAAGAGAAATGATTGTATATAATGCCAGCTCAATCTCGGAACAATTCTGGCATCTTGAAAAAGATTGAGCACCATGACATGTACTTGTTCTCTCTCCCAGAAACATAGCATGGTGTACTGTAAGGAAACAAAGACTATAATTAACAATGGTAAAATCTTCCTACTTGTTAAATGGTCATTCCCCAGATGTCCGTCATCAATGATAACATTATAACAAAAACAAGAGCCCACTCCTAGAAGTGTGAGCTCCCAAAGGCCAGGAACTGCTGCTTCTGTGTTTTTTGTAGTGTGCCTAGCATATTACAACTGCCTAATTAATACCTAATGACAATGACGAACCAACTGATGATCTTCAGCTAATTGATTGGGGCATTGCAATATCTCAGAATGTTTAAACTTAATGACCATTTAAAATACAGTAGCTTCTAATTCGATGGTACCTATAAACTCCCATAGCCCTCTGACAATAGAAATTCATTACTCCAGTCCTATTGATGGCACATTATAGGGACAAAAGTAAATGCAGAAGATATAGGAATATCTGGGGTCAACAGAGAAAGGTTGTTTGCCTTGGGAAAGGGCCTCACTGTACCTGCCTGGTTAACTTAAGCATGAGAGTTAGAGCCTCCTAATTTGGGGCTAGGAGATTTGAGTCCCACATAGGGCTTTCTTAAGTCTCTTACAATACCTAATTTAATGCCATGCCCACAGTGGGTGCTTGGTAAATATTTAATGAAGGAATGTAGATACTACAGTATTCTTAGTTGTATGTAAACTACCTATGCACAAAAGATGTTCATAAACTCATTGAAACTATATAACTTCTGTGGTTACTCAAATGGTTTGCTTCCAGGTTACTGCAGAGGTTCTCCCTCCTTCAGAGAGCCCAATGATCTCTGAGACGTATCAGTGGGCTTCTTTTAATAGTCCTTTACTTTAAACAAATAAGCTGAATTTGGAATGGCCTCCTGTTAGAGGCTCTGGCACAGACCCAAACGGATACTCCACAGAAGTAGATACTCCAAAATTTGTCAACTGATTGTATACCTGGGGTGAATGGGTATGAGAAGTCAAATATTGGAAAGATGGCAGTGCCCTAAACAGAAATAGGGAAGTCTATGGAGGAGAGGGTTTGGGAGAAGAGATAATGAGCTCCCCTTTGGGCTAATTGATTTTGAGAAGTCAATTGGACATCCAGTTTGAAATGTCCAATAAGCAGTTGGTGATGTGAGATTGGAGTTCAGAAGGGAAAGTAGGGCTAAAATTACAGATCTGAGAATATAAATATAAATATATACATATATATGTATACATGTATGCATGCATGCATGTATGTATGTATGTATGTATGTATGTATAGGGTTGGCTTTCCTTATGACAAGTCCAGCTCTCTGTCCACTGCACCATCACTCTAACTTGCTAAACCAAGGATCTACCTGCTATACATACTTTGGATGGAGTTTCTCAGGCTTATCAAGAAATTTTGGTGAAAAGATCCATAGTGAGCACAATCAGAGCAGCAGCTCAGGCCCTTTTTGCAATCATCCTAAGTTACTAACAACTTCAGTGAGGAGGGGGTGTCATCAAGGAGCTCCTAGTAAGTAATACTGGAAGTCTGGGTCTGTTTTGCTTTTAGAAACATATCTGTTAACATTTAAGAGAACACTAACACTAATATTATCAATACTATTAAGATGAAAACTTCATAATTATATTTTATAAGATTTTTTTAAAATAAGAGAGTGCATAGCATAGTGGATGGAGGGTGAGCCTTGGAGTCAGAGAGACCTGGGTTCAAGTCCCATCTCTGACACACACTTGCTGTAAGATACTGGGTTAGTCACTTAACTTCTCATTGCCCTTACACAATTCAATGAGGAAAAATTACAGACATCAGAAGGGGAAAATCCCAACCCAAGAGTTATGTCTACCAATGAACTCATCAGTTAGGACCCAAACACCATTCTTACCACTCCAAATAAATTGTGAATTACACTGAGAGAAATAGAAAGGTTAGCAAAAATAGATGTTCCCTATTCTCAAGGAGCTTCAGTGAACTTTTTTGGTCAATTAAAAAAATCATCCATTAGATTGTTCATGGAGTCAATACAACATAGTCATGGAGCTAACCTTTGTATTCAGTTGGGTTTGATTCAGATCAGTGTTTTTTACTAGGGATGCAACATTTCTCTGTTCAATACCACCATTGTAGAAGCATTTTTTTTTTATCAGTTTCACGACCAACCTTATTGGCAGTTTAAGCACAAGACATGAAGAAAACATCCAATCCAATAAAAACCTAAAAAAAAAATTGGGGCAAATTGGATGTGTTTGTTCCAATTGGAATTCACCCTGATCACTAATTTGGAATCAAGTATAATAGAAGTGAGACACAAAGGCACTGAGTGACAAGCTGCTGGGAGCACTGCCTGAGCCCACCTTTGGGTGAGGTTTCACTGGGCATAGTCCATTCTTCTTCTGTCTCTTGTGTCTCCTTGGGAGTGCATCCTGTCCTGCATGTTGCATAATTATCCTAATCTAATTTCAGGGGAGGAGGACCTCCCTCCCCCCCTTCAATGAAATGTCTTCTGCAGGCTAGAAAAAAAAAAAATCTACCTAAAAGCCAATTCTGAGTGTTCATTACTGTGAAACTGGGCTTATCCCAACCATTGTCATGCAAGCACAGTTGTAAGTAATAATGTGGCCTTTAATGACGGAATGATAGACCTGCCAAATACTAGATCCTGCCCTCCACTGCTCACATTTCCCTGCTGGAGAGCACAGGGATGCCCATCTGGGAGTTATTAACATATCCTCGTCAATTCAGAACCGACTTTAACATAATCCATATTTGTTGGAGAAAGTCCAACATCAGCTTGAGAACAGCAGTCACGTGACTCGGTGACACATTTCAAGCAGCACGCATAAAACATGCTTGGGCAGCTAAGCAATTCAGAAATGCAAATTGCAAAAAAAAAAAAAAAGCAGCACTCTTCTGACTAGATAAAAAGGACAAATCCCTTTTGGCAAGAGACTGCATGTCCCCTCTCCATGTCAGGGAAACAAATCTGGCTGCAAAAGGTACAATCCAGCAGGCACTGATCTGAGTTGGGTAGATGGGGGTGGAGGTAGAATTAGGAGTGGGTGAAGATGGGGAGACTGTTGGTTTATTCCAATCATGTTGGTGCAATCAATCTAAAGCTGGGCCTTGGACTTCTGGGGTTGTCAGGCTGAGATATTTTGCCTAGGACTTGTGGAATACAAATTCTCTTAAACCAACAGTATTCCACGATGTACACTTATTTATATGACAAATGTATGAACATATGACTGCAACTTTCCCTACCCCCTACTCCACCCCTGGATAAAAAAATATTCACCAAAGTTTAATTCAAAATTATCTCACAGGATCATATTATTAAGAGCTAGAGACGATCTTAAAAATCCATTAGTCCAATGTTCTCTTTTATAGGTGAGGAAATTGAGGCCCAGAGTTGAAGTCACTTATCTAAGGTCATACAGGTGTTAATAGTAAAAGTAATAATAACACCAATAATAACTAGTGAATAGATAGCACCTTCAAGTCTTCAGAAGGCTTTACGTACATTATCTCATTTGATCCTCACAAAAGTCTTACAAGGCAGGTGAGAGATGTAAGATCTGAATTCAGGACCATTGCCATTATACTCATTGCCTCTCAATTGGGTTTGTTATCTAAATTTACCCATCTAAGAAGCAAGCTTATAGCATGAATAGATAACAGATAGATAGATGGAGAGAGAGAGAGAGAGAGAGAGAGAGAG
>CM053588.1:238038803-238055306 GCA_028646515.1 Pseudochirops corinnae | reverse complement strand
AATATAAGCAAGCAAAACAGTCCCTGCCCTCAAGGAGCTTATATTCTAATGGGGAGCAGGTAGAGTGATCTATATATTCCCAGCATGATTTGAACTGGCAAGAAGGAATATAGAAACCTAGTAACTAGTAAGAAAAGGGCTCATCTATCAAGAGCCAGGATGATTCTTGTTCCAGTGTTCTTTTGGGAGTGGAGATGATAGCTGCAAGGAAGAAAATATATATTTTCTATATTCTACAGAAAATAATAGATCTATAGATTTAGAGATGAAAGGAATCTCAACAGCCATTTCACTTTAGAAAGGTTGTTCCTTGCCCAAGGTCATTCAGGTATCAAGTAACACAGGTGAGACTATGAACCTGGGTATTCTGATTCCAAATTCATTGTTCCTTTCACTCTACCATGCTGGTAGAAACAGAAGCAGAAACAAGCATTTTAGTATATATTTCTATCTCTCTCTCTCTCTCTCTCTCTCTCTCTCTGTATCTATATAGATAGGGATATAGATGTATAGATATAGATATAGACATAGGTATATATTGTTGCATACCCGTACACATTTATCAGGGCAGCTAGGTGGTGTAGTAGAGAGAGTGCTGGGTTAGGAATCAGGAAGACTCATTTTCTAGAGTTCAAATCCAGGCTCAGACACTTACTAGTTGTGTGATCCCAGGCAAGTCATTTAACTCTGTTTGCTTTAGTTTCTTCATCTGTAAAATGAGCTGGAAAAGGTAATTGAAAACCACTCCAGTGTCTTTTGCCAAGAAACCCTCAAATGGGGTCATAAGGAGCCTGAAATGACTGAAACAATGTATTTATCAAATATAGATAAAGACATGGGATTACTCAGTTCTTAACATGGCTCATCACTGAAAAGATTTATGACATCATGGGTTGAATCATGACTCCCAACAATAAACAATAAAATTCTTTAAATTTAACCTCATATAACAGGTCTTGTTTTAGGTTAGCAATGTGAATTTCATCATAGAATCATAGAATATCAGAGTTGCTTGGGGGCCTATGAAAATCTTCCAGATCAATCAATGCTTTTTAAAAATTTTATTAATTTTTAATTATAAAATCTAAATTTTTCTTCATTTGGAATTGAAATCTGCATCTCTCTAACTTCCACCCATCCTTTGTTCTGCCCTCTGGCAACAAGGAAAAGCAGTATCTTCTCAATGACTACTATTGGTATAGAAGAAAAAATTCTGGATTTGGAAGTATGGGTTCAAATACAGTTTCTGATACTTATTAATTTTATGACTTTGGTCAAGTCACTTAATTTTTTATTCCCTCAAATAACTCATCTATAAAATGGGGAATAATAATATTTTAAATTCCCAGCGAGTTTGTTGTGAACTTGAAGTATTTTTTTTTCATTTTTCAAATACTTGTATACAGTTCTTCTCTCCTGTCTTTTCTTCTCTGGATCACTAATTCCTTAACTGATCCTCCCCTAAGTATGTCTTCTTAATATATAATGCTGCTCTCCTCTCCCTGCCCCCAACACACACACATACACACACACACACAAACACGCACACACACACACACTCATATATATTATGTTCCTTTCAAATAAAGTAAAATCTCCCAGAGCCATAGACTAATCATGGTTCTCATCCCATAAAATCTCAGTGATAATCACAAGGTGAAATGTATCTCTTAGGACAACGGTTCTCAAACTGTGGGTCGTGACTCCTTTGGGGGTCGAACGACCCTTTCACAGGGGTCGCCTAGGAACCTAGACACCACTCCTCTATCCATCTCCAGGCGGGTCTGCCCACATGCAGATACACCCACATACAAGTTTTAGAGGGTCGCGGCATTAGGAAGGTTGAGAACCACTGTCTTAGGATGTTTAGATGACCTTTCTTGTCTCCCCACTTTCCTCCCACCCCTGCCCCCAATGGAAGAGAGCCTTTATTTCACTCCACAGAGAAAAAAAAAAAAAAACAGAGGAAATACATATTCACAGTAGCCCACATAAACGCAACACAATTTTCCCTGTTTTGTGTGTCCCAGCTTTCCCCTCCCCCAGGGCTCTGTATAGAGTGATGCATTGACAAGATGCCTTCCCCAGCTTCCAACATTTTATATAAGTGAAATCTGTTCAAAATCAGTGCCAAGGGCAGCCTCAATAAGAGAAAGAAGAGACCTCAGGCAAATCACTGACTCTTTCTAGGCTTCAGTTTCCTTATACATACATATACGAAGGATTGGACCAGATGCCATCTAGGGACCCTTCTAGCTCTAAATCTATAATCCTTTGACAGGATGAGAAAATGAAATAAAAAAGAAACAAAAAACCCCAAAAGACAATGACAATAGCAACAATGGCCCCAGTGTGCGACCAGAGAGTTGTGTGGGAGAGGGGATGGAGATGCCACAATGTGGTTGGCAGTCACCAACCCTAGAAGCAACACCACTTCTCCATGTCATCACTTTCTCCCTCAACCTTCTTTCAAAGCTCCAACTATCTGGTTACAGCAGGAAGGCTGGGGACAATCAGCCTGATGCTTCATACTCTCGGGCCTCAGGATTCATTGTGAGGTGACTCAGGCTATGCCCCAAAGAACATACTGGGTACAGTTCCAGGGACACAACCAGATCCAAAGCAAGTTAGGGCTTGAGCTTTCTCCACTGTGGTTTTTTCCCATGGAGAAGAGGTTATTTGCATACCATTAGCTTCTTTGAAGTCATGGGAATTTGACAGAGAAGAAACTGTAATGAAGACAATGAGAATTCCATGTGGGCTCTTAGAAAAATACCAAATAGCCAACTCAGAAATTTAGTCTAAGAACTGACCATAGTACATTAAAAATTATTTCCTGGGAAATTTGTGTTTGTTCTTTTAAATATGGTGACTATTCATCCCATGGCTGCAAATGAGATCAGTGTTTCTACATGCAATGCAGACATAGAGGTTTATTCAGTTCACACTGTGAAGAAAATGTATGTAGAATATTGCAGTTTCCAGTTAAATTGCTACCTCATTTGGGTTTGTTTTATATCTCATTTGAAACCTGAGTTTCAAACAAAGCCCCCAGTACAAAAAAAAAAAAAAAAGAATGAATGAATCACTCAATTGACCAGAGAACAGACTACAACATGGTATAATGAAATAAATGCTGGGTTGGAGTCAGGGCCCTGGGTTCAGATCACTTCTTTGCTGCTTGTTATCAGTATAAACTTGGATAGATCATAATGTCCCTAGGGCCTAGGCCTTGGGGATTGGTCTAGATGACCTCTGATCTCCTTTCCAATTCTAAATCTATGATTCTAACCCATGCACTCTGAACTTAGGTGTTCTTCCATCTTTTTCCAGTAGATGTACTCTCACTTCCCACATTTCCACTGCACAATCTCCACCCTCCTCAGCCATACCTGGGCATTCGTCAAACTAGAAAGTTGTTGTATGAGAAGGTATGAAAGGAAGAAAAGGTGGGAGGAGCAGGGGCAGGGAGAGAGAAAAGAAAGGGGAAGGAGGGGGAGAGAGAAAAAGAGAGAAGGAGAAGAAAAGGTAGAGGGAGAGAGAGAAAGGAAGAAAGAGAAGGAAAGAAAAGAAGAGGAAGAAGAAGGAGGAGGAGGAGTCCCAGGTAGGAAGACCCTGGTTTCATCAGGTCACCTTTCAGAGGAGTGATTTACAGATCTATGGGATTGCAGGACCTTAAGGAACATCTAATCCAACCCTCCTCATTTTGCAGATGAAGAGAAGGAAATCAATTTGCTCAAGGTCACAGAGGAGTAAAGAAAAGAAACTGATTCCGAGACCAACTCTTCACCTTCACATCCTCTTTATTCTTTCTGCTGCCTCCCAT
This sequence comes from Pseudochirops corinnae, assembly GCA_028646515.1. Classification (NCBI taxonomy): domain Eukaryota; kingdom Metazoa; phylum Chordata; class Mammalia; order Diprotodontia; family Pseudocheiridae; genus Pseudochirops; species Pseudochirops corinnae. The sequence goes on along the minus strand of CM053588.1, from coordinate 238,051,480 downwards.
TGCAGCCTCCAGTAATCTTAAAGTGGTATCATGAAATCATCAGAGCATAAGGGAGGGGCAGCTCAGTGGCTCAGTGGACAGAGCACTGACCCTGGAGTCAGGAAGATCTGAGGTCTAATCTGGCCTCACACACTTACTGGCTGTGTAACCTGAGGGAAGTCACAATTCCAATTGCCTCAAAAAAAACCACAATTGATTTTTATTTCTTTAATATAGTCATGTGACATTTTATGGGATTGTTAAATCAGACTAACAGTGATAGATGCCACAAGACCAAAGAGAATGGTAACCCATCGGGTCATGCAGCTCTAGAACATAAACATTCCTGCTCACTTCCTTTCATTCCTGCTTTACCTGGAAGAATGAGCTTTTCCACTGCTTCTGTTGCTATTGCTTATTCTTTTAGGCCCAGGATTACACAGCCCCATTTTTGATCTTATAACAACTGGGTCTGTTTCTTCTTCATCCCTACTTGTCTCAAGTTCACCAGATGGTCATGCCTACTTCCATCTTTCCAATTCCGGGATGATCTCTGATCTTCTGAGATCAGTGGGAAGGGAAGTAAAGACTCAAAAAGATATAGTCTTGTCCTTCTTTATCCTGCTTATAAAGTAGGGGTTCTTAAACCTTTTTTTTTTTTTGGTCACGGACTCCTTTGTCTGTCTGTTGAAGCCTATGGACCCATTCTCAAAAAAGTCTTTTAAAAATGGAAGAAAATGGAGATTAATAATAGTACCTCCTTCCTAGGGCTGTTGTAGAGCTCAAATGAGATGACAATAGTAAAGTGCTTAGCACAGTGTCTGGCACATAGGGAGTACTATATAAATGTTAGCAATAACTATTATTAGCATAATTATCATTAAATACTAAATTTCAGTTAGAAATTAGAGAGGGAAAGACGTAATTTTTCCCGTCCAAGTTCACAGAACTTCAGCAAAAAATCTGTTGTTCTCACTCAGGGTAGAACTAGCTATTCTATGGGTTTCTGTTGAATCTTTTACCTTTTGTCCCACTTCCTATTTAAGGAATGAATTAAAAATCCCAAATAGAACAACTTTCTACTAGAGAGAGAGAGAGAGAGAGAGAGAGAGAGAGAGAGAGTAGAACTCCAAACAACCCCAAAATGGAAACCTACTTTGTTGTATACTTTGGTGGGTACACCAAAGCCGGTCTTTATTAGTCTCACCTAGATAAGAAGACAGAAACCAGTTGGTTGGTTTGTTCCTCTAACATGTCTACATCTTTTATGACTTAAGCAATGAGCAAACAAGTGCAAAGACAAGTCTATGTCTTCAGCTAAACTCAGTGTTTGCTTCTCATACTTCTTATGAAAGGAAAGGATATAAGTTGATTGAAGTCAGTCAGACAGGGCTAGAAATCAAATTGAATTGTATCATGCATCTTCCCTTCCTCCTTCCATTCCTCCCATGACCACCATTCATGTACGCCAACACCCTCTATCTCCTTATAAAAAACAACAACAGATTGTTCTCTGAAAGTTAGTTGTTCAGTCAATAAACATGTATTAAGTGCTTACTAAGGGCCAATCACTGTAAAAACTCTCATTTAATAGTATTTTGCTAATAAACTAGTAAATTTCCATAAGGCATCAACTGTGCCATGGCTATGTTCTAAGCAGTATTTAAAAATAATATTATAAAAGTTGATATTTATAAGTACTTATTTAATCCTGTATTAAAGAATGATATTGCTGATGATATAACAATAATTCAATAGCTCAAGGATTTATGATTTTGTGGGTATGGGTACCATTTCTATCAAAATGGATTGCAGTCCATCTTTGTCTTACTAGATGGTCCTTGAGAGTTGTCAAGATTGAAAAATTCATCATCCTTTGGCCAACCCTGTGACAAGTCTTTACAAATTTAGCCATAATTCCCTTCAGACAACAGAATTAAAGTCATATTGCTGGGCCCACATTGGAAATCTCCCCAGCTTTGTAGGGCCTGACAAAGCATAAGCCCTTGAAAGCAATGCCTTTAAGAATTTAGAGTAACCAAACACTGTAATGTGGCCTTGGAGCAGAACTTGGTGGAAAAATTACTCTTGGTGCAAATTTATCTAGTACTGTAAGTTTTAAAATGATTATTGCTATTAATGATCAAGTATTTTTTTTTCTCCCTCCATTTCCCCCCTCCATACACTGAAAAAAAAGATATATCTAGAAAGCAAAATTGTTATGTTTACAAAACATTATGCTGAGGATCCAAAGGTATAAGACCAAAACCCTGCCCTCAAGGAGCTGATAGTCAAATGGTGGGAAGATATGTGCACAAATGACTAAAACAGAGGGGAGAATGAGACAAATGCAAAGAAGAGGACCAAGTTGTTAGGAGAAATCTGAGGAGAGAGACATCAGTTTCACAGGGGACAAGGGGACACAGAAGGCTTCACGAAGGAAGTGATGTCAGGTATGGATGACCAAGTCCACAGCTTTACAAGTGGGGCTGAATCAGGAGGAGCACTTTGGGCCCAGCCTGTAACCCTGCAGGCACATCAGCTCAGGGTGGGGAATGTAAGCAGGTACGGTAAAGAATAAAAACTTTGGGGGACACCAGTTGAGTCACACAGTCAATGCCCAAGCACTTCCTATATTTTATCTCCTGATTTAGAATATGTTCCACCTCCAACCCTAATTTCAACTCATAAAACCAGGTCCTCCCCCGCTGCCATTTCAATCACACGTATTTGGTTTTGACCCAATTTGGACCCTACTTTGGGAGAAGATGGCCTTTCCCTGGCCTGGGGTTTGCCTCCTCACTGGCGTAAATAGACATTTCCCTGAACAGGCTTTGCCAATGTTGTCTAACTCTCTGGCAATGGGCTCTGAAGACTATGGAGCTACAGTAAAAGTTGGCCTAGACCTCTTCCTTGAAAGATACATTTCTTGCTACGAAGAAAGCAAATGAGTAATATGGGTAGCAGTGGAGGCAAAAAGTCCTAAATCCAGAGCACTCTCTCTCTGTCTGTCTCTGTCTCTGTCTCTGTCTCTGTCTTTGTCTCTGTCTCTGTCTCTCGCTCTCTCTGTCTCTCTGTCCCTCTCTGTCTCTATCTCTGTCTCTCTGTCTCTGTCTCTCTGTCTCTGTTTCTCTATTTCTCTGTTTCTCTGTGTCTCTGTGTCTCTGTCTCTCTGTCTCTCTCTGTCTCTATCTCTGTCTCTCTCTGTCTCTGACTCTCTGTCTCTCTCTCCTTAGCAAAACCAGGGTCATTAGTCTGATGTCAGTTGCTCATGAACTCAATTCCCAATTTTCCATGAACTAAGAGGCCGTATCATTCAATACATTCAATTACAGTGGTTCCCTACTCCTCTGAAATCACAGGTCCATACAAAGGGGTAGTATATGGACTTTCCAGACCTTCACTCTGTATGCATAATGCTTCTGGTGTCTTTCAGGAATTCATGAATTTAAACATCTGTTGGACCAGAAGATGGTGACTTATCTCAGTGATATTCTCTTATACCCTCCAGATTCTGTCCAGCAGAGCGAATGGCTCTAAGTCATCCTCTCACTCATCTTCATCCTGGGTAATATAAATAATAACTTTTGTCCCCCCTGACTCTGACAGGCTTGGTTTATTTAAATCTGTCAGAATACACATCCTCCCAATAGTCCTACTCTAATATCACCTTCTAGTGTAGAGGTGATCCTGGGTTCTTGAAAGCTATGTCAACAGGATAGAAGCTGTGGCAGACCCTAGTAAGCTAGGAAGGGACAATGATGGTGCATGTAACCAAGATCTGAGGAGCAGCCTAGTTAAGTTAGAAGAGGTACGGCAGCAGAAGTTTGGTTAAGATGCTTAAATCACTCACATCATGTCATGAGGAAGTAATCACACCCTCCTTAAAGGTTTGAACATTCTCTGCACTTGATCTCATCACTAACAGTCTTGCCCAGCTTGAGATGCTTCTATCCTAAAGGAAGAAAATGAACATTTTTTAAGCTACTGCAATGTGCCAGGTACTATGATAAGCACTTTCTGCATTTATCATTTGATCCTTATGACAACCCTGGGAAGCAGGTGCTACTATTATCCCCATTTACAGTTGAGGAAACTAAGGCAAACAGAGTTTAAGTGACTTGCCCAGAGTCACACAGCTAGTAAGTGTCTGAGACTGGGCTGGAAATCAGGTCTTCCTACTTTCAAGCCCAGTGCTTTATCTACTGTACCACCTAGATGTCTGCCCTAGGGTCAGCACTTCTGATTCAACTTCTTTCCTGGGAGCTCTAGCCATCCTCAAAGTCACCCTCTGGTCTTGTCTACCTCTTCAACAATGGTCTTGTCCTTTTACCTTACTCTCCCCTTTTCAAGTTCTCTTTTATGTGTTGTCTTCCTCCATAGAAATATAAGATCATTGAGGAAAGCTACTGTCTTGCTTGTTTGTAGTTGCATTCTTCATACTTAACATAGTTTTTGGGACATATCCATCCATCCATCTATTTTTCTATCTATCTATCTTGTCTGTTCTTTATTGGAGAGTAACAATGACATCATGAGGGTGATGTCTTGACTTGTACATGAATTGGATTTAAGTGAGGCAGAGCTGCATAAAGTCAACAGCTTCAGGTTTTGTTGACTTAAAATGATTATAAATCTATCCATCTATCTACCTATCCATCTATCTATCTATCTATCTATCTATCTATCTATCTGTCTGTCTGTCTGTCTGTCTGTCTGTCTTTCTGTCTGTCTGTCTTTCTGTCTTTCTGTCTATCATCTATCCATCAATCCATCTATCTGTCTGTCTGTCTAATCTTTCTGTAGGATTTTGACCTTAAAATACGAAAATACAAGTAACAAGAGAACAAAGGAGTTGGTTTTGTCTCCCTTTCTCCTACAAAATATAAAATCCTCGGGGTAAGGGATTTTCAGTTGTGCCAGTGCCTGAGTGTTTGGAGTCAGAAAGACCTGGGTTCAAATTCCCTCCCAGACATTTACTAGCTATGTGACCTTGGGCAAATCATCGAACTTTTCACAACCTTATGTCCCCTAGCTATAGAAAGGAAATGCTGATAGTACCTACCTCACAAGGTTATTATGCAAATCACATGAGATAATATGCTTTGCAAACCTTAGAATATTATTATCACTGTGAACTATTATTATCATTTGTATAATTGCTCAATAAATGTTTGCTGATTGGTTGATCTAAAAAAAAATTATTTTTTAAAAATATATTTTTACCCAAAGCCTAAAGTGACCAAGTGTTTCCATTCCTATGATCTCTGCATTATTCTAGTGTAGGTCTCCTTCTGAGAACTGTGTATAGGGGAATCTAGTGAAATAGCTAAGTGATTTAAGCAGCAAAGGGATGGCAGCTGGGTTCTCTCTTATTTGTGGTGCCACTACTGTTTGATGCATGTGGAGCTTAGTTCAGGTTATTGTCTGGGCCCAGGGGGTGTTTACGGTGATGTGATTTTTAGCTATGTTCTTCTATGTTTAACAATGAAAAAAATACATTTTTTAAAATTCCAAGAAACAAGCAAATCAATCTTCCTGAGACACCAGGAGACATACAAATTGAATAAGCCAAATTCCAAAAAGGAGATGCCTTTTAATTTTGCAATCCTCCAACAACCTCTGCAAAAATAGACAGAACCAGTACACGGAATGAATCATCAGACTGTAAGGAAAAATAGTGTTGGGGACAAACAGATATTGTTAACTGCAAAGTCACCTTGAAAAATTTGATACTTGGGGGAAAAAAAAGGAGTCAAGGCAGCGGGCAGGCAGTGGGAGGAGTGTGTTATTCAACCTAATGAGCTAGCCTAAGTGCCTTATGCCTGAGGAAGTCATAAAGGTATAACCGTGGAGGAATAAGTCATTTCTAGAGATTCGTCATGAAAGAAAATGGAGTGATTGCCGTGAACAAGACTTGGAATTTTTCATCGACTACGGCTTTTGTTAGAAATTCATGTTTTAAATGAGTTAAAATAAACCCAGATGAGATGACAATTAAGCTGAAATCTGCAGCATTATTCATGCATTTTCTCCTTCTACAAAGGGTGCTGAACAAACCTCAGCATCACACCCAGTTGTCCTCTCTTTTGGAGATGCCGATTGCCTAGTTTCCATGTTTTTAAAAGCAAACCAAAACTGTCCAGGGAACTGATTATTGGTTAGTAACTGCTGGCATTAACATAGTGTCCTCTATACATTACTTTGACCCTTGCAGCAAGACCATGAGATAGGCAGCAGCTAGGAGAGGCAGTCAAGAAGATCTCACTTCAAATCTAGCCTCTGCCACTTACTAGCACAGTGATCCTGGTCAAGTCACTTAATCTCTTCCTAAGTGTCCTCATCTGTAAAATGGGAATAATAATAGCACCTACCTCCCAGGCTTATTTGTGAGGATAAAATTAGATGTTTGCAAAGTGCTTTGCAAACCTTAAAGTGTTACATAAATGCTAGCTATTGCTATTATTATTATCCCCACTTAACAGATGGGGAAAGTGAGGCCCAGAGAGATTATGGTCAAATGACTTGCCCATAATTACAAAGCTAGTAAAATAGGAAGTGTTTGAGGCTGCATTTGAATTCACATATCTTTTGCTCTGGAGTCCAGAACTTTACTGTTGCTGCTGGATTACCATTGATCGCTTTGCTAAAAGTCCCCATGGTCTTGCCCCAGAAAGCTTCTGTACCATATTCTCTGCCAGAGTCACCCAACTTCAAAGAAGTCATAATGACAATGCCAGTACTTTAAACACTTTGATATACAGTATTCAAGGCTGTCAACAGTTGGGCACCAAAGAACTTTATAACTAATCTCCCTGCCATGGGATATTTACTGTCTCTACACACTGACTAATAAAAAATTAAAAAGATTATCTTTTTCCTTTGCTAGGATCCCCCAGCAAGCTGGCTTAATGTTCTGACTTTTGATGTTCAAACCACTAGCATAGATGACCTCCAAGGACCTCAAAGGGAAGAGCGTTTTTTTGTATCCTGTAGCCCCCACAGATAGATTTCAGCCTCAGCCTATGAGCCACAAAGGGAGAGTGTAAACAACAGTTTCTCATTAAACCCTGCTCTAACATTAGGACAGTTGTCCAAAGATTATGTTAAAAGATAACTGAAGTGTTAACCATATTCCTTTGTGTAGTCCAGTCATGACCCTGATTAATGTGTCTGGCTTGGACATGTATTTCTTCAAGTAATGGGTGGTTTTGTTTGGACAATTAGGCAGAGCTGACAAGGAAATTTTCCATCAAACCAAGTCATAAAAAGTACATTATTCAGCATTATTATGAGTTAAGCAGTATTTATTACCTGAACTTTACAATACACCATTATCAATCATTACCTGCCATTAAGGTATGTTAACATGAGATCAAAGAGACCAAACCAAGTTAAACAAACAGGGATATCTGCACGTCTCCTTTAGTGCCGTCCATTCAAAGAGAAGCAAGTGCAGCCAAGCTCAAGGGTAGACAATTTGAAGTGAATGAAAGATGAAAATCAGTTCTACTGGTGTCACAGGGGCTATACCCACATTGGGTATTTTATTAGCAGGCTTCCAAGGAATTTTGAAGAAAAATGTTAGATGCACAAGTCCAGCCTGAATGAGAACTTGGCAAAATTCATTGCTGTATCAATTCTCAGAAGTCATTTTAAAAAATGGTATCAGTTGAATGGATCTAAAGGGGATATGAGACTTTTTTTTTTTTAGCAAAGTTGTAAAATCTGGGGACGCACCCACCTCCCAACCAAGCACGATAAAGCTCAAAAGTCTGAGGCAAGCAATAGTGCCTCACTTTAGAACACACTCCTGTCATTCCCATTTTCTCTAAAACCAGCATCACCAGTAAGGGTGTAAACAGGCAACACTCTGAAATAGCCATTAAATAGCCATTCTTACTTCTTTCCAAATGAATAAGGTCTTTCCTTGTTTAAAATGAAAGCTATTCAATTGATCTTCTTTTATCCTACACTCATCTATGTTTTTTGACAACCAATTCCTTCCTTCCTTCCTGCTTGCTTTCTTTCTTTCTTTCTTTCTTTCTTTCTTTCTTTCTTTCTTTCTTTCTTTCCCTTCCTCTCTACTTACCTTCCCTCTCTCCTTCCTTTCTTTTTCTTACTTCCTTCTTTCCTTTCTCTTTTTTTCTGAGAATATATATATATATATAGAATGTAACACATATATAGAATGTAACATATCATATATATATATTTAATGTTCAATGAAAGGCTAGTATCTAACATTAACCAAAGATGACCCACATAATAGTCTACGTAATATTCATTAAAAAATAAAACACCAGAAAATGTCTATTTGAGGATTGATCATCCTTTTTAATTTTACTTTCTGGCTAACACAATAGATCAAACTCTTCATACTAGATAGTTAAGGGGGCAGGAGGCAGATGAAATTTTGTGATTTACCTTACATTGAACATTAGATAACCCTTCCAAGTAATGTCAAACAGAAACTATTAGATAAATGTGTATGCATGTGTTTGTGTGCCAGTGTGTGTGTGTGTAGCTGATGAAGCATAATCGATATAGGCTGGTCTTGAAGGCAGGAAGATCTAGGTTCAACACCCGCCTCTTATACTCACTAGATGTATGACCCTAAGAAAGTCACTTAATCTCTCAGAACTCCAGACATCTCTCTAAGACTATATTTGGCAGAGAAGATGCCCATATGAATTTGTAGAGGGAATTTCTTCACCTGGGGATTCTCTACTATCAATGAAATCGTGGGTACAGTCCTTATGCATATAGACAGACATAGACATAAACACATACACATAGACACAGACAGAGACATAGACATAGACATAGACATAGGCACAGACACAGACACAGATGTGGACGTGGACATAGACATAGATATAGACGCAGATACAGACATAGATACAGACACAGACACAGACATAGACACAGACACAGATATAGGCATAGAAATAGACATAGACTAGACATTGAAAGACATAGACATAGACATAGATAGACATAGACCCAGACACAGACACGGACATAGACACAGACACAAATTCACCAAACTTCTGAGTTTATTAGTGTAGAGAATTTCTGGTAAGGAGTATCTTCTACAAATGTAGGCAGTCATCTCTTCTAAAAATTACAGCCTTAAAGTTGTGGGGAGCACTGAGAGAATAACTTCTTTGCCCAGGGTCACATAATCAGTGTTCAATAGAGACAGCACCTGGACCCAGGTTTTCCTAGCTCTGAAGCTAGCTTTATAACTACTCTGATGTGTTGCTTCTGTTGCCCTTTGTGTGTGTATGTGTACACACACACACACACACACTATATATATATATATATATATATATATATACACACATATATATATTCATATATGTGTTATATGTATATACATACATACATATGTATATACTAGACCTATGATTTAATTTATATAGAGTACCCTGAGCATCTCCTTCATAATTTATAATCTAAAACAATTGCCTAGAGATGAAGTAACTTGGCCTGAGTCACACAGCCAGAATGTACCAGAAGCAGAACTTAATTCAGGTCTTCCTGGCTTTGAGGCTGGCTCTATAAATACTGTGCCATGCGGCCTCTGTATATACATACATAAAATGACTGAGCACACACACACGCACACACACACATTCCTTCAATAAGCATTTATTAAATGTTTACTATGGGCCAGACAATGTGGTAGGTGCTCGAGATAAACAAACACTGTCCCTGCCCTCACAGACCTTACAATTCTATTGAGGAGAGGAAGATGAGAACAACATATGCATGACTAATATAATTACATATATAAAAAAAATATATATATATATATATATATATATATACATAAAAATAAAATACACAAATATGTTTATATTCATACCTAAGTAATTTGTGTGTATATACATACACACATATGTGTGTGCACCCACACAAAGAAAATTAAAAGTAAATTCCAGGACAATAATAGCAATCAGCATTTTTATTACACCATAAGGTTGGCCAAGTGCTATACACATGTTATCTCATATGATCTTCACCAAAAACTCTGTGAAGTATCTGCTCTTCTTATTCTCATTCTACACGTGAGGAAACTGATACCTTACAGGCTAAGTGACTTGCCCAGGATCATAGACCTAGTAAGGGTATGAGATAGGAATCTCTCCATGTGAGAGGGCACTAGTAACTGAGCCTCAACATAGATCTCATGTAGGAGATGGTCTTACCAGGAGTCAGCAAGAGCTTCTCAAAATACCATACCTGGAGTCAGGAAGATCTTGGTTCAAATCTGGCCTCAGACATTTACTAGCTCTGTGACCCTGGGCAAGTCACCTAACCCTGTTCTCTTCAGTTTCCTCATGTAAAATGAGCTGGAAAAGGAAATGACAAACTGCTCTAGTCTCTTTTCCAAGAAAACTCCAAATGGGATCATGCAGAGTCAGACACTAGTAAAATGACTGAACAACAAAAATGGGCCCAGCATCATGCTAAGCACTGGGGATGTAAAGAAAGGCACAAAAATAATCTATATACAACTATGTACAAATAATCTATAACAGAATAAATTTGAAATGAACAATAGAGGGAAGGCACCAAAAGAATTGTTGAATGAATAATTGGCTGTGTGAAAGACAATTCGCCAGGGCAAATCCATAATGAAGCAAAATGCTTTCTTAAGTGCATTTTTGAGGACTAGACCAAAAAAGCAGAAAAACCAGAGTGGACACCCATACGGGGTATGGGGTTGGAGTGAATGGAATAATTGTGGATAAACTGTGGTCTCCCCGCTTGCGTCTATGGTCAATCTTGCTATTGTTCAGTTGTTTCAATTGTTTCTGGCTCTTCATGGCTCCATTTGGGGCTTTCTTGGCAAAGATACTAGAGAGCTTTGCTATTTCCTTCTTTGAGCTATGGAAGATGAATCTTCCTGTCCCTAGGCCTGGCACTCTATCCATTGCACCACCTAGCTGCCCAATGATCAATTTTGGCAACTTTCATTTCATTTAATTTACGTGTGTGTGTGTGTGTGTGTGTGTGTGTGTGTGTGTGTGTGTGTATCATGTATATCACTTTGGGCTACACCTTGCTTCTTTGGATCATGAATTGAGTTCTGCATCTGGAGTTGGGCTGACCTTGGCCTTGGTGCAATCCTACCTCTGGCGTATGGTACTTGTACAGGCTTCAGGAAGTCATGATGTCACCAAGCCTTAGTTTCCTCATCAGCAAAATGGGGATAATAATATCCATAGTAACTATTTCACAGGAGTGTAGCGAGGCTGGGCAGCTAGGTGGCACAGTGGAGAGAGTGCTGGCCCTGAAGTCAAGAAGATAAGTCTTACTGAGTTCAAATCCAATCTTAGATAGTAGCCATGTGACCCTGGGCATGTCACTTAACCCTATTTGCCTCAGTTTCTTCATCTGCAAAATGAAATGAAGAAGGAAATGGCAAACCTCTCCAATATCTCCACCAAGAAAATGCCAAATGAGATCATGAAGAGTTGAACACAACTGGAAACAACTGAACGATAAAAGTGAGGCTAGAGTAAAATAGAGTCAGTAGGATAATTTACAATTTTTATGTGCTACTTAAATTCAGTTTTAGGATGTTTCCACTCTGGTTTTTCTTCTTTCTTGGTCTAGTACTCAAAAATGCACTAAGAAAGCATTTTGCTTCATTATGGATTTGCCCTGGTGAATTGTCTTTCGTTCAGCCAATTATTTATTCAACAAATCTCTTGGGGGGGGGGGGCGGAGCCAAGATGGTGGCATAGCAGCAGCAACATATCGCAGCTCTCACATAGCCACCCCAAAATGCCCATAAAATAGGACTCTAAACCAATCCTAGGACTCCAAAACGCACACAAAGATACTTCCCACTAAAGTCAGCTCGGCTACAAGGAGCTATATCAGCACTGCGAACCGAAACCAGCCTGGCCTGAAGCCACGGCTGTGCTCTGGGAGTGGCTGGATGGGAGGAGCAGAGGAGCCTCTCAGGTGAGCGGATTAGCGGCAGCTGCGAGTGGGACTTGCGAATTTGGGAGGCGAGCAGTCCAGCCAAAAGGCCTCCAGAGCAGAAAAGCAAAAGGCAGAGGTTTTGCACCCGCCTCCGCATTGCAGCTTCCTGCCCGCGGCCTGAAGACCACAGGGGGACGAAGCGATTATTCTGAGGTCAATGCTCTCGCATTGAGCGGCCTGGATCCGGACAGCCGTCTTGGGCCTCGGTTTTGGAGTCTTCATTATCCAGTCAGCCGGAAGTAATTAGGAAGTGTCCCAGCACCTTCCTGAGAGCTACGGCAGCTGGGAGGATCCCAGCGATTTGGGACAGAGCTTTCCCTTCTGGAAGCAGAGCCCCACAGAGATTTAAAAAAAAAATCACGAACTGAACAACTATGAGTAAGAATAAGCATAAAAAGCAAAGTAAGAACAGCTCCCAAACCCTAGATTCCTTCTTTGGGGAAAAGAAAGATCATGGGAGAGAGGGGGAGGAGGAGAGCACAGCCAGAGAGCCCCCACCAGAGGCCTCCAATAAACATGAAGAATACCTTAAAGCTAGAGATGAGCTGAAGAAGGATTTTCAAAACCAAATAAGGCAAGTGGAAGAAAAATTGGGAAGAGAAACAAGAATATTGCAGGAAAATCATGAAAAGAGAGTCAGCAGTATGACTGAAGAAATCAACACCCTAAAAAATAGATTAACCCAAATG
>CM053588.1:237986929-238038303 GCA_028646515.1 Pseudochirops corinnae | reverse complement strand
TATCTATCTATCTATCTATCTATCTATCTATATGCAATTATTATTATTGACTACATCCAACTGTAACTTGAGATACACAGGCACTGTGGTCGGAAGATCCATCCTGCCCTACCGAAAAGTGACATAGGAGAGAATAGACTGGGGGAGAGGGGACACATTGGGATAGCTGTTTTGGGGTGGTGGGTGGGGGAAAGAGGGGGAAAAAATATGTAACTCAAAATCTTGTGGAAATGAATGATGCAAACTAAAATAAAATTAAAAAAAACAAAACAAATCTCTTGGGATTGGTTGGTAGTGGAAAAGGAGCTAAGACCAAAATGAGAGAGGTTTAAAAAAGTGGGGGGGAGGCTACAGGAAAATGAGCCTCCCACAGTATCCTGGTGGGGGAGGGATAATTTAAAGGGAAGTATGAAACTATGAAGGTTTGATAGCTTCAATTGCTGACTTCAAGCTTTAACTTCTCAATCCATATCAGTAGATATTATAATGAGAGTAAATTAGCTACTGGATGCCTACCAAAAAAATTCACCTTAGCTGCTCATATTCAAATTTTAGAACATCTGCCAGAATACAGTGTCAGAGTTGCAATTTCTCCTCTTCCTCTTGTGGTCATCTTGACTTTGTATGGAGTTATTAGGGGAAAATATGTCTTCTGAGAGTTACAGTCTGGACTATATCTTAGATGTTAAGAAAGCATAAACTTAGCAGTTTGCTCTTGACAGCCAGAGAAGGTGAGAGCTTGTCTTAAGAATGTGCAAAACAGCTGTTCTCATACTACTGCTACCGAGGTCTGATTATTGGGATGTGTGGAAGGTCATTCTTCATTTTCACAATAGAAATCAAGCCTACACCACGGTAAAGGGGTTTTCAGCCACAGGTGAGGAAGAATTTCTTGACAACATGGCCCAAACTGGAGTGAGTTTCCTCAGAAAATGAAAGCATCAACTTCAAAGGGAAAGAGAGATGGACAGACAGGGATAAAGAGAGAGAGAGACAGAGAGAGAGAGAGTGATGAGAGAGAGTGAGACAGAGAGAGTGAGAGAGAGTGAGACAGAGAGAGAGAGTGAGACAGAGAGAGAGAGAGAGAGAGAGAGAGAGAGAGAGAGAGAGATTCTTGGATGGTTTAGGTAATGTCTTACATAATGGAGAGAGAATGCATATACTTTCCAATCCTATGATTCTCTCTAGTCATGGATACCATAGAATCTTCTTCACAATTAGAGTCCATCATTATCACAGGAAAATGACACTGGATTCACACACACACACACACACACACACGCAAATATACTCACACACAAACAATTGAACAGGGAACAAGAGATTCTGACTCCACATGGGGGTTAGTGGCAAAGAGTATTTCACATCAGTTTAATTCAAAAAATCTTAATCACATAAATAAGCTTCATGTAGAAGGTGGTGCTTATCTTAGGTCTTGGAGGAAGAGAGAGATCCCATGAGGCAAAGGTGATGAGAGTTCATTCATTCTAGCATCTTCCCTCTCTCGATTACCTCTAGCTCAGTCAGTACTTAGCTCATTTGTACATATTTGTTTGCAAGTTGTCTCCCCCACTAGACTGTGAGATCCTTGAGAGCAGCATCTGTCTTTTGCCTTCCTTCATATCTTCCAGTGCATAGCAGGATGCCTACCACATAGTAAGTATTTTATATATGCTGATAGCCTGACCAGCATTCTAGGCATAGAGGACAGTCATGGCAGAGATAAGGAGATGATAGGGTGTGCTATATGAGGAACAGAGAGAAGGACAGATTGGCTGGGCTGCAGAGTTTAGAATGGGGAGTAATGTTCAACAAAGCTGGAAAACCAGGTTAGGGCAATGTCATATAGGCTTTTAAAGGGGGCTTCTAATTTTTCATTTTAAATTGGGATTTTAAATAGAGGAATTCATGTTTGATTCCAGAGCCAACGGGGAGCTGCCGGAGCTTAGTCAGTAGAAGAGTGGCATGGTAGGATCTATGTTTAAGGAAAATGTCTTTGGCAGAAGCTTATAAGGATGGACTGGAATGGGAAGTGATGAGGCAAGGAGATCCTTGAAAGGGTTGCTGCAATAATCTACGTGAAAGGTGATGAGGATCTGAATTAAAGCGGCATCTGTGGGAGTAAAGAAGGGGTCAAATACAAGAGACTGCTTTTGGACTGGAAAAGACCTTAGAGGTCACCTAGCTGAGCCCTCTCCTTTTGCAGAGAAGGAAACTGAGGCAAAGGAGGCAAAGGAACCTGAGGTCAGAGAGACCCTAAGTGGCAGAGCAGGCCATGCATGTGAAAGTGTTCTGCCAATCATAAAGCTCTATACATATGCAAAGAAATGAGCCAAGAGTTATATTGCTAAGGTTGTAATGACAAATAGCTTTGGTTATTGGTATGTGGTTTAAAAAATTATGAGGCTAAGTGACAGAGGAGGGTAGCTAGGTGGCCCTATTGTGGATAGAGCACTTGGCCTGAGTTCAGGAAGACTCATCTTCATGAGTTCAAATCTGGCCTCAGACACTTACTAGCTGTGTGACTTTGGGCAAATAACTTAGCCCTGCTTGCCTCAGTTTCCTCATTTGTAAAATGAACTGGAGAAAGAATGGCAAACCTCTCCAGTATCTTTGCCAAGAAAACCCCAAATGGGGTCATGAAGAGTTGGACACATCTGAACAGTAACAACAACAAAGTGACAGAGTTCTGTCACATCTCTTCATAGTCTACATGTCCTATTCCCTGTCACCCTTTTCTCACTTTCCCATAGTCTACATGTCCTATTCCCTGTCACCCCCCTCACTCTCTGTAGATTGTAAGCTCCTTGAGAGTAGGGACTGTGTTGTTACTCAGCTTTGAACCCCTAGTGAATTGTACTTAATGGGAAGCACCTAGTAAATGTTTATCACAGGCACAAATGCTGTATTTAGATAAACTGCGTTCTTAGGAACAATTTACTGAAAACAAGCAAATAGATTCCCTTTGTGGGGAGGGGGGAGTTGAGGGTAAATATTGTCTGACTTGACCCAGTCCATTATATTCCTTATATCTACATGATTTCGCCCTCATGGTTTGTTTTAATTGCATGTCAGCGCTAACTTCCTTGTAAAGAGACAGTCCTCTGCCATTCCTACTAATTATCCAAATCACCAGTCACTGTGTGTGGCCTTACCTAAAGCTTTTAACCAAAAGTAATGTCACTAAATCAAAGCAAGTTAGAGGAGTCACTGTTGTAGTGACTCTAATAAGTGCTGCATGACATTCCTTTCAGAACATTTGGAGAGATTCTTTTTTAGGGTTGCAGTGATTCTTACATGAAAATTCATCAGATGAAAACACACTCGGGCAAGAGTGAGAAGCTAATGTGCGAGCTTTCCTTCCTCCCAGCCACATTATCTGGAGCTAAATCTCAGATGGGGACTTGGCAATGAATTCATTTGGCTACCTTAATCCAAGCCCATCTCCAGCCAACCAGGGAAATGTAACACCTTCTTGACCCAGTCCCTGGGCTTCTCCTTTAGCTTCTGTAGCTCCTTAGACCAGGGATTCTTAACTATTTTGTGTGTCATGGATTGATCTATGGACCTTCTTTTTTAAAAAATTTTACTTATTTTTAATTTTAAATTATAGGCCTTATCAGAACAATGTTTTCAAATGCATAAAATAAAAATACATAGGATTACCAAGGAAGCCAATGAAATCAAATACAGTTATCTATTTTCTTTAAAAACTCCAAAGTTAAGTGTAAGAACTCCTCCTCTAGAAAATGTGCCATTAACCAACAGTGCTGCCAGGAATTTTGAGATTAAGAGCAAGTCGAAAAAAATTAAGGTTGAAGACTAGATACTGCTGTTAGCTAATTCCTATTCTCACAATAATCCCATTCTTTTTATTTCTTATTTTCCTGTGCATATAGTTATGTAAATATTGGTTTCACTTTCCTACACATAATATTGACAAATATTCTGTAGTTAAATATTTGTCCTTTTGGACACTGATAAACAGAAATTTGACATGTTTTTTGGTTTGTTTGGGTTTTTTTTTTTTTTTTGGAGGATAGAAGGCAAGGCAGTTGCAGTTAAGAAAATTTGACATATTTAAAAACTATTCCTCTAATTTTCTGGGCAGCTGGGTGGCATGGTGGATAGTGTTGGGGCTGGAGTCAGGACAGCTCATCTTCCTGAGTTCAAATCTATCCTCAAGCACTTACTAGCTTATGACCCTGGGCAAGTCACTTAACCCTGTTTGCCTCAGTTTCCTCCTCTTTAAAATGCTCTGAAGAAGGAAATGAAAGTTCACTCTAATATCTCTACCAAGAAAACCCCAAAGGGGCTCATGAAAAGTCACACATAACTGAAACAAATGAACAACAAAATCATCTAATTTCCTGCTTATACCAAGAACTTTAGAACAATTAGAGAAAAATGCATTCAGTTCTTCAGAAATGTTGTTTTGAGTTTCTCCATACTATAATATCCAGATCATATGTGGGAGCATGTGTGTATGATTTAGTGATTGTATCCTAACATGGTCATCCTTCTTTCTCCATACTTTCCCAAAGTTGCTTATAAAGATATACTTATTACCTAATAAATCCTCCTCTAATAATTCACTTCTGTTACCTCTTAATGGGAGGTTGCTCTATGACCAGCGCTCTGTGGTTCATGTTCATTGTTGGGACAAAATGAGACACTAGCAAGTCCTTGAATAGTTAACAAAAGGAAATTTAGTTTATCCCTTAATAACAAGGATATGTTGGGGCGGCTAGGTGGCACAGTGAATAGAGCAGCAGCCCTGGAATCAGGAGGACTTGCGCTTAATTCCAATTGTCCCTCCAAAAAGCAAAAAAACCCAAGGATATGCGACAAGGATACAGAATAGAATATGGTGATGGACATGGCAATTCTTTGGTCTTCATAAATCCACCAAGTCTGTGGAGCCTAGATTCCATGTAGCTGGGATTTTTTTGTCCTTGGATGATCAGAAAGTTACACCAGGGAAGCCAGGACCAATCAGGTTCTAGGGACAGCTTTGTCTTCTTTTAAGAAAAATCTACTCATACTGTAGATAGGAAGGAAACTCTGGTTCTATCATATCTACCAAAGCCTCTGGTAAGCAACACCTGAAATCTTTGTTAAAATTTATCAGGTGGCTAGCTGAAAATGCTTTCTCATGAATGCTCTAGTCCTGTTCCTAAGCAGCATGTGTGTGTGTGTGTGACACCCATACAAAGTGGAATCAAGAAAAAAAATGAGATTTTCCATTAAATGGAATGGCAAGATTTTCTATGTGGGGAATTTTGGAAGGAAGATTCATCGATATAAAAGAGGAAGCCAAGAAGGGAATCTCTAAAGGTTCATCAAGAACATGTTACCTTCGAGAATGATAAGAGCAACAAAAGATAGGACAGAAGTTAGTTTTCTTGGTTGAAAAGAGGTTACAGAATTCAGGTTGAGGGATTCAGGATGTACCCCAAACATGCTGGAATAAATGGTTCTTATAATTGGTTGAACCAAAACATCTTTATGTAATGCACTCTGATCCAAGGGGGCTTAATAAATGCTTATTGTTGATGGGCAGATCCATCTATGGATGTGCAAAATGATAGTTTAGAATATTTTAGTACTAAAAACAAACAAGAAACTTTACTTAATCTAGATATTCTATTTTTGTATGCTAGTTGTTTTCAATTAAATTTTATTTACTAACAAAAGTTTAGCTTCTGTCTTTCTCACACTTCATCCCAATAGAAAAAGAAGAAAAGGAATAAAAAGTTCCTTTTAACAAATATGCTAGTCAAGCTAAACAAATTCCCTTCATTAGCTATGTCTAATGAGTATATGTCTCATTTTGTACCCAGAGCCCATCATCTCTCACTTAGGAATATGGATGTTATGCTTCATTATTGGTCCTCTGAAATCATGGATAATCCTTAAGCTGATTAGAGTTTTTACAGCTCCCATAGTTGTTTGTTTTTATAGCATAGTTGTTATGTAAATTGTTCTCCTGGTTCTTTTCATTTCATTCTTCATTAATATACAAATCTTTAATACTATTCATTTTTATGAAATTGATTCTATAGTCTAAAATATTCTTCTGATTCTTATCACTTCATTCTGTATCACTTCATAAAAGTCTTTTTATGGATCTCTGAAATTATCTATATCTTCCTTTCTTATAGCACAATACTATTCCATTCCATTCATATACCACAAATTGTTCAGTCATTCCCCAAATAACAGACATCCCTTTAGTGTCCGTATTGTTCAATGTCTGTTCCATTGTTCTAATCTCTTTTGTATCCATTTACATCAGAGTTATCTGCAATAAAATAAAATTCCTAGAAATTTAAATTTTTAAAAGTTTACCATGGTAAAGTTTACCATACCACACATAGTACTTAAATGTTTTTTTTTTTTTTTAGTGTTGTCTGTTCTGCTTGGCACAGGATCATAGACTAAAGACGTAAGGGACCTTAATGCCTATCAGATTCAAACTCTTCATTTTATAGATGAGGAAACTGAAGCCTAGAGAGGCTATGTGACTTACCCAGAGTCACAGAGCTAATAAGTGTTCATGGCAGTATTTGAACTTGAGTCTTCCTCTTTTTAGGTCCAGCACTCTATCCACTACACCAATATGTCTCTTACTTATTATGATCAATATAAATTACCCAAAGCATTCTCATGATGTGACTCTGAAGTACAAATTCTAACTTCTAGTACAGATACTCCCTCAGTAGTAAAGACTTCCCCCAGTAAGTAAGTAATAAGGGATTGCTTGAAGAAAGGAGAAGTTAAGTCTAAGGGTCACATAGCTTCCACGTATCAAAGATGAGATTTGAACTTAGATCTTCCTGAACCTAAGTCCACCCCCAAGTATAAGCCAGAAGGAAAACCTACCCTCCAAAGAAAGCAAACAAATAATCCCTGAAGCCTAGTGAAAGCCAGCAGTATAAAAAACTTGGGACAAGTACCAGAGCCCAACTCTCATATAAAATCACCAAGTCACCAAAAAAAAGCAGAAAAAAATAAGCAAAAAACAACAAAAAAAAGTGCCTGACTATGGAAAGTTACTGTGCTGATAGGAATGGTCCTCCCTAGAAGAGGACAGTCATGTCAAAAGCCTGAAAGAAAAATGCAATTTGTTCTCAGGCCCAAAAAGAATTCCCAAAAGAATTTAAAAAGGATTATAAAAAAGCAAATTAGAGAAGTAGAAAAAAATTGGGAAAATAAATGAAAATAATGCAAGAGAATCATGAAAAAGAGTCAATAGCATGAGAAAAGGTATACAAAAATTTACTGAGGAAAATAACTCCCCCCCAAAAAAATAGTATTGGTCAAATGGAAAAAGAAGTACAAAAGCTCACTGAAGAAAATAATTCCTTAAAAGTTAGACTTGAACAAGTGGAAACTAATGACTCTATGAGACAACAAGATATGATAAAAATTTTTAAAGTTTTAAAAAATGGAAGAAAACATGATTCTTACTGGAAAAATAACTGACCTAGGAAGAGAAATTATGTGAATTATTAAACTATCTGAAAACCATTATAAAAAAGCCTGCATAGTATCTTTCAAGAAATTATCAAAGAAAATTGCCCTGATATAGTAAAACCAGAAGGCAAAATAGAAATTGAAAGAATACACTGATGCTACTTGAAAGAGATTCCAAAATGAAAAATCCCAAGAACATCATAGCCAAATTCCAGATCTCACAAATCAAGGAGAAAATATTATAAGCAGCCAAAAAAGAAACAATTCAAATATCATAGAGCTACACTCAAGATTAAGCAGGATTTGGCAACTTCCACATTAAAGAAACAGGAGGCTTGTAATATGATATACCAGAAGGCAAAGGAGTTAGGATTACAATCAAGAATCACCTACCCAACAAAACTGAATATACTCTTTCAGGGGAAAAAAATTGATATTTAATGAAATAGAGAACCTTCAACCATTTCTAATCAAAAGATGAGAACTGAATAAAAAATTTGACCTCTGAATGCAAGACTTGATGGAACCATAAAAAGGTTAAAAAAAAAAAGAAGAAACAAGAAAAAGAAAATATAAAAATAAATTCTATAAGGTAAAACTGTTTCTATTTTTGTATAGCAAGATAATATTTGGGAAAGGGTGGGGGATAAGGGGGGGATAACAAGCGAAAAAGAGCATGGAAGGAAATACACAGTTAGTTATCATAACTATCAATATGAATGAGATGAACTCACCCATAAAACAGAACAAGGTAGCAGAATGGATTAAAAAGCAGAATCCTACAATATGTTGCTTATAAGAAAGACATTTGAAGCAAAGAGCAAAGAAAAGAGTTGGAGCAGAATCTATTATGCTTCAGCTGAAGCAAAGAAAGCAGAGGTAGCAATCATGATCTTAGACAAAGCAAAAGCAAAAATAGGTCTAATTAAAAGAGATAAAGAAGGAAATCATACATATCTTGCTGAAAGGTACCAAGGACAACAAAGTCATATCAATATTAAACATATATACAACAAATGGTATAGTATATAAATTTTTGAAAAAGTTGAATGAGTTACATGAGGAAATAGATAACAAAACTATACTAGTGGAGGATCTCAACTTTCCTCTCTCAGAACTGGATAAATCTAACAAAAATAAACAAAAAAGAAATTAAGGAGGTGAATAAAATTCTGGAAAAGTTAGATATGATAGATCTCTGGAGAAAACTGAATGGGAAGAGAAAGGAATATACTTTTTTTTCTCAGCAGTATGTGGCACCTAAACAAAAACTGGCCATGTAGTAGGACAGGGGTGGGGAACCTGAGGCTTTGAGGTCACACGTGACCCTCTAGGCCAGTGGTTCTCAACCTTCCTAATGCTGTGACCCTTTAATACTCATATGTGGGCATATCTGCATGGGGGTGGACCCTTCTGTAGATGGATAGAGGAGTGGTGTCTTGGTTCCTAAGACCACTGGAAATATGTGTTTTCCGATGGCCTTAGGCAACCCCTGTGAAAGGGTTGTTAGACCCTCCAGGGGGTTGTGACCCACAGGTTAAGAACCACTGCTCTAGGCTCTCCAGTGCAGCCCTTTGACTGAATCCAAACTTCACAAAACACATCCCCTTAATAAAAGGATTTGTTTTGTAAAACTTGGACTCAGTCAAAAGGCTTCACCCAAGGTCACAGGTTCCCTATCCCTGTATTAGGACATAAAACCCCACAACCAAATGCAAGAAAGCAGAAATAGCAAACATATCCTTTTCAGTTCATAATGCAATAAAAATTATATTCAATAATGGATGATGGAAAGAGAGATTCAAAAGTAATTGGAAATTAAATAGTCTAATCCTAAAAAACAAGTGGGCCAAAGAACAAATCATAGAAATAATAATTTCACTAAAGAAAATGACAGCAAGGAGACAGCGCACCAAAATTCATGGGATGCAGGCAAAGTGAGGAAAATTTCTATTTCTAAATGCTTACATTAATAAAATAGAGAAAAAGCAGATCAAGGAGTTGAGCATGCAACTAAAAAAAAACTAGAAAAAGAACAAGTTAGAAAATCCCCAATTAAACATTGTAAAGCCACACACAAACAGCTTTCCAGAGGACTGCTGCTGTGAATAGCTTTCAAGGTTCTGATTACATAGAATAGTGAGCTCTCTATTTATTCAATAACAAATCAGAGCAAAACATTCATAGAAAATCAAGGTACAGCATTCACTATGTCACAGCTCAACAACTTATCATTAAAATGGCCACATACTTTTCACCAAAATGGTCACATAGTTTTCAACAAGGTACATTCATTCAGTCAATAACAAAACCCTTAATTCAATCACAAAGTACAAGAGTCAAAGTTCTCCACCCCTAGGTCACAGTAAATCATAATCTTCTCAGTCAGGACACAGTATCCAAGTAAAGTCTTCTTTCATCTTTATTTGAGGCTGGCTCTCCACTTCCATGGTTCCTCTTCCATGGTCCCAGCTCCAACTGTCACCTGGGTTCAAAGGCAGGCAGCTTCCAGTTTCTTGTCCAGCTCCTTGTCCAGTTCTTCATCCAGTTCCCATTCCATATTGAAGTTCACAGTGTCCAGTCCACCTCAAGTCCTTCACAGTTCCTGCTTCTAGGAAGGCAAAGCTTGACAGAGTCACAATAAAATTCATGCACATTGCCGGCACCATCATCAATTCACTATCTGCCTGTGAAATCAACTCAGACCCACCAAGAAGGTCTGAGAACTGAACACAAATCATCAACATAGAAATCAACACAGACCCACAACAAGGTACAAGAGGTTAGTACAAATCATCAGTAAAGTCCCAGGACCTCCAAAACCCTCCTCCAGGACTTCTGTTAACATACAATCAGAAAATCCTCTTTCAGGGCTTCCAGTAAGGTCGCAGGGCTTCCATACAAAGTATCATAAACAAACATCAACACAGACAGAGCAGAAAAACAGAGCACTGGGATACCACAAGTTTTCTCCTTCTTGACTCTGTCACCACAAGAGTCCTCTTCTCAGTTCTGCTATCTCTAGCCTTGGCCTCTCCTTATATATGGTCATTAGCTCCTCCCCAGGAGCTAACAAGTTGTGGGATTCACAATTCTGTTTCTTAACAGATTTGATACAAGGCTCAAAAGAAACTTGAACTGAAACAAGGTGCTAATTCAATAGCTGAAACAATTTGTTCACTACTTCTTTGCTTGCCATTACATTCTTGGGATACGTATCATGGAGGCCGGGCAGCTGCTGTTGTGGGGGGGGAAGTCAGAGAGAGAAGGAGAAAGAGAGAGCAAGAAAGAGAGAGAGAGAGAGAGAGAGAGAGAGAGAATTTCTGTCAGTGAGCATCTGGACGCTGGAGCTTCTGCTGAGACCTTTCTTCTGGGAATTTCTGCTGAGAACTTCCAACAACCAGGCTTTGGAGCTACCATGAGTGAGAAAGGAGGATCCCTGCTTGGGGGAGCCTGTTCTGTTGTGAAGGCTTGGGAATATGGGTGTTCACTGCATTAACCATGTGTACCAACTTCTTGGTTCCTGAAATGACTTTGGCTTTCTGGTTCTGGGACTCGGTTTTCTGGTATTTGAGTAAAGGCTTTGGTTCTATTCTCCATATGGAGAGCCTGTTACATTTTGTGATTCACAACTACATCAACATATTCATAACCACCATGGGTGTTGTGAATATTGCATTGTTGTTACAAATACCAAATTGGAAATCCCGAAAATCAAATGAGAGATGCATAAAATTGAAAACAAGAAAACTATTGAACTAATGAATAAAACTAGAAGCTGGTTTATGAAAAAACAACAACAATAAAATAGATAAACCATTGGTTAACTTGGTTTAAAAGAAGGAAAGAAGAAAATCAGATTACTAGTATCAAAAATGAAATGGGTGAACTCACCGCCAATGAGGAGGAAATTAAGATAATTGTTAGGAGCTATTTTGCCCAATTATATGCTAATAAATTTGACAATCTAAATGAAATGGATGGATATAAAAATATAAATTACTCAAATTAACAGAAGAAATAAAGTACTTAAATAACTCTGTCTTAGAAAAAGAAATTGAACAAGCTATCAATGAACTTCCTAAGAAAAATGTCCCACAGGACCAGATGGATTCATAAATTAATTTTACCAAATATTTAAAGAATAATTAATCCCAAAACTATACAAACTATTTGGAAAAATTGGCAAAGAAGGAATCCTACCAAATTTATTTTAAGATACAAATATGGTCCTGCTACCCAAACCAAGAAGAACCATAACAGAGAAAGAAAATTATAGATCAGTTTCCCTAATGAATATTGATGTAAAAATTTTAAATAAAATACTAGCAAAGAGATTTCAACAATATATTGCCAGGATAATATACTATGACCAAATGAGATTTATACCAGGAATGCAAGGCTTATTCAATATTGGGAAAACTATCAGCATAATTGACCATATCAATGACAAAATCAACAGAAATCATATGATTATCTCAATAGATGCAGAAATGACCTTTGACAAAATGTAGCATACATTCCTATCAAAAACACTAGAGAGCATAAGAGTAAGTGGAGCTTACCTTAAAATAATAAGTAATATTTATCTAAACCCATCAGTAAGTATTATCTGTAACATAGATAGCTAGAAGTCTGCCAAAAACAATCAGGAGTGAAGCAAAGATACCCATTATCACCTCTGTTATTTAGTATTGTGCTAGAAATATTAGCT
Source organism: Pseudochirops corinnae (assembly GCA_028646515.1). Taxonomy (NCBI): domain Eukaryota; kingdom Metazoa; phylum Chordata; class Mammalia; order Diprotodontia; family Pseudocheiridae; genus Pseudochirops; species Pseudochirops corinnae. The sequence goes on along the minus strand of CM053588.1, from coordinate 238,026,110 downwards.
AGAACAATAAGAAAATTTAAAAAATTAAAAGAATTAAAAAAATTAAAAAAAAATAGATGATATGATGTTATACTTAGAAAATCCTAGAGAATCAACCAAAATACTACTTTGAATTATTAACAACTTAAGCAAAATTGCAGGATACAAAATAAACCCACATAAATCATCAGCATTTCTATGTATTACCAACAAAGTCAAGGAACAAGAGATAGAAAAAGAAATTCCATTGAAAATAACTGTAGACAATGTAAAATACTTCAAAGGTTACCTGCCAAGACAAATCCAGGAACTCTATGAACACTACTATAAAACACTTTTCACACAAATAAAGTAAAATCTAAACAATTAGAAAAATATTAATTACTCATGGATAGGCTAATCAATGTAATAAAAATGACAGTTCTACCCAAATTAATCTATTTATTCATTGTCATACCAATTAAACTATCAAAAATTATTTTATAGAGCTAGAAAAATAATAACAATTCTTCTGGAACAATAAAAGTTCAATGATAACAAGGAAACCAATAAAAAAAAAAGGAAAGAAGGTGGCCTAGCCATACCAAATTTCAAGCAGTATTATGAAGTGGTAATTATCAAAAAACCCATCTGATACTGGCTAGGAAATAGAGTGGTTGATTAGTGGAATAGATTAGGTACAAGTTACATTATAATAAATGGCCATAGTAATCTAGTACATGATAAACCCAAATATCCAAGCTTCTGGAACAAAAACTCATTATTTGACAAAAACTACTGTGAAAACTGGAAAACAAAACAGTATGTCAGACCAGGTAAAGACCAGCATCTCACAATGTGTACCAAGATAAGGTCAAAATGGGTACACGAATGACACATAAAGGGTGATATCATAAGCAAATTAAGAGAGCAATGTCAGATTTAGGGATAAAGGAAGAGTTTAGGACCAAAGAAGATACAGAGAGCATTACAAAATGTACAATAGATAATTTGATTATATAAAATTAAAAAATTTTTGCACAAACAAAACCAATGCCACCAAAATGATAAGGAAAGCAGAAAAGTGGGGAAAACATTTGCAATATGTATCTCCGACAAGATTCATTTCTCAATTGTATAGAGAAGTGAGTAAAATTTATAAAAAATACAAGTCATTTCCCAATTGATAAATGATAAAAGGATAACAACAGGTAGTTTTCAGACAAAGAACTCAAAGCTAGATATAGTCATATAAAAATGCTTTTAATCACTATTGATTAGAGGAATGCAAATGAAAACAACTCTGAGGTACCACCTCATACCTTCCAGATTGGCTAATATAATTTTTTAAAAAAGGAAAATGTTGGATATCAGAGGGGATATGGGAAAACTGGGATGGTAATGCACTGTTGGTGGAGTTGCAAACTGATCCAATCATTCTGGAAAGCAATTTAGAACTATGTTATAAAACTGTTCATACCTGCTGATCTAACTGTTAGGTCTATGTTCCAAAGACATCCTTAAAAAAAGGAAAACAACCTATTTGTACAAAAATAGCTATAGCAGCTCTTTTTGTGTTGGCTAAGAATTGGAAATCTAAGGATCCCCATCAATTGGGGAATGACTAAATAAGCTGTGGTAAATGACTGCAATGTAATATTATTGTGCTATAAGAAATGACAAGCAGGATAATTTCAGAAAAACCTGGAAAGACTCACATGAACTGATGCATAGTGAAGTGAATACAACAGGAGAATGTTGTACACGGTAACATAAATATTATTCAATGAAGAACTGTGAATGATCTCGTTATTCTGAGCAATGCAATGATCCAAGACAATCCCAAAAGACTAATGCTGAAGCATACTATCCACCTTCAGAGAAAGAACTGATATTGATTGAATATAGACTGAAGCATGCTTTCTTTCCTTCATTTTTTCTTTTATTCAAATCTTCAATGACTTATATAGAAATGTTTTACATAATTTCACATGTATTACCTATATCTGATTGTTTAGTGTCTCAAGAAGGGATGAGGGGAGGGAGGGAGGAATAGAATTTGGAACTCAAAACTTTAAATAAAAATGTTTTTTAAAAATTAAAATAAAATAATAATAAAATAAGTAACAATAAGTATTGACAGTTACACTTGAATTCAGAAAGTCAGGAAAGTCCCTGAAAGGTGAAAATTCAAAATAGGGAGATTTAGGAGGCATCTTTGATTACTGATTCCTTCTCTTAAATACCTATAGCTTTTTCCCTCTAAGAATTAATAATTTATTCTTAAAAATACGTTTGTGAAAAATGAGATATTAATTCTTTGTTATTTCCTAAAAACATCCTTGGTCTTGCTATTGATTCTAGGTTTATGCTAATAAATGAAGGAAACTTTTTTGCCCTCCACAAGTGGCCCATGGACCAAAAAAAAAAAAAAAATAGCTTTGCCAAATAACGGTTTTTGAAGAAATAATCATGATTTGGTGCTTAAGGATTAACAATTGTTCACATGGCACTCTTGATTTTCTTGAGTTTGATAGGTAGGTAAGTGTTATCTCTTAAAAAGGAGAAAACCAAATGACAACATGCAATGAAAGTTTAGCAACATTAAGATATGTTTCAATGAGTCCCTTATACTACTGTTTTCTCCTGGCCATTTCCCTACCTTGATTAGTAATTTTATACCCTGACAGTAAAATATGAAATACTTTTTAATACTGCTTGGTGGTGAAAGTGATTAGTTTTTATGATGTGTCTCCAGAGATAGATCTTTAGCAGTATACAGAGAGGTTAATTCAGCATAAAATAGCATAATACCTTTCTTATTTCTGTTCATTCATTTAGAAATTATGGAACCAATTCTAGGAAAAGGCCCACACCATGTCATAGTTACTCAGGCTTTAAAGGTTTGTTCTTTGTTTTGGTTTTTCCTCTATTCAAATGACTTCTCTTTTTCTAGAGTGGAAAAAAGTAAATTTACCCAGTGCCTGTTCCTAGAATTCTCAGGAGGAATTCTCAGGCATTTGATCAGAAAATCTATCCCATATCAAACCTTGATCACTTTTGTAGATTATAGGATCTTAACCTTTGTATGCCATGGACACCTTTGGGAGCATGGTGAAGCCTATTCAAAACAATATTTTTAAATACATAAAATCAATGAAATCATAAAGGAAACCAATTACGTTGAAGTGCAGTCATAAAATATTCAAAGTTCCAAGTTCACAGATCCTGGGGTCTGTGAACCACCAGGTTAAGAATCCCTGTTGCCGATGAAAGAGAATCCCAACCTAGTACTTCTCGTCAGACTTATTGATTCTTTCTGTGTTCCTCCAGGGGCACGAGACTGGCATCTACAGGCTTGATGACCCCTTTCTGTGAAGTTATATTGTTGGGCTTCTCATGATGCTTTCCTTCACAATGTTGGTTCAACTAAGAGAAAAATAAAAAGAAATTAAGTCGTGTGCCCAGCCTCTCAGCAATACAGACAGAAAAGGAGCCAGGTCAACAGGCTACATTTATACCAGGTCGGTATTCTTGTGAAGTCTCAGTGATAGTCATACGCTACATACATTGTAGCCCTATCACCCCTGGCACACAAGTCCCTGTCAGGAAAGCATGGCAACCACAACAGGTGACAAAAATGAAGGCAAACTTGAGTTGTGTGGCCACATTCATGACATTTACAATCAGTCCTTACAGAAACTGACACTTGAAATGAGCTTCATTCAAAGCTAATCCTCCAATCAAGTCTCATTTTAATTTGTCATAAACATTTGGCACTCCTGGGTTTCCTTTCATAAAAAGACAAAGTTCCTGCTTCTCACTCCATAAAAATGGCAAGAGCAAGTTAACCTGTAGCTGTTGTGGACAAGAAAAGGTTAATAGAAGTTGACTGAAGCATAACTTTCCCACAATTTGAATTTTATAGTGAAATACAAAGCTCTTTAGACTAGATAATTGTTAGTTTTTCTGGGTACTTACCGCATTACCCTACTTAGAAACCTATTAAGAATTAAAAGTAAACATGTCTAGCAAGATCGGCTCCCTAATTAATACCAAGACATGTATGAAAACACTCTTGAATATGAGGTTTCATAGTACTGTGCTTGCTTAATAAAAGTTAAATGTTTCTTCAAATGAGAATGTAGGCTAATAAAGATAGCGAAATATGCAAAATGTAGTGATCCATTTGACACGCAGAAGCTAACAAGGATAATACAATGCTGCCTACCTGAAACCTAAAGATTAATTTATTCTAAATGCCTTCTTCTGAGCAAACACCATCCTTGCTAATACGTAAACAAGCTGAGGTCAGCTTGGACCTGATAGTAGCATGAAAAGTCATTCAATAATTGGATTACTGGTTAAGTGATCAAAACGTGAGATCACAAAGTAGACCCCCCAAAATGTGACTCCATTCTACATCTACCTAAAGAACACACTCTTTCATTCAAGACCAAAGATGAAACCCAAATCAAAAAAAGCAGAGCTGATTATGCTAATTGGCTAAATCTTAAATCAACTTTAATCTGTTAATTTTCTATTAAATCAAATTATTTTCTTTTTTAATACTATTTTTCTAATTATGTGTAAAGATAATTTTTAAAATTTCTTTTTACAAAATTTTGAATTCCAATTTTTTATCCCTCACTGCCTCCCCTTTCCTCTTATTAAAATGGTAATCAATTTGATGTAGGTTATATATGTGCAGTTATATAAAACTTACTGTCTGCATTAATCATGTTGTGAAAGAGGAAATAGACCAGAAGGAAAACACACACACACACACACACACACACACACACACAAATAAAGAAAGTGAAAAATAGTCTGCTTTACTCTGCATTCAGAGTACATCAGTTCTTTCTACATATGTGGATAGAATTTTCCAACATGAGTCTTTTGGAATTGTTTAGGTTCATTGTACTGCAGAGAAGAGCTAAGTCATTCATAGCTGATCCTCACACAATGTTGCTGTTACTGTGTATGATGTTCTCCTGGTTCTACTAATTTCAATTTTGCATCAGTTCATGTAAGTCTTTCCAGGATTTTACTGAAATTTTCCTGTTCATCATTCTTATTATTTTTATTTATTTGTTTGTTTATTTATTTATTGTTTTTTTGGACGAAGGAGGGCAGGGTAATTAGAGTTAAGTGACTTGCCCTAGGTCACACAGCTAGTGAGTGTTAAGTGTTTGAGGCTGGATTTGAACTCGGGTCCTCCTGACTCCAGGGCCAGTGCTCTATTCACTGTGCCACCTAGCCTCCCCCGTTCATCATTCTTATAGCTCTGTAGTATTCCATTACATTTAACTTGTTCAGCCGTTCCCCAGTTGATGAGCATACCCTCAATTTCCAATTTTTGCCACCACTAAAAGAGCTGTTACAAATATTTTTATGCATGTAGCTTCCTTTGCCTTTTTATGGTCTCTTTGGGACATAGACCTAGCAGAGGTGTTGTTGGATCAAAAAGGTGTGCACACTTTGATTGCCCTTTGGGCATAGTTCCAAATTGCTCTACAGAATGTAAACCAGCTTATTTTCAAAACAAATCAAGAAATACCTAGAGAACTAGTTCAAACTGAAATTTAACTTAATCAAGGCATCTCAGTGAGGTGGTAGATAGGGAAATGAAGTCAGAGTTAGAGGAACCGAAGTTCAAATCTTGCCTCAGACACTAAGTCACTGTGTGACCACAGCAAGTCACTTAACTTCTAGTCCCTCTGTTTTCACCTACACCTACTTCACAGTGTGATTGCAAAGATCAACTGAGACATCCCTTCAGTGAGCATTAACAAAGGCTGATGAAGGGCATGCCACTGGATTTGTCAAATGCGGCTGAAAGCGGTTTTAGCTCAATCAGAGTTCCTTCCAGGACTTCAGGGGTGTGGTAGAAGTCTTAGGGAGCAGAATCTCCACTCTACACCCCTCTGGCTGGTTTTATCCTATTTTGCCATTCTCTGTCCCCTTAAAAAAATGGATGGTGGGTTAGGCTTTGAAGGGGCTGCCTTGCCTGATACAATTAGTACAGATGATGATGCTTTCAGCAGACCAATAGAGGATGAGCTGACACCTTCATGCCTTGACACAACTATTAAAAAATAGCCATTTTATCCATCTATGCGGTAGTTTTGTTACTGTCATTCAGTTTTATCTGACTCTTTGTGATGCCTTTTGGGGTTTTCTTGGCAAAGATACTAGAATAATTCACCATTTCCTTCTCCAGCTCATTTTATAGCTGAGGAAACTGAAGAAAACAGGGTTAAATGACTCACCCAGGGTCACACAGTTATAATAAGTGTCTGAGGCTGGATTTGAATTCAGGGAGATGAGGCTTCCTGCATTGAGGTCTGGCACTCTCTCCACTGCACCACCAAGCTGCCCTAAAGTAGGGATAGTAACTCATCTCACAGTGATTTCTATCTGAACTCCATTAAAAATGAGAACAAGATAATAAGAATATCGTTATAATAACAAATTCAAATCACATTTTTAAGTTGACATAGAACTTGTCATTATGCGTGTGACCACTGTATATATATTTAACTTCCAAGTTTCAATTAAAAAGGGAAAATGCAGATGCCCCAATGGACCTTTTCAAATAGTGAGACAAGAAATGGGAAATCAGCTGAGCAGATATTTATTTATCAAGCACCTGGGAATATAAACAAGAAAACAAGATAGTCCTTTACCTCAGAGAGCTTATAGGGATGATGCAATGTTGATCACAGTGCTATCCTCTCGGATTTATCTTTATTTCTCAACTGTGACAAAACACTGAAAGTATCCCCTTGGAAGGGAAGAGAGAGCAGCTGGATGGCTCAGTAGGGAGAGTGCCACGTCTGGAGTCAGGAAGACCTGAGTTCAAATCCGGCCTCAGACACTTAACACAAAACTAGCCATGTGACCTTAGGCAAGTCACTTAACTCCAATTGTCCTGCCTTCCCCTCTCCAAAAAAAATAATATAAAATAAAATAAAAAGGAAAAGAAAAGAAATAAAAATAAGATAAGGAAAAAGGCAAACTACTCCAGCATCTTTGCCAAGAAAACCCCAAACGTAAGAGTTAAACAGAACTGAACAAAAAAGAAAATCCAACCTCAAAAATGCTTTTCACATGCCAGAAAATGGCTTTCACATGGAAAGGGATCTGGTCTGTCACTTATTAAACAAACAGGTATGCAAAAGGAAAAGAGGCTGGTGGTAGAATTGCAGAAAAGGCAGCAGATTGGTTCAAAATGTGTATCAAAGATCAGTTCAAGTGCCATCTGCTAGAAAAGGCCTTTTCCAGTCTCCAAATGCCTTTGTATTTACTAATAAGCTTTACTGTTATTTCTCCCCCAATAGAACATAAGCTCCTTGAGGGCAGGACCTGTTGCCATTTTTTTTTTTTTGCCTTTGTGTTCCCAAGACCTAGAACAGGGATTGACATACAGAAAACACTTAACAAAAGCTATTGAATTGGATTATTGAATTGATTCATTTCAACAATCCATCTAAATGACTCCTTCCAGTCTTTTCTTCGTTAAAAAGTGGATGTGAGGACAGTAGGAATTTTGTAGTATCTTTGGCAGACAGAGCAATAGCCCTGCCAGCGAGCTGTCATTGTTAGGAGGTCATCTAAACAGTGGTGCTGGTTTGTTTTTGTCCTCCCTTTCTCTGATGGACTGGCCAGTCACTGACAAACTAGAAGTGAGTTTCCAGAGAGCGGCATAAGCTTTTCTTTTGGAGAGCTGAAGTGTTGCACAATGTCAAATTAATCCTCGCGATACCTATCCCCTTTGGATTGGGTGGGGTGGTAAAAGCATCATGAACTCTGTCTCACCTTGCTGCCTGCAGAAGGGATCTCATCTTGACTGGACGGGAAGCTCAGCTCCAGGTCAGAACCGCAATGGCCACCGGGGATAGGCAAGGTACTGCTTGGCATTCCTATCACGGCATTTAGCAACTTGTCAGAATTGGGCAGCATACATTACACATGAAATTTGGAGTATAAAAGTGGTATTGTTCAAGAAAGAACACAGACTTAGAGCAATAATGACTTGTTTCCCAACCTTACTATAATACATATATGGCATTTTTGCATGGAGAAGCAAAAGGAAAAAAGAAAGAATAAAAGAGAGATTTCCTACCTTCCTTCTGGAAAACGACAACAATAATCTCACTTCCAACTTGTCAGTAACTGACATGTCCTACAGAGAGAGGGAGAACAAGCGGACATGCGTCATGTCGTAAGAAAACGATATACCTTGTACCCTTTTGATTGAATGGTGCCTCCGACTTATAATTACAGTGTTGAAAATCTAATGTGTTATTTCAAAAGGGAAATTTAAACAATTTTCTATTAGCAAAGGCTACATCCAGTAGTCTGGAACCTCCTTGAAGTTAATTGCAGCACAGCTCACTAATGAAACTTTCCGTCTATTAAATCTTAACAGGCATAACTATAAAAATGGCGCCAAGCTTTCTACTGCCCTGGAATGTACCAGCCAGCACTTTGTGACTTCTACCCTTTATCTTTGTAATTATTGTAATTATTGCAGAGTTGAAATAGAATCAAGCTACAAGAACACAGGTTTGGTGTGTTTTTTTTAAAGGCCTGCTTTTGTGTTCCAGAGGTATGGGGTTGGTTGGGGGTAGACTAGATTTAAAATCAAAAGGCAGATCAAATGAGTTTCAACGTTAGAATCCAAGTTAGTGGCATGCACTGGTTTGGCCGTGATATACACAGTAGGCTCTTAATAAGTGTTTTTAAAGCAAATTGAATTATTCATTTTATTGTCTTTCCACGAAGACTCCCTTCTACTCCCTCCCCCATTCCCTTAAAAGATACAATTATCCCATCCTTAATTCTTATTTGTTTGATACTTAATAAACTTTGTTAAACTTTGAATGGAAGTTCTTCAAGGTATCATCTATACATATACTATAGGAAGACTATATATGCTGCATTGCTGATAAATATATCCAGTATTGATCTTTTTGTCTGACCTATGTAATACCTAAATATAAAAGCTCACTAAAAGATTCATTATAACCTAAAGGATAGTATTGCATGCACAACATGCATCCATCTTTATAAATGGATGGTTTCCCTTAGACCAAATGTCTATGGGCATACTAATCTATTTCTCCTTGCTCTCCCCTTGGCAAAGTGGAGACAGAAAGAGAAGAAGTTTACATATAATTTTAGCTTCAAAAACTGGGAATTAAAACATGTTAATTAATTGTATAAAAGCAAGTTTTGCTTACCTTTTAAAATTCTACCCAGTACCCCAAGGACAAAGTGGATACTTTGAGTAGCTCTCAATGTTGACCTAAGTCACTGATACAATCACTTATCATTCTCATGTTTTATACTACATTCTTTATAAAACTGAATAGTCAAAATCACATTGGCTCTAAACTAGTTTCAGAAAAAAAGTGATGATTTGAGGTACTACACACACATGAAACTTCAACATGATTTGCCTTCTCTCCCTTGGTCTCACTTTTTACCATAATGACCATCAGTACTTTCCTTATCAACAAAAATTATTGAGTGTCCACTATATGCAAGGCACTGTGCTAGATGCTTTGGGGGTTATTAAGCAATCTAAAAGAGAGTCTCTGCCTCAAGTGTCTCCCCTCCTCCAGTGGCTGGGAAGATGAGAGATAAACACAAAAAATAATTAACCAAACAAGTTGGCAGGTGCAAATTGAGAAGTATAGACACCGTACCAAAGAGATCAGGAGAGAGAAAGATTGCATTCAGAAACATAGAGTGCTATACCAAATTTATTTGTGTTAGCCTTGCCATTCTCCAAACACAGGCAGGAACACACTCACTTGGTAGGGCCTCAGTCTTATGGTAAAGAAGGAATCCTATATCTTGATATATAGATATTCTTTGTCCCCTGGGAATATGATTTATCTGCAGTGTAACCAAGTTTATCACATAGAAAACTTATTTCTGTCACCTACTGTCTTCAAAATAGAAGTCCTAAACATTGCAGTCAAACTGTTCAGTTTATAGAAAGGTGAACTCATAGCATCATAACTGTAAGTATCATAGAGGTTATAGTCAAAATCCTTCACTTTATAGATGAGGAAACAGAAGTTAAGTGACTTGCCCATGTCATCCAGGTAGTATTAGATGTAAGATTTGAAACTAGGACTTTCTGACTCCTAACTCAATCTGCTTTCCACAGCACCAGTCTCTCTCTAACTGTCTCTCTCACTGTCTCTCTCTCTCCCCTCCAAAAAACTCACCTCTATATGGTCAAAACATTTCTTCCAAAAGTATTGTCTCCAACTAATTAAATAACACAAACATAATTTAAGGAAAACATTGTCTCTTTGATACTTGAGCTACTGAAAATTTTTTAGAGTTTCATGGTATTCAAAAAGCCTTTAAGCCTTAACCACAGGCTTCTCAATTTATAGTTTTCCATTAAAAAAAGAAATTAATTACAAGCAAATAGTTAATTAGGTCATAATAAGGTGTCATTTTAGTGTGAAACCTGGAGAAAAAAAATAATTCTACCTATGATCAAAATTACTTATATCCTGTTGTTGGAGTTGTGAACTGATCCAACCATTCTGGAGAGCAATTTGAAACTATGCCTAAAGGGCAACCAAACCCTTTAATCCAGCAATATCACTACTAGGTCTATATTCCAAATCGATCATAAAAAGGGGGGAAGAACTTACATGTGCAAAAATATTTATAGTAGCCTTTTTCCTAGTGGCAAAATTTTGGAAATTGAGGATATACCCATCATTTGGAGCATAAACTTTGGTATATGAATGTAATGGAATACTATTGTACTATAAGAAATGATGAACAGGCAGATTCCAGAAAATCCTGGAAAGACTTGTACGAACTGATGCAGTGAAATGAGTAGAACCAGGAAAACATTGTATACAGTATCAGCAACATTGTGTGAGTATCAACTATGGATGACTCAGCTCTCCTCAGTAACACGATGATCTAAGACAATGCTATCTATATTCAGATAAAGAATTGCTGTACTCTCAATGCAAATCAAAGCATATTTTTCATTTATTTTATTCTTTCTCATGGATTTTTAAAATCTGTTCCTTCTTTCACAACTGTGACTAAATTGGAAACATTTTTAACATGATAGCCCATATATAAACTGTATTAAACTGCTTGTCATTTTCAGAAGAGGATAGGGAGGGAGAAAAATTTGGGACTCAAAATCTTGTAAAAATGAATGCTAAAAATTTTCTTGACATGTAACTGGGGGAAAATAAAATACTATTTAAATAGAATAAAGGCAGATAAAAACAAGGAACAATAAAAAATCCTATAATATCAAAATAATCCAAAACAATGTTTTTCTACCAATATTGTACTCATTTTGTTGGTTTTGTTAAACTAAATGCATATATCCAAGAAAATCAATGACAGTAATCAAGTTCCTATACATTCTGAAATATTCATAATGGTATTTTTTATAGTTGTGAGAAATTGGAAACAAAGTAGGTACCCATCAGTGGGAAAATGAATGAATAAATTTCAGTATGTGAGCAGAACCAGGAGAAAAATAGACAAAAGAAGACAACGCTGCAAGATAATATAATTCAGATCCAATGTCATGATTGGATCACTGATGCTGGAACATTAGCCACATTTCAGTTGAAAGGTGGGAGACTATGGATGCAGAATCTTACATGCTCTACCGGTCATGAAGGAGACAGCTAGGTGGTAAAATGGCTAGAGCGTTAAGCTTAGAGTCAAGATTGGAATTCAAATCCAGCCTCAGACGTTTACTAGTTGTGTGATCCCTGGGCAAAATCATCATCATCACATATATTAAGCAACTATTATTTGCCAAGCACTGTGCTAAGTGTTTTAAAAATATTATCTCTTATTATCCTCCCAACAAACCTGGCAGGGAGACGCTATTATCCTTTTTTTTTTTTTTTTTTTTTTTTACAATTGAGGAAACTGATACAAACAGATTAAGAGATTTGCCCAAGGTCACACTGCTAGGAATTATCCTGAGGTCAAATTTGAACTCAGGTCTTTCTGACTCTAGGCTCAGCACTCTCCACTGTGTCTTAGACACTACTTAACATCTGTTTGTCTTGGTTTCCTCAGTCGTAAAATGTTGGTAATAGTAGTATCTTTCTCACAGGGTTATTGTGATGATCAGATGATGTAAGATTTGTAAAGCATTTAGCAAAATGCCTGCCATAGAGTAGATGTTTAGTGAATTTTTGTTCCTTTCCCCGTTCCCCTTCCTTTGCCGTCACTATTTCAGTTGGTTTTCTTAATCATTTTGTTTCTTATGTTAGGAAGTAGGGAATTATTACATTTTTGGAAGGAGATTATTGGGAAGTGAATATGTAGTAAAAAATCACTACAAAAGAACTCCAAAGCCACATGCCCATGATCCCATAATAGATATTATGTATAATAAATTAAAATATATATTAGAAATCAAGACTTCCAATATCACTTTTCTCTATTAACTAGAGGAGGGTAGAGTTCCACAGGATCACAGGTACTGGAAATCCCATTTGTCCAGAGTTCTTCTAGGTTTTTGACTACTTGAACCTGGCAAACTGTTTTCTAGGGAATAGTTAGGGACAAATGATGAAAGGTAAGTTGGCACATGATATTCATAGACTGGCTCATAGAGTTTATAAATTTGTCTCTCACTTTGATCCTGGAATGCCTTCATGGGTGAAGGCAACCTTCAGCCCTGGGAGTTTCTCCTGATCTTACATATTTCCTCTCCACTCCTCTGATCTCAAATTGGGTAGGAATTTGGCTCCAGACAGAAACAGTAAGCCCGGCAGTAACTCTTAAACCAGCAAATAAATGAAATAAAAAGCTAAGCCATTAAAAGGAATTAATGCTATTTTCTGTCAAATTCTACCTTACCTGTGAAGAGAAGAGGAAGGACCCTAGAGACAGGAAAGAGGTACTTACCCACTTTCCCATACTTAGGTAGTAGGTCACTGCTATCACCCTCACAGCGGTTCCAAAAGATAATTGAGCCTTTAGCCTCACCAAATCGACAAGAGGGACCCAGAAGGTGATTTCTGCAAACGGAATTTTGTGACAGCACAATAAGGAAAAAAGAAGAAGAAGAAAAATAATAATCTTGGAAAAGTAGAAACAGCAAGGTTCAGATTTCTCATGTTAATCCAATTTTTATTAGGTTATTAAACGATCAAGATTTCCTCCCCTCTCTAATGAAAAGATCCTGAAATTAAAAATGAAAATTGTAAGGTTTCCATTTTCCATCCTTGATCCTTTTCCTTATTTGCCTTGTCCTAGTCCCCTTCTTAAGACTGGTTTTTTGTTGTCTGATCAACATTAAGCCTTTATCCAAATGTATTTTGGGGAGATGGATTGCCTTAAGCCCAGGCCCTTCTATGCCTGGAAGAAAGGGTTCCCCAATATGCAATGTAATAGGTAGGAATTCTTAGTTACACTTATGGCAGCTGGACCACAGGGGACTCTAATGCTCCTTGTTGTGCCCAACCAAGATAATAGCATCTTGAGCTGCTAAATGGAGTGTTTCAGTTTCTCAAGGTGGAGGATTAGTTTGCTGTAATGTCAGATCTCCCTCCTGGGAAACAATTCCACTGTAGAGCCCGAGTGAGTACACAGATCCTTGCCTCCTAGTATTGTATGAGCTGCTGTTGACAAGGTAAGGGACCACTACTTTGATTGCTTCAGGAAACTTTTACAGACACTGACCAAAAAACGTATTTGCTTAAATAAGATGCCTTGCCCTCTCAACTCCATCCCTAATAATAACTAGGTTCCCAGCAACACTTTTACTCTGCCTAGCTATGATGCCAGCCACTCTATGTTAGGAAGTAGCTACAATAGCTAAGGTTGATGGTTAGATGGGCATAATGGTTGGAGGAAAATGTATCCAGAAGAATAGTGAGTGCATCATTGAGAAGGCCCACTGGTATCCCAAATTGGGGCTACCTTCCTTTGGCATATGGAAGAGGTTGCATTAAGATAAGTTACCTTCCAGATATTTGCTTAAATGCTGCCCTGATGCCATGAGGGCATGGTTTAATGGATACAGGGACATCTTCAGGGACAGAAAGACCTAGGTTCAAGTCTCACCTCTGACCATATAGGCTATGTGAACCTAGGCAACTCTAAAAGCTCTAGTCAACTCTAAGACTATATAGTGGAGAGATGCCAAGTTTCCTTCATCTTAGGACTTCTTTACACCAAAGAAATCACAGGTCTAGTACCTATTGATATCTTATTCATGCTGCCAAGAAGATGAAACTCTACTTAGATTATAAAGTTCATCTTCAGCCAGCCTCAAGAATTTGGCTATGCTAAGAAAAAGTAGTCATGGAGAGGAGTTGAGGAAGAAAAATAGCATTTGCAAACAGTGAATATGTGGCACATTCTCATCAGCTGTGTTCTTCTTGCAGACTACCTAGGACTGAATGTCCTGCCTTCTCTTTCTAATTCAGTTCATCAAGCATTTACTAAGAAGTAGGTTCCATGTTAGGTGCTGAAAATAGAAAGACAGGAATGAAAACAGTCCCTCCCCTTAGAGAGCTCATGTTCTTCTCTGTCTTGGAGTGGCTGTCACGAAAGCTTGCAGCGGTCACTAAAGCAGTCTTTTTGGAGCCTCTTGCCCTGTAGCTTTTGCTCAATCACAATGCATACTGATTTTTTTTTGGAGGATTTTAGAGACTTGCATGCAAGAGGATGGATTAGCTGCTCTCTTAAGGATCTTTTGAGGTATCTCTTCTTCTATATGGGATGGTACTAGCCTTGGTGCTCCTGCTTCGGCTTTGAAGAGAGAAAAACATCTGTCTTCCCAATCATCTTTGCTTGAACCAGGCTTTTGCTGGATTTGAAGGAAGAATATCCTCCTAACAACAACATTTGTTTTCACAAAAGATGCCTCACTCAGGCCTCTGTACAGGTAGCCAAATCAGCAGCAGGAATCAAACCATTCTACCTCTCCCATATGGCTTCTAGGGTCAAGGCCATGGACATCTTTAACAGTCCCAGGGAAGAAATGACCAAATCTTTTCTACATGGTTTGGTGTCAATGAGTGATGTACCAACTCACCTTCAGAGGTAAGAAGAACCATGCCATTTGTCCTTTTCTGAGACTCTACAAGAATTCACTCACATTTTGAAGTAAGGACAAAAGGAAGAGGAAACTAAGGTGTTTTGAATTCCAATGATTTAGCATTCTATAAAAGTTGATTTAGAGTTCTCATTGACTAATGTGAAATTTACTTCAAGAAGGTCAATATTACCTGCTATCCAAAGGACTAGAAATAAAGTGGATGCCCATCATTTGGGGAATCACTACATAAATTGGTATGTGAACATAATGTAACATTGCTGTGATGTAAGAAATGAGGCATACAATGACCACAGAGAAGGGTGGGGAAATTTAAAATCATCAAAAGTAAAATAAGCAGAATCAGGAAAACAGTAGACACAATGACTATAATGTATATGGAAACAGCAACAACAGCAACAAATCAGACCTGAATGCTGGGAAACTATAATACCCCCAAGAAGAGATATGGAAAGATGGCTCTTTTCAGAGGTGAGGGACTCTGTGGAACACTGCGTATATCAGACTTTTTAAAAGTCTCACCATCTTGTACATATCTAGTTTTTATACAATTATTTTCTCGCTCATTTGATGCTGAGCTCCTTGACAGCAAGAATTGGTTTTTGCCATTCTTTGTATCTAAACACAGTGGTTCTCAACCTTCCTAATGCCGCGACCTTTTACTACTTGTATGTAGGTGTATCTGTATGTGGGCGGACCCGCCTGGAGATGAATAGAGGAGCGGTGTCTCAGTTCCTAAGATCCTCGGAAATATGTGTTTTCTGATGGTCTTAGGCGACCCCTGTGATCCCTGTGAAAGGGTCATTCAACCCCCAAAGGGATCATGAACCACAGATTGAGAACCACTGATCTAGAGTCCTTAGAATGATGCTGGGTACTAAATACTTGTCAACTTGACTTGAATGTTGGTTAGTTTCACTTTAATCTTTATAAGAGATGGTTCACTGGGAAGAAGAGAAGAGATACAATGGGAAATAAAAGAGATATAAAAATAAATTATATCCAAAAAAACTTCTACAAAAATAACACAATTTGATGATTATAGTCAAATAGCTTACATGCTAGAAATCAAATTAAAAATTTTAGGATCCTAACTCAAAGACACACCTTTTACTATCAAAAGGTTGGTCCTTCTATTGGTAAGAGATAGACTGAATTATGAAGTGAAAAGACTATTGTTACTAAGTACCTGGAGTAACTTGGGTAGGTCCTTAATTTGGTTGGACCTCAGTTTTTCTGAACTATAAGGTTAAATGAGTGATGTACTATCTCTGAAGTTGCTTTTAGCTCTAAGATTCTATTATTCTAAATTCTAATTTTAGATGTCCCTTTGGCTGTAAGGATGAAGGCAATCTCGTACTTTTTATTTACAACTAAATGAGATATTTACCAAAAGATGAGCAGACAACATGATATTTCTTCTTTCCATTCTATTTCCCCAGAAATATAAATTTCCTGGATCAATATGATCAAAACTTCTTTGTCAAAGAATATATACACGTATATACATTATATTGACTCTCTCCACATATGCCTGCTCTCCTCTATGTGCGTATATATAATAACAAGGATAAATGTTAATATATGTCATGTGGATATTATATATCCATGTGTTTGTAAATGCACACACATATGTGTGCATACATATACATTCCCACATATTTCTTGATAAATCTTTCAATAGCATTTATAAAACAGAATGCAACATTTAACTCCATTTGCAATTTTAATAACTATGCATGACTTTTGTATCCCACTCAAGGAATTCCAGAAATAAATTGCCTAGACCAGATCCTTTGGAGAATCTGTGACTAAAAACACACACAGAAAAAAACCCCAACAAAAAAAGTCTATGTGGGAATTTTATTCATTTTTGGTAACTCTGTCACTACATTCATTCTGTCCTTGGTACCTTGCTCTTCTTCCATATTTTCCAAGCTCTCCCATGAGTTCAAGGTTCAAGCTGTACACAGATCTCTCCCTCTCTCTCTCTCTCTCTCTCTCTCTCTCTCTCTCTTTCCCCCTCCCTCTCTCCATCCCTCCCTCCCTCTTTTCCTCCCTCCCTCCCTCTCTCTCTTTCTCTCTGTCTCTCTCTCTCTCTGTGTCTCTGTCTCTGTCTCTTTCTCTCTCTCTTTCTCACACACACACACACACACACACACATATATCCTTCTTTCCCTTGACCCTTTCCCCTGGTTTAAATCCACTTGGGCACTGTCTGTAAGATATCTCAAACTGGATATCTTGCTGCCATCAAAACCACACATAATCTTCTCCACGGTCTTGCTTTCCCATCACACTTACCCATTCTACCATCTATAACCTGTTCCTCATATAACTCTTCATTGTCCTCCATTCAGTACTCCACCATTCACTCTGATGTAAAGAATGGTCATTTTTATGTTTATATGACCTTCCAAATATGTCTCTTTCTCATTCTCCCTTCAGTCATGGATTTTGCCTAGGCTCCTGTCTGTCTTCATACTGTCTTTATACATATTCATATTGTATACTGTATATCCTCTCTCCATTGTTGTTCTAGTTCAATTTCAGTGTCACTGACAAAATTTCCTTTCCCATTATTCAAAAATTCTAAAAATCCCATTCCCTCAATTAACTGGAAATGTGTTATGGATTTTCCCATACCATATGTCTACCCCTCACCCTGGAAGACTTCCTTCTGCTCTTATCTAGGCAGCATCAATGGACCACTTAGAAAGTTCACCAAATAGGCTTCAAGTCTATTATGACTTCAATATTTTAATAGAAATTTTTAATGGTAAAAAGGTCTAGGGACTAAAATAAAACTCACATACTTTCCTTTAAAAAGTGTTACTTTAAGTTAAAGAGCTTTGCGATCCTTCAAATGTGATATAAATGGTAGCTCTTATTATTACAATAGATGGACACATCATAAGGGGATCAGAAAGACTATGTCATACAATCACTTTTCTGAATAAGTATGATAAATCTTAATGGTCACATTGAGGTCAGGGTGAGGAAAAGTTTGGATTTGGCTCTTCAACCTCCTTTCCATTAAAAACTCCCACTGAAATACTCAAGTCATGGCAATGCAGGCGGTAGATAGTGCAAGTGGATCAGCAAGAAGCTTTTTTAAAGGTCAGCAAGTCTCTCCCTCTCCCATGTCTCAAAAACTCCCATTGAAATGGGCAGTTCAAGTCAAAGGATGTTTTGATGGCACCAACAAAGTATCTTTCAGCCTACAAATAGGTATGTGCTCCTTACCACATGAAAAATATTCATAAATCCTGACTAGTCTAGCTTCCTGTTATTTCTTACTCCAGGCATGAAATCTATTCCTATACTCCTACTAGCTCTTTTATAGTCAATGTGGTGGTTCATTCTTTTCGGAATGTCTCTGATAAGCAATGACATCATCAAAGTTGCTATTTTTCACTGCACAATCCAATATTGCCACTTTGGGAGCTGATGGAAACAGCAAAGTTGTTTCAGAAGTCACATCACCAATGATTCATGATTAATGGAAGAGTTGTCTAATAGATAGGATACCTCAAGAAATCCAGGTTCAAGTCTTGCCTCAACTACCAATATTGTTTCCCTAGAAATGTTACTTTATCTCTCCTACCCACCCCCATTTCTATAAAGTGATGATAAATAATCTCTGTTCTATTTACATAACAAAAATCATTGTCAAGGGTTTAGAAAAGGTTGTACATATGAAAACATTTTCAAAATAAAAATGGTACACAAATGTAAGGCATTAATATGGGTAAAAACTAACGACCTTCAGGTATGCATCACTGTAATCCAGGCCAATGTCTGCATTTCTATTAGGAGTTTGTTTATAGGTCAGAGAGAAAATTACTGATTTATCTATCATAAAAATCAAGACTCAGAGAAATCTAGATCTAGAAGCACTTTCAGGAATTTCTCTGCCTCTAACTAACCCAGCTCAGTGGGAACCTATTCTTTTTTATTTTTATTTGTGTAACATTCTCTTATTCTCTGAAATTCATTGTTATACTCAAATCTTCCATTTTCTCTCGCCCTGACTGGAGAGGAAACTCTCCATACAATTGTATCAAGAAATTTATATGTTCAACTGTACAAATCTATACAAAAGGAATTTTTTAAAAAAACCAAAACAGTCCAATTCCCTAGAATTCTCAAGGAATGGAGAATTCTGTTTACTTGACTTTTCTAGTCAATTGGAAGTTAACTAAGAAATCTTTTTAATCCCTGCTCCCCATAGTTGGAAAGTCTTTAAAAATGTATTAGTCTGCTTTACCATGGCAGGAAATAGGATATAGTAAGCATGACACTTGTATAAAAATTAGAGAGTTGGACTGGGTGACCTCTAGGCTACCTTTCAGCTTTAGAATTCTGCTATTATATGTTTGTATGATACTATGATTTGTTGGGGTTAAGAGGATGCAGACAGATGTAGATAGGGGGAAAAAAATCACAATGTGACAGATAGAGCACAGCACTGACCTTAAAGCCGAGAAGGTAGGATTCAAATGCTACCTCCAAATTTAATAGCATTGTGAACCTCAGTTTCTCTATCTATAAAATGGGCATGATAATAATGGTAATATTGACCTCATGGAACTGAAACTCTAAGGAGATAATGTATACAAAATGCTTGGCAAACCTTAAAGCACTAAATATGTAAGCATCAGTTATTATTCTTATTAAAGTACCACCGTACAGAAAAGGTCTCAAGTTCAAGAAGGTACAGCATTGAAGCATGTTTCTGGGATTCTATTAGTGATTCTTTGGTGTTTAAAACTCTTGCTAGGTCATTCTGAATATCATTGTGCAATAGTATAAATAACTGTATTGAGGCTGGGCCTCAAGTCAAGGAAGATTCCTCTTCTTGAGTTCAATTCTGACCTCAGCCACTTTACCAGCTGTGTTACCCTGGGCAAGTCATTTAACCCTGTTTACATCAGTTTCTTCACCTGTAAAATGAGCTGGGGAAGAAAACAGTCAACCATTCCAATATCTTTGCCAAGAAAACCCCTAATAGGGTCATGAAGAATCAGACACAACTGAAAAAAAATGACTGAACTAAATAACTCTTTAGAATAAAAGTTGAAAGAATTAAACTCAGTGCATGCTGAGATCAAGAAATACCCTGGAAGTCGTTTTTAAAACTAATATCTGACTTGAACTATCTTCCCCGCTTAAGATCATAAACTCTTAGAGGGCCAAGAATGTGTTGTTTATATCCCATACCAAGCCCAGGGCCTTTGCATACAGTTTCTTTGCTCTCTGTATCCATGATCCATGACTCTATACATTAAATTGGATCACAGTTAATGGAACATTTACTGAGACAGAGCTAGAGATAGACACTAGAATTAATTACATTTTTTAAAATCCATCCTTCCCTGGTTTTGAGAAAAAGAGGCAAAGTTTGAAAATGTGTGTCTAGGTCACAAAATACTCCTTGGACTCTTCCTGGTTTTCCCAGCTTCATTCCTGCTATCAGATGCTTTCTCATGTATCTGTCCTCCTGAGATGAGGTCTAACTTCCTCTCTGGAATTCATTAATATGACTAAGAATTGGGAAATTAACAAATTGCCATTGAGAAGCATCAAAATCAGGCCCTTGAGTTCAAGCTTCCTTTCTCAGACAAGCACCAGGAAGTCAAACAGCTATATGTTCTAGGTCCTTCTGTCTTCGCTGGTGGATTTCCTCGATCTTATTTCTTCCCAGGCATTCTCTGGCTTCTGGAACCTTATCCATCAGATACCTTGGGGAAATCTTGAACTTAAAAAAATGGAAATTAATGAATTCATTCCATTCATTCATTCAACAAACATTCATTTAGGACTTATTTTGTATAAGGCTCCGCAGCTTCTGAGAAAGTATAGGTGAAGCTCCAGAATAAGTATCGACAATGAGTAAAGCTGTGTCCCTTGTAGGACACCCTAGAATTTCTTGTAAGTAGCACATGTGTGCTCTTACTTATTTGCAGGGCTGGATAGGGAGCAGATACACAAGACATGTAAGGGACCATGGAGGTCAATGAGTCCAGCCCCTTGACTTTTGCAGATGAGGAAACTGAGGCCCAGAGAAATTAAATGATTAGCACAGAGATAATAAATAACAGTCAGGAGCTGAACCTTTTACCCCAAATCCAGTACTCATTCTACTGTACTACAGTTCCCCCCCACCATGTCATCTGTTTTGAGCTTAGTGCTAGCTTGTGCCTAAATCTTCAAGTGCTTCAAAGTTTGCAAACTTTATGTAAGATTGGGGAAGGAGAGAGGAAGGGAGGAAGGAAGGAAGGAAGAAAAGGAGGGAGGGAGGAAGGAAAGAAGGAAGGGAGGGAGGGAGGGAGAGAGGAAAGAAAGAAAGAAAGAAAGAAAGAAAGAAAGAAAGAAAGAAAGAAAGAAAAGAAGGAAGGAAGGAAGAAAGAAAGAAAGAAAGAAAGAAAGAAAGAAAGAAAGAAAGGAAGGAAGGAAGAAAGGAGGGAAGGAGGAAGGAAGGGTAGAGGAAAAGAAGGGGGAGGGAGGAAGAAAGGGAAGAAGAAAGGAAGAAAAGAAGGAAGGGAGGAAGGAAGAGAGGGAGGAAGGGAGGAAAGAAGAAAGGGAAGAAGAAAGGAAGAAAAGAAAAGAAGAAGGAAGGAAGAAAGGAAAGGAGGAAGGGAGGGAGGAAAGAAGGAAGGAAGGAAAGAAAAGAAGAAGGAAGGAAGAAAGGAAAGGAGGAAGGAAGGGAAGGAGGAAGGAAGGAAGGGAGAGAGGAAAGAAAGGAAGGAAGGAAGGAAAGGAGAGAAGGAGGAAGGAAGCGTAGAGGAAAGGAAGGGAGGGAGGGAGAAAGAAATGGGAGAAGAAAGGAAGAAAAGAAGGAAGGGAGGAAGGAAGAGAGGGGGGAAGGGAGGAAGGAAGGAAAGAAGAAAGGGAAGAAGAAAGGAAGGAAAGAAAAGAAGAAGGAAGGAAGAAAGGAAAGGAGGAAGGGAGGGAGGAAGGAAAGAAGGAAGGAAGGAAGAAAGGAAGGAAGGAAGAACTTATTAGGAACCTATTATATGCCAGCCACAGTGCCAAGTGCTTTAAAAATATTATCTCATTTGATCCTTGACAACTCTAAGAGATAGTTGCTATTATCTCCATTTTACAGTTGAGGAGACTGAGGCAGTTAGTAATGAAGTGAATTGTCCAGGGTCACACAGCTAATAAGTGTCTGAGAACAGATTTGAACTCAGGTGTTCCTGACTCCAGGCCCAGGGCTCTGGCACTGTGGCACCACCTAGCTCTGGGGGAAGCCTGGAGAACAGGGCTTTGGGAAAGAAAAGGCTCCCCAGACTCCTTATCTAGATACAAGGGAAGAGCAAGGTCAGCCTGACAGGATACCTCCTGGACCCTTCAACCTCAATGCACCAGACTATCTCAGCCTTTCCTTTTACTACCTTCTCTGTGCTTGTATGTGTGTCATTTTCTCTCCACGTTTCCTTAAACTCCCTCTTGCAATCCCATTGACTAGAATGACATTCTATAGCAAAGGCAGAGATGATCAATGTCAGGGCCATCGGCTGCCAACTGCTTGGACTTTGCAGCTGCTCCACTTTCTAATTCACTTGGAACTCTACGTGGGGCTTTGCTCTCTCTCATCCCAGAGCATAGGATAATATGGAGGAGACTGAGAAAGGACTGCTCTCTGCTCTGCTCCTGGCCAAGTGCCATTTATTTTGAAGCATGTTGTTCACCTGGGGACAAAAAGGAGACAGAGTCAATAAGTAAAATTTTTTTTTCTATATTTTCAAAAGGTTAGCTAATAGGGATGTATCACTGAGACTGAGAGGCTATAGAGCTGAGCTACCAGGCCTTCTCCATGCCAATTCACAATGCCCTTGAAATCATTAATTA
Organism: Pseudochirops corinnae; assembly: GCA_028646515.1. Taxonomy (NCBI): domain Eukaryota; kingdom Metazoa; phylum Chordata; class Mammalia; order Diprotodontia; family Pseudocheiridae; genus Pseudochirops; species Pseudochirops corinnae. The sequence goes on along the minus strand of CM053588.1, from coordinate 238,003,192 downwards.
GCTTCTTTTATTTCATGGAGCTGGAGCCTAAGCAAAAGGTAGGAAGAATAGTGTCCTGCAATTGGAGCAAGGGAATATCAAAAGTCTTGCTGGCGAACATCGGTTATGCTACTGTGTTCCAGCGTGACCTTAAAGACTGACTTGGGTCCTTTGTTTGGAAAACACGAAAACCCCAAATGTTTATTTGTGAGAAGACCACTTAGTGTATCTCAGACCATAAATTCATAGAGTCAGAAGAAATTAGAAAGATCATCCAGTACAAACTCCATTTTATAGATGACCCTAGTGAGGGTTGCAGATCAAAATGACTTGTGCTTGCCACACATTGGTAAAAAGGCTTAAATCACTACGCAGATCTCCTAACTCTCCCAGCTATTGCCATCTGCTCTACAATACACTGAATACTTGTAAAGGTATTACTTGCAATCACAACAAAGCTGACAATTTTGAACCAATCTATCCATACAGGAGAAAATGAAAATTAGAATAATTAGAAAATAAAATAAAATTAGAAAATTAGAAAAAAAAATTTTTGTTGTTGTTGTTAACACAACAAACCTTTATTCCAGACACTGTGCAGAACACTGTGCTAGATATTTAGGTAAGACAAGATCTCTGTTTTTGTGGAATTTACATCTAGTGATTTGGTGCAGGAAGATGGGGTGGGAAATTTGGTGGAGGGACTACTGATCTATGATTCTAATCACATGGAAAATTTCCAGCATGGAAACTCCTTCCACTATGGCAAATCAGCAGCTCAGTTGTGACTTTTATTCTTTGAGTGTTTGGGGGGGAAGAGGGGGAAGGAAGGCAACTTACTTGCCCATGGTCATGTAGCCAGTGTATGTCAGAGGCAGGACTTGAACTTGGGTCTTCCTGTTTCCAAGGCTAATTCTCCATCTGCTATGCATTGCTGCCTCTCACCTATCCAACACTTAAAACTTTAGAATCTTTGGGGGTGGGAGGGGTGGGAAATGCCCGTTTTAGAGATGGAGAAAATGAGGCACCAAATACATGAACTCTAAAGGCAAAGTGGATAGAAGACAAAAAGATCTGGATTCAAGTCCTGCCTTTCATATGTATTCTCTATGTGACCATGGACATGTGCTCTCCAATTATTCTCTAAATCTATGAAGGGAGTTTCCTTATGAGAGTGAAATCACAGGAACAGACCCAAGAGACATCTAAAATAAACTTGCACATGGATGTATTAAGTCAATAAGATGTCATCCAGAAGAGAAATAAATAGGTCTCTTCCTAGGGCATTAAACTATTCTCTTTTCTTAAAGCTTTGAAAGATTGCTAGAAACAAAAGCAAAGGTGGTTTTTGTTTAATATCTAAAACAAAACACCTTGACTTTATCCTTTTTAGATTCCTCCTATTTATCAGGCTGACATTTTGAAATTTGGGTTTGCTTTGAAAATAGCTTATCCAGTGAAATGGCCCCGTGTTTGACCAATGCCTTTTGTGGGCGTCGTGACTCTTGCTTGCATTGTTCTGTTTTGCGACAGAATTACCATTGCTATTTTTAAATCACTAACCACAGTTCTGTCAGCTCTGAACCCATCTCGCTCCTGGTTCTGCCGGCTTCAGGCGCCGTTTCAATTGTACTGATGATCAGTTCCCATGTGTAATATTTTTATGGCTTCTCATCTATTTATAATTGCTCCTTGAAAACTAGAAAATTGTGTTTGTGCCCTACTTCTCCAAACCCCCTCCGCACCCCAATCTACATTACCCCTCTGACTGAAGTAATAACCTGTCATGCTTAAACAATTAGTGTAATACAGAGGACACTCGGGCCCCCTGCACGCTGCTAATGGAACACCAAATGTGGCTTAAGGAAGTCAGATAAAAATATGTTTTACGGAGTCCAGCCCTACATACTAGCAAGTCATCTTTGCGCACATATTACTGAAATAGAAAATTCGTGCCTGATGCTTCTCTGTCTGGTTATGGCAGGTTTTTCTCTTTCTGAGTACCAAGACTCAGTGGTTTTCTAAGGGATAAATACGATTAATATATTGTCTTCATCATCGTAACCGTGATGTAATGCCACTTGGTATATAGCACGTTTGGGTTTCTGACTCTTGCTGGCTTCCCGCCTGCCACTAAAGATCAGGGCAACAATCATCCCCCTCTTTGGCATCTAAAGAGTTGTTTTATTTGGTCAACATTCAACAAGTATTGCTTTTTTTTAAATTAAACACTTCTGTGCGAAGTCCATGCTTTTCTGGTCTCCTTTTCTCATTCTAACCTGTACTCAAGAGATAAACTCCCTAAGATACCAGATTTCTGCCCTGAATTTCAATTATTCCAGTGGTGTGTGTGTGTGTGTGTGTGTGTGTGTGTATGTGTGTGTGTGTGTGTGTGTGTTGCTTTTGAAATTAAAGCAAAGTTACCTGAAAAGTCGAAAAGGTTAAAGTAAACTATCTCAAAACATATACATTCCTAATCAGAATCTTTCAGCAAAAGAACTGCCTCACAGACCCACCAAGTATGAAACTGACTTGCTCTCATTTATTTTCCATTGATTTTTCCATCTTTCCTAGGATTTTTGTTAGCTTCCAGGAGATTTTCCTCTACTCTAAGTGGGGAATTCAGCAGCAAGGTAAACTGACCTTACATAATTATTTCCTCAGATGGTATTCATGAAGCAGTTACAGTGAAATGAAACCAAGTCACACGATTGACCAAAAATATCTTTCATGAATCTTCTTGGGAGCTATGTCTACAGACTGAAAAACAAATGCTTTTTTTACAATTCCTAATGGAGAGTAGAGAGAAACAAATACTGAAGGAGAATAAAGGACGTAATTTAGATGATGAAAAGATCACCTTGTCTTCCATCATATCTGGAAATTTTGGATTTTCTCTCTCCTTTTCTGGGCTACCCACAGAGGTGGATATATTGAGAACCATAATTTTACAAGTGGGTCTTCTCACTTGTAGGGATGACCTTGGACACAACCCTGGGCAGTTTTCTGCAGCAGATAGTTGTGTTTACATCAAGAAAAATGAGCATAAGATCTTTTACCTGTCATTGGGCCATTTACTTTTAATTGTAGTCATATATTCACAGCCAAGTGCGAGATGCTGAATAAATGAACTAAGAGGGATGGTAGGGGAAAGGAATATGAAAAAGCAGCCTACAAGGAAAGATACACAAGGGTTTTTCCCCAACAGTGTTTTTTAAATGCAAAAAGAAAGAGGTTAGTTACAAGAAACTAAGAGACTCCTTTTGGAAGAGAGTTGAAGACTCATTCCACTTATATTTATATCCCATGAAATATCAAAAGACAATATCTAATATCCCATAGGATGTTTACATTTCTTTCCAAGCCTGATAGCAGTAATTTCCATGATTCTGATTAAGAAAAGAAATAATTTGGGGGAAGATGGAAAAAACATCTTTGCTCTAGATATGGATATCCATATGGATATGAATAGGGACATAGGGAGATATTGTGGTGTAGAGTAATCAGAAGGCCTGGATTTGAATCCTGCCTCTAACACTCTACCTTCGTGCCCTTGGGCAAATTCTTAAACTACTCTGGACTCATTTTCCTCATCTGTCAAATGAAAGTGTTGGATCAGATGACCTTTGAGATCCCTTTCAATTCTGGATTTGTTATCCTATAATACACACACAGTCATATATACATATATACCAACTATATATATGTATATATGAACTCACATATGTATATATACTATATATTGTATATTTCCACTGGGCTAAAGAATTTTTGTTCTCTCAAAATTAAAAAAAATGCTCATTGGCCAGAACTATGCTTAAATTTTCCAGCACAAGCAGTAAAAATGGTAGTAATCAGGTGAATTTGGAGATTACTTGTTATTCAGTCATTTCCAACTCTTCGTGACCCCATTTGGAGTTTTCTTGGCAAAGATACCATTTCCTTCTCCAGCCCATTTTACAGATGAGGAAACTAAGGCAAACAGGGTAAAATGACTTGCCCAGGGTCACATAGCCAGTAAGTGTCTGAAGCCAGATTTGAACTCACAAAGATGAATCTTCCTTACTCCAGACCCAGTATTCTATCCACTGTTCTAATAATTCACTGCCCCATGGATAATATACTAAGCCAATCTGGATATTCCAAAGCCCCCAAGATACTTTTTCCCCAACAGTCTGAATTGTCCAAGCCAAAATCTGGATTTTGGGAGTCTCATTTTTCTGGATGATTATGGGGTGTTTTTTTTTTTCCTTCTCTGGCCTGTAGGTGTTATTAAGAGCATTATTTTTAACATATTACTAGTAACACAATTTAAAAAGCTTTCTGGTCTTCCTGGGAAGCTAGAACTTTTCCAAACGCGTTCATTCCATTAGTATGTATTTGCAAACCACTTCACTGACCAACTGCCCATAAAAGCAGAGCTTTGAGGGCAACTGCATTCGATGGTTCCCAGTGAACTAGGTGTGCCACCCCATCCAGTAATGTTAGACTGATGCATATTATGAATGCTTTCAGTGGTCTGTAATTCACGAATTCTCTCATTACCTTACCAGTGGGAGAGGCAGGTGTTCTGAAGTTAGCACCCTGGGATACATTAGAAATGATGTAGGGAATTAGTCATTAGTCCTCATAAGGTCTTTTTTCCACTGTGGTGATAAGACAGGGTTTAACGCAGAGCTGCAGCGTTAGCTCAAGACATTTCATTGAAGCTTAGGCAGTGTCTAATGAGTGAATATTCACTCCAGCTATGAGTTCACAAGGGATGTGAGATTTACCTTTCTCCCCTTACCTCCATCACAGAGAAAAATGCCCTCCAAATCCACCAGTACATATCTGCAGGGAATAAGATGTGACCATTCTGGATAAGAGGGTTCAATGTTGCTGAAGCATACATCTTGAGGTATAGCTTTGCTGTATACAGCCTGTGTATCTGTAAACATTCTGGAATCTGCTTCATCTATATTTTGCATTTTTAATACTATAAAATGGCAAATAGAAACAAGTGAAAATTGGGTCCCTGAAATCAGCTGGATGTCATGATAATAAGAAAATACTGAATTGCAAAGTCAGTTTCCTCTCAGTGGTGATAAAGGAGGAAGAGACTTTTGGAGAGGGTTTCGGAACTCCCTCAAACCTCTAAGGTATGTTGGGTAAACTCTTACTCCTGATGACTTAAATGATACTGCTCCTTTCAAATACCAGAATAAGGTCTGATGGGAATGAACAAACCTCCACCTTCAGGTCAGTTTACTGCAAGTCACTTCAGTTCAGCTAGATTCAACAAGCAATTATTAAATGCTTGTATATACAAGACCGTCATTCATTAAACAAACAGCTATAATATTTATTTGGCACCTATTATGTGCAAGGCAGTGATCTGGGTACTGAAGATACAAAGAACAACAACAACAAAAAAAAATTCAGTTGTTTTTGCCCTCAAGATATCCAAAAATCCCTAAGAGAGTCCTTCCTTTTCCACAAGTCACTTGTAATCCAGTAGACCTTCAGTAATTCAGATAAGGGAAAGGTAATATTGTCTCTAGACAGGAAATACGAGGAGAGAAGAGATGTGACTTTCTTACAGGGACAGACATAGTTCAAAGTAGGACCTGGATTGTTCCGAACTCCTAAATCACCCCTTTGAGAATCAATTAGCTTACAAGGAATAAATTTATGAAGTAGATTATAATCTAAATTAAATCCAAACTCATATCTTCAGCTGAATCTGATATTCACTTATTACCCTAGGAAGGTTTGAATAGAGTGAGAAGACACCACAGGATGAGGTTGAAGAGCAAAATATTTGGTTTCCTTTTCTATTCTATTCCTGAATCACTCTGGGGGAGGGGGAGGAGAAGGGTAAACAGAGGGAGAGGGAGGGGGATTCATCTGTTCTAGAATTACTTGGCTACTGCCACTGGGTTCTGGAATCAAAGGAAGTGAAGAAAGCCCAAATTCTGAAAGCTATAGGCATAATTCTGTTAAACTCATTCCTAACCCTTTGCAAAATGAAGAGTCAGTCTAAAGGCAAAAATATATGAGGATTGATTTTTTTTTAATGCATTAAACATGCTTCTATTGATGAGGAGATGCTAAAAAGTTTTTAGGGAAAATAAAAAGCCACTGATAGCTCCCTAGAGAATGAAAGCCTTCAAGGAATCCCTAATGCCTAACACATACACCTAACCCCACCCCCCAAGCCTGACTTTCAAGGTCTTCCAAATAGGACCTAAAATAATAATTTCATTTCCCTCTTCTTTCCAGACATCCCCTTTGTGCCAGGCAGTTTGATTCATTATCGCCCCACCACCACTACCACACACACAATGTCCCACCTCTACTCTACCCTGCTCTTGAAATGTCCTCTTTCCCCCCCACCCCACCGCAACTTCTGTTCATCCTTTAACACTGATCTCGGGTTTCCATCTTTTCCAACAAGTCTTCTCGGACCACTTCAACTGCTGCTGACATCTCCCTTCTCTGAATTTCTACAGGGCTTTAGAGTTGGTGCCACATAATTTAGACTTCATTGTTTTCTTAAGTATATCTTACTGGATTGATTGCATGGTAAGATTTAGAACCAGAAAGAGCCTTGGGTGTCATCTAGTCTGGGGCGCCTTTCTTTCACAACTGAAAAAAAAACCACACAAACCTAACAGTTTTAAATGACTTGTCCAAGGTCACACAGGTCAAAACAGAGGTTAGATTAGAACCCAGTTTCTCCAACTCCAAATCCAGCGGTATTCTTTCCACTACTCCACATTCCCTCTGGTTCTTTACATGCACGTAACATAGGAATGGAAATCTAATAGGCACTCAAATATAGAATCCTAGAATTAGAATGTTTTTTTGCTATTGTTCGATTGTTTTTCAGTCATGTCCAATTCTTCATGACACCATTTGGGTTTTTCTTGGCAAAGATATTAGAGCAGTTTTTACCATTTCCTTTTCCAGCTCATTTTACAGATGAGGAAACTGAGGCAAAAAGGGTAAAGTGACTTGCCCAGGGTCACACAGCTAGTAAATGTCTGAGACCAGATTTGAACTCAAGAAGATAAGTCTTCCTGTTCCAGGCCAGGTGCTCTATCCACTGTGCCATCTAGCTGCCCCAAAAAGGACTTTAGAGATCAGCTAAATGTAACTTCCTCATGAAGAAACTGAGACCCCATTTCTTCACTGATTTAAATTAAACTTATTACATTGTGAACTGCAAGAGGACAAGGGATCATGTCATATCTAAACTTTGTATCATCTCCAGTGATTAGGGCAATGTTCTATTTACAGTAGGTGCTTAAAGCAGGAATGAAAAAATCCATCAGCCAATGCCTTTTCTAGCTATCTCTGTGAGTACTGTCTATATGACTATGAACTTCCACCTGACAGAGACAGTGACCATTGAATTCATTCCACACATCATCACAAGCATAATGCCACACGCAGCTAGGTGCTACTATTTATTAAAGGCAAAACTGATCTGTGAGCTATTTTTCAGATGTATATTAAACTTATCAATCACATAATCAACAAAAACTTTTTAAGAATCTATCACATGTCAAATAATTTGCTAGTCAGCAGGGATACAAAAAGTCCCTGTGTGGAAGGAGTTCATATTCAGCCCCAGAGAATGAACACATACACGTACATACCCAAAAAAAATCTACACACAGTAAGCTCATAAAAAGAGGGGGAGGAGTGCTTCTATCTCCACTGGAGAGGCAGTAAGGTCCAGTGGGAAGCATGCTAGGTTTGGAGTTAGGAAAACCCACCTCTGACAATTTTAGCTATGTGATCACGGGCAAGATACCTCACCTCCCTTGGTCTCAATTCCTCACCTGCAGAATGGAGATGATAATAGTACCTGTAGTACCTGCTTCACACTGTTGTCATGAGGTTCAAATAACATTGGTAAAGTGCTTGGTAAATTTGAAAGTATTTCTGTAAATAATTTTGGTTATTGGAGGAAACTATACCACGAATACATTTTCTTTTTCTGGCTTCTTTAGTGTTTAAACATTGCACTCAGGTTAGATAGTTTTGCCCCTTTAATAGAAAAAAAGTAATTTGTATGTGTATATCATTTATACATATGTACTCACAATATATTCGTGTATATGCATTTGTATATATACAAACACATACAGTGTCCCAAAAGTCTTAGAGCAGTTTGAAACCATTAAAGCTTCAAACTGCACAAAGACATTATAACATCATATCATCTTTTGGGACACCCTGTATATATAAATTATGTAATCGGTTAAATAATGTCTGTAAATATATTTACAATACTATGTTTACATCTACATATATTATATATAAATATATGTGCATTATATGTAATATAATATTGCCTTCATTATTAAATCTTTTATAAGTCTACTATATAAGGCATATACATATATGCATGGATGTGTAGTAAAAGTATACTATTTCTATGTGAGTGTATATGTAGATATATATGTATACACACACGAAGAGACGTGACAAGAAAGGGCATGTGAGAAGGCTCGCTATGGAAAGGCAGCAAGGTCCGAAAAGCTACAAACTCCACAAGTAACAAGCCTCTCCTTGTGTGGTTCGCCCTGCTCGTGGCCTGGAGGGAGGCTTCATTCTGAAACCTCTCTATTGTTCATTCATTCAGAAATCATTCCCACTTCTTTTGCTGCCCAAGCCCATTCGGTCACCCTGTTTTACGTTACCTTTGCAGCCGCACCATGTGTGGGGAGCATAAGAACTTGTATCCGTGTTGATTTAATGTAAAACAGCCTTTATAAAGCCTAATGCTTTGGGGAGACAGTGGGAGCCAGGATATGTCAGAATTTTCACCAGTGGTTGTGTTAGCATAGAACAAGTCTAGTTCTTCCAGCTATTATCCTATAGAAACCAAAATTGGTCTAGTTCTCCTAAGTTACATATAATGATTTTATAGCTTTTTAACAAGAGAACAGCACTGGGTAGATTTTTTTTTTTTAACAAGGGAAGCGGGATAGGCTATTTTTTTTTTTTAAACAACCCAAATTCCCTTAGTTCTCCCTTGATTTAAGCCACGGTCTGTACTACAAATAGAAAAGATTATAAGCATCTAAATCAGTCGTGGTTTTGCTAAAACTCTCTTAAGTAATGATGATCCCACATTATTTAGACAAGTCAAGGGTCAATATGGCCTTATTTGCTTAGGCTTTTCATTAGGAACAGCCTTTCTGGAGTATCCCACTTCCTCCTACCTCCTCAAATACACGGAGGATTCATGCTTCACTTCTGCATGTATTAAGAATGCAGCCATAGCAACTCCTAGCATTAATGAACTATTTGCTTATGCAGTAATAATTAACTTCCATTACATTACTTTGTGTGATTACTTTCTTAATTGCCTGAATTATGCATCCATTTAATATTTAATAACCATTCTCAGAAATCAGACCCTGGTAAAAAACAAATTGCTCACAGTTTCCTGGCAATAATTAAGCTCACAAGAATAAATGAAACCTTTTAAAAAGGAATGCCTTGTGATTATTTCCTTGCATATAGAACAAGATCCTAAATTAGCTATTTATTAAATCTAAATTTAAGTCCAAATAGTACATTTTTCACTTTCGCCTGGGGAAATCAACCTGTACAGTACCTGATATCAACAACAGAATTAAATATCTTCCATTTTCTATGGGAGTCACAAATGATATTAATATTTATAACTGTGAACAATCCAAAAGTCCTAAAAACATGATGTAGGCATGTTAAAATATATCACATATATACATAAATACATATGTGCACATGTTTATATATAGGTTATGTATGTGTATAATATATGCATATATGTGTATAATATATGTATGTATCCATAGATAAAACACTTATTTTATTTTGGCATCTCTTTTTCCCGAGATAAGTTGTTCAGTTAGTGATTAAAGTATTATGAAGTGAGATCAATACCTTTCCATTAGGATGAATTATTCTGACCAACACTCTACCTCCCTCATGCTCTCCCCCCACTCCCAACACACATCTCCAAGCTCCCTCTAACAGTGAATCTTCAGCCTGTGCAATCTGTTTTGTACAAAGCGGAAGGAAATTCATGGTAATTGACCAGAATGCATTTACAAACCAACCTAAGCAGTTTGATCTCCTTGCTTTTTTTGCTTTGTTTTGTTTTGTCAGCCCTAGCTCCCGAAACCCCGTGCCCTAGTGTTGGCACCCAAGCAAAGCCACACGCTGATTTGCAAAGTGATAATGCCATTATCTTATCGGATATCAACTTCAGTTCCCACTGGTTTGCTAAGTCATCACTGTCTTAACAAATAAAATGTGTTACCACTGTATCGCAGGTTTTCTTGGCAAATAGATTCCATTGAATCTGGATAAGACAGCTATTTTTTTTTTCCTGGGGCTGCATCTGCAAAATTGTTCTGCCACTCCACATTGATTATGGCAGCCATGTACAGATGTGTTTATCTGAACCATAACCATGTTAGACTGAAGCTACAGGGACACTGGAATGTTATTTACCCACAGTTAGCATGTGCATACATAATGCACACAAAATAGTATGTGCTGCACACACACAAAGGAAGAGGGTGGGTGGGGATCTTCACTAGGGTTTGCTGCTGTTATTGATAATATATTTGTTTGGTTCTGTTTCACCAAATGAGACAGTCCAGAAAAATAGAGGCAGTGCAAGAGATTATACTCAGATTGCCAACTGAGTGACCGAGATGGACAATTTCCCTTCCATACAGGTGAAACATCTTTCCAAGATGCAGAAAGAGCCATGAGGGAGGTGTGGGTGGTTGAGGGGATGGAAAGGGGGGGGGGGTGGGAAGGGCCAGGAAGGATGGGGGGTAGAGTGTGGAAACACCATGAGTTTAGGGTGTCACGAGCCAACAATGGCTGCCACCCTGAGTTTCTAAACTGAGCTAAATTGGTGCCAATCTCGCTGACTGTTGTTACAGTGGGCAGCATCATTAGGATTTGCTTTTTAAATGATCTCTCAGCCTGTAAGCCTGAGAGCTGCTAGCAAGGCAAGGTTAGAGAGAAAATGATGGCAGCATGTTGATGCTTCACAGACCTCATGATAGTTTCCGTCTGTCATTATTTACGTCTGACTAGATGCGTCATGTCAGCTACCTAGAAGGTACTTTAATATGAAGCCCTTGTTTTCCTCTGCTCTTGCACAGCCAGACTGGGATACTATTATTTTTGCATCACTACACTTAGGGGAAGCTTGCTTCAATCCTTCAGTAATGACACACAAAAGAAATAAAAATGGTTTGGGCTGTGTTATTATATATGCCCGTATTCTAACAGCCCCTCCTCAGCATGCCCTCTCTTCTCCCCCCCAAAAAGAGAGGTGAATTTAAATCAATAAATAGACATCTATTAAAAGGTCAACTTAATTTTATTCTTTCAGCTAGTTTGCCAATATTTTAGGCAAAACCATTTTTCTTTTCCTCTGTCTCACTGGAATAGAATCACATAAAAAAAAACTATACCATTATTATCTGATAAAATGGTTTCCTTTCATCCACAATGTTATTAATACTCCCTTACATTAATTTCTACTAATTCCAGTGGTGTTGCTGTAAATAAGGGCACACAGAGAGCTTTTGTTGCATGGCTATGATATGATCACGATTTGATACATACTCTCAATGTGTGCCTAAGTACATAGATCTGTGTGCTTGTATAAATACAAAGGGAATTGATCTTACATAGCTCACAATGATTAAGAAATGTCGACTTGAAACAGGCAAATTTTATTAGTGCTTCAAGGAGCTATTAGTCTTTTTATGACTTGTCTTTTGGCCATTATTACCTTAACAGATTAAGTGACTTTACCAAATGCTAATATTTATTATCCATGCCTGTTTATGGTACAGAACAGAACATTGTTTGAAAGGATTTCTGGAGTGTTAAGAGTTTATTGATGTGCTTGCATTGTATATTGTGAATAGGGTATAGGCTACACAGGAAGCAGATTGTTTTTATAAAAAGAATTTAATATTCTACGTAATTTTTCTTTATGTTCTTAAAGATATAATTAATCATAACTCGATTTAAGTGTGTATAAAAATATGCAAACATATTTGAAGAAATGCAACCAATTCAATGCAGTACTTTATTAACCCATAAACAATTTTTAATTTTCTGTACATGCATAATTGAGCACAAAGACAGGAAAAGGTGTAATTAAAATAAATGACATACAGAGTTTATCTTCAGGCCACATGTCCACCAAGAAGTCATCATCATTTTATATGGAAACATTAAATGGTATCACTGGATCCAATAAATGGATTATTACTATAAAATGGGTAATTTCAACACTGGAAGGAAAAAAAACACACAAATCATTTCTGTTGGCTTTCTGATTTCCAAACATGTTGCGCTATCCCAGGCCCACAACTTGAAATTTGAGGCAACTAAATTTCTTTTCTAGTTTTAGGTCTTCCTGAAATAGTCGCTGATGTATATACGCGTGGTACTCGATTTCTATATTTTGATGAAAGAAGTACTTATCCTCCAAAGTCTTTACTGGTTATGCAAGCTTAAAAGCCAGGTGAGACAGAGATCTCTTTCTGATGCTCTAAAATTCTGAATATCAGTTTTATGAAGACAATCACTTTTAGTTTTGCAGGTTCAGGTTTGTTGTGTGAGGGTTCCTGTAGGTCAGATGCAGGTTCAGGTTTGTTGTGTGAGGGTTCCTGTAGGTCAGATGCAGGTTCAGGTTTGTTGTGTGAGGGTTCCTGTAGGTCAGATGGGAAGTTTTGCCAGGATTAAATGAGCTGGACAAAGTGCAAGCTTTTGGAATTTCCTTGAATCAACCTTTGGACCAATGTGTACTCTATACAGTCCTATGGCAAGTGGAAATTGGAAATTGTATCAATCACATTCTTTCCCTCTTTTGCAGTTCTTTTTGGAAAAAGAAAAATTACACTCCAGCAGAGTTTAAATTCTTTTCTGATATCACTGAATGAGGAAAGCAGCCTTTTCCCCCTTCATGCCCAAGAAACTAAAATGAGGGTTGTTATGATGACTAACCAGTAGGTGGCAGTCAAGCCACTGAACTACCTTCAAGGCTTCATTAAATAGGTTCTGTTGTTATGAATAATAGGGAAATAGTCTATTTTTCCATTTTCAAGAATTCCTTTTCCAATTAATCTTGAAATATATTCCTAAAGTCTCAGACTGCTGAAGGAGCATGAGTTGGCTGTATCCTTAAGAGAATGACCCCTGATAAAAGTTATTTAATTCAAGGTCCCTGGTTCTCTGTTCTCTCCTTATGTTCATTGCAATCTGTGATGTGTCTGTGTGCAGATACCTACCCTTACAGGTTTGGGAGGAAAGCATTTTGTAAACTTTAACACACAATTCATATAAATCTGACTTCTTCTTGTTACAGCAAGTTCCTGTTGTACCATCCCTCCTCAGAGCTGGCCTGTCATGAAATAGGCTATAAGGGAAAACTATTGTCAGGATTTTTCCCCACATTTTTATTTGGGTAATTTCATTAAGAATTGATGTGACCATGGAACTAAGTAGGAGGTGGGAAGAGGGATTTGAATGCCTAGGAATGGTTTTGGAAATGGGTCTAAAATAGAGAGAAATTTGTTAAAAGTTGAAAGTTCATGTTATTTTAGAGAATTCTTCAAGGATAACCAGAAAATTGGAAAATCCTGTCCTGTGCCCCAGGAATGGGATTAGTTGAGCATCACAAACAATGTCCTAGCCACAAATCCACACATATTTTACTGAATTTGAAGTTTCTATTTTAAGGGAATTCATTTCAACAAACATTTATTAGATACCTTTTTGTGTATATTAGGTTTGGTGGTAGGAATAGAAATACAAAGACAAAAACAGAAAGAATCTATGCTCACAAAGAACTAACATTCTCTTGGGAGCAGTGTATGTGGTTACAACAGGTGCTGATAAGTAAATTCAAAGGAGCTTCAGGAAGAAGAAAGTCCTTATTAGAGGAGGATCAGGAGTGATTTTATGACACCTGGGATGAATGTAGTAGGAAGCTAAGGATTCAAAAGGAAAGAAGGGAATGTAGCCTAGACATGAGTCACAGCCTGAGCCAAAGCAACGAAAATGGTAGAATGAGAGCTAAATGGCCATTCCATTGGAGTATAGTGTGAAATGAAGGGAAATAATACAAAAGACATTTTCAAAAGGTAGGTCAGAGACAAATTTGAGCTTAACTGTCCAGCTAAGGAATCTGTATTTTATCTTGGGAGCAGTATGGAGCCACTGAAGATTTTGATAATTTGATTTTGATATGTTGAGACCTATGTTTAAGGAATATTCATTTGGCAATTGTATGGAGGTTGGACTGGAGAGAAAAGAAACTGGAAGCAGGAAGACCAATGAAGAGGTTATTGGCAATGGTGCCAATAAAAAGTTTGAGGGCATAAACAAGTGTAAAAGTTATGTTAATAAAGGAAAGGGGATGGATGCAAGAGATATAAAAGTAAAATCAGTTTTTTAAATTGGCAACTGATTAGATAAGTGGGATGAAAGAGAAGAAAGATCCAAAGATGAATTTGAGCTTGTGAACCTAGATGAGTGGAAGGTTCAATGGCGATTGAGAGGTTTGGTGAATTTAGGAAGATAAAGATTTCTGTTCGAGATATTGAGATTGGGACACTAGGGAGCTCTCCAGGAAGGTGTCCAGTAGGCTAATGGTAATATATGACTGGAGCTCAGGAGACAGATCAGGGCTGGATATATAGATTTGGGCATCATGTATGCAGATGACAATTAAACCTATAGGAACTAATATCACCAAAAAAGAGTACAGAAAGAGAAGGAGCCAACATAGCCAACAACTTTGAGAGATGATCATGTTGAATGGGCAGGAAATCAATAGGAGGCTGAGAAGAAGCATTCAGAGCAGAACTAAGCTAGGAGGGTTATGCTATTGCATCTTCCAGAAAACTGCCAGATTGATATTACTAAAGTTCAGGTCTGACCACATTACTCCCCTACTTCATTGACAACTTCATTGACTCCCTATTGCTTCTAAGATAAAAATGGAAACTCCTCCTTTTGCATCTAAAACCCTTCACAATCTGACTTGAGTCTAGCTTTCCATTCTTATTTCGCATTCCTTCCCTACACATATTCTGTTTTCTATATACAGTATTCCATCCCTCTGCTCTGTCTTTGCATAGGTTGCCCCCATGTCTGGAATGTTCCCCGTCCTTATCTCTAGTTTCCTCTGACAAGAATCAACTCAAGGACTTCCTCCTACAGAAGTTCTTTTCTGATACCCTCTTCCTCACTGCTCCATCTTGTGAGCACTTTTCCCCCTTAATCAATCCTCAATTACTTCGTGTTTAATTTAATTAATGTGAGGTGCACATTCTACCACTACCAATATAGATCTGTGACTCCTTTCTAATTGATGGTCAATGCTAGGGGGCACTAAGAGATTGGGACTTACTCATGGTTGGAAAGAGGGGCAGGGCGGAACCAAGATGGTGGCGTAGCAGCAGCAACATATCGCAGCTCTCACATAGCCACCCCAAAATACCCATAAAACAGGACTCTAAACCAATCCTAGAACTCCAAAACACACAGAAAGATACTTCCCACTAAAGTCAGCTCAGCTACCAGGAACCATATCAGCACTGCCAACCGAAACCAGACTGCCCTGAAGCCGTGGCTGTGCCCCGGGGGTGGCTGGATGGGAGGAGCCTCTCAGGTGAGCAGATTAGCAGCAGCTGCGAGTGGGGATTGCAAAAGGGGGAGATAAGCAGTCTGGCCAAAAGGCCTCCAGAGCGGAAAAGCAAAAGGCAGAGGTTTTGCACCTGCCTCCGAGTTGTAGCTTCCCGCGGCCTGCAGACAGCAGGGGGACTTAGCGATTGTTCTCAGCCCAGTGCTCTCGCGTTGAGCAGCCTGGATCCGGATCGCCGTCTTGGGCCTCGGTCTTGGAGTCTTCACTATCCAGTCAGCTGGAAGTAATTAGGAAGAGTCCCAGCATCTTCCTGAGAGCTAAGGCAGCCGGCAGAACCCCAGCGATTTGGGACAGAGCTTTCCCTTCTGGAAGCAGAGCCCCACAGAGATTTAAAAAAAAAATCACGGTCTAAACAACCATGAGTAAGAATAAGCATAAGAAGCAAAGTAAGAACAGCTCCCAAACCCTTGATTCCTTCTCTGGGGAAAAGAAAGATCATGGGAGAGAGAGGGAGGAGGAGAGCGCAGCCAGAGCACCCCCACCAGGGGCCTCCAATAAACATGAAGAATGCCTTAAAGCTAGAGATGAGCTGAAAAAGGATTTTC
>CM053588.1:237975787-237986829 GCA_028646515.1 Pseudochirops corinnae | reverse complement strand
TGGCTAATTTTCTATTCATGAAGCCATGCTGCTTCTTACCTTGTGCAAACCGAGCATTTCATAAAAGTTTGCTGAATGTATGGATGAAGGGAAAGGAGACAGGAAAAGGGTGTAGTCACCCATCAAAAAACCATAGATGGGACAAGTTAACATGAGCCTGAGCAAAGGTCATTGCTAAGTCTTTAGTCATCTTGAAAGATAGAGTTTCAGCCAAATGGAAGGATCACAATTGAAATTACAAGGGATTGAGAAGTAATTGGGAAATGAGAAAATGGAGACAATAATGTAGAAGAACAGTCCTGGGAGCTAGAAGGGATATGAGATGCAGAATAGTGGCTTGAGGAAAGTATAGTTTAGGCTTTTTTTGTGTTTTTTTGAATTGTCTGGTGATTTCATCCATAATGGGAGCTTCATCCATAAAGGACTTCCTCTGCCAAATCCAGAGCAAATCAGCTTCTGTTCCTCAATGGACAATCTTGGAGAATTCTCTAAGAATGTAAGTGACTTGTCCAGGTTCATACAACTTGTAAATGTCAGAAGCTGGGCTTGAACCAAAATCTTCCTGACAACCAGGCCAGCTCCTTACCCACCCCCATCCCACCCCCACTACCTCTCCATAATCTAGTCATTATCTCAACAAAAAATTACTATTCTACTAGCATGATCTTTGGACTGATAGGAACCATGGAAGGGTTCTGTTGCATATATCTCCCCACTAAGTTAAAACAGAAAATGAATCTTTCCAACCCAGATCCACCAAAGGCTCTAAGGTTTTCCTGAAGTTTAAAAAGCAAGAGACTTGAGCTCAGTTCCAAATATTTCAGTTAGCTTCCCTGGTATGAGCACAAGAATACAAGTCATTCAGAATCAGTCCTTTCTTTAGTGCCAACCTGGACTGTCTCTTCACCACCAAGAAGTACTGGGAAAAATGAAATCCTTTGACTCACTAAGATCCATCAACTCACACTCCTCCTGCATCTGACACTTAAATTAAAATGAAGAAATGAGTGTCCACTATGTGGTTGGAAAGGAAAAGGAGTATTTGATGGCTTTCTGCAAAAGATATTTTTTTTTGTTTTTTAACAATCTCTCTATCCTTTTCAGGAATTGCTTGCAGGGATAGGTTCAGGGGGAGTCAAAATACTGAGTTTGAGTAATTTCAATAAGAGACATTCAGTACAAGACTCATTCATTTAAATTACATGAAAAATCCAAGGTACACTGTATGTAATTAGGAGCTGTATAAGCCCTAAGGTGATTTCACTGGGGGTTATAGGATTGCTGTAATAGAATATGACAAGGCTCCTTTTGTTTTTCATAAAATATCTTATTCCCCCTTGAAATGTAACAAACCCTTAATGAAATCACAGCCCCTTTATTGTTAGGGAAAACTTTTTATGTTTCCAGAGATCAATGATGTCAAAACAATTACGGTAAATTAATGATGGACGAACCTCAAAAGAAATGAAGGCAGCTTAGCTCAAATACTCCTAGGAAACCTTCGCAAGAGCATATTTGAACCTCCCTAGTCAAAATCTTACCAGATAAGGTCCTCCCAGGAGACAAATAAGGCTCTAATGAGAAGCAGAGCTGCTTGGTAGAAAAAATATTGGACCAAGTGACAAAAACCATGAATTATTACCGGTTCTGCTACCCACTTACTGGGTGATCTTGGGTAAATTAAAAGGAAACACTGAGCATGCTTTTCCACCAGGGTTTTGGGGGAGGGGTTGGTTTTTGATGGAAAGTAGGACGAGTAAGACTCAATACCGAGGAAGTAAAATTAGTTTTTATGAAGAACCTGCAGATTTTTGGGAAAAAAAGAAAACATCAAAGTATTTATGCAGTTTATAAGTGTGAAGTACAAGCATTTCATCATTTCATTTGATGAGCTTCTTTGGGGGAGAATTCCCATTGGCCCAGTAATAATTCAGAGATCTAGTCCCTTGGTCCAATATTCTTTCTATGATACAGAGTGTGAGCCAGGTGGACTGACACCCACAGCCCACCCAGGCCATGCTCTAGGCATGCCTATAATCATAGTTAGATGAGTAAGAATTAATTTCTACTAAGTTAGAAATATACATTTTTATTTGGTCTTAGAATACTTGCTTTTTAGCTTCTAGCCAAACCCACAAGTCACCCTATATGAAACCCAATGTGTATGAACTCAATCATTTAGCTGAATGAGAAGACTCTGGGGACTGATGGGCAAGGGGCCAATCCAGAATTTGGGTTTAAGAACAAGTCATCAAATTGAACTCATATCTTAGCATAGCACATTGTATTAGAGTTAGAAGACAGGTTCAAAACCAAACTTCAACACTTAACTAGCTGTGAGAGAATGAACAAATCACTTAACCTCTCTGAATCTAATTTTTTTTTTCACTTATAAAATGATGACAATGATACATTTATGACCTTCCTCACAGTATTGTTGTGGTGCTCAATGAGAATATGTATAAATATGTGTGTATGTGTATATACACATATATATGCACACAAATACACGTATATGTATGTATATACACTCACATATATATATATATATATATCTCATATGGTGTGTGAGTGTGTGTGTGTGTGTATACTGTTTTGCAAACTTTAAAGCACCATGTTAAATACCAGTTGCTATTAAGCCCTGACTCTGACAAATGTCTATCTCTGTGACCCTAGGCAAATCACTTAATCTTGCTTAGGCTGTTTCCTTATGTGAAATGGGGTAATAATATTATACTACTTGCTCACAGGTTTATTGTGAACAAAGGACTTTGCCACCCTGGAAGCGTGGCATAAATGTAACCTATTATTGTCACTCCGTGCTGTGGAAAGAGTAGTAAATTGGAGGCAAAGATGGTAGTTCATTTCTAGGCTGTGCTATGAAACATCTGTGTTACCTTGAGCAGGTCATTGCATTTAGCTTGAGTTCAATCTTCTTATCTGTAAAAGGGGACTGAATGAAATGGTCTTTAAGGCCTCTCCCAGGTCTGCATGTATGTTACGATCTCTTAGTGTCCTTTTCTGTGGGCTGTTAGATCAGAGGAATGGAATAGATGAGGAGGCAGAATGGTCAGTCAGTCAACAAGCATTTATCTAGAACAGTGGTTCTCAACCTGTGGGTCACGACCTCTTTGGGGGTCAAATGACCCTTTCAACAGGGGTCACAGGGGTCGCCTAAGACCATTGGAAAACACGTATTTCCGATGATCTTAGGAACTGAGACACCGCTCTTCTATCCATCTCCAGGCGGGTCTGCCCACATGCAGATACATTCACATACAAGTATTAAAGGGTCACGGCCTTAGGAAGGTTGAGAACCACTGGTCTAGCACTATGTGCCAGGTGCTAGGTTAAGTGCTGAGAATACAAAGAAAGGCTAAGACCAAGGAGATCTCCTCAAGGAGATCACAGTCTAAGGGAGGAGACAATGGAAAGGTGGCTGAATCAGAAGTCAGAAGACCTGGGCTCTGCATCCAGCTCTGCCACTAACTAGCTGTATGACCTTGGTCAAATCACGGCCCCTTGCTGTTCTGTGGTTTCCTAATCTGAAAAATGGAAGTGTTGAAATAGATGGTTTTAAGGTCCCTTTTAGCTCTAATGCTCTTTGTTTCTGTTAATGCTATATCGTTATTTTATCAGGGCATCTGAAAAAAATCTCTCATGAAATCTTCATGAGCAGGATGGCAAAATCAGACTGTGTGGTAAATGAGCGACCATAACCAAAAGCTTTAACCCATGTCAACCTAAAGAGAAGTGTCTAGTCACATGCTTCAGGGCCCTAAACATGGGCCTCTTCTGTTCAACAGTTGAATTAATTACTCAGATTGTGAGTTCTTAACCTCTTTTATGTCACAGACCCCTTTAGCAATTGGGCGATGTCTGTGTTCTCCTTCTTAAAATAATGTTTTTCAAATGAATACAATAGCATGCGTGGTATTACAAAAGAAACCCATCAAATCTTTAAAAAACAAATTCACAGACCCCAGCTTAAGAATCCCTGACTTAGATAAGGACATAAATTGAAGGCTTATCAAACATACAGATGATACAAAGTTGGATAACAAATATGTTGGAGAGGCAAAAAGAACCTGATGGGTTAGAATGATAATGGAGAAGCAAATGAGATGAAAGCCATCAGGGAAACATGTCAACTGCTGTCTCTAAGTATAAAAACTCTATTGCTCGGGTATAGGATGGAGGATACTGATCATGTCTATGATCAGATACAATCCCAGCCAACTAAATCTGGCAACCCATGTATCTATGTATATACACACACATCTCGGTTTGACTTTACTGTAGAAGGAATGGTAAACCACCACAGTATCTTTGCCAAGAAAGTCCCATGGACAGGGTGATCCACTGGGTCCTAGAGAGTCAGACATGACTGAATGGACCAAACAATAACAATGTGTCCCCTGGCCCACCAGCTCAGTCACCTTACTCTAGAGAAAGTCCAGCTTATCAATGTTCTTTCTAAAACGAGGCATCCTTAGAATCATAAAATCATCCACCAGGTGTCTGTTCTTAGAATAAGCTGAAATTTGTCTCTTTGTAACTTCCAACAGTTGATCCTAATCCTGCCATCTGGGAACAAGTTGGGTAAATGTATTATCTCTTCAATATCCAGCTAGGTGGCACAGTGAATAGAGTGTTAAACTTAGAGTCTAGAAGTCCTGAGGTCAAATGCTGCCTTTGCTATTTATGTAGCTGTATGACTCTAAGTAAATCCTTAACCTCTCTCTGCCTCAGTTTCCCCTCCTGTAAAAGACGAAGAATCATAGCCCATCCCTCTCAGGATTGTTGTGAGGATAAAGTGAGATAGTATTTGTAAAACATTGTGCAAGTCTTTAAAGTGCTATAAAAATGCTGGCTATCATTATTATTATTCAGTAGAATATAAACCTCTTGAGGACAAAGACCATTTCAATTTTGTCTTTGTAACCCTAACATCTAGCACAGTGTCTTGCACATAGAAAGATGTCTAATTGACATTCATTGAACTGAATGGTAGTCCATCCATTATGTGAGATGACTACCATTTTTTCCAATATCTTCTTTTCTGGACTAAACATCACCAATTTCTTCCACCAGTTCTCACCTGACATGGTCTTCCATTCACATGAAGAGTCATCAGATGCATTAGTTTGACAAAAGTTTATTGCAGCAAGCACTGTACCAAACTTTTGCCAATGTAAATGGGGGTGAACATCCTCTCCTGCCTCCAAATTCTTGTTTCTCAGTGAAAAAGCATTTTGCACTCTTCAGTACAAGTATGAAGGCAACAGGTCCAAATTTATGTGTTTAGAAATTCACCAACATATCAAAAATACATGCCCGTGGTGGCCACTAATGCCTTAGGACAAAATGTGAGTATTTCAGACTCCAGATTCATGTTTATTTTCAGTTCCCTCAAAGTTCCCTTGATTCTTAGCACTGTGCCATCCACAGCAATACAAAGCATGAGGCCTCTGTGGGCAGAGAAACATGCTTATGGTGCTATGTGTGTGCTACTTTAAGAACCAACTACCATGCTTCTGGGATATCATTTTTACCCCTGGCTTCAAAATCTATCTCTTGAAACTTTGAGGCATCATAATTAGTCAAGGTTTCTGTACTTCTGAAATATTCTCTCTCTTAGTCAATGAAGCAAGGGTGGGGCTATGCCTCCCAGACTGTAATCAACTTTGCAAATTTATCATACATAGTACATCTATGAGGATGAACATGTCCTATGGATTTGTAGGTGGCTGTTACCTTGTGTTCTATAGGTTGGGTGTCTTTGAAAACTGAGACTTCTTTAGGAATGCAACGAGCAAGAAAAAAGGGCTCATAAATTAATACATACAAATAATGTTCTATAGGTACCTAGTTCAAACATCTCAATTTTTACATGGAATCTCTCAAAGAGGAACATTCTCATGTAATTATTCTATACACATGTGATCAGAATTCTTGGCTGATTCACCAGTTACTCTTTTGAGCTCTAATACCTCCTCTGGCAAGCAGCCAGGTGGCTCAGCGTATAGAGCGTCCAACCTGGAGAAGTGAAGATCTGAATTCAAATCTGGTCTCACACTTAGTAACTGTGTGACCCTGGGCAAGTCACTTAAACTCTGCTTAATTTAATTCATTGAAGAAAGAAATGGTAAACCACTCCAGCATATTTTCCAAGAGAGCCCCATGGACAGGGTGATTCACTGGGTCCCAAAGAGTCAGATATAACTGAATTGACTCAACAATAATAATATGTCCCCTTACTCAGTCACCTTACTCTGGAATGAGACTGGCTTATCAATGTTTTTTTTCTAAAATGAGGCACTCAAACAGAACAGACTCAAGACATTATCTGACCATGGTGAAATAGAGTAAGATCATCAGTCCCCCTCATTCTAAAAGCTATATTTATATGAAAGCAGTTTAATCTTCTTACCCAGTCATACACTGTTAGTAAACTTATTTTATTCATACCAGCTTTAGAAAGACTAAATAGAGGTTTTAGAAAATTACATAATAAAACAGTTCAAGAAACATTTAAACAACTTTTAGAATAAAACTTAAAACTTTAAAAACCAAGTGCTATTAAGTTGTATTTAGCTTAAAAATCAAATGTGATTAAGTTATGTACATCTGGAATTGGAGGCATTAGGTGAAATATATAATAATTGTAACCTTTAGGAACTGAATTCTGTTATAGCCATAAGCATCTTAACAGATGGAATAGAGATGTATGGATTGGAAATGTAATCTTCCCTTTTCCCTAGATTTAAAGAAATGTAGCACATTAAGTCCATGAATTCAGGATTGTAGTATTAAGAGAACAAGTATTAAATTACAGGAAAGTACTTATTTTATACTTTTCCAGGGATGGAGAGGAGGAAATATTGCAAAGAGCTGCAAAGTGTAAATTAAGGGAACTACGTTGGCTAATATACTGCTAGCTAGTATCAAAGATAATATAATATATTACAAATATTGGGTTAAATGGTTAGTGTGTAATTTCCTGATCCCAAATAACAGAATCTTATCAAAAATATTGTGACTCCTTTTCCTCAATGATGTCTTAGAAAATACATCTAAAGATAACAATAATTTATCCCAATCTCATTGCTGTAGGGGAACTATGAAGCTATAGTTATGTATATAATGCATGCTGATCATGTATTAACAGCTGATGACTGGAACTTCTATCAGATCTGTAGGACTTTTATTCACTCTCTTAATATATACATTTGAATAATGTTGTTTTTAAATAGGATTACTTTTTAAGTAACTACATACTTTCAAAAGTATTTGTATATCAACTTATGCCCATTTGTAGTAACTATGTCTTAATTAACTTATAATAAGTATTTTTCAATATCAATAAGAACAAAGTAAATCTATCTGTTGCCCTTCTATTAGAGATTTGATTAGAAGGAAGTCTTTTTTAGCATCACATCTCAGAATACTAACCAAAAGCTAGCAAGATATTCAAAGTCCATGGTATTTCTTTATGTTTTGCTCCAAATATTTTGCTCCAATTTTCTACTAAATCTAAAAGAGTCCAATCACCTAGACTGTCTTTCACAATCTAAGTTGTAACTATCTGTCTGGTGGCAGTACCTGAATTCTGAGCATAGATACAAGGCAAGAAGTTACCTTTCAAATTTAATCTTTTTCGAGGGGCAAGAAATCTCAAAATGTACACACACACACACACACACACACACACACCCCTCACAATTTAGCATCTTTCCCCTTGGTATTCAGCTTCTTGGTATACCCCCACACCTGTACTTGGATTAGCACAAAAATACTACCTGTTTCCCTTTCCTCCTCATCCAAAGATATTATTGTGAAATGTAATAGGCAGCAGTTTGGGGCCAGTAGAGAGTGGCCTTAGATTGTGATAACAATAGGGAGTTATAACTGGGACAGGCATAGCGGGGAAGGCAGGGGGAAGTTACTCTACAAAATAACCAAAACAATCTTTATCTTTTGAAAGTAAAACTTCTATCCCCTACTAGGAAATCTCAGTCTGCTCTCTTTTGGTATAGACTGCTGCCAAACCTAACCCATGGAGGGTCAGCCATTTTGGATCCACTAATTCCTATAGTTACTGTTCTACCTTTCACCAAGGATCTTAGGATTTAGAGGTGAGAGGGACTTTAGGATTCCACTATTCTAAGGTTGCTATGTTAGAGATGAAGAAAGTAGGCCAGAGAGGCCTCATTCCTTCAAGGACAAAGATGGAATCCATGGCAGAGTCTATCAGAACTTGAAAATAAATCTGGTTATTGGTTCAGGGTTCTTTCCAGTAGGGAGTATACCATCTTACCCTTTGGGAATCCTCTTGGGAAAGGGGCCATTTTAACAGGCCTAATCTGTCAGAGATGAAGGTAACTGTGACTTATAGCCTTTCATTGTTCTTGAATAGCCTTTCTGACACATCTGGGTTCATGATGTTTTTATTCAGTGGTCATTAATCAGTTTAGAATGTATCTTCCCTCCCTTGCCTGAGAGTACAGAGAAAGACAGAGGTCACGGTTGGCTGAATAACTGGGCAATTGTTTATTATTTAGGATAATGAGAGAAAGTCTTGGCACATATTACCATACCACAAAGATTTATTTAGGTGACTAATTGAGCTGGGTATATATCTAAATGTTTATCAGTACCAAATGGTTAATACATAAAAAGTACCTAGTAAATGTTTGTTGAATGAATGAAAATACCATTTAACAAGAATTCATTTTTAGACTGTAGAATGCAGAAGGAGATCTACAACTAAAAAATAATCAGAAATAGCCTGATCGTGATATTCCAAGACAGTTCAGAAAATATGTAAAACTATTCACTGTGTGGACTTGGAATTATGATCATTCTGAATCTATGCATGAAACAGATCTATGTATAAAATAAAAGAGTTTTGAATGCCCTTCCTTCTTCTTTCCCCAGTCTTCTTCCCCATGGTGGCACTAACAAACCTAAACCCAGGAAAGCAGGAGGGGCAGAAGCAGAGTCTGTCCAATTCACCAACTGGTTAATTAACTCTTGAATTGTCAAGCCAATGTTATTTCAGGCTGAAGCATTCCCTCAGCCTCCATGGGAAGAACACTACATTTACTAGAAGCAATGAGAGGATACAAAGGAATCAAAATCAGGCCATTGGATGGGAGGCAACAATCCAAACCATTAAGCATTTATTAACCACCCGCTGTGAGCAAGGGATTGTATTGGATGCTATCAATACAATATAAAACCTGAAAAACAGTTGAACAAACATTTATTAAATAGGGCACTGTGCTGGGCACTGAAAAGATAGAAATATGAAAACACAGTCCCTGCCTTTAAAGAGTTACAGAATAATAATGAAGATAAGTTATGTATAAAAATAAATATCATAAAAGCCAGAATGTAAGACAAGCAAGGGAAAAGTATTGACCATGCTAGGGGAAATTTGGTCCCAGAACAAGATCAATTGCCTACAAATGTATTTTCAACAAAACAACATCTCATGTTTTTACCCTGCCATGCAATTTGTGACTAAGAATACATTTGATAATAATGATAATTACTGATAGAAAATAATTCCCCATGCAACAAATGCAGACTTCAAAATATCCTTAAGGACTTATCACATAAACTGTACCATAGTCAGAACACTGTTGCAGAATTAGCTGTTGTTCAAAATTACCCAGCTATAACACTGATTCTTAAAAACTTAAGAATTTTTTCACAGATGCAGCCATACCAAATATTCATAAACTCCAGGCTACATGGAATGAAAAGCTTTCAAATCATAGAGACCAAGCAGAGAAGATTAAAATGTGGAAACAGGTTGGGGCTACTAGTCATCCTCATTGTCCTGTCTACTACAGAAGATCCTTTCAGTGAATCTATGGATTTTGTGCATATGTTCTAATACTTTTATTCAACTACAAAACAGTTATTTTATTCATCTCTGCACTAGTCCATAAAACACAAAAATTTAAAAAAAATTTTAGCAGACTAGCAACTTGTTCTAGGACCATTTCTAGCTGTATCTCATTGAAAAAGGAATAACTCATTCCTTATTATCTCAATAATGATTAATAATAATAATTCACTTTTTAAAATCTCTCTAATATTTGGAAAGCATTTTCTACATATATCATTGGAGCCTCACAAATGGATAGATTCCTTCTCATAGTAGCTATCATCTCATTCTAGTATTTCTCATATGATTCAACTACAAATGGCCCCAGGACAAGTTGATAGCCTATTTTTTTCATATTTAATGTTCTATGAACTGTTACAAAAATGGATAAAATAACTCCTTTCTGTGATTGAAAAAATAATCTTGGCATCTCAGATCATGCTCTCTAAGTTCACTGAAAGGATCTGTGGGACAACACTGGTAGCAAAAAGGAGGCATATCTTCCTTCCACATGGTTTTCATATCCTCTGTTCTGTCTCTAAATTTTGAAAAGTTTTCATTTCAAAATAGGAGTATTTTGTACAGTAATGTCCATTAAAAATATTGTTCTTAAATTTTTATAGATGATTGTTATATCCAGTTGATCGCGGGCAACAAATTTGTCAGTGAAAGTCCTCTGATTCTCATACAATTGATGTGTCAAATTTTCAAAGTTATCTCAAGATCTGTTTTTGTTGTGTGGGACTTTGTTATTCATGAGTTCATAAAACATAGTGAATTTCGGATGTTTCCTTCTAGTCTCAAGATAGTATCTAGGTATTTGGTAGGTAGAAAGGAAGAAAACAGGCATTTATTAAGTGCTTACTATGTGCCTGACATTATTCTGAGTGCTGAGGATAGAATTAGAAATATAAGATTTAAATATAAATATAAGGAAAAAAGAAAGACAGTGCCTGCCTGTAAGGAGTTTATATTCTAATGGGGGAAAACAACCCACAAAAGAAAGCTGAAAGGGCAGGGGGAAGAGGTCTCATTTCTAAAATATACAGGGAATTAAGTAAAATCTATAAGAATACAAGTCATTCCCCAACTGATAAATGGTCAAAGGATATGAACAGGCAATTTTCAGAGGTAGAAATTA
>CM053588.1:237942110-237975687 GCA_028646515.1 Pseudochirops corinnae | reverse complement strand
CCAGCCAGATTGGCTAAGATGACAAAACAGGAAAATGACAAATGCTGGAGAGGATGTGGAAAAATTGGAACACTAATGCATTGTTGGTGGAGCTGTGAACTGATACAACCATTCTGGAGAGCAATCTGGAACTATGCCCAAAGGGCTATAAATAATTGCATATCCTTTGCCCCAGTAATACTACTTCTGGGGTTGTATCCCAAAGAGATCATACAAGTGGAAGGAAGACCCATACGTACAAAAATATTTATTGCAGCTCTCTTTGTGTTGGCAAAAAACTGGAAATTAAGGGGATGCCCATCAATTGGGGAAATGTTAAACAAGTTGTGGTATATGAATGTAATGGAATACTATTGTGCTATAAGAAATGGGGAGGAGACGGTCTTCATATTCACCTGGTGAGGCTTATGCAAACTGAGGCTAAGTAAGAAGCACAGAACCAGGAAAAATTTGTACACAATCACAAACACATCATACATGTGACGACCAGCTGGGTAAACTGTACTCTTCTCAGCAACGCACAGTTATAAGACAACTCTACAAGTGTCAGGATGGAAGGAGATGTCTACATTCAGAGAAAGATCTAGAAAGAACAGAGTTTAAATGGAGACTGAAGCAATCTACATGCTATTGTTCTTTTCCATGTTTGGTTTTGTTTCTTTTTTCCCCATTGTTCACTCCATTGGTGACAACCCTTCTATACAACCAGACTCATGTCCAATGTGAAAGTATTTGCAGATCCTATACTTGATTATATATGTGGGGGGGGGGGGGAGGAATAGGGAGCAGAGAAAATTTGAAACTCAAGGGACTGTGGAACTGAATCTTGTAAACTAAAAGTAAGTAAACAAATCAATTTTTTAAAAAAAGTACTGTAGGAATTTCCTGAATGAGATAGTATGATTTGGAAGTACAGGAACCAGAACAAGGTTAGAAGAGGAATGACCCTTTTTTTTTTAACTGTGTTGTGTTGCACAGTTTCTATCATTTCATTGCATAATTTGTATTTAAGGAGTCTAGACTCCTTAAAGATAACCTTCTGTAATTTTAATGGTGAAGACCTAATCCTAGATTGGCACTTTTTTGTTCTTTGTTTAAATTCAACCAGGAAGATAAGTCCTGGGCCTGGAGTCAGGAAGACCACAGTCCAAATCTGGCCTCAGATGCCAGCTCTGTGACCCTGAACAAATATCTTAACTCTGTTTGCCTCACTTTCCTCATCTGTAAACCGAGGGTAATAATAACACCGATCTCACAGGGTTGTTGTCAGGATCAAATCAGATAATATGTATACGGTGCCTAATGCAGTGCCTGGCGCACAATAGATACTGTGTAAATGCTTATTCCCTTCCCTTCCACCTTGTTGATTGAGTTAATGTAGGTGTCACCTATGAAAGGACATTTTATTCTATTCATGGATATTAGTTTCATAGGCTTTATACAAAGGAAAGAGTAGAATTAAAAGTCAGGATGCTAGTAAGTGTCTAATATTTCTACTACTGCTGCTGCTGCTGCTACTACTACTACTACTACTCCTTCTACTACTACTACTACTACTCCTTCTACTACTACTACTTCTACTACTACTACTACTACTACTACTACTACTACTACTACTACCACTACCACTACCACTGGTTGGTTGTTGTCCTTCATTCTTGAAGAGGGTCAAAGTTACATTTCTATGCTAGACTCCTCCTCCTCTTCCTACTATTACTACTTATTCCTATTATTACTACTACTACTTTAGTACTGATACTACTACTAACAGAGATTTGGACACAACTAAAATGACCCAGCAACAACTACTACTACTTCTACTATTACTGCTACTATAATTGCAACCATTAGAAATAATTATAATAATCCATGGATCATGCGATATGTCATAAAAACTCGTGTCAATAATAACAACTACTACTATTTTACTACTACTACAACTATTAGAAATAATAATTATGGATGAATCATGTGACATATAAATATCATTGTCTTGGGTGATCCAATGTAAAACCTATTTTTTTCATCTTTTTTTGTTCTACTGCTAACTACCTGTAATTTCTTTCAAGTCGCTTCCACTTTCAGACCTCAGTTTCCTCATCTTAAAATGAAGGGATTGGATAGAGAAACAGAATGGTAAAGTGGAACGAGCACTAAAGTTGGTGTCAAAACAGAAGAATTAAAAAATCCTACCATTGTCACTTACTACAGATGTGATTATGAGCAAGTCATTTAACCTCAGTGGGGATGGGAGGTGGGGTCATTTTCCTTATCTGTAAAAGGAAGAGTTTGGAACACATGATCTTTAGGGTCCCCACCAACTCTAGACATAGGATCCTAGAACTAGAACTAAACATATCTCAGAATCAGCTCTGAATGTATGTAATTCTATGATAAATCATCATTTACAGATGAGGAAACTGAGGCTTGGCAAGATGAAGTGTCTTGACCATTGTTGTACAGTGAGTTAGTGATGGATCTCTAAGGTCTCCTTAACTTTCACATTCTATGGTTCTCTCTGATTCCATACCCCAGCCCATAGTTGCTGAATTCAACATTTCCCCAAATCCCATAGTATTTAATACTGCCTTAACCATTGTATGAATCAGTTAACCACATAGTACTCCTTGCATTGTGACTTAATACCCATGTGTATGGTCTCTCCAGCAGCTAGGTGCCATAGGGGGGATAAAGTATTGGAGCTGGAGTCCAGGAGGTCTGCAGGAAAATCCAGCCTCCGACACTTACTAGCTGTGTAACTCTGGGCAAGTCAATTAACTTCTATTTGTTTCCATTGCCTCAACTACATAATGAGTATAATAATAGCACCTAGTTCCTAGGATTATTGTGAAGACCAATGTCCCTGGCACATAGTAGGTGCTTAATAAATACTTATTTCCTTCCTTCCTCCCTTCCTCCCTCCCTCTGTTCCTTCCTTCTTCCCTCCCTTTTTTCCTTCCTTCCTTTTCTTCCTTCTTCCCTCTTTCTTTTCTTCCTCCTTCCTTCCTTCTTTTCCTCCTTCCCTTCCATTCCTCCCCCTTCCTTCCATCTTTTCTTCCTTCCCTCTTTTCTTCCCCCTTTCTCTTCCTTTCTTCTCTCCTCTTCCTTCCTTTCTTCCAGACAGACTGTGCAAATCTAAAGGTCAGGATCTGTATCCTATTTTTTTATTTACTCCTCACAATACAGTACACTCAAGCATTCAATAAATGCCAACAAATAAACTTTTTTGAAAAATTAGACATTTTGAAGTACCAGATATAGATTGATTTTAATAGTTTTTTTAAAAAAGAAACTTATGTATCTAAATATCCTTGCATAATTAACAGGGTGAAAAAACATCTGTCTCTAGACTCCTTAAGCCTTATTGAAGCCAAAGAAAAACTCCTTGGGTCATCTTCTGACCAGCATAGTGATCTAAAGGGTTTAGCCAGAGTTTTGCACCCTTGGGAAATGGTACTGAAACAATACAGAATGAAAAAAAAAGAGCTCTTTAAAACCACAGCTTTTCATTGACTGCTGTGGGGCTCCTCGATCACGACTTGGGTTAAGCAGGTGCTGTGTTGTCAGGCTGCCAGGTTCTAGGTGGGGGACTCATCAAATTATGAATGAACGCCTGTCAGAGCAGTCACATGACTGTCTTGGCTGGGACTGGTAGTGGGGTCACTTTGGGAGTTGGGGGAAGGCACCAACATTTATTGCCACAACCACTGTTTTGTTCTCCCAAGAGTTGAAGCAGCTGTATCCTTAAAGCCATTTGCTACAGCACATATAAAGCAGGGTTGTTTTTGTTGTTGTTGTTTTTGGGTGTTTTTCTACATCCCAGCTGTGCCCAGAGAAGTGCATATGGCAAGAATGGTAAGTTTCTCAAAAAACAAAAGCCAGAAGCCCCAAAGGAAAGCAAAAAAAAAAAAAAAAAGAGCTTAATTCAGAGCAATTTATTTTAATATTCTTTTTTGCTTTAGTCCCTGATGGAAAATATTACTTTTTCCTGAGACTGAGGAGGGAACTCTTTGATACCTTTTAATTGTTCTTCTCACCTTCAAGAAACATGTAAATTCATACAGTCAGAAGGGCATTCAGTAAACTAAAGATTCCTTTTCCCAGTATGAAAACATCCCTATTGTTGTTCAGTTGTGACTTCAGTTATGACAGACTCTTCATGACCCCATTTGGGATTTTCTTTGCAAAGATACTAGAGTGATTTGCCATTTTCTCTCGCTCATTTTACAGATAAGGAAACTGAGGCAAACAGAGTTAAGTGACTTGTGTAGGTTCACACAGCTAATAAACATCTGGAGCCAGAATTGAACTCAGAAAGAGGAGTCTTCCTGTCTCCAGGCCCAGAGCTCTGTCCAGTGTGCCACCTAGCTGCCCATCCTGTATCTACAAATCTTTTCCTATTTCACATTGGTGTTGCCTATTAAATGGGGTTAAATTTTTAGTCCTCTCTTGACTAAATTATCAAGGCACAAAATGGACTAAGGTGCTGGGGAAAGTAACAGCAGAAATCAATGAAAACCATGAATAACACCTAAACATTGTCACCATTGGTTTCAACCTCCTCTGCTAGTGAACCTTTTTTCAGAGCAGCTAATATGGCAATTTTAGCTCCTCAGCTCACCTTGTGCCTCTGAGAGCATAAAAGAAGGAATGTGAATAATACTATGTGCTGAAAAGCATTATGGGTGAAGGGGATGGAAAAGGAGGGTGGATCAAGGAAAGAAGAAGTAGAATTTAAGTTCTTTGAGGCGGAAACTATTTCTTATTTTTGTCTTCGTGGCTGTGGAGCCTTGCACGTAGACAAGTACAGGGTGTCCCGAAACTCTTAGTGCAGTCTTTTGGGACACCCTATATGTAAAGGATCTTTGATATCAACAGCATGAGAAATCCCTTTAAAAGCTCTCCTTCCACCAAGTCAGATTAACTTGCCTATGACTTAGTAGATAATCCTAAAATACTGAGAGGTTAAGTGAGTTTTAGCTTCTACCTTGTACGTAGAAAGTTTTTGTTGAATTGAATTGGACTATACTGGAAGGAGCTGGAATCAGTGGAAGGATGAAAAAAAGAGGAGGAAGAAGAGGAGAAGGAGGTGGAGGGGGAAGAGGAGGAGGGGAAGTCTGCCCAAGCTAATGTTCATTGCTTCCACGACACTACCTATTCTCCTCTGCCATCCCCTTTTCCTTTTCCTTTCAATCTTTCCCAATATTGGGATCTTTTCCAATGAGTCCTATCTTCTCATTATGTGGCCAAAGTATATGGACTTCAGCTTCAGTATTTAATTATATTTGACTTACAGTAAATACTTTCCGGCTAATAATAATGGAGACCTGGGCTATAAGAAGTATTTTGAAGAACATGGCCTTCCAACATGTTTTAGGTTGGCTGTGTGCTAGAAATAGGAGAGAACTCTTCTTACTACAACAAAGCAGAAGGTACCAGCTTCTACAGCCTCCAAGGAGACTAAAGAGCCAAAAGCCTGACTTGCTCCTTCTGTGGCTGCTGACACATCCTCCAATCTACAAAGACATCCCTGGCATAGCTGAAAGCATGATAATTCATGAAAAACTTAGAAAAGATCTGCGATTTCACCCTTGCTGGTTCTCCTTCCACTAACATAAATTACAATCCTCTATACCTCATAAGATGGTCTTCATGAGTTGCTATGATTAAAACAGAAAAATCCACCATCTTACGGTTGAAAACTGAACAAAGTTGTGTTGGAATTGTCAGAAAAAGTCCTGCGCGTTTTCCTATGATACTCTGATTTACTTTGGAACCAAGCATAATGTCATCTCTCAAAAACAGTCGTGTATGAGGAACAGTCATAAAAACAGCTCATCACATCTCCCCGCTTTCCCACCAACAGACACTAGAAGTTGTAAATATTTTCCCCAACTGAGTCTGGGTAAGAGAGTCCCAAGCAAAGGCATATTTCTTCATAATTCACAAACGTAATCGAAAGACATAAGATCTGACCTATGCAAGATTTATGATCGGAGATCAAAAACTGGGCAAAAACTTAGAAGTGATTTCATCTGACCCCCTCTTCTTACAGAAGCCCATAGAAGTTCAGTGACTGACCTAAGGTCACACAGGTTATAATTGTCAATGTTTAGATTTGAACTGAGGTCCTCTCACTCTGGAACTAATGTGGTTCTTTCCTTCATACCTGAAAATGTGCCTTCAGTTTCCTATCTTTCCTTTCTGTTCCCTTTCTCCTCTAAATGTAATTTAAATATTCCCTTTCTCTTCCATCCTTAGTATTTTCCATACCTTACTGATTTCGTGTCCCATAAAACCCTGAAGATCTGGGTAATTTTAACTCAATTTTAACTAAGATGTAAATGAGTGGTCAAGCCTCTCCTCTGGGCATTCACACTGTAATGTGATTTAAGACAAAGGAATCATCTTTAACTGTGAAATTTCAAGCATCCTTGAATAAATTGAGGAGAAATTTGAGGATAAAGCATTGTTCATTGTTCACAACACATTAGTAATAACCTTCTTTGCTAACATAAGGCCAGTTCTGGAAAGGATACCAAGATCTCTGAGGTTCTAAATCCTTCATTTCACATTGACATGTTGGGACACAAGTATTTTCTCTAATGGTAGAGAGAAATAGCTAAAACTAAAAATATGATGCCATCTTTCTATTATTGTTGTTCAGTTGTGTCTGACTCTTCATGACACCATTTGGGGTTTTCTTGGCAAAGATACTGGAATGGTTGGCCATTTCCTTCTCCAGCTCATTTTAGAGATGAGAAAACTGAGGTAATCAGGGTTAAGTGACTTGCACAGGATCACACATTTAGTGAGGGTCAGAGGCCAGATTTGAATTCATGAAGATGTGGCTTCCTGATTCCAAGCCCAGTGCTCTATCCACTGCACCATTCTTCTAAATCCCGATATTTTTCCTCGCCAACAACTTTTTTTTTTAAAGTATTAACTTCTGTCTAGTGATGCCACACTCAAATGGAAATGGGGCCACTAATACATAAGGATCTCTTCAGGCCACATATTGACCACAGAAAATCACATATTAATATTTTCTATGTTCAGTTGTATTTTATTTATTTTGTTAAATGCTTCTCAATTACATTTTGATCTGATTTGAGCAGCAGTGGTCTTTGTGTTGGAGACCTCTGCTCCAAACCATCAGTAGCAGGGAGAGGTTCCCTTGTTAGACTTTCCACAAGGTCTGTCTTTGTGTGATTCATCAATTTCTTTGGAATTTTGCTGATTGTTTCTGTTGACAGCTTCCCAAATCACTGAAGCCCTTGCAACTCTAAAACCTAATAAACTTATTGATACTCATGTAGTATACAAGTGATTCTAGCATTAAGCTCATCACAATCTACAGGATTTAGAGCATAAACTATCACACCCAGTATATGAATTGTACCATTTCCTCATCTATGAAAATGGAAATAATAAGTACCTTGGGAGGCAGAATGATCTGGAGGGGGCAGTGTAGTGCAGTAGATAGAGTGCTGGATGGGGAGCTGCTAAGACCTGGGTTTAAATCCTATATTAACATTTTTTAGCTATGTGATCAAGGGTGAATCCTCTAATCTCTCTGGGCCTCAGTTTTTTTCAGCTCTAAAATGGGTATAAAAATCCTACCTCACCAGGGCTGCTGGGAGACAAGAATGAGATAGTATCTATAAAGGTCTTTTGCAAACCAAATAGTGCTATAAAGTATCAGTTCTTCTCATTGCTATTATTATTACCCACATCATGGGATGATTTTGCAGAGATCTCAGCTCTGCAAAGGAGTGTATTAAGATATAGTTGGGGGCACGTGCTGAGAGGCCCCCGGATAAGGCCTGCTGACCCACCAACCACAAGGGCCATTCTTGGCTTATCACCACAGGGCAGGGATTGGACTAAGCTGGGTAAGAGACAAAGGCAGGGCCCGCAGCGGGGGCAGCAGCTACTCCTGGGGCTACCCATCCACAGCCTGGAAATTTAAACCCTCCCATCTGAACTTCTAGGGACCAGGATGGCAAAGTGAACCTCGGCTGTTCCAATATCCCCCTCTTACCCTGAAAACACAGTAATTATTGCCCCCAGAGAAAAATTTTAAGCAGAAAAATTTTTAAAGGCTTAGGAACCCCGGAGGAAGGAGGTGGCTAAGTTCCTGCCAAAAAATGGGAAGAAAGCAGGCTACAAAGACAAAGACAAAGACTCTGGAATCCTATTACTGTGAGAGGGAGGAACTAAACTCAGAAGGAGAGAGTATTGACTCCACACCCACAGCTGAAGCCTCAACAGGGATTATGACCTGGTCTCAGGCACAGAAAGCATTCCTACATGAGCTCAAAAAGAATCCTGAAATCCGAGTTAGAGAAGTAGAAGATAAAATCAACACCTCTTTTAAAAAACAAAATTGTGCAATTAGAAAAACATTACAATGAAGAAAACAGCTCCTTAAAAAGTAAAACGTGTGAACTAAAAATGAAATCTGAACATATGGAAAAGGAGCTTCAAAAACTATCTGAGGAAAATAATTCACTAAAAATTAGAATCAACCAAATTGAAACTAATGACTCTATGAGGAACCAAGAATCAGTCAAACAAAACATCATGACTGCAAAATTAGAACAATAGGCAAAATATCTCAATGGAAAAATAACTGACCTGGAAAACTGATCCAGGAGAGACAATCTGAGAATCATTGGTCTACCAGAAAATCATGATGAAAAAATGAGCCTGGACAATATCTTCCAAGAGCTCATCAAGGAAAACTGCCCTGAGATCCTAGAACCAGAGGGTAAAATATAAATCGAGAGAATCTACCGGACGCCTCCTGAAAGAGATCCCAAATTGAAAAGTCCGTGAAACGTGGCCAAATTCCAAAACTATCAGGTAAAGGAGATATTACTATAAGCGGCAGAAAGAAACAATTCAGATATTGTGGAACCACAGTGAGGATTGCACAGCATCTGGCAGCCTCAATGTTGAAAGATTGGAGGAACTGGAATATGATTTTTCACAAGGCAAAAGAGCTCAGGTTACAACCAAGGATCACCTATCCAGAGAGACTGAGCATAATCTATCAGGCAAGGAGATGGACATTCAGTGACATAACAGAATTCCAGACCTTTCTGATGTAAAAGCCAGAGCTCAATGGAAAATTCAGTCTCCAATTAGAAGATCCAAGAGAGACATAGAAAGAAATGAGGAGCTGACAGACTTCATAATAACCTGGAGAGACTTATATAAACTGATGCTGAGCGAGAAGAGCAGAACCAGGAGAAATTTGTACACAATCACAGACACAATGTACGTGTGATGACTAACCTCAATAGACTGGGCTCCTCTCGGCAATACAAGGTTATAGGACAACTCCAAAAAACTCATGATTGAAGGAGATATCCATATCCAGAGAAAGAGATGCAGAGTCTGAATGCAGATTAAAATAAACTACTTGCTCTGTTTCTTTTTCTTGTTTTGTTTTGTTTCCTCCTTCCCACTGATCATTCCATCAGTTACAATTCTTCTTTACAACATGACTAATGATTAATGGGAAGATATTTGTAGATCCTGTATCCAAGTGCATGCTGCCATGATGGGGGGGGGGGAAGGGAGAGGAAGAAAATCTGAAACCCAAGGGACTGTGGAACTGAATGTTGTAAACTAAAAGTAAATAAACAACAACAACAAAAAAGATTGCTAGATCCTGATTTCTAAGGTACAAAAATGTTTTATTTCATTTTTGTATGAGAAAACAGGTCACAGCTTCCACAAGTAGGAAACGTGCTTTGTAGAAAACTTCATAGTACATTTTACAAATGTGATGTTTTCACAAATATTTTACCAGTGGAGGTTAAATCTGGTATTCATAACCTATATCCTAGCATTTCAACATAGTAGTCTTTATTTTAGAGCAATATATTATATTAAAAACATTCAACTTAATATATCCATAAAAAAATGAAAGATGTAGTTGGGGGAGGAGGGCAGCTAGATGGTGTAGTGTGAATAGAGTACCGGTCCTGGAGTCAGGAGAACCTGAGTTCAAATTTGCCCTCAGACACTTGACACTTACTAGCTGTGTGACTTTGGGCAAGCCACTTAACCCCAATTGCCTTGCCTACACCCTCAAAAAAAAAAAAAAAAGATGTAATTGGACAATGATCTAACTCAATTCCAAAGGATTCATGATGAAAAAATGCTAACTACCTTTAAAGAAAGAACTGATGGAATCTGAACGCATACTATTTTTCACTTTCTTTTTTTTTTGGTCTGTGTTTTCTTTTACAACGTGACTAATACAGAAATGTGTTTTGCATGATTGCACATGTATAGCCTATATCAAATTGCTTAACATTTGGTGGGGGGAGGGAAAAGGAAAGTAGGAAGAGAATTTGGAACTCAAAAGTTTTAAAAAGCAAATGTTAAAAATTGTTTTTAACATGTAATTAAGAAAAAGTAAAATATTATTAACACGAAATTGGGCAATACTTAAAATTAATTAAAATATAATATAGATAATGTTAATTTGTGCTTTTCTAAGTCTATGTGCAATGGTAGGGATCTATTTCTGTTTGTTTGACATTACTGGTTTACAGGATCAAGTGAGATATCATTTTTCCCATTTTATAGATGAAGAAACTGCTCTGCACACACCTGTTATGTTATTCTACAGCCTGAATATGTTTCTAGTACAAGTTCTAATGGGTTAGTACTGGGATCACTGACCACATATTGGTAGAATCTTTATTCTATATTATCAACAAGATAACAATGTATAGTCAGTATTTTGCAAATCTTAAGAAACCTTATAGATGTTAACAATTTGGGGGTGGAGGGGGGTCATCTGGATTTCTCCCTTGCCGTTCTCATACTCTATTTTAGATCACAATTATCTCTATACTGGACCCCAGCCTCTGGAAAAATGTACATTGCTTGAGAGCAGTAGCTATCATTTCTGATTTTCATATCTTCCAGTCTAGCATGGCACATTACATAAAAAGGTGCTTAATAAGTGCATATTGACTTGGAGTGCCTGACTTCAATAGACATAGTTCTATAGGTAAGAAACCAGAGTGTTTTACAGTGAACTTTGCCCTGGCAGTTAACAAGCAATGAGCAATAATAGAGTTCTTTCAGTGGGATTTAACAGGGCCCTAAATTGCACCAGGTTTAAACTACCTGAAGCTGTGTGACTAAGCTCACCCTGGCAGTTGGAGGCAGCAAATCTGTGACCCCTCCTTGTTTTAATCTTTATTAGGAGAGGAAAGCAGGGTGGGAAATGGTCACAGTGAACAAAGCTTAGGGGATGAAACACAAGTGATTTGCTCTCTGCACATTTCTTTTCTCTAAAACCTATTTGCTTATAATAACATGAACCCTCAGAATTTCAGAAGCATCTTTGTTAATATCACTCCACCCTCTTCCCGCCCCCCCCCCCCCCCCTGCCTCGCCTTCATGACTTGGTCTGGGTATGAAGGTAACTCCAAACACTGTCTAGCACACTCACTTGACTTAAAGACATTTCCGAGGCAGAATGCATTTGTGTATCAGACTGGCTCCTTAACAACAATACCTTCCAGTTCATTACCAAGGACAAAAATTACAAGGGAAATCAATTCTCATACTCTGGGGTATAAACTGGTCACCAGCTAGGGTCAGGATGAAAGTTTCCCACCAGATTGAGAGAGTGTTTTGCATTTCATGTTTGCAAAAGGTTTAACACTCATCTATAAATTAATCCCCAAGATTTCTAAGAGGTACAACATGCTCTGTTTAAAACAAGCCTTGTTTTCCTCGATATTGCATTTAACTGCATCAATCAATCAACAAGAATTAATAAATGCCTACTGTGTGTCAAGCGCTATCTTAGGCATTGATAATAGAAGGATGTGAAAGGAAACAGTCTCTACCCTCTGTTGGGGGAAACAACAAAAAGAGCAAAAAAGTGAATACAAAATATAGACAAGATAAATACAAAGCAATTTGGGGAGACACAGGAGGTGGGCATGAAGGACTCTAGGAGATGGAGGTGAGGAGCAATGTATTCCAGGAGTGGTAAGGGAAGGGATGTTGTTGGTTCACAGAAGTAGGCAATGGAGTGCCCTTTACAGGTAACAGCAAGTTGATCATTTGGGCTAGAACAGAGGACAAATGAGAACAATGTATGATAAGCCTGGAAAGGTAGTCCAAGTTCAATAGTGAAGGGCTTTAAGCTGGAGGGAACTTAATATTTGATACTCGAGGCAACAGAGAATCATTAGACCTTTGTGAGCAGGGGGGGTGGGGGATGACAAGCTCAGAACTGGTGCATTATGAAATTTCAATCTGGATGTTGTATATAGGAAGAACTAAAAAGAAGGGAAGATTGAGTCAGGGAAGTCACTTAAGAGGCTAGTACAACAGTCCAGTCGAAGGAGTAAGACTAGGGTTGTGGCTTTGTGTATGGGGAGAAAAGGATGTACACTAGATATGTTGTTGAATTAGAATCAATAAGAATTGGCAATTAGTTGAATATGGGGGAAGGAAGTAGGGGAAGAAGTGCAGGAATTAAAAACTAAGAAGGTACCAAAGCTGAAAACCTTGGTGACTAAAAGAAGGATGGTATCTTTGACAGAAATAAGGATATTGAGAAAGAGACTATGTTTGGTAGAAAATATGTTCTGTTTTGTTGAGTCTGAGATGCTCACAGGACATCCAGTCAGATACATATGATAGTTCATTGAGGGTATGAGACTGGAGCTCAGGGGAGAGGCAATGGCTAGATATATAAATCTGAGAGTCATCTGCATAGAAATGATAATGGAACACATGGATCTGATGAATTCACTTACAGAGCTCATTACCTCGCTGCAGTGAGGGCCTAGTTGAGATCAGATAGCATAAATTTGTAAAATACAGAACCAGCATGATTATATGACTTCCTCCAGCATTATGGTAACTGAGTAGAAGCAGAGGAGGTGATTTTGTTATTCAGTCTTTTTCAGTTGTGCCTGACCCTTTGTGACCCCATTTGGTGTTTTCTTGACAAAGATATTGGAGTGGTTTGCCATTTTCTTTTCCAGCTCGTTTTACAGATGGGGAAACTGAGGCAAACAGGGCTAAGTGACCTTGCCCAGGTTCACACAGCTAGTAAGTGTCTGAGTTCAGATTTGACCTCAGGAAGATGAGTCTTCCTGACTTCAGTCCTGGCTCTCTATGTACTATGGCGCCGCCCAGAGGAGGTGAATGGTGATGGCAATCTAAGATAGATCCCAGGTTTGGCCAGGTATCTGAGTGGTGCAGGATAAAGGGGCAAGGACTCTGTAGAGGACATCATAAAATTGAATCTCTTAGCTCTACGGTCAAGATCAAAAAGGAAGATGATGAATGAGAAAACAAAGACAAACACTTTGAAGTCCCGTATATAAGATTAGGGTGGAGAGCAAGTCCTTGAGTCTTGAAGAGGGTTAGTAGACAATCTATTTAATTTTTAAAACATTTTTTAAAAGATGAGTAGAATATTTCATGTTAGCTCATCTTTAGGAATTCTGAAATGCTAATTCTCTATGAAGTGACAAACTCCATTTCTAAATTTCTCTTCAACAAACATGTTTATTAGGACTAAGCTCTGTCCCAGCTTAACCTCCCACTTTGGCACTGTCCAATCTTCTTCTGTCAGTCTTGCTGCCTAGAGATCCTCACCATGGATCCCAGCAGAAGAGGCATGTTCTCCTTAACAGTGACCCACCCTTCAAACTGACCTCCTGACTCCTGACCTCTATCCTCCTTCCTACACACACACACACACACACACACATATACACACACACTATTATCATTATTACTGTTTAAATATTACCCTGTTCTGCCTCAATCCAAATTAGGTTCTGAGGTCTCTGATTTCTACTTGTTGTCAACTACGTGATATAACCCATCAAACTATACACTTGATAATAGCTAGTTAAAATAATAATATCTATAATAATATATAATGCATTACACATATATGATATAATATGCAATATAATATCTACAATAATATGCAGCACTTCAAGGTTTGCAAAGTGCTTCATAGATGTTATCTCATTTGGCCCCACTGAACAGCCCTGTGTGGTAGGTCCTATTATTCTCATCTTACAGATGAGGAAACCAAAGCTGAGAGAGTTTATCCTGAGGCAGGATTCAAACTCAGGTCTATCTAATTACAATTACAACACTCTATCATTCACTTTGCCACCTGGCTAACTTAGCCCACACAAACAGGTTATTTTACTTCTGCCAGAATAGTGGTGACGTTGGTGTCAATGTCTTGGTTTTACTCAAAGCAATAACTCTAATTTTAAGAATTTCAGGCATCATAGTGGGCCAATAAGGAAAGATATTTGGGGAACAGACAGTCCCTCCACAGTCCTTCCAATCATTTCCCCTAGGTAGGTTCATAAGGTCAATGCTGGTGTCTATAAATGAGCTGTCTGCATTCTTTGAATAAATTCTCAATAGTCATTCAAGTCTGAAGTCCATGTGTGAGCACGGGTCTCAGCAAAGTCAACTTAAGTTGTGTATCTAGGAGCCTTGCCAGGATAAGCATAAGCAAGCCAAAGGGGCAGGGGTGAAGGTAGGGGGTAAGCAAATGAGGGCATTAGGCAGCCTCAACAGGGGGCCACTTAGCCTTGCCCATAGCCACAGCATTCCTGTGTCTGGAGCTTGCCATTTTGGCATTCCTCCACCCATATACCCCCAGCATTCATCTACCCCTGCAACTATGCAAGAAAAGGACTAGTCTTAAGGGGAGACATTTGAAAAGGTCAAAGGGAACAAGCCGATTTGAATGAGGATCAAGCTTTGGATTCAAAGTAAAAATGCCAAGTTTCACCTCTTGTCACCATGAACCATCCTAATAACTTAAATCAACTAAATTTATTACAATGTATTTCATTGACTTTACACATTACTGTCATCTGCCCTTATTAGCTCCATCATAACTCCTAAATCTGGGTGGATGAGCACAACTCCTGGCAGCAGATGTGTGACAGTTGTCATGGATAGAAATAATTACACAAGGATAAACGACGGTCCGTGAATGGCCCTGTCAAATTTGCTGAAAGAAGAGACAGCTAGGACCATGTGATTTGTCCTGGAGGAAAGTGTCAAGCTGTAAAACACACACTTTAGGCACTTCATGAATGCTTGACAGTGCCATTGATGATGATGGTGGTGGTGGTGGTGGTGATGGTGGTGGCAGTGGTGACGATGATAATAAGGTTGAAGACAAGAAATTGAAGTTGAATAGGAAACCCGTTTTATGACCACTTAGACTGCAATCAACATCCATTTCAGATTCCAGGCTCATATTGACTGCAAAATTAGAAGTCATCATTATAATTAATCCCATCTTATGGTTGGAAAGAGAACCACAGAAATCAAGTGACTTGACCAAGATCATGCCAAAAACAATAGCGGGACTAAAGAGAGGGCCCCATTTCTAAGCCTTCCTGCTCAATTTTCTCTCTTAAGAGCAAAACGCTTGTGTAATAAGTCAGGAATGGAATGATTTGTCCCCTGAGTCACAGGATCATTGATCTTAGACTTAAAGGGAGCTTTAAGACCATCAAGTCCAATCTTCTTGTTTTCCAGATGATGAAAATGAGGTGCAGGGAAGTCCAAGGCCTTACCCAGGTCAGTGACAAAGGAACTCTTTGGTCCTTTCGTTGTTCTCCAGAGCAGCATGATAGAGAAATTGCCCTTGACCTTAGACTCTTTGGTCATGGTGCTGGTCCAGCCACTAATTCATTGTGTCTTTAGCCAAATTATTTCGCCTCCCTACAGCTCAGGTCCCTAAACTGTAAATTGATAGGGCTGGCCCAGATGATTGCCCAGGTTCCTTTTAGTTGGGAATCAG
The DNA here is from genome assembly GCA_028646515.1 of Pseudochirops corinnae. Lineage (NCBI taxonomy): Eukaryota > Metazoa > Chordata > Mammalia > Diprotodontia > Pseudocheiridae > Pseudochirops > Pseudochirops corinnae. Next base: position 237,959,831 of record CM053588.1, on the reverse strand, counting down.
TGACTTCAAGGGTAATTAGTTATAAGCTGATAACAAGCATTTCCCAAGCCCAGATCCACTTTAAAAAGAGATCATTCTCCTGTTGCCTTGGTTGTAAAGAGAAACACAGATGGACCAGGGTGGGAAGATGTAGGACATGATGAAAAACTACACTAACAGAAGATTATTTTCCATCAACTGCCTCTGCAAATGGCTTCAAAAAGGCCATCTCTTACTAAAGCATTTTTTCCACTTTGGTTTTACTCACAGTATTGAAGCGGGTAGGACAGGTTCCCATTGGTATTGATCTTTAGCCAGAGAGAGTTCACAAATGAGCTTTAGAGGAGTCAGGACATCACAACAGAAGGCTAGGCCTTTTGAAGAATTTGGCCAACTGTCTTTTCCATCACGTCTCTTGGATTCCCCTAACTACTCGTCCTTCTTTTAACTGCCTCCTTAGCAACTCACATGTTCTCTTCCTCTTTCTGCCTCACTCCCCAAAATATTTATGATGAAAAACATAACATAGGGAAGAGCATAATGGAGAGACTGGCTGATAAGGACCCAGTCCAGGGAGCATGCAATTATGGTGGGTCTACTCCTGGATATTCATAATAATAGCATGGAATGGAGGGACCAGGCACTCTGCTTCAGAGTAAGTGCAAGTATGCTCTATCTGTTTCTCATCTGCTTAACATGTAGTGAAGAAAAAAGCCTTTTAGTTGGCAGAATGGAGTGTGCATGCACACAAAAGGCATTGATAGGCTGCTAACTCTGGGAATGTATTTGAGAGGAGTATAAACTGCTCTGGGCTTCTGGATAGGAGGCCACCCTCTCAACAATAAGTGGTGAGAATATGGCAAGACTGGCAGTCAAAACTGGTATCCCCAGGAAGTTCTGGGAAATGACTTTCTTATCTCAACCCAACAGGAGAACAATGCCAAGATATTGCATCCTACAAACAAGAGAATGACTCATCTATTGGCCAGACCACTATTTGGAAGTGAATTTGGTGGAATGAATGATTTTATAGCAACCACATTAAATTTGAGATGACTATCCCCAGGGACCAAGGGTATTTTTTTAAAAATAATTTCCATTTTTGCTGCTGTGTCTTACTATACCAGTAAATATCATTTTGTAAAAACTAACTGTTGTTAATTGGCTTGATGATATCAAGGGCACTAATCACCAGTTGGCACCTGGTAATTGATAATAGGGAAAAGACACAGCAATGGGGGCTTGAGCCAACAGTATTACAAAGACATCTTCTTGACCTCAGGGGTATACCTAGCATTTTTAAATGTTTTTAAAAAAATTAAAATTTTTTTAAAATTTATTTTTAGTTTACAACATTCAGTTCCTCAAGTTTTTGAGTTCCAAATTTGCTCCCCCTCCCTCTCTTTCTCTGGATGTGGATAGCCTTTTCTATCATGAGTGTTTCGGACTTGTCTTAGAACCTTGCATTGCTGAGAAGAGCCAAGTGTATCAAAGTTAGTCATCACAGATACAATGTGTCTATAATTGTGCACAATGTTCTCCTGGTTCTGCTCCCCTCACTCGGCATCAGTCCATATAAGTCTTTCCAAGTCATTATGAAGTCTGTTTGCTCTTCATTTCTTATAGCACAAGATGGTATACCTAGTACTTGAGGAAAAGATAGAGGTGCTCTCTGGAGACCCAACTTTCCAATGTGAGTGGGAATTAGGATTAGAGTATTACAAAGGTTACAGAAACAAGATATGTCATTCTGTAATAGAAGAGGGGAAAATTCCCAAGTCCCCTTCCACTTCCATCCCTGAAAAGCTTTTTGATCCATGGTTAAGATGATTCCTATTCTAAAAGAGCTATTTAAACACACAGCAGCAGCAGCAACAACAACAACTTTGTGTTTTTTAAACTGAACAGTATAGCAGAGACCACTGTTATCATTAGCAATCCCAGACATCAGCTAGAGCCCAAACCTGGGAGCAGAAAGAAGTTCAACAGCCACATCTCCAGAGGGATTACTCCTGGGAGAGCATCATGATATAGAAGACCAAAGAGAAACCCAGCTGGCCAGGGGCAGTGTAGTTATAGCAACACAAGACTGTTAGGTCCCATTAGATTGTGAACTCCTTGAGAACAAGAACTATTTTTCGTATTACTTTATATACCTAGTGTTTAGCATAGAGTCTGGCACATAAACGGTCCTTAAGTTGACTGACTGACTGACTAAGAAAACAACCTGATATCAGAGATAAGTTGCCCCTCTGTGTATGGACTGGCTCCATGTTGTCTTTATTCCTCCTTCAGATGCTACATATATTTGTGGGAGTGTGCATCTCATGTCTATGGAAGGAATGTTTCACAGCTACTTTTCTTAGGCCATTTCATTAAATGTCTTTGCTTTAAAAAAAATACATACCTATCATTTATTCATGTTAAGATAGTTTATACTAATTTACCTATTCAAAAAAAAGTATGAGGGAAACTCATTACCCTTTCCTTGATAAAGAGGAATTCAGTATAAAGTAGGTATGTTTTAGACCCTCCCAAAAGAGTTTCATTCCTTAAGTACCTAAAGATTTGTCACAGGGCAGCCTCACCTATGGAGATGCCCCACAGCATGGACTGTGTTATAATGAGATTTCAGTGAATTTACTTTGGTTACTTTTAAGGCAAGCACAGCTGTTAGGTAGTTAATTAAAGTGAGCGTCATAAACCCAGGAAGATGACCTAAGATGTTGCTTTTAGCATGACACATTTCCTCCATGAAAAGCTTATGTTTAGCTTTGTAAAGTAATAGGTCCTAGGGAAAATAACCCATGATTTAGATGCCCAACCCACTCAACTGAAACATTTACATTTTCTTTGCTAGGACTGCAGACCTTGGTCTATCTCCTTGCACTCACTGTAGGACATCAATACCTGGCCTCACTCTTTCCTCTTCTGATCTCTTAGAATATGAGTCTAATGTGCCCAATTTTTCTAAAGCCTATACACGAAGGCTGGCTCCTTTTTTTCTCTCCCACATATGCTATTGTCTTAGACTTAAGACATGGCTTTCATTCCTTGATTTACGGTACCTGTTTGCCTCTCTCTGAGTTATCCGATTTCCTGGCTGTGAGTGCTGGCTGGCTCAAAATTTGGAGATCTGTCAGACCCACCACATCTAATCCTGGCCTGTTCTGTTCAATTGCCGCCCAAGTCTCCAAGGAAGACAGAAGTGGTGGATTAGGTGGGGAAGGAGGGATAGCAGCAGTATTACCACTGACTCAAAAGTCACTATTCTGCACTCCCACCTGCAGACAAAGAGGCTTGTTCCATGATGGCTTTAAGTTATAGTGGAGTAAAGACAGCAGACTTTAGTGTCAGGGAAACACAGGTTCAAGTGCCACTTTTGAAATAGTAATTTTGTGATCAGGGCAGCTAAGTGGCACAGTCGATAGTACACTGAGCCTGGAATCAGAATGACCTGAGTTCAAATCTGTCCTTAGACACTTGCTAGCTGTGTGGCCCTGGGCAAGTCACTTAACCCTGTTTGCCTCAGTTTCTGCATATGTAAAATGATCTAGAGAAGGAATGGCAAAGCACTCTAGTATCTTTGCCAAGAAAACCCCAAATTGGGTCAGGAAGAAAGGGATATGACTGAAAAATGACTTAACAACAGCTTTGCTATCCTGGTTAAGTTGCTTAACCTCTCAGCTCTCCAGATAATTTTCTAAGACTATAGAAGTTGCAGAAGAGTTGCTGATCCAAATTGGTACAGGGAACTTATTCCTCAGGACTTAACCTATGCTTATGAGAGCCCAGTCCCACTGTGTAAATAGAACAAGCCTTATGGTCAGCCCCAAGGACTCTTCAAAATGGCAGCTAAATCAGAACTCTCTGGCCATATTACAGGGACAGTCCTGCTCCTCAGATCTCTTCTTTCTGTTAACCTCAATCAAGGAAAGTAAGAGGATAAAAAAAGTAAGGGGCTCATATTCTCCACCCTGGCCCTACCCCAGCACCTCTGCAGTGCATGACCTCCTCAGCAAGCCTGTGGCTAGGATGGGGATGCTCCCTAATTGAGTATTTTTTTTTTTTTTAATTTAGAACAGAAGGAAAACAAGATGAGGCCCTGACCCAGACCCAGGCTTGCCTGGGAGGCCGTGCTCTCCTTGCTGGGGTGGAGGGAAAGGGAGTGCTTTCCTCCCCCTCAGCAAATTATCCTTACATCATAAAGACAAGATGGAAGGGATGGGTAGGGTTGCTTCTTTAGAATATATAAGGAGTTTTGGTTCAGCAGTCAATTAAAGGAGTCTTTATGGCTGATAGGAGACCTTCCATTATGTAACCGAAGAGGGGCGGGGACCTACAATATAGAGAGAGGACATTTCAAAAGCCTTAGTGTAGTTTTAAAACATTACATTAAGATTTTTTAGACACCCTATAACACCCTATATATGTATTATGCAGGTGTATATGCAAATACATATACTTACACATATATATATGCATGCATTTAATATATATATATATCATTAGATTTTGAGTTCCTCAAGGGCAGGAACAGTCTTTTGCCTGCCTTTGTATCCCTATATATGGGATACAAGTCATATTTTATCATAGTAGGGATACGATGCCAACACTTGGCATGTAGTAGACACTTAATAAATGTTTATTGACATATATATGCATATATATGTTCATGTGTCAACAGATATATGTGTGTGTGCGTGTACACATATACATATATACATACATGTGTATGTGTATATGTGTGTATAAATACAAGTGTGTATATGTATATGTAGTCATATGTGTATATATATATATATATATATATATGCAGCTAGATGGCACAATGAATAGAACACTGGGCCTGGAGTCAGGAAGACCTGAGTTCAATTCTGTTCTCAGACACTTTCCAGCTGTATGATCCTGGACACTTAACCTTTGTATATCTCAATTTCCTCTTCTATAAAATGGGGTAATAATGGTTCCTGCATCTCAGAATTGTTGTGAGGATAAAATGAAATTTGTGATTACATATATATGTGTGTATATATATATTTATATATATATATATATACACATATGCATATATTTATTAAGTCATTCCATCATTTCAGAAACACCCGTCTGCCCCACTACAAGAAATCAGTCTCCGATCCTGTCTTATGCTATCAACTATTTTACTTTGTAAACATAAAGTAGGGAAGAAGAAATTTATTTTTAAACAACCTGGGTGGCAGAGGGAATGCACATGGAGAAGAAATCCCATTATCCCAATAGGTACTCCCTTATTCAACTAACGTGAAGACCGCTAAAATAGCCTAACAAAGGTTTCTAGCACTGGTATAAACCAGTCAGCAAGTAAGCGGTTCCCCTTTACTATCCAACACAACCCAATTAACACAACCAGAGGAAGGAATAAATTTCAACAGGAACAGCTTATCAACATACAATTAGCACTCAATAATTTATCCTTGTAATGCCAGATCAAATTAAAACATTGTGTCATAAATCAGTTACTTGAGTAAGCCACCAACTCCTGCAAGCATGGAAATTATATTTTGCTTGATTTGCTTACCATATACCGCCCTCCTACCACAATTGTTTTTCATCTCAAAGCCAAGCCAACAGGGGAGCTGAAGGGGAATTCATCACTTCCCAGAGTTCCACTCACAAAAACTATGAATGACATTCTAGCTGAGAACTTGCTTGGACCCCAAGAGGTGAGCTTGTCCAGCCTTCTACTTTAATACAGATGGACCAGCTGGCAAACTATTCCAAATGGTTAGATATTTTTCTGAGTTTTAATAAGAAAAATCTAGACAAGGATATGCCTTGATCTTTCTCTATAAACTCTCCCAGGATCTTTCCACCCTCATAGGCAAAACCATTTTTCCTTGAATCTAACCTCAGTTCTTTGTGCTTTAATTTAAATCTAGGGACCTTTGTTCAGCCACCAGGGGAAAATGAAAACAGCTGGTTACCATTCCACTCTAGAATCATCTCTAATAAACCCAAAGCCTATCATTAATTCCCTCACAAACCCTCTTTTGCCCCAAATTGAATTTAAAAACCCAAGTCTTTTGCTTTATTAAAGTCCTATTTCTCAATTCTTTTTGCTCTTCCTCTATACTCTCACTGTTTTCTTCACATCTCTCAAGTTGCATGGGACAGAATTGGTCATGGTTCTCAATTAAGATCTGATCAAGGAAAGTCATAAAAATCTCCCAAGAGGTAACAGATAAGACGTCTGTCGTGGATGGTATAGAAATTCACCAGCCTTAGTGCAGAGGGTGAGTTAAACAAAATCCTATGTTTAAAATGGCCAACTGGTTACATACAGTTATCCCTTCTACGTTGAGGGGTTTAGGGGTATGGTACCCCCACAGTTGGGAAAATCCACATGAAATGTTTTGGCCCTCCCTTAGTACCAGAGAAGTCTGAATTATTAGGGTATTAAATGATTAAAATGTTGATAACATACAATACTATACATGTATTTTATGCATTTCTGAGTTTCTAAACTTTTTCTGTGTTGTCTGCTGGCCTTCCCTGGTCACCTGTGGCTTCTATTAAAAACTTCATTAAAATTCCCACTTAATTTCTTATGCTGACCTGCAATATAGTGAAAGCACAATAGGGAAAGTTGCATTGTAGAAGGAATAACTCTCTCACACTGTATGTATGTATATATGCATATGTACACATATACATATCTATATGAACACATATGAAATGTGTATGTACATGTGTATATATGCATGCATATACACATATACATTGAATATTGTATATAATATATATTTATCAATTTTTTAGGAGTACTTTTGTGTCAGCAAAAAAGTAGGAACAAACTAAATCCATCAATTAGGGAATGGTTGAACAAATCCTGTTATATTCAAGTAATGGAATATTGTTGTGTCCTAAGAAACAACCAATATGAAGAATTAATGGACACTTGGGAGGATTTATATAAAGTGACATAAGTGAAGTGTCTAGAACAAAGAGAACAATATATACACTGATGACAATGCAAAAGTAAACAACATTGAAAGAGATCAGAATTACAGTCACTCTAGTGACTGATTACGAGGCCTTTGAACTCTTAGTGAATCATGAGTCCCTTCCCCTAGGAGAGAGGTGTTAGACCATAGGTACAGAATGAGACTTACTTTGTCAGATGCATTGCCAAGATGTGGATTCATTTTGTTTAACTGCACTTTTTTGTTGTGAGGATTCTCATAAGGGAGACATGAGGAGTCACTGGAAACACAGCAATATAAAAGGGAAAGAGTATAGATAAAACATGAAAAAAGACAAAAAAATTAAATTAAATGGTTGACTGGGGTCATTGAAGAGTTTGTTGTCTGTCACCTTGATGCTTAAGATTCAAAAGTTGAAAGGTTTTTGTTCTGTCTTGATGAAAAGAAAATAAAAGGCTTGTAATAATTTGTGGGATCCAACTGTTTGCCTGCATAAGATCTTTTCACCAGTCCTGCTTCCCATATACCAAGACTTCTAGTGAACTTGTAGGATTACTGAAAATGTACATTTCACAAAAATAAAAGCCAATCTGGGATCTTGAGAAATCTAGTTCATTAATCACTATATAAAGATCTGAATTTAACAAATGGAACCAACAGTCTTATGGGGGCGTTGTTGCTTAGATTTGCAGTTATTTTCTCTGAACACTTCAGTTTGGGGAATTTTCTTTGTGGGAACACTTGGTCTGTGGAGTTCATAATGAAATTTTCCTAAGCTACCTCTTAAAGTGAACCAAATTCAATATTTATAATAGCCAAGAGTGGGAGGGGAAGCCAGCCAGTGAGATGATATCATCATATGCCAGAGAAATTAAAGCTTCTAATAGAAGCACCAGGAATCTAGATGGTGCAGTAGTAGATGGAGCACTGGGCCCAGAGTGAGGAAGACTCATCTTTCTGAGTTCAAATATGGCCTTATTTGCTTACTAGCTCTGTGACCCTGGGCAACCCTGTTTGCCTCAGTTTCCTCATCTGCAAAATGAGCTGGGGAAGGAAATGGCAAATCACTCCAGTGTCTTTGCCAAGAAAACCCCAAATGGGGTCACTAAGTCAGACAAAACTGAAAGGACTGAACAATAACAGAAGCACTGTCTGTGATATACTAAGGGAGCTGTTTCCAACAGGATCAGCATGACCAAAAAGATGCTCTCTCTATAATGTCAGCAGATCAGGCCAGATACATCCACCCCTACACAGCAAGTCGCAACAATGCAAATTCGAAAATTTAGAACACCAGTTGTGTTAGGAGCCTGTGTGCTGAGCTATCCTTGGTGATATTATAATTATTGATGGACAGTTTATTGTCTTTACCTGTTCAGAATGGAAAAGAAAACAGCATGCCTCTCTCATTCTCAGAATCAGTCAGAACAATAGATCCCAGGAAAGGAAGACGAGTAGAGGAAGGGAGAAGAGATCATGTGACTAGACCAGCACCAACAAGGTTCAGTCTTCCTAGTTCAATGCTTAAAAGGAGACAGTACCACTAGTGATCCTCAGAGTTAGCATAGAAGTGAACATGCAAAGGGTGACTTTTCAGCCTTCAGAAGCTGTCAAAGAGCAGGCTATAAACCCTCTGACTTGAGTAGAAATGAGAAGAACATAAAGTAGACACATACAGAACTTCTGTCCTTCTCTCCAATTTTTCCTTTACTTACCTGTTGGCTGCATTAGAGGCAGTGGTTCTGCATCTTTTCTCTGGGGGAGAAGAATAGTTACTGAGATCTTCTTTTGTTTTGAGATGATATGTCAGGCTCTACACAACTGTGTCTACAATAGGTAAGGTTCTTAAGTTAATGCCTTCCTCTTTCCAGGATCACTTATCTATCTATATCTTTAGAAACACATTTTCAATTTATAGAAAACATTTTGGGGTGCATTTATATTCTTGTTCTGAGCAACAATTTCTTTGTTTGCAATTCCTCATTAAATATCTGCCTTCCTCTCTCCAACAAAATTATCATGGCTTAGAAAGAGGTTTGACCTACCATGTGATCCTATCAGCCATTGCTTAAAGATTCCAAGAACTGTTAGCCAGGAAGAAGTAATGTGTGCCCTAAAGTCCCTCCCTGGAGCAATTATTAATGATTCTAGAGGAGAAGCCTCCTTCAGAAAATATGCCATTCAAATCTGTCAGAATGAAAGCCAGAATTGTCATAGCACTTTTCATCATCTGGTATCATGTGATTTTAATGATTTCTGTGAAATGAAGCCCAGGAGTTGTATCATATTCAGAATGTCCGTGGTAAGATGCCATAGAATCCTGCAGTATTTGCAACAATCCTCATAAATGCCCATCAGGGAAAGGCAGTAATTGATTTCACTTGTGGTGAATCAGTAACTTGCTAAAGATGACTTTCACGATGTTTTCTCACTAAGCCCTAGTTGACAAAGTTGTTGATGACACCATGCATTCTTCAAGATTACAATGACCATTGGTTAATATTGCTGAAAGCTAGATTAGGAGTGTTTAGGATGGCAATTTCATGATGAAAATTTCATCTATCAAAGCAAAGTCTTTCTGGGAGGAATTGGTTCACTTTAGAATGTGGTGTCTAAGAAATTAGAGCAGCCCAACTACAGAGAGCTGTCAACAGATTTCTATCTGGAAACTTATAAATAGGAGTCTTATGAGAATTCCAGCTGGGTCCTGCCATTGCACCAATTCACTTGGAAGCTAGAAATGTACTTTTCATGTGGAACAATTAAGGAATTTGACCGTCTACTCAGAATGTCTTTGAACCAGTTACGTTGACATCATGGGCCACACAAATTATTCCAGTAAAAAGTTCTAATGGTAAAAGTGAGACTTCATGAAACTGATGTATATGATGTGAATAAGTCACTTCAACAACACCCACATCCAATGCCCAAAGACAATCAGTTCCTTGTCATTACTACTATAAAATATAAGCTCCATGAGGGCAGACATCATTTTGTTGTTTCATTTTTTCTTTTTTGGAATAGTGTTGCATACAATTCATTATTGATAAATGTTTAGTATGTCTTTGTTAAATTACTGGAAAGAAATGTCTTTGTAAAGCTTGCCCAACTGCTGATAAAATATTAAAAACAACTACCACCCACCAAAGGACATTCTACAATGAGCACCTTTGATTTAGAGTTTTTGTTATTCCTATTAATTTTCCAGTGTGTCCTGAAGACCCTCATTTCTATGATTACAAATGTAGCATCATATTTCAGTGATGTTTTAACCATGGTATTGATAAAGAATAAGCTTATGGAAGCACTTCAATAAAAATGATCAATTCAATGCTTGAGCTATTTGACAAAAAACAAAAAAAAATTGGCATTAGGACTTCTTATTAGGACTTTCTTAGACTAACAGACATTAGTGGTAGTAGTCACTCCATGTGAAATAAGATATTTTAAACCATCATGACTATGTATCCTGTAGCTATCCAAGTACAGTATCTGCTGTGATGGAACCAAATGCAATTAAAAACCAATGGAGCTGGGGTAGCAATCCCCAAACAAGTAAATCCTAGTATAATAAGACTATCAACTCTATTAAACTGATATAGATGAATTGCTGGACTTGGAATCAGAAAGATTGAGCTTCAGATCCTGCCTCAGATATGTATTAGTGCTGTGACTCTGAGCCAGTCATCCTATTTCTCCCCTATGGTCTCAGTTTCCTTAACTTTAAAATGATCGTGCTAGAATCAGTGGTCCCAAAGGTCCCTTCCAGATGTAAACTATGGATGCCATGTTGATTCTGACTCTAATAACCCTGAATGACTCCCATTCATTCTTTTCTGAATTTCTCATTGATGAACCAAGTCTTTTTCTTCCATAGGTATAACTCTTCATGAATGGCTGTGGACTGGGACATTGTATTCATATTCAATTTCTATCAGATATTTCTTCCACCAAATAGAGCCATTGCTAAGTCATTTCTCCTATAGGGAGAAATATTCTCTTGTGTTAAACTCACCATCATGAGAATGCTTTGCAAAATGTTAGATTGTTTATTTCTAACAATGTGCTAGTACCTTACAATGAATACAAATCATTATTTTCCTCCTGTGTTGGACCTATGCTTAACCCCAAAAGGCCAGATGGCACTGAGGCACTAATTGCTCACTATTTTAAGAGCATTGTCACTTACAGAGCACAACTGTGTCCAAACCGACAAAGAAGCCCTACTGGTATCTTGGAGGTCAAGCATTTCCACAATCACCTCTGTGGTGGGGTTTTAATAATTTTTAGAAATCACAAGTCTTTTTTTGAGGTTCTTTTCTAAAAATAAGCTTACACCATTAACTATATCACCCTATGCCCAGTGTTAGAGTCTTTAATTCATTTATTATATCTAAAATTTTATTCACAAGAGTGACATATAATACTGATGCCCAGAGTCACCTTGTCATCTTGGATCCCATATTATGTTATACCAACTCATTAGAAGTTTTGTTGCTAGTTTGGTTCGCTTGACTAAATTTATTTGTTACAAGGGAGGGATTCTATTTGGCAGAGGGTGGAAGGACAAGTTAGTGGGTAGAGATAGAGATGCCCCAAATGAAAAAGACATTTTAAAAAATATACAGAAAGAAGAAAAATTCAAAAGGGGACATGCATAAATAGCTCAATTTTGTTATTTCTGTATTAAATTTAATACTGCTTTTAAAACTGTGTATAACTGAAGCTCGGAGTTTTATATCTTTTTTGTTCTTTGTACATGAAAATGTGAATGTTTTAATAATTAACCTTATAATAAAAATACTTTGAAATTATAACTGAGAAATAAAAAAGAATCCGTTAATCAATAAGTATTTATTAAGCAACTATACCATGCCAGCTGCTGAGCTAGGTTCTGGGGTACAAAGACAAAAATCAAGCAGTCCATACCTTCAAGGAATATTCTATCAGGGTAGTGACAAGCCAGGCAGGAAAGGTAGGTTTGGGGCCTGCTAATGTTGGAAGAGTGAATTGTTAAATTTTTGGTAAGAACACTTAAACTTCAGCAATCAAAGATACAAATTCTGATTTTGCTCATCGTCTAGACTAAAGAAAGTGTAAATGATACAGATTAAACTTGAAAGTGTGTGCATATGTCTCCCCCTCCTCCGTCCTGATTGTTAAATATTTACCAGCATACTCTGGTGTCGAGGTCACGTTTTGAGGGACTCTAAAATTCACACAGAAGATCTTATGCTTAAAGATACATCGATGTTTATCGAATAAAAAAGTAACAGGGTCAAATCTGAACTTTAGGAAAGAGACTACCCTGACTCAACACTTCAGGCTGATAAAATAGGACAGGGTGCAAAATGGTCCTAGATTTTAACTGGGTGTGGAGGGGATGCCTAGGTGAGAAAATGATTGAGAAATCCATGTCTTTTAATGATGGAGAAGTCATGTTTTACAGAAGGAAGTTCTCACATTTTCTTGGCCCTTTCTAATTGGTTCCAGCAGCAAGGATCTCCCTTGAACCACCTTGAAATTCAGTTCATTTATATTTCGTGTATACTTTTGTTGTTGTTGGTCAATCACGTTTGACTTTTTGTGACCCCATCTGGTGTTTTCTTGGCAGAGATACTGGTGTGGTTTGCCATTTCCTTTTCCAGCTCATTTTAGAGATGAGGAAACTGAGGCAAACAGGGTTGAGTGACTTGCCCAGGGTCACACAGCTAGGAAGTGTTTGAGGCCAGATTTAAACTCAGAAAGATAAGTCTGCCTCACTCCAGGTCCAGTGCTCTATCCACCGCACTATTGTTATGTATGCTTAAGCATTGTTTACTTTATAGAATGTAAGTTCCTTGAGTGCGGGCGGGGACTACTTAATTTTTGTCTTTCTACCCCACTAACACTTAGGATAATGCCTGTCAAATAGAAGGTGCATAATAAATATTTCCTGATCTACTGATTGATTGATGATTGATTAATGAATGATTTAGGTTGGAGCCAGGTTGTAAAGTGCTTTAAATGCCAAACAGGAGGCCATCTGTAGTCATCCTGGTCTATATCTGGCCACTGAACACAGATGACTCAGGAGGAGAAAGTGAGGCTGGTGACCTTGCACAGTCCTACCTCATGGTAATCCAATTCACTTGCAAGTCATGGCACGATCTTCCTGATGTCCCTATCCTCTTTGAGAATAAAGGATGAACAGCAACAATAAATGCCAAACAGAGGAGTTTGTGTTCATTCTCTAGGTAACAGAGAGGCTTTGCAGTTTACTGAGTAGGGAAGTGACATGATCAGACTCATGCTGTAGGAATATCACTCTAAAAAATATTAGAGGAAAAATCTTCCAAGACAGGATGGTCCTATCCCTATTAGGAGTTTATCCCCATTACTCCTGGACACCAGTTTCACGGATCTTTGGCTTCCCCCAGATCAGCTATGGAGTTCTCCTCCCTTCAGATGTCGCTGCTTAAATTTCTTTAGGTCCACAAACATGTTCTGTCTCCTCTACAATCTTTCATTCAGGCCAGTGAGATAGATAGGCCCAAAGCATGATCTTTGGGCCCAAAAGGGCCTTCAGCAGCAGGGACTTTTTGCCAGGTTTCTCTCTGTTTAGGCTTTCTTGACTCAACTGTTAGCTCCAGGGGCAGCTAAGTAGAGCGCCTGACTTGGAAACAGGAAGACCCAAGTTCAAATCCAGTCTTGGATACTTACTAGCTATGTGACTCTAGGCAAATTCCCTTAACTTCTGTCTGCCTCAGTTTCCCCAAATATAAAATAGAGATAACAGCACCTACCTCTCAGGGCTGTTGTGAGGATCAAAGGAGATAATATCTATAAAAGCACAGAACGTAGTAGGTACTTATCAAAGGCTCCCTTCAACTTGTTCCCCAAAGGACAGTCTCACCAAATTTCACAGCATCTTGAGGAGGTTCCTCTTCTAGCTTAACTGCCATTTGACTTCTCCTTCCTGCTCCAAACTTGATGCAAGCACCACCTTTGAAATTCTTCCACTAAGACTTCAATTTCTGGCATTAAGTTATCATCTGCCTGATTATCACTGAAGAAGAGAATGTCCTGGGCCTTCTGGTTCACTAAGTGGATCAACACATTGCCTGACCCTTGTCCCTTCTTGAACTTGGGAATGGGGATTGCTGAGATCCCATTGCTTCCAACTCAGACTTTTACAGAATGCTACTTGGGCTGCTTTGTTTTTCTTCTTGATAATCTGTCTCATTTGTTCCTAGGAAAACCTTGGCTAAAAATCATTGCTAATTATAGTAGCCAGTAATTGAATCTGATATAGAAGATGCTGTAAAGACTATGGGGCACGCCAGACTATGGGAAGAGATAAAACATTCACATTGATTTTATAGGATTATTGCAAAGAAAGAACTTCATAATATTGACAGACTTTCCAAATCGTTCTTAGTTCCATTCAGATCTCTGCTTATATAAGAATCTTAGCTTTGCATTAATTGTTTGGAACATAAAGATTGCTGCGCACCATCGCTTCTGGCAATGGACTTGCATTTACATAAATTGAGATTAAGTAACTTCGAACAGAAACTTCAGCCAGTTGGTTACTATTGTGCCTCATCACCCTCACTCAGAAATTTAAACTTGAAAGAATGGTGAAGGTGGCTAAGAATGTCCTGAAAAGTGTCATTGAAGCAGAGTATCCAACGAAATTTGTCAGGTTTCCCATAATTCAGCATTTCATTACATGTCTAGCAACAGGAGTTGGTTCTGCTAAATTACTAATAGGGTGACATCTTACAACTTGTTTTGACTGTCCCAACTTAATTGATTACTGAAGAGATAAACAAGATATTCAGGATGCTCCTCTGTCTGGCTGTACCCTTGGATATATATTTTTTTAACCCAAGAATTAGTCTTTCACAGGAGGTACAAAACTGGGCCGAGGCAGGATGCTGCCACTCTAACTAAAACTACAAGATCTATGCCACACAAAGTTTAGAATACAGATGGATCAGTGTGACATTGCCATGTTGATCAACTGTAAAAACATTCTTCCCAAGGGACTGTATAACGATTAGAAGCATGTTGTCTCCAGCCATCTGTCATTAATTTCTTCAGTTAAACTTCCTGAGGACTTACCAAAGTCACAAAGTGAAGGAAGCAACCATTTTCCTCTGACCACGGCAACTACTTAATTCAAGTCACCTGGTATTTCTGCTTGAACTAACATCACAGAGCAGCCTTGAAAAGGTATATTCCCTTTCTGGATAAAAAAACCAACAACAACATGCCAATTAAAGGTAAGGGTATATGTCAGGGGTGCCTTGGCTCAGTGCTAGGGTTTCTTTTTTAATTTTTCCTGTCCTTTTAAGCTCCTTTTGTTTGCAGGCTACAATAAAAAAGGAGTCGATCCAGAGATTTTGCAGCAATGAAGTCCTATCTTGTTGAGGTCCTCTGTTTTCTGTTGCCCAGTGCACCAATGACATATTCCCAATGTTAGCTTTTCTAAAGCATTGATTAAAAACATTTGTTAACCCAATAGCAGCCAAAGTCAAAATGGAGAAGTATCCAGAAATCTTGTAACATGGGTTGTTGTTGCTGTTGTTGAGTCATTTTCAGGTATGTCCAACTCTCTGTGATCCCATTTGGGGCTTTCTTGGCAAAGATACTGGAGGGGTTTGCCATTTCCTTCCCCAGATCATTTTACAGATGAGGAGCTGAGGCAAACAGGGTTAAGTGACTTGCCCAGAGTAACACAGGCAGTAAGTGTCTGAGGCCAGTTTTAAACTCAGGTCTTCCTGACTCCAGGCTGAGCATTTTATCCATTGAGCCACCTAACTGCCCATCATTTGCACAGGGATAATTGAACCAATGGGAAGTGATGAGATCACCATGTAAGACAGTACGAGAAGGGGGCCCACAGAACATTGGATGACCATAGTTAAATCATTTGACTTTTCAGAGCCTGAATTTCCTCATTTTTTAAAGGATAATTAAACTTGCATCACTCACATCAAAGGCCTGCTATAAGAAAAACTGGTCAATCTTAATGTACTATAAAAATGAAATTATTATTGACTATGAAATTAGCTCCACATCCCTTTTTTTAATTAAATTTTTTTGTCTTTATTAATTTATCCATTTACTTTTAGTTTACAAGATTCAGTTCCACAATCCCTTGAGTTTCAAATTTTCTTCTTCTCCTTCTCCCCTGCCCCCCACCCCATGGTGGCATGCAATCAAGTATAGGATCTGCAAATACTTTCACATTAGACATTAGTCAGGTTGTGAAGAAGGATTGTAAAGTATGGAATGAACAATGGGAGGGAGGAAACAAAACCAAACAAAAAAAGAAAGAGAGCAGGTAGTTTGCTTCAATCTGCATTCAAACTCTGTTCTTTCTAGTTCTTTCTCTGAATGTAGACATCTCTCTCCATCATGAGTCCTTTGCCGTTGTCTTATAACCCTGTACTGCTGAGAAGAGTCCAGTTTATCAAAGCTGGTTGTCACACATACATTGTGTCTGTAATTCTGTACAGATTTCTCCTGGTTCTTCTCTTCTCACTCAGCATCAGTTTGTATAAGCCTCTCCAGGTAAATATGAAGTCCATCTGCTCCTCATTTCTTATAGCACAAGAGTATTCCATTACATTCATACACCACAACTTGTTTAGCCATTCCCAAATTGATGGGTATCCCCTTAATTTCCAATTCTTTGCCATCACAAAAAGAGTTGCTATATTTTTGTACGTATCGGTCTTCCACTTCTATGATCTCTTTAGGATACAACCTTAGAACTGGTATTACTGGGTCAAAGGGTATGCAATTATTTATAGCCCTTTGGGCATAGTTCCAGATTGCTCTCCAGAATGGTTGTATCATTTCACAACTCCACCAACAATGCATTAGTGTTCCAATTTTTCCACATCCTCTCCAGCATTTATCATTTTCCTGTTTTGTCATCTTAGCCAGTCTGACTGGTGAGATGTGGTATCTCAGAGTTGTTTTGATTTGCATTTCTCTAATCAACGATGATTTAGAGCATTTTTTAATATGCTTATATCTTTAATTTCTTCTTCTGAAAACTGCCTGTTTGTATCCTTTGACCATTTATCAATTGGGGAATGACTTGTATTCTTATAGATTTGACTCAATTCTCTGTATATTTTAGAAATGAGGCCTTTACCAGAGACACCGGTTGTAAAAATTCTTTCCCAATTTCCTACTTCCCTCTTAATCTTGGTTACATTGGCTTTGTGTGTACAGAAACTTTTCAATTGAATGTAACAAAAATTATCCATTTTGCATTTTATAATGCTCTCTAATTCTTGTTTGGTCATAAAGTCTTCCCCTCTCCATAAGTCTGGCAGGTAGAGTATTCCTTGCTTTCCCAGACTGCTTACAGTATCACCCTTCATACCTAGATCATGCACCCATTTAGACTTGATTTTAGTATAAAGCTTATAATGATCTATGCCCAGTTTATGCCATGCTATATTCCAGTTTTCCCAGTAGTTTTTGTCAAATAGTGAGTTCTTATCCCAAAAACTGGGGTCTTTGGGTTTATCAAACAGTAGATTACTATAGTCGTTGATTGCTGAGTCTCATGTACCCAATCTATTCCATTGATCCACTACTCTATTTCTCAGCCAGTACCAAGTAGTTTTGATGACCACAGCTTTATAATACAGATTAAAATCTGGTACAGCTAGGCCACCTTCCCTAGCATTTCTTTTCATTAATTCCCTTGATATTCTGGACCTTTTGTTCTTCCAAACGAATTTTGTTACTATTTTTTCTAGCTCTA
>CM053588.1:237923373-237941610 GCA_028646515.1 Pseudochirops corinnae | reverse complement strand
CTACCTCTCTCTCTCTCTCTCTCTCTCTCTCTCTCTCTCTCTCTCTCTCTCTCTCTCTCTCTCTCTCTCTCTCACACGCACACACACACACACACACGGACAGGGCTTCTTTGTTCTTCTTGTGTCATGAACCCCTTTGGCGAAGCCAGGACCCTTCCTTAGAATAATCTTCCTAAATGCATCAAATAAAACATACAGGATTACAAAGACAATCAATAACATTGAAATATAGATATAATTTTTTCTTGTCTAAATTCACAGATAGCTCAAACCATTGAACACCAGGTTAAGAACCTCTGTACTAGGGTGCTTCTATGGTTCCTAGCCATTCCCCTGCCCCAAAAGTCACTGCTTGTATGACTCCAGGCATGCCATTTAGCCCTTTTGTGCCTTATGAGCCTCTCCTAAAAAATAAAATTTCAAAATCACATATTACTAGACTGAAAGCAGGGGGAGAGAAATATATACAACATGATTTGAAAGTGTCTGGGAAGTGATGTGGAGGCCTGGTTCCAGGAAAGCTAAAGCAAAGGCACACAGAGTCAGCTAGATAGCACAGTGAATAGAGTGCTGGGTCTAGAATCAGGAAGACCTGAGCTCAAATCTAGTCTCAGATACTTACTGGCTGTGTGACCCTGGGCAAATCACTTTATCTCTGCTTCAGTTTCTTCAAATATAAAATGAGAACAATTATACAGGATTGTCATGAGTATCAAATACAATAATATTTGTAAAGTGCTTAGCACAGTGTCTAGCACATAGTAGGTTCTTGTCCCTTCATCTCGCCCAACTCACATAAGATTATGGTCCTAAAACTAGAAGGAATTTGAGTCTGGCACTCTATTGGTATTTATTAAGTGCTTACTGTGTGGGATATAAAGAAAAGCAAAAATAGCCTCTGTTCCCAAGGACTCAACCTAAGAGAAAAGGCAACTGGCAAACAACTATGTACAAACAAGATATAAGCAGAATAGTTTGGATATAATTAATAGGGAGAAGGCACTAAGAGGAGAGTGAGGAAAAGCTTCTTGCACAAGGTGAGAGGCATGGGAAACAGCCAAAGGAAATGATTTGAGTTGGGAAATGGAATGTCTTGTGGGAAGAACAGAGGAGACGAGACCAGCATCACTAGATCATAGAGCACGTGGGAAGGTGGCGGTGTAAGGTGTAAGAAGACTGAAAAATTGGAAGGGAGC
Organism: Pseudochirops corinnae; assembly: GCA_028646515.1. Classification (NCBI taxonomy): domain Eukaryota; kingdom Metazoa; phylum Chordata; class Mammalia; order Diprotodontia; family Pseudocheiridae; genus Pseudochirops; species Pseudochirops corinnae. Next base: position 237,940,414 of record CM053588.1, on the reverse strand, counting down.
CAGATTATAAAGAACTCTAAAAACTTTCCAGAAGGTGATAGGGAGTCATCAGAGTTTATAGAATAGGGGGATGACATTGTTAGATCTGATTTTTATGAAGGTCACTTTGACAACTCAGTGGATGATAGACTTAGATTGTAGACAGACTTGAAGCAGGGAAACCAACCAGAAGGCTATTGTAATAGATGAGGCATGAGGTGCTAAAATCCTGCACCAGGGTGGTGATAATGCCAGAGGACAGACTGGTGCATGCATGAAAGATATTGTGAAGTTGAAACAAGACTTGACAACAGATTGGCTATGGAGGTGAGAATGAAGAGCTGGAGATAACATCTAGGTTGCAAGCCTGGGTAATTAGGAAAATGGTGGTACCCTTGACAATAATGGGGAGGTTTGGAAAAGGCTTCAGGGGAAAGATCATGAGTTTCGTTTGGGACATACTCTGTTTTAGATACCTAATGGACATTCATTTCAAGATGTCCAACAGACAGAGATGGAAAACTGGGGTTTGGGGGAGAGGTGAGGGTTGAACAAATCTTAGAATCCTCTGCATAGAGATGACAGTTGAATCCATGGGATCATGGAACATGGTGATGAGATAACCAAGTGAGATGGTATAAAATGAGAAAAGAAGGGGTCTCAGGGCAGGACCATAGGGACACCCAAAGCTAGTGGGCAACATCTGAATAAACATGTAGCAAAGGAGATTGAGAACGAGTCGTCAGACAGATAAGAAGAGTACTAAGACAGAGTAGTTTCATGGAAACTTCAAAAGAAGAAACTATAGAGAAGAAAGTGATTGTCAATGACTGTCAAAGGCTGTAGAGAGGTCTTTGCAATATCTCTGCAATATGGCCCTTTCTGGTACAGGCCCTTATCACCTAATGCCCAGATAATAGCAATATCCTGCTAGTGGGTCTGTCTGCTTCAAGCCTCTCCCCATTCCAATCTATCTTTCATTCAGTCCCTGAAGTAATTTTCCTACTCAATAAAAACTTCAGTGAATCCCCTTCACCTCCAGGATTAAATAAAACAATCCTCTGTTGAATGTTCAAAGACCTTCATAAACTAACCGACCCCAAACCCCCACACACCTTTCCAGTCTTCTTACAACTCACTCCATACCATATACTTCTAACACCCAGGACCCTGGCCTCTTGGCTATCCATAAACAAGGCTCTCTTCCATTTAATTCCTGGCATTTTTCTCCGACTGTCCCCCATGCTTGAAATTCTCTCCTTCTTCCTCTCCACCTCCAGATTGTAAGCTCCTTGAGGGAAGAGACTGTCTTTTGTCTCTTTTTGCATCCTCATCACTGAGTACAGTGTCTGGCATGTATTAGGTGCTTAGTAAATACTGACTAACTGGCTTTCCTTCATCACCTCCTCTGTCTCCTCCTCTGGCAGGCATACATGCCTATCAGATTCTTTGGATGGAAGCATAAAGCACCTTTTCTACTCTAAACTAAAAAACAAAACAAAACGAGGCTGAAAGAAAAATTGAGCTGGCCACAGTCTCCACACCACTGCTGCCCGCAGGGGTGCAATGAGACTGCTCAGGCTGTGGGCCTGAGTCAGCTGAGCTTGAAAGCCTACGTACCATCCGAATACAGCCCACAGAGTGGAATTCAGCCCTCCCTCCATGTGGTTTACAACACCACCACAAAGATAAATATGCAGGCAGTGCTAAGTGAGTGTTCTTACAGAAACGGCAATAAACCATAGCATAACAATCCAGCCTACCCTGTTATATGCTGCTAAATATTTAATTAAGAAATCATGAGAATCAAACTGTTATATACACAAAAAAGAAGAAAGAAAAACAAAATGCAGGTGTAGAACAGAGCCCAGCCTGGTAGTAAATACAATTTTCATTTGCTGTTACCCAAGGGCATTGGCAGAAAAGATTATTTTACCAAATATTTATCCTTTTTTCCTCCTTTTGGAACATGGTTACCCTTTTTTTTTCTCCCCAAAAAGAAAAGACATTTAACAAGTATTAAAAACATATGTTTAAGCCATTTAAAAACTTTAATTTTCCTTAAGTACAGTTTCCGGAGCCAGTGTCTTCTCCAAATTTCTGGGGCTGAATTTTCACCTGATCATGTGTCATGGTTGACCTGTGTGACTCCTACACGGGACCCTGTCAATCCTTCAGAATTCTACTTGGACCTCCACCCTCAATGATCTACCACCCATTGGCATCCACTGCATTTTAAAAGCAAACAAAAAAGACCCACCAAAGTTATTTTACGTGCATGATTTGGTTTTCTGGGAGCTCTTTTCATATGACTACGAAGGCTGTAAAGCAAACCTCTGGATTAAAGCCTAGAAGCTGCAGGCGATACAGCACCAAGCAAGTCGGTCCCAGAAACATATTCTAAGTTTGGGTCAATTTTGTACTTCATACAGTAGTGGCAAACAACAAGCCATATAGTAAAAAGATACTGGACTCTAGTCCAGGAGAACTTAATGAAACATGAATGGAAGGAAACCAGGGCAGGAGATACTGTAAATGTGGTGCCTGCTGTGCAGTCCCAGTCCTAATGGGCGAGCAGACTAAATGAAAGTGGGGAGTCTGCTTCTAACAGCTGAATTCCTGCTCTGATTTTATAGAACCAACCAAATTTATGAAGGTGCAAGGTGAGCGCAACACCTGAAACTGCTTTGAACAGCTCTGACTTGCACAAATGGCATTTCTAGAACCGATAAACTAAGCTGAGACTGACCTTGGCGGTTGGCAGCATTCTGGGGAAAAGGGTTAAGGATAAATTGTTCTTGAACAATTCCTCTAGGGTATCATATTTGAAGAGGAGGAGGGGGGAAAACTCACTCTCTTTCCATAGTGGATAATTCTCTTGCAACTTTATTCCAGAGGAAAAAGTGGTTGACTGGATACAACACATCCCTCTTCCAATGAAGGGGTTATTCTCTCGCTCAAAATTTTCTCTCTGTTTTTCTCTGTTTCTCTCTGCCTTTCTGTCTCTATCTGTCTCTGACTTTGCCTCTGTCTGTTTCTCTGTCTGTCTCACACACACACACACACACACACACACACACACACACACACACAGAGTATTTCTCTCTGTGTCTCTGACTCTCTGTGTTTGTCTCTGTTTCTTCCTGTCTCTTTGTTCCTCTGTCTCTATCTTTCTTTCTCTCTGTGTGTCTGTATCTGTCTCTAACCCTGTCTTTGTGTCCCTCTCTGTCTCTCTCCTTGTCTCTTTATTTCTGTCTGTCTACCACACACACACACACACACACACACACACACACAAACACACACCACTGTTTCTCTCTGTCTCTGCCTTTTTCTGTTTCTTTCTCTCTATTTTTCTGTTCTGTTTGTCTCTCTCTGTTTCTCTCTCTGTCTCTGAGTCTGTTTTTTTCGATATCTGTCTCTCTGCCTCTGTCTCTACCTGTCTCTTTCACATACACACACACACACACACACACAAACACACTTTTTCTCTCTCATTTTCTGTCTCTCTCTGAGTCTCTGAGTGTCTGTCTCTATCTCTATCTCTGTCTGTCTGCCTCTGACACTGCCTCTTTGTCTCTGTGTGTGTATATCTCTTTCTCTCTCTCTCTCTCTCTCTCTCTCTCTCTCACACACACACACACACACACACACACACACACATACTGTATTCCTCTCTGTGTCCCTAATTCTATATGTGTTTCTTTGTCCTTGTTTCTTTCTGTCTCTCTTTCTCTTTGTTTTTCTCTGTGTGTCTGTGTCTTTCTCTGCTTCTCTGTCTCTCTATCTCTGTCTTGCTGTCTCTGGCTGGCTGCCTCTCTTTCTTTCATGGGACAACCAAGCCTCTCAACCCTTTGGTAATTACATATCTCTTATAAGTAGTCTGCTTCATGATTCATGCCAACTGGGAGGCTGGACTTTCCCTTGTTCTCTGTGTTTCTCCTTATCCTACAATACTGGCTGCTGTCCTCTGAAAAAAAGGAGTTGGCTGAAATCCCAAGCACCTAGAACAGGGGTTATTAACCTGGGACCCATGGAATAGTTGTTTTTAATATATTTTGACAATTATACTTCAGTATAATTGGTTTCCTTTATAATCCTATGTATTTTATTTTATTCCTTTTAGAATATTATTCTGAGAAGGGACCCATAAATTTCACCAGACTGCCAAAGGGATCCATGATATCAAAAAAAGGTTGAGAACCCCTGGCAAAGACCTCCATATTTGTTAAGATTTTCATCCTCTTCCCCTACTGATCCCACAATAATAACTAGCCTTTATATAGTTCTTTAAGGTTCACAGAATGCTTTACACGCATTATCGCATTTAGTCCAATCATATTCAAAACATAGAGTTAGAGCAGGAAGGGACCTTGGAGGTCATTTAATTCAACTCCATTTTATAGAAGGAAACCAAAGCCCAGCAGGGGTTAAGTAACCTGCACAAGGTCATATAGGTTGCATGGAGCAACAGTCTGGGAGGTTCTGGGAATTGTCTCTTCTCTCCAACTGTTTGCTCCCTGGATCCTACTCAGAGGTCTAATTAAGAAATATTTTGTCATTGTACAGAGACACCTTGGGTGTTGCTAAAAGCACTCTAGAACATTCTAATGCTTTAGAGCTTTAGAGAGCATTCTAAAAAAAAAAAAAGGGGGCGGGGGGCGTTGACTAGTACAATAGATCAGAGTACCAGCCGGGACAACCTGAGTTCAAATCCAGCCTCAGACACTTGTTTGCTGTGTGACCCTGGGTAAGTCACCTAACCCCCAATTCCCTCAAAGAAGAAAGAAATAGGGACTTGTCATACTGGGCAAGGTATATGGCCTGAACACCCTATGATTTTGACATTTTAAAAGATCACTGACCAATGCAACCCAGTTTTAATTCTCCCTTCAACAAGGCTCTTTCTCCTTTACAGCAGCATGAAGATTCTCCACTGTGGTCTTTTCACATGTCATGTTAGAATGGTGAGAAGTCTCGACTTGGAGTCAGCAAATCTAGGTTTGAATCCTGTCTCTGACCCTTATTAGCGTGGAATTCATAAGAGCATCAATTTAGATGGATCCTTACAAAACTATGGAGTCAATTCCCTCCCTTTAGAGATGAGAATATTGAGGCACAAAGATATTACATAAATTACCCAGTCACACAACTTCTAAGTCTCTGAGGTGAGATTGAAACCCAGGTTTTTCTGACCCCAAACACTGAGCCTTATACACTATTTAAATGAGGTAAGTTTAAGTCTCTTCACCTATAAAATGGATACTATAATATGTGCTCTACCTACTTCACAGTGCTGTAGTAAGAAAAGCATTTCATAAACCTTGCAGCATTATTTAAAGACATTCTTATGATGACAATTCTAACCCAGAGAAGATAGGCATCAGATGGGAAAAGTATCTTTTTGTTGATTGAGAATAAGAACATGCCAACTACTATCACTAACCACCTAAAAAAAAATTCAAATTAACAAATAATCTGAGAAATGTAAATTAAAATGACCTTGGGGTACAATCTTATACCCACCAGAGATAGTAAATATGGGAAAACGTATCGCTGAAAGGATTTGGAAAGATAAACATGATAATTGCCACTAGTGGAACTATAAATCAGTTTAATATTTTTGGAAATTCATTTGAAATTATGCAAGAAAAGTTGCTGATGTAAAGGGAGGAACAAAAATTGGACATGCTTTTGCTAAGTCAAGTGAAGAGGATTCTGTCATTGGCTATATTTTAAAATTTTTGTTGCATTCTACACCTTAAGTTCATCACTTCTCTGTCAGGAGGTAGGAGAAGTGTTTCATCTAGTCCTATTAAGTCCTATGGCATAATGGTTTATATTGCATGGGGCAGCTAGGTGAGGGGAACAATGGATAGAACACTGGGCCTGGAGTCAGGAAGACTCATCTTCTTGAGTTCCAATCTAGTCTCAGACACTTATTAGCAGGTCACTTAACCCTGTTTGCCTCAGTTCCTCATCTGTAAAATGAACTAGGGAAGGAAATGGCAACCACTTAGTATCTTTGCCAAGAAAACCCCAAATGCGGTCACAGAGTCAAACATGACTGAATAACAATAAGATTACATTGATCAGTGCCTTAAAGTCTTTCAAAGTTTTTTTTTTAATAATGTGGTTGTCATTGTATAAATTATTCTCCTGATAATGCTTACTTTACTCTAAATCAGTTCATAGAAGTCTTTCCAGCTTTCTCTGAAATGGTTTCATCATTTCCCATTGTGTAATAATATGCTATTATTATAATATACCATAATTTATTTATCCATTCCCCAATTTATGAGTACCCCCTTAGTTTCCAGTTTTTGATACTATGAAAAGAAGGGCTATAAATATTTTTGTATGTATAAGCCCCTTTCCTCATTCTTTGTTCTCTGTGGATATGTGCCTGGTAGTGGTTTGCACAGTTTGATTGGGGGCAAATTTCCAAATCATACCAGTATTATTTGTGAAACAAAAAGGTGGAAACAAAATTTATACCTAACGATTAGTAGTATATGGCCGAACAAATTATGATATGTAAATATAATGGAATATTATTGTTTTGTAAGGAATGACAAATGCTAAAACTTCTGAGAAACACATGACGACTTGCATGAGATGATGCAGAGTAAAGAAAGAAAAGTCCCCAAATAAATATATATGATTATATCCATGTAATAATGTCAACAAGAAGTAACAAAACTTCAGTCAATTACAAAAAGAGACAGCACCGGATTATCAAAGTTAAAGGATTTATCCTTCTTTTCCTTCAAAAATTAATGAACTCTTTTAAAGAGAACGGATTTTATCATAGCTTGCACTTGTTGGTTGGAATTGGAGAACTTCTGGTGATTGGTATTCAAAGCCAAGGAATGGCTTTGAATGCTATGCCAAAGATTCCATTGGGCAAAACCAAAAGTGAATGTGGAAAATAATATAGTGCTCTGAAGTTAAAGAGATCTCCCAAGAGTAAGACTGGTATAGGGAGTCTCAAAGACCCAAGGATCGAGAGATCTATGTACCCTGATAATGGGTATTACATCCTCTCAGGAGGAAACACCTTTAGTAGTTCTTGATTCCAAAAGATTGTGTTTGAATAGTAAGAGAAGAAAAGGGCTCTCAAACACAGGCCTAGGAAGAGGATTAGTCAGTGAGCAGAATAGTGTATATTTTAAAAAAAGAGGCAGTGGACTTGGTATCAAGAGATTTTTACTCCAGACTCAACTCTTGTCAATTATTATCTAATGTAATCTTTAGCAAATCACTTCATTTCTCTAGAACTTAGTACCCTAGTCTGCAAAATGGTGAGATGGGATTAGGTGGATCTGTAAGGTTCCTTTAACTCTACTAAATTAGCCTGTCTATGAGTTTATGAGGAAGTCACAGGGGTGAGGAACCTGCAGCCTCAAGGTCACATATGGCCTTGAAGCCTCAGGTTCCCTACCCTGGTAGACTGTAAACTCCTTTTAAGCAGAGAATGTGTCTTATTTAAAATTTTGTCTCCTTCCCCCCCCCCCTCCCCAATCTTCTTGCCCCCTTTCTCAAGCACTAAGCAATGACGTATGTGCAGTATTCATTTAATACTTACTATATTGGGGTACAATTCAGGAAGTCAACCCTAGGAGTGAGTTAGGTACATGAGGTCATGGGGTTACAAGAACTGCATTTCCAAAGCTATATGGCATTCACCATAACCCATGTGATTCACCTTTCTGTGTCATGAAAGAGGACAGTCTTCAACCCTTTGTCAATACTTTGTCAACATCACTGTTACAAGTGTTTCAGCAATATGGCAAAAGGGGGTTTTCCACTAACATTTGCCCCCCTCTGACAACCAAAAAAGGCATGGACAGTAGAAAAAATGCTGGAAATAGAGCCAAAGGATATGGGTTCAAATCTCATCTCTATCGCTTGTTACCAGCATAATTTTGAGCAAGCCTCTAACTTTTCTGGAACTGCTTCCTTGTACGTAGAATAAGGTTGGCACAAAATTGGGCTAGGTGGTCACTGAGTCCCTTCCATCTCAAAATCATGATTCTGTGAACCAATATATCGCCACCCTTCTATTGAGAATTTGTCAATGGCATTGGTTCACACACCCTTCAGTCTGTCAGATCAGTCCAGTCCAACACCCTTGGCTGCTCTCCATTCCTCTGAGTAAGTATTTCCTGCAATGTGATACCAAGGGAACCTGCCAGGTATTTAAGTAAATATTTTCCCCTTAAAATTCACATCCAACTCAAATCATTGTGAGTGGGCACTGTTCTTCTCATTCTCATCTCTTCATTTCCTTCTCAGTGATACATTCTTAAGTTACCAAAATACTATATAGAATATGGTTTCTCACCAATTCTCTAACAACTTTATTTCAGCACCTCAACCTGGATTTCTTCACAGTATGACTTATTTTCCATTTTTTCCTGCAGTCTCCTTTTTAATATAAGCTCTCACTTTCTCTAGCATATTTTATGCATCGAAGAACCTTTTTCTATTAAAAAGGAAAGGACGAATGCCTCAAATCTGTGAAAATATTGTATTTGCATACCATTCTGAAGACATTTTAATATACAATAAAACATGACTAATGCAGACGAATAGAGAAGACAGGTCAGTCTTAATTATAGATTATTTGTAAAAGAAATACAGCTTCATGACTTTGGAATACCTCCAACATTATATCGAAATTAAACAAGTATAAAATACCATGGCAGTCAATAGAGTGTTTTCAGTCTAATGTATAGATAAGAATGACTAATACTAGCTTGTCCATTGTTCTGTACATCAATGAACATCTCAAAAGCAACTTAAAGGATTTTGTTCTCTTAATTAATCAATGAATCAATCAAGTACCTATTAAGAATCTTCTGTGTTCCAACCATTTGTTAGATGCTGAGGATATAAAACCAAAGATGAACTAATCTCTCTTCCTCAGGAAGCTTATATTGAATTAGAAATGTAAATAATGCCAAATATGTAGTCTTATTTACATTATTAATTTTCTTAGTCTTTTCCTCCAAATAGAACAAAGGTAAACCTCAGCCTACTCCTTGTATGAATGCATTATCATGAATTCTGAATTCATGGAATCTAATTCATGAGATTTTGTCCAACTTTCAGATTTATTGTTATATTATCATTACTGCCATCATTATACAATCTAACCTGTATTTCAAGTAACTATGTAGCTATAGTGCTCCCTCCCTTCTGACACTTCAGTAGAGTGATAGTCTTTGATCAATAACACCACAGTCTCCAATACAATATTCATCATTATTTCCAGATGAACCAATTATAACAAGCTACAATTAGATGACACTGGTCTTCTTACTATTCTTCCCACACAACATTCCATCTTCTGCCACTGTCTGTCTCTCATGCCTGGAATGCTCTTCCTCCTTGCTTGTCTCCTGCCTTCCCTCAAGATTTACTTAAAATCCCACCTTATACAAGAAGCCTTTCTTGGTCCTCCCCTCTGCTTGTGCCTTCCCTCTGTGACTCCCTTCATCTATTCTGTATATCCCTTTTGGATTTTGGGGGTTGATTAGTCATGTCTGACTCTTCATGATCCTGTTGGAGGTTTTCTTGTCAAAGATACTAGAGTGGTTTGCCATTTCCTTTTCCAACTCATTTTACAGTTGAGGAAAGTGAGGCAAACAAGGTTAAGTGACTTGTCTGGGGTAACGCAGTCAGTAAGTGTCTGAGGCAGGATGTGGACTCAGGTCTTCCTGACTCTAGGCCTAGCAATTCTATCTACTGTACCATCTCACTGTCCCATATCTTATATGTACAGGGTTATTTATTGTCTCCCCCATTAGATTGGGAGCTCCATGAGGGCAGGAGTCATGCTGTTGCCTTTCTCTAAATCCCCAGGGCTTAGCACAGTGCCTGAAAAATGTAGTAGGCACTTAACAAATGCTTGTTGATGATGAAGAAGAGGAGGAAAAGGATGGGAAAACAGCTGATTTCCTGGAAGATAAAGGAATTTGGTGGTAAAATTGATGGAAAATGGCTAATAATCTGAATCATTTTGAGAACTCAGGTCCTCTTAAAGCATTCCCTGGATTGTCATGCAGTTTTCAAATGGATCTTTGGAGCCTGCCCTTCCCCACACAAGCCTTCCATTACTCTTTATTCTAATGCAACCAATGGAGTCCTCAGGAGGCTCCAGAGCAATCCATTTTCTGCTTTCCTTCTCACTGACATGACTCACTGCGAGCTTAAAGCCTTTCATGCTGTGTGATCCCAGGCAGGGCCCTCTTATTTCCTGCACATTTCCTTTCTGCTAGAACTGCTACGTCCTTTGTCTCAACCTGCTTATTAGATCCTCCTGCCAGAGCATTTTAAAGGGCCTTTTATCACTAGACTCAACCCTGAAAGAGCTATGTCAGGGAAGAGTGAGTCTGAGCCCTTGGACAGAGTTCCGGGCTAAAAGCTTAAAAAGGATGAGGAAAGGTAAATAGGCTAATGACAGAGGTAAATCGGCACAAATAAAACGGGTGCTTAAAAGTAAAGTTAAGCACAGCCTTTTAGGCTTACACAAATGTATCCAGGGCACTCAAAGTTGGGCACACTTCCATATCCAGCTAAAGTTAAAGGTAATGGGAGGATCATAAACTGAGGATTCAGGATCAGGCCTGAACACATTAATAGGCACTCTGTGAGATTTTTTTCTAATGTGCTATGGCCAGGTGCAAAGATACTAAAAGTCAAGCCCATGAGAAGGTGCTGGGAATAGGGACCCACTCAAAAAGACCCATCCTTGTTTGTTTGCTCATTTATTTTCCTCAGACTGTTGACTACACCAGAGAGGAGAGAGACAGACTTGGAGTCAGGAAGATGTGGGACTTTGCCACCATGCTTGAGCTGCCTTCTTTCTCTGCCCCTGTGACTCCCCTTGGTGAGTTCTTCCTGGAAGCTCCATTTTGAGGAATGTAAACTCCTTGAAGACAGGGCCTGTCTTATGGCTTCTACTTGTATTCCCAGTGCTTCGCACAGTGCCTGGTACACAAAAAGCACTTAATAAATACTTGACAACTTGATTTTGATACAGATGCAAATTCTACCTTGGATGCTTTCTACTTGTGTGACCTTGGGAAAATCACTTAACCTATCTGGACTTCAGGTTCCTCATCTGTAAAATTAATGCATATTATTGAGAGTTAACTTTTTATATACTTATGCTGTCATTATGAGATGCTTTGGGAATTTATTTTTAAAAGTTATTTGTATTCCAGGTTAAATTTCCCAAATATCCTCTATTTTGAGTCTTGATGACTTCTAAGGCCCCTTCCCACTCTAGATCAAGGATATTATGACTTCTTAATAACCCACATACAGTTGTTAATTAGGAGCAAATGCCAAATCTGAATTTAATTGATCTTTGGCCAGCCAGAATTCCCAAAAGCTCTTTCTATCAATTGCTCTCTACCATCACCCAGCATGCACTCAGGGAAAGGTAACATGGCATGATAGAAAGTATTTTTGACTTAGAGTGACAGAGATCAGGGTTCAAATTCCACCTCAGATGTTATTATTCAGTTCTGTCTGACTCGTCATGACTCTATTTGGGGTTTTCTTGGGAAAGATACTGGAGTGATTTTGTCATTTCCCTTTCCAGATCATTTTACAGATAAGGAAACTGAGGCAAGCAGGGGTAAGTGACTTGACCAGAATCATACACACAGCTGGAAGTATCTGAGGCCAGATTTGAACACATGAAGTCCTGACTCCAGACCCAGAACTCTATTCACCATGCCCCTCCACCTCAGATACTACTAGCTACATGACCAAGGGGAAGTCACTTAACTCCTTCAACCTCAATTTCTCCATCTATAAAATGGAGAAATATACAACCCAACTACTCACCTCACAAGATTGTCCTAAGGGAAAATGCTTTGAAAACCTTAAAGACTTATATAAATATAGGCTATTGAAGCTATTTTGAGTGGAAGTTTTCCTTTGTAACTTTTATCACATTAGATTGTTTGTTCAAAAAGTTTTTAATTTTATATAATAAAAATTATGTTAAAATGTTTGTAATAAGGTATAATAAAAATTACAGAGCAAATATTTACATGATAAAATTTTATATAATAAAATTTATATGATAAAAATAATTCTATAAAAATAAAAACATTTATATAATAACAACTTTATTTTGTGTGATCCTATCTCTCCCTTGTTTAGTCATGTCTTCTTCCCCAGTCCATAGATCTGAAAGGCAATTTTTTTCTCTGTTCCTCCAATTTGTTTATGATGAGACTTCTTTCCAGGTCATCTATTTGTGTCATCTATGTTGGTATTGTATTATGTAAGCTGTTGGTCTAAACCTAATCTCTGTCAGTTTTTCCAGCAGTTTTCATCAAATAGCGAGTCCTTCCCCTCCCCGGTATAGGGTGTCTTTCAACTCTTTATCTATAATCTTATGACAATGGTGGTCTCCAGGAATTTGAAAGATCATATAGAATTATTAAACTTGTCATTCATTTTCATAATCAATCCCTGAATCCATTAATACAACTTACTGAGAAGTGATTTTTATATACTTATATTGTCATCATGAGACGCTTTGGGAATTTTTTTAAAAAGTTATTTATATTCCAGGTTAAATTTCCTGAATATTCTCTATTTTAAGCATTAATTCCCAATACTATACTTCTATTCCTGACTCTCTAATTATCTCTCTATTTTAGGAAAGAGCCTGAGAAACAGCCACTCATAAGAGAATGGGAGCACAACACTAAGATTCATTAAGCCTGGTTTCAATCTCATCCTGGAATCAGTCAGTCTTCCAATGAGTATTGTTAATGCTAGGGATACAAAGATAGGTAAAAGACATAGTCTCTGACCTCAGGGAACTCATAGTCGAAAGGGGAATACAACATGCAAATAAAGTACATACTTAGAAGATCTATACAGAGTAGATGGAAGTTGATCTCAGAGGAAAGAAAGGCATTAGCACTGGGAGGAGGAGGGGGGAGAACCAGGAAAGACCTCCTTCAGTAGCTGAGATTTAAGCTGAATCTTTAACGAAGCCAGAAAAGCCAAGAGGCAGAGGTGAATCCAGTGTATAACTCGATGGAACGGTGTTTTCCTCCTTGCTACTACCCTGTCTGCCCATTCATTTAAAAATCTGTCATTCATTTCAGCTAAGGAAAATACTGACTATTGTATTGGATACGATTTATGAATTTTTTTTTGTATTCTTAAGTGTAAGTTTCTTGATTTACATTATGATATGTAAATCCATGCAGTTGTATGTAAATTAAGAGATTCCTTAATGATTTGGATAGGGAGTCTGGTAGTCTAACCCTGAAACAAATCTAAGTTTGGGAAAATAAAGAGTAAAAATGGAGCTGAATCATCAGTTTTTATGGAAGTAGTCCTCTGCTACTAAGCAATATAAACATGAGGGTAGAAATCCCAAAAGAGAAAAAAAATTAGCTGTAGGATCATAGATTTAAAATTGGAAGAGACATTAGAGGTCATCTAATTAATCCCTTTCTCAACAGATGAGAAGTCTGAGGTCAAGAGAGGTTGAGTGACTTACCCAATGGGTCACATAGGTAACAAATGGAAATGGTGGAAGGGAGTCTATTGTTACCAAGCCTAATACTGTACTACAGAGCAAAAATCATTAAACTTCTTTGGTACTGGCCAAAGAAAGAAAAGGTGGTTGTGTCAAACAATGGACTAGATTATCAGTGGACACAATATCCATAAGCTAATAAACACAACAGCATAGTGTTCTGATGAACCTAAAGACTCCAGTTACTGAGGGGAAGAACTCACTATCTGATGAAAACTGCTGGAAAAACTGGACAACAAACTGGCAGAAATTAGGTTTAGACCAACAAGTCACACAGTACAGCAAGAGACAAACCACATGAAAGCATGACCTGTATATGAGAAGTGTCATTATAAACCAATTAGAGAAACAAAGAAGAAATTACCTTTCAGATCTATAGATAGGGGAAGAAAACATGGCTAAATAAGAGATAGTGAGGATCACAAAAAATAAAAATACAATTTTTATTGTATAAAAAATTGTGCTTTTTTTTTTTTTTAACAGACAACCTAATGTGGCAAAACTTACAAAGGAGAACAAATCCCTGGGGGAAACATCTTGGCAACAAGTTTTTTTTTTTTAATCTTATATTCTTATATTTAGGTCTTATATTCCAGATATATAAGGAAGTGATTAAAATTTATAAGACTAAGAGCCATTTCCACAATAAATTAACTTCAAAAGACATGAGCAGACACTTTTGAAAGGAAGGATTCCAAGCAATCAAATACTGAGTGAAAAAATAAATGCTAAAAATCACAAATATTTAGAGAAATAAAAATTAAAGTAATTTTAAGTTTCCACCTCACACCAACAGACTGGCAAAGATAAAAACATGCAAAAACAACAAATACCAGAAGAGCTGTGGGACATGAATACCAGTTCACTGTTGGCAGAGCTGTAAATTGGTGGACCATTCTTGAAAGCAATTTTAAACTATTCTCAGAAAAGTTGCCAAAGTGTGTATGCCTTTTTACCCAGCTATACCACTACTAGACTTTGTCCTGAAAGAATTTTTATGGTCTCTGTGTACAAAAATATTTATAGCAACTCTTCTCATCACAGCCCAAAAGAGGAAACTGAGGAAATATCCTACTTACTGAAGATTAGCTAACACATTGTGGCTTATGAATGTAATGGAATATTATCATGTCATCAAGAAATGATAGACAATTTCAGAGAATGATGAGAACTCTGTGAACCAACCCAGAGCAAAGTGAGCAAAACTAGGAGAACAATATTTGAAGAACAATTTGTAAAGACACTAATATTTTAATCAACACAATGATAAACTAGGAGTCCAAAAGAATGAAGATTAAATAAGTCACCTGCCTCCTGACAGAAAAGATAAATGTAAAATTCAGAAAGAAATAGATTTTTGAATATGGTAAATGTGAGGATTTACTTTCCTAGACCATGAAGTTGTGTATTGAGGGATTTGTGGTTTTTGAGTTTCAGTTTGGTCATTTTTCATACATCCCCAACTCTTTGTGATATCATTTGGGGTTTTCTTGGCAAAGATATTGGAGTGGTTTTCCATTTCCTTTTCCAGCTCATTTTAGAGATGAGGAAACTGAGGCAAACAGAGTTAAGTGACTTGCTCAGGTTCATACAGCTAGTAAATGACTGGGACCAGATTTGCACTCAGGAAAATGAGTCTTCCTGACTCGAGGTCTGATTCTTTTATCTGTAGTACCACCTAGCTTAGTTTACTTTTTTTTTTTATTAACTTTGTTCAATCTATGGAAAGGGTTACAAAAGGGACAAATTAATTTTTAAAATATTCATTAAGAAGGATGATTTCAGAAAAACCTGTAAAGACTTACATGAACTGATACAAAGTGAAGTGAACAGAACTAGGAGAACATTGTACATAGTAACATTGTTTGATGAAGAATTGTAAATGTCTTAGTTATTCTCAGCAATATAATGATCCAAGAAAATCCCAAAGGACTGAAGATACTATCCAACTCCAGAGAAAGAACTGGTATTGTTTGAATACAGATGGAAGCATGATATTTTTCACTTTCTTTCATTCTTTTTCTTTTATTCAAGTCTTCTTGCACAAAATGACTAATATGGAAATGTTTTACATGATTGCACATGTATAACCTATATCTGATGGCTTACCATGTCAGGGACAGGGGATGAGAGTAAGGAGGGGATAGAATTTAGAACTCGAAACTTAAAAAAATTTTTAAATTGCTTTAACATGAAATTGAGGGGGAAATAAAATATATTTTAAAAAATATGTGTTACTTGAAAAATAAAATAAAAATAACTATTTTTAAATGACATGGAAACACTAAAATTTAACCCTGTCCCTCTTCTCCTTTGACCCAGACATCCCACTTCTAAGCATATGCCCCAAGGAGGTCAAATACAGAAAGAAAGTTCTCATACATATACTACAAAATATTAAAAGTAGCACTTATTTAGTACCAAAGAATTAGAAGCAACGTAGATGTTGGTTGACTGTAGGATAACACTAAATATGGTACATGAACCTAATGGAATGATATTGTGCTATAAAAAATAATGGCTGTGAGAAATCCAGAGAAGCAGAAGAAGAAATATAAACTGATGAAAAATGAAATAATCAGAACCAGGAAAATAATATACACATGTTGGTAAGTTTTGCAGAATTATTTCTTTTTCTGTTTCTCTTTCTGTTTTGTTTCTTGTTATAAGAAATGGCACTCTGCATAACAGAGAGGAGGAGTTTATTTGGAGATAAAATTAATAAGGAAATTGAAGATATCAATAAACCTTTTAAAACCCAAAACATTGGTATAAATGGATGTACCTTCCTTTAGGAAGAAAAACAATATATATAAACATCCAAACATACCAAACATAAAATATTTGCATTACAAAATGATGCTTTTTAATAGCACTCATCCCAAGTGTTCTTACACTTTGACTCATGTCACGAATAGTTGATCGACAGAAAGCTTGCTAAAAAAAATGAAAAAAAATTTATTTTTTTCTCTTTTCCACCTTTTCTCCCCATTAAGGGAAAAAAAGAATGAAAAACAAAACTCTTTTAGCAAATATGCATAGTCAAGCAAAAGAAATTCCCATGTTGGCCATGTCACAAAAAATGTGTGTTTCATTTCGAATCTTGAATCTATTACATCTCTCTCATAAGGTATACGGTATTTTTTATCATCAACTCTCTAGAATTATGGTGGGTCATTATATTCATCTGAGTTCTTAAGCATTTCCAAATTGTCTTTATAATGGTCTTGTTACTATATAAATTTTTCTTTTTTTTTTTTAATTTTATTATAGTGTGCATCATTCATTTCCACAAGATTTTGAGTTACATATTTTCTCCCCCTCTTTCCCCCACCCACCACCCCAAAACAGCCATCCCAGTGTGTCCCCCCTCCCCCAGTCTATTCTCTCCTATGTCACTTCTCAGTAGGGCAGGATGGATCTCCCAACCACAGTGCCTGTGTATCTCAAGTTCCAGTTGGGTGTAGTCAATAA
>CM053588.1:237868934-237922873 GCA_028646515.1 Pseudochirops corinnae | reverse complement strand
CTGGGGTCCTCCTGGCTGCCGTAGACTTCCGGCTGACTGGATAATGAAGACTCCAAGACCAAGGCCCAAGACCACGATCCAGATCCAGGCCGCTCAATGCGAGAGCACTGGTCTGAAAACAATTGCTCAGTCCCCCTGCTTTTTTCAGGCCGAGGGCGGGAAGCTACAACGTGGAGGTGGGTGCAAAACCTCCACCTTTCACTTTTCCGCTCTGGAGACCTTTCTGGGGGACGCTTATCTCCCCCTTTCACAATCCCCACTCACAGCTGTTGCTAATCCCCACTCTCAGCTGTTGCTAATCCCCACTCACAGCTGTTGCTAATCCCGCTCACCTCAGAGGCTTTTCTGCACCTCCTGCCCAGCCGCCCCCGGGGCACAGCTGCGGCTTCAGGCCAGGCTGGTTTCGGTTCGCAGTGCTGGTATGGTTCCTCATAGCCGAGCTGACTTTAGTGGGAAGTATCTTTGTGTGCATTTTGAAGTTCTAGGATTGGTCCAGAGTCCTATTCCATGGGTATTTTGGGGTGGCTATGTGAGAGCTGCGATATATTGCTGCTGCTACGCCGCCATCTTGGCTCTGCCCCCCACTATATAAATTTTTCTCCAGCTTCTGCTTACCTCACTCTGCATCAGTTCATACAAGTCTTCCCTGGTTTCTCTGAAACCATCCCTTTTGTTTTTTCTTACAGCACCATAGTATTCCATTATGTGAGTATACCATAATTTGTTCAGTCTTTCTTCAACTGATGGACACTTCCTCAGTTTCCAGTTCATTGCCACTACAAAAAAACAAAAAAAAGCTACCATTATTCTTTTTTACACCTGGATCCTTTTTCTCTTCTCTTGTTCTCTTTGAAGTATAGGCCTACTAGTGGTATCACAGGGTTCCACAAAAAATTTTTAGGAATGATTTAGGAAAAATTCAAGAATTTTCAATTGTGCTTCCGCTTGGGGAAGGAGAAGATGTTTATCTGAGTTCAGTTCAGCTGACATTTCCAGACCTCTCCCAAACACCCTGCCAAGAAGACAAACTGAGGCTAAGTGGCTCTATGGAAAGGTTATGATCAAAATGGTAATATCACAGGTCTTCTGTCAAGAGCACAGATGCAGACTGAGTGTTATCGATAGCGTCACTTACCAATGCTATAACAATCACTCATTTTCTCCCTTGATTGAGAAAAACAACCACTGTCCACCATTGTTTAAAGTTGCAGAACAACAATTAGCTTCCAGACAGAGAAAATGTTCACTCAGCCAGACACAAGTGAACTCCAGCTAAAATCAGAAACGAAGTTAAACTCACTAAGAAACCCAATGCAAAGCTTTAAAAGCTGCATTCTAATCGTTACCATTTCTCAAAATTAGGCTGCCCACCTATCATTAACACATATTAGTGTTGCCAATTTCACTCTAATTGTGGGTTTGATTCAACATGTTCCAATCAATTTTATTGATGCATGAGGACGTGGACAATGTATCACACACAGTTTCTCCTAAAAGTTTAGAGATTGGGCTGAAAATGAAAAATTGATGCTCTGGTTTATTACTGATGCTGTTTACTATACTCTCCCTTTGTAATCTACTTCTCCTTAGGCATCCGGCATTAGGAAATGAGTTATTATTGGTGGCCTCTAAGTGAAATTGTAAAGATGTCAGATAACTTGGTAGTTTACTTATACATGAAAAAGAAGGAAGATAATGTAGTTTCCTTTCATTCATTTTACTCAATCCTTCAATTTTTATTAGGCACTGAAGTCCCTTTGGAAGTCTATCTATATATTTCTTGCAATTAAGAACAGCTTCCTCTAAAAGAGACTTCAGTATTACTTCAATTACGTTTTGGTTTCTGGGGATATGCCCTGTTAGCTGCTACCTTTCACTTATTTCACATTCTTGAGGTTGCATTGAAATTAAATGACATTCACATGCAGCAGTACTAAGACCTTATTCTTCATCCCAAAGGGACAAAAACCACTGGAGTAGCCCTCAACCTCCAGGAAGGGCACCCTCTTGACCTATTCTTCAAATGATACAGGATAGTAGGCTCTTTATGGAGCTGAGACTGAGAATTGACACATAAAGACAATGAATTCTTATTTTGCAAGGCACTACATGCTAGGCTCAGTGAGGGGGACTGCAGAGATAGAAGACTTAATTCCTGCCTACAATGAACTTATAGCAAGAAGATGTAGCGATGTCAGAAACAGATGCAACTGTTTTAGTATTATAGGGACAGGACCAAAGTCCTGTTTTAGCAACCTGAATCTGGTTGCAATAAGCTACATGGATTAGAAGGGAGCCTGTTTGGATCCTGGGAGACCATTCAATTCATTCATTCATTCCCTCATATCCTGAATAAATCAGCTACAATATAGGAAGGGCTATAAAGTTCAGTGCTTGATATTACAATTTTACAAAACACATATCAGTTGTGTCATTGTAGAAAACAGCCAATTTCCACAGAAAAGGACAGAATAACTAGCGATACTTCAATTAAAAATTCTTCACCCATATTCTCTTACCAGACAATAACCAGCACTGCTCCTAGAAAGGATTTCAGGTCAAAATTGTCTCATTTTTGCCTCCCAGCAGCTCTAGGGATTTTTAAGTAAGATGCTAATAGAATGCTAGGATAGGCAGAACATTATTCAATAAAACAGATGAAGGATGGAGGAAAAAATTTAAGAGAACTTACAAGCATATATACTTTCAGTAAAAAAAAAGTAGCTCAATAAAAAAATAGAAAAAATCATCAAACATATTGTTATAAATTAAAAAGTAACATGTCATAGCGGGAAAAAACAAACGCAAAATCTCAGGCAGGTTTATCTTTGACCACTTCGACCACTCAGAAAGCCCTCCCTACTTTTGTTGTGGATCAATTGCTTCCAAATCTTTGTGACCCCATTTGGGGTTTTCTTGGCAAAGATAGTGGAGTATATTTTGCCATTTTCTTTTCCAGCTCATTTTATAGCTGAGGAAACTGAGGCAAACAGGGTTAAATGACTTGCCCCAAACTAGTGTCTGAGGCCAGATTTGAACTCAGGAACATGAGTCTTCCTGACTCCAGGCTCAACACTCTATCTCCTGTGACCCCTAGCTGCCCACTTAAGGAATAGTAGGAGTTTAATACATATTTCTTAAGTTGGATTTAATTATAGATGAACTTTTACAAGAAACAGTCTTTTTGAATTTCATATTTTTTTCATTGTCAACAGCAACCTGATTCTATAGGTATTTATTGAGCAATTACAGTGTTGTCTTCTCAGCTGTGCTAGGTGCTACTGGGGAGACCAAGGAAGTCTTGTTGGCTCTTACTTGGCCATCTCTTTCTTCATTCTTTCTTTACCAGTCTTACTGCCACTGTCTCAGTTCACAATTCTATAACTTTAGACTAGTAGTAGAGTCATAGACACCTTGCCATAGGACTTCAGAATATTAGAACTAGAAAGAACCTTAGGGAGGTCCTAGTTCTTAACTTGGTGTGTATCATGGACCCGTTGGGCAGTCTACTGAAGCCTGTGGACCCCTACAAAGAAAAATCTCTTAAATATATGATATAAATTACAGAATATTGCAAAGGAAACCAATTGCCTTGAAAAATTACCCAAAAAAAATTTTTTTAAACAAATTCATGGATTCCAGATTAAGAACCTCTCCAAGATCAGTCTGGATCAATCCCATCTTTTTATAGATGAGGAACTCAAAGCTCAAAGCATAGAAAAATAGAGTCATAGATTGAAAGTTGGAAGAGGTCACCATGTCCAATCCCCTTATTTTATAGATGAGGAGACTAAGGCCCAGACACAATGGAATATCTTCCTCAAATTCACATAGCAAACAAGTATTAGAGTCAATACCCAAACTTAGATCTTCTGATTGCAAGTACAAGGTCCTTTCAATTATAGCATACTGTCTCTTCAGTTTCTCTACTACCGATTGCTTCCTCCTCTAGCCTATCATTCATATTATCTTAATAAATAATTTGACAATTAGTCTTCTCTTGTTGGTCCTCTACTGCTATTTTAACCTTTTAAATTGTTACATGACTATATATAGGTATAGATATATGCACACACATGTATATGTACACACATATAAATGCATGTATGTGCATATATACATATATGTATTGTGTGTGTATATATATATATACACATATATTTTTATCTTGTATGCCAAAATAGATTAGAAGCTCCTTGAAGATAAGAACTGCATCTCATCATTCTTTAAATCTTTCATAACATCTGGACTTACATATCATAAGTGCTCCGTAAATATTTGTCAACTTGATTTGAATACACAGGTCTTTCTATATGGAAGACAGGGGCAGGGAGAGTGTGGGAATAATACACACACAATAGGAGGAAGTTATTGAAAGATTCTGTTTCTCCCAAAACAACAAGGAAGCTCCTGATTCCTTTTCCTTCCATTGCTACAGGGCCCACACAGGCTATGCAAGATGGGAACGGGGAGCCAGACTTGGCAGAGTCCTTAGAGAAGAAGTCCTCAAGGAGACTGCTGAATGGTGCACCCTCAGCTGCCTAGGGATGAGGGCATAAGCAAGGCAGCCTTGCTCAGACTAGGGAGTTCATTTCTAACATGTGAGGCACTGACATTCTGTACTATGACCTTTGCACTAGATTCTTTTCTCCACCTGTTTGAATGTTTATCTTTTCAGTTGTCAGATGCTTCTGAACATCTGTCATTGCTTTATCTTTATACAATTGCTTCTATTATTCTTGCACAATCTATGTAGATTCTCAAAAGAATTGGCCTATTCCAGGGGTGGGAAACCTGTGACCTCGAGGTCACATGTGGTTCTCTAGACCCTCAAGTGCAGCCCTTTGACTGACTCCAAAGTTCACAGAACAAATCCCCTTAATAAAAGAATTCTTGGGGTGGCTAAGTGGAGCAGTGAATAGAGCACCAGCCATGGAGTCAGGAGGACCTGAGTTCAAATATGGCTTCAGACACTTAATACAAAAAAACTAGCCATGTGACCTTGGGCAAGTCAATTGCCCTACCTCAATTGTCCTATCCTCCCCCCTCCAAAAAGCAAAAAATAAAAATAAAAGAATTCTTTTTGGACTTGGACTCAGTCAAAAGGCTGCACCTAAGGACCTAGAAGACCACATGTGGCCTCGTGGCTGCAGGTTCCCCACCCCTGATCTATTCCCTAGGAACTGATTCTTTTTTTATTTTTCTCAATTATAAATCATTTTTTTCTCCATCTCCCCCCACACACCCTGCAAACAAAACTCTTGTTAACAAATAAATAAACAAGTAAAACAAAGTCCTATCTTGGCCATGTTTAAAAATGTATATCTTCTCTGTAAGTTGCTTCATCACCTCTGTGTTAGCAGGTGGGTAGCATTCTCTATCCTCAGTTTTCTGGATTTATGGTTTACTATTGCATTGATCAGAGTTCTTAAGTTTTTCAAAATTATTGATTTTTTACAATGTTGATTTTATGGGTTTTTTTTACTAGACAATTTGTTGTCTTCATTCTGTTCACTTAACTCTGCATCAGTTCATAAACATCTTCCCAGGTTTCTCTGAAACTATCTCTCTCATTCTTCATTTCTTACAGCACATTAGTATTCTATTAAATTTATATGCTATAATTTGTTCAGTCATTCTCAAATTGATAGGTATCTTACTTTTTTCAGAAGAAAGTAATTTTGAGCTATTAGAATTGATTAAGTTCTGTCAGCCCATGATTAGATCAGATTTCCTACTGGCAAAGGAAAGTGAGTGAGATAATTCAGCAAAGATCTCTATCAGAGATCAGCTCTCTCTGTTGCAGTTACCAATCTAGAGGGATGAAGCACCTTGAGGTAAGGATTCCTGAGGAAAGTGATGAACAGTCAAGCCTGTCAGGGCAACTCTTTTATTGCTGGCATTTTCCCAAATACCAATGCCTCCACATTGCTGACTAAAGGGATGTCCGGAGTCCTATCTCCTTTAGTTGTTCAATCAATTTTTGGTCGTATCTGACCCTTCATGACCCCATCTGGGGTTTTCTTGGCAAAGGAACTAGAGTGGTTTGCCATTTCCTTCTTCAGGTCATTTTACAGATGAGGAAACTGAAGGAAACAGTGTTGAGTGACTTCCCCAGGGTAACACAGTTAGTACATATCTGAGGCCAGATTTGAACTCAAGAAGATGAGTCTTCCTGACTCCAGGCTTGGTATTCTATCCCCTACACCACCTAGCTGCCCCTATCTCCCAAGGAATGCAAATACAGCACATACGCCCTAACTGTCCAACCAAGCTTGCCAAATCCTTCAAGGAGCAATAGTAACTCGCAGATGAGGGTCTAGGCTTCTCTGACAGCACAATGAACTGCTTTGATGTGCAGATTCTGGAGTTATTCCTCCTTCCTGCTCCCATTCTAATTGGGTCAAATCATTATTCTACTATGATGGAATAGCAATTGTCTCTTGCAAACTCAGTATTTATTATTCCTCCTAAGGGTGGAATTCCCTGAAGGTGACTCATTGTCTGGTGTCACCATTCTTTACACCTCTGAGTAGCTTGAGCAGTCCTAGATTCCACTGGTGGTCTGAATGATATAAGTAAAACTGGAACCTTGAGATGAAATTTAGATTCAACTCAGTTTTGTGCTTCAATTACAACTAATGTCTGCATTCAGTAGACATCTTTTCTTCAATGACTGCGCTAATCTTTTAAGTAAATGAAGTATGTTTATCTGCAAATGTCTACTCTACTCCCTCAGACTTGGAGCTCCCTGAAGACAAGGAGCTGAGGGAAGAGGAGAAGACTTCCCCATTAGACTGGGGAGACCCAAAGACAAGGATGCTCTCTCCCAAACTAGTGTTCCCTAATGATGGAGTTCTTAACACTCCTCAGAAACTAGGGGCTCAACATCATGTCCTCAGGGGTCCAGTCCACATCTCCTCACCTCTCCTTTTACCAAATATTATCATCTGTCACTTACTACAAGTTACTGATTCCTTTTTTTTAGCTTTTTGTATAGGCCCCAAATAGGGTTAATGTTCATGAACTGGGGCAGCTAGGTGCCACAGTGAATAGAGGGCTAGGTCTGGAGGCAGAAAGACTCATCTTCCTGAATTCAAATCCAGCTTCAGACCTTTTCTAACTGTGTGACCCTGGGAAAGACACTTAACTCTGTTTGCCTCAGTTTCCTCATCTGTAAAATGAATTAGAGAAGGAAATGGCTCCAGTATCTTTGCCAAGGAAACCCCAAATGGGGTCATGAAAAGTTGGACGTGACTAAAAAATGACTGAACAAATTTTCTTAAACTTCAGAGAAGAATCTAGTATAAATAAATTATGTCCTTGCTGCATACTAGATACACACCATATAATGTATATGCCTAAATAGCTGAATACAAGGTGAACAGGTCACATTAATATCTAGGTAGGAAATTACTGGCACCTCTCTTTCATGATTAAAATATCACACATTGGACTTTAGAAGAACGCATATAAAAATTTGGCACATGTGGAAGAGGAAAACTTTCCTGCATTTGTATTTAATTTAAATCTTGCCACAGGAGATCCTGTCATTAAATATAAACATAACCTCTCTTATACAATGACTTATTTATGACTGCTACCTAAGAAATCTCCTTGAAGGGAAGGGGGAACTGTAGTGATGGGGTGGGGGAAATATGTGCAGTGTACAGTAGTGAGTCTGTGTGTTTAATGTCTGAGGGTGAGGGGTTGGGGGGTAGGCAGGCCAAAGAGTCATACAGGATTTCATTGAAGATGGGAGCCTCACAAACTTCAAGTATATTTTTAACTGTGTAATAAAATCATTGAATCTGGGAATGGGGATGTATATATGGAGTGAAATGGGAGATTTGGGGCCAGGAACCATGTCACCCATTGAAGGAACCTTTTCCAAACGAAAAAACAAATTTTATAATGTTCTCTACTCTCCCTCTCATTTATTCTTACTTTTTCTAAGGTATTTATTTGATAATGAAAAAGAGCACTTAGCCATTGTTTGGAAATTTTCTCCTAAAAACCACACTAATTCTGAATAAAGCAGAGAACATTTAACCGTTGGAAAAACATAAACACAATCAGATCCTATAGACTTCCTTTGGAGAATTTTTCAAAGTCCTATATTTGTTGTTCACTTGTGTCTGATTCTGTCACCCCATTTGGGGTTTTCTTGGCAAAGATACTGGAGTGGTTTGCCATTTTCTTCTCCAGCTCATTTTGCAGATGAGGAAACTAAGGTAAACAAGGTTAAGTGACTTTTCCAGGGTCACACAGCTAGTGAGTATCTGAGGCCATATTTGAACTCAGGAAGATGAGTCTTCCTGACTCCAGAGCCAGTACTCTATTCAGTGAGCCACTATGATGTTGGACAAATGGGACATTTTTTAAATGAATAGCAACTGAAGATCCTCGAGGGTCCAGAACTTTCTACACTTAGCGATGACTCATAATGCACTCAATTGACATTATTCACTATAGACAAATCTATTTAAGTAATATCCCCTATGCATATGGAATGGACCTCCTCAATAGCATATAAGCTCCTTGAAAGCAGGGACTGTTTCTTTTTTATCTTTGTATCACTACCACCTAGTTCTGTTCCTGGCACATGATAGATGTTTGACTAACTTTTATTGATTAATTACTGACTGCTCTCTCCTAGCAACAATGTAGAGATGCAATGAGATAATATCTATGACAGCTATTTTAGTTTTTAGGAACTATGTTATAGAAAGCCAAAAGAGTAATAATATTTTATTCTTTCTGTACACAATGATTTTTTATTTGGAGAAAAAAATTCTATTTATCAAATGTATGATAGTGAAAGCCAAACTTCCTGCACCATACATCTGATAAAATTACATTTTTTTTAAAAAATTAGATACAACTAGATAGCTGGGCTTGGAGACAGGAAGATTGATTTCAAATCCAGCCTCAGACACTGACTAAATATGTGACCCCAGTAAAGGTACTTAACCCCTGCCTCAGTTTCTTCAATTGTAAAATAGACATCATAATAGCACCTATCTTCCAGGATTGTCATGAGGATTGAGGCAGTTAATATTTATAATGCATTTAGCACAGCACTGAAAGATAGGTGCTCAAAAAAGACTTGTTTCTTTTCTTCCTGTAAGTTATAATGATTATCCTGCCATGTAACAGCAAGCAATTTGGCAGATACTTAGCACTAAGTATCCCAAGTTACTAAGTGCTAAGTATCTGCTAAATTGATTGCTGTTACATGCCATCAAAGTCCTACTAAAATGTCCCAGTATGGTAGAGAGGTGTCCCAAGAATCTTGAAGGCTGGTTCAGTGGCAGATCCTACTTGAAAAGGCTTCAAGCAGGAGCAGAGGGGACACTCTGCATGTCTGCAATCTGAGGATTGGGTCAGTTAAATTTGGAGAGGATCATTGACAATGGGCTGGCCACCAGATGATTAATTGTTTGGCCATCACAGTTTATGAAACCATGTATTATGAGTATATTGCAGTCTGCATTGGTAGAGGGAGTCAATCTGATCCCTGAAATGACAGAGAAATTATGATTATTATTATTACACATGTATCCTGAAGTGCTTGGGATGAGGCATAGTCAGCTATAGGGACATGAATTCACCGGGAAAGAGAGCTGAGGGTCTGGTCCCTATGGGAACAAAGGAGTTAGAGTTGTTGGAAAGAGTACATCATATAAGCTGATAGATGGGTACATGGGCCAGTTGGGAAAAAAAAGAAGTAATTTCATGGACCCCAACTTAAGAAATAAAGCTCTCTTTTATTATAGATAAGGAAACTGAGGCACAGCAATTTTCAGTAACTTGCCTGACATCATACATTGTGTGGAGTCAGTGTTCATTCTACTGTACTACACTGATCCCCACCCCCATACATTATACTCTAAATGCATTCACAGAAAGGAGGTCAGAATGTTTGCATATGATGCCTTTTCATCAAATCAACAACCCCATGGATATACACATTTAAGATTATGAGCAAGTAAGAAAACTCTGCCCTAAGACTAGATACGAATGGCATTTCCCAATCTAAGGAGGTCCCTAGACCATGGAAGAGTACGTGGTTTGGGCTTGGCCGTTCCAAGTGACTTGCATTTTTTGCCTTCCGTTAGGAGTTGGGATTTGTGTCTTTTGCTTTGCTCCAGGTATTTCTTAATCATAGTTTCAAGGAGGCTGAACTAATTGCCAGTAGCCTCCAGCTGGCTATAACAAGTCTTGGCATTCAGAGAGCAACTCTAAAGGACCACTCGGCAGGCTGCTCCCACACTTTCTGCCTTTCATCCCCCTCCTTTCCAAAAACCATTCTGCCGGCAAGAAGAAGGCGAGTGTAGCATTAGAGAGGACAAATGAAGATCTTCTCATCAGTGCAGCTGAACAAGACAGCAGGAACAGATGAACGGTATTCCCTGAAGAATGTCACAGCCATTCTGGCTCTAATAACCTGATCTGAAGGAAAATGTCTTGTGAGTTAAGAACATACTCCTGATTTGTTTTTTTTTGCCAATTTCCCACTGTCTCTGAAACTTCAAGAACACCTTCCCATCTCTTTTTCTGTTGTTGTTCAATTAGACAATCAAACACATTTTAAAGTTATACTCAATTCACCAGAGAGTTGCAAGCTAGGGAATAGCAATTCCATTTCTCTGGAGGCAAAGATAGACTAGAACCTTTGGCCTTCTGGTATCTGGATGCAAACTTCTAAATCCTGAATCTTTTGTAGAGAGAATAGTCCAGTCAGAAGAGAAGGCAAGACAGCATTGCCAGGGGTTCCTCAGAAATGATGAGATGCAACCTATTTTTGCCTGCAAAACATTCCAAATATATCTTTTGTGGATTAAAAGAAATTTCACTGGAAGTCAAAAGGGCAGGCCTAATCCCAGAAATAGACAGAGCAAGCAACATGGAGTGATTGAAGATTATCAGATTAGGCACCTGCCTTAGTAACTGGAATTTCCACCATTGGGATCACTCATTTGGCTTAAGGTAGTTTTAAGATCATCGATACAATTTAGATATGTTGCCTATTCAGCCAATCAGTCAATGCGCATTAACTAAGCACTTGTTCTGTGCCAAGCACTGTGCTTCCTAAACCCTGTGCTATAAAGAAAATAAAAAACACAGACCCTATTCTCAAAAAGTGTACAGTATAACAGAGTAAATAACAAGGTATATACAAGATATAGAGAGCATAAATGGAAGGTGATCTGAAAGGGGAAGATTTTAGCAGAATTGTAGAAGTTGGTCTTTGGATTGGGTCTTGAAGGAAGCCAAAGAAACGAAGAGGTAAAAGTGAAGGGTAAGAATGCTTCAGGGATGATCAAAGGGAAAGCATAACATTAGCACTAGCTGGCACTTAAGCAGCACCTAAAATTCAAGAGGACAGCTAGGAGGCATAAGGATAGAGTGCTGGACCTGGAGTCTCGAAGACTCATCCTCATGAGTTCAAATCTGGCCTCAGAAATTTACCAGTTGTGTGACCCTGGGCAAGTCACTTAACCCTGTTTGCTTCAGTTTCCTCATCTGTAAAAATGAGCTGGAGAAGGAAATGGCAAACCATTCCAGTATCTTTGCCAAGAAAATCCAAAAACGGGGTCACAAAGGGTCAGATGTGACTGAAAAAATGACTGAACAAAACATGAAAATTCAAGAAGACCAAATTAAACTCATCTTCCCCCCAATATCAACTACTTTGCCTGACTTCTCTATTTCTGTTTATGATGCCATCCTGGTCACTCATACTTCCAACTTTGGGATTATCATTGACTTCTAGAACCATAGGCTCATAGATGTAGAGCTGGAAGTGGCCTTAGAGGGCACCCAGTTCAATGCCCTCATTTTACAAATAAAGACCCTGTCTCACAAAGAGGCTCTGTGACTTGTGTCTGAGGTGAGATTTGAACCCACATAATTTTTTTTAGTCCAAATCTCTCTTCACTTCACAATACTTCCCTTTCTTTCAACTCCCACATCATATTCAGGCCAATTACACGGAAGTAGTTTTGTGTCCACCTTTTAAAAAAATCTCTTGTGTCTTCTCTCTCCTGTCTTTTCCCACTCCTACTGCCCCATCTCAGATCTCTTCCCCACCCATCTAGACTTCTGCAATGGCACCCTAAATTATCCCCTTGCCCTCCAGCCCCTCTCCTTTCAGTCCTTCCTTCACTCTACTTCCAGACTGCATCTCTCTAGACATGGATTTGTTCATTCCACTCCTCAGTTCAAAAACTTTTATTGGCTCCTTGTTGTTCACCGCATAAAAGCCATACTCAGCCTAGCATCCAGGGAACTCTATAACCTGGCACCACCCCTCTTCCAGCCTTCTCTCATAATACGGTACTCCTCCCCACTTATTCTATTCTTCCTTCAACTTGGACACATTGCTATCCCTGAAAGACATCCAGCACTTTTCTAAATATTTCTATATTTGCTCATAATGTTTCCTACACTGTAAATTCCCTGTTCCCTCCCTGCAGTACATACACACACACACACACACACACACACACACACACACACACACACACACACACAAGTTTACCTCTCAAATGCCATTTCTTTCAGGAAACCTTCTCTGATTCTTGCCCCACCCACCGCCAAGCTGGAAAACAAACTTTTCTTTCTCACATAGAGCTTTATAATTCTCATATTATCTTAGAGTAATTACTTATTTACTGTAAATATAAATTTACAATATTATTATTTTACAATTTACAATATAGTTATATTTTTTGTATAATATTACATATTTAGACATATGTCATACCCTTTCTACTAGCTGGTGAACTCCTTGAGTTTAGCAATATTCATCATCTTTGCATCTTCCCCAGCCTAGCACAATTCTTTGTTAAAACAAGTATTTCGCACATCATGAGATGCACATATTTAGGGACAGATCCACTCCAAATGTTCATATGGACTATTTGTGCCTGACCTGTGGTAGAGCTTTCTGAGTTTATCTCGACCCCAACATAGTGATATCATTTTCATCCTTTTCGAGAATGAAGAACACCAGCCATCAACCAACAAGTATTTAATTACTGATCATTGAATTAATGAATCATTGAACACAGGAAGGTCAGTTTTGATGGAAAGGAGAGAAGGGAAAGGTTTAGAAGAAGAGCTTCTGTCTTCTTCTCCCATAAAGAAAACCTAAGTAGGCCAGAGGGAGGAAACACTTTGCAGCCAATAGCCAGCATGACAGCATTGGGTGTAGGTAAGGAAATGCCAAAGAGTACATAGGGTCCCTAAATGAGAGGTGAGAAGTCATGAGTTCAATATTCATCTATTAGACATTTTGCCTCTGGCTGGCTCAGCAAGGAAATATTGTCACCACCAGGCAGCAGAAACAGGCTCTTAAACAGTTTTGTGATAGATGTCATACATATCTTGGTCCAAAAGACATTAATAATTAGGTCAATGGTAAGAGTATTGAGAGTTTCCAGAGTACTGAGAGGCAGAAGCACATATTCTTTGAACCACATGGAAAGGAGAATTATATAGTGAGAATTCCTGAGTTGCGGAAGTTCCTGAATTCCAACTCCAACTTCCTGGAAACCTGTTAAGGTTTCCTGAACCCCAGACTCATATTTAGATGAGGTGGTATTTCCTAGACAGCAGGATAAAGGCATTCAGCTTTCTAAATAGTGTAGGAGGTTCCAGCAAAAAGGGTTCCTTTTCAACATCCACAAGTTTAAGAGGCCTAGATTCTATCCTTCTACACAAGGTAACACTTTTAGAAATCAAAGCAAAGTGAAATCAGAACCCCAGATTTCAAGCATTGGAACACAAAGTTCTTGATCTTGAAACTTGTTCAAAGGGGAATGGTCCTCTGGATTCAAACTTCAGGATTTTTCCTTGACTCTTCCCCTTCTACTATATTCCTCGGCCCCCTACATACACCAAATGAACAATGTACCTTTAAAGAACATTTTGTTTGTGTCTCAGTAATTCATGTTTGCCAAGAGTTTTGGTCTTCAGGTAAGACCTATCCCAGGAATATAATAGTGTAATATATTATATTGCATATAACATATATACTTTAATATAATAAATAATATGATAAGTAATAAGTACTGTTTCTAGGAACAGAAAGGATGGGGAAAATACCTCTCAGTGAGAGAGATGGCCCTGAATAAAAGCCAGTCTTCATGATTTTACTGTATTTATTAAATGGTCTTCATTGTTTTTGTTAAGAGAAGTCAATTAATCACTAAAAGTGTAATCTGACAGTAATTAATAATCAGAAATGGAAAAATATTCAATAAGAGCTCAGGAAATGTACTCAGACAATAAAGGATGAGCCTTATTTTGTAGCTGCCACTGACAAAGAAGTCAGTGATTCAGGAACCCATCCCTATTTACAACTTAGTTATATAAAAAGCTTTTTGGCAGGGAAAGAGGAGAAAGAAAATAATTATATTCACTATGCTTGTTTTGAGTTTGTAATTCTAAACTGACGCCAACACGTCACTTGGGCAGATGCACAGGAATATTAGTTGGAAGGGGAGAACGTGGAGCCTCTTAGAGTTATTAATGGGATACTCATAGAATACTGCATTGAATCATGGACGACAGAAGATTCCACAAAGCCACATAGTCAGTCCACAGGTTTGCTTTAGTTTAGGTCTGATCTGTTCACAGATGGTTGGGGGAGATGAAAGAAGGATGTCTCTGCCAAATATGAACTTTGCTTTATGGTAATTTTACTGGTGGATTAAGAAAATTTCCAATGCCAAAAAAAAAATCATAGTTATTGAAAATAGTAATGCGAGTTCATAATGTGTTCAAGGTTTTTATCTTATCCGATTTCTTTAGACTAATTTTAAAATATCACAGAAACACCCAGACTTGGAGGGGACATTAGAAGGTCCACCAATCCCTCCTCTCACCTAATTCTGGAATCCTCCCTACAATTTTCCTGACAGTTTGTCATCAGACTTCAACTTGGATACTTCTAGTGATGGAGGGGGCACTCACTACCTGACAATGCAGCCCTTTATGTTTTTAGAAAATTCATTGTTAAGAAAGAGCTGAAATTTACTTCTCTGTTCCTTTCACCCAAAGGTCCTACTTTTACCCTCTGAAACTACTCAGTACTGTACATCTCTAGTCTCTCTTCCTCACTGATGACCATTCAACTATCCGAAGACTGCTCTCTTGATGTCTTCTCTTCTCTAAACTAGATTACTATAGTTTCTTTGCTTATTTTTTTTACATGATATGTTTACCATATCCTTCACTATTTTAATTATTATCTATGTGGTCTCATTCGAAAGTGTTCCTTTCAAATGTATTGCCTAGAATTGGACATAATAACCCAGGTATAATCTGATCTAAAAGTAAGACTATTATTTCTTTTGATATGTATGCTAGACTTCTATTGACACCATGTAAAACTGTATTAGATTTTTAGTTGCCAAATAACACAATTAATTCAAACTGAACTCATCAATTAAAACATCCATGTCTTTCTCACATGAATTGTTTTTAAGGTTGGTCTCCCCCATTCTGTGCTTGTATAACTATTATTGTTCTTTTACCTAAATGCAAGTCTTTACGTTTATCCTTGTTATATTTTATCTTTCTAGATTTTCTTACCTTTTCTTAATTTTCCAGTTTTTCTATCATTTTATCAAGATGAAAACTTATTTTGAATTTTGATTCTATCAGTCAATATATCCCACTTAGATTTCTGTCAACCACAAAGTTAATGATCCTGCCTTCTGAATCTTCATGGAAGTCATTGATATGAATATTAAACAGGAGAGGGTCAAGTATAGAGCTTTGTGACATTCCTGTAGAGACATCCTTATAAGACTGATATTGGTTCATTAATCAGCCTTCTTGTATAGTTTTTTTTAATTAACTGCAAATCAAACTTACTCTGTCATCTAAGTTGCATTATTCTATCTTGTCCAAAAGGATATTATGAAAGATTGTCAAATACTTGCTGAAATCAACATACACTATATCTAAAGGATAAATCTAGTAACCTTATTTCTCTAAAAAAGCAAATAGAGATAGTAAGGTTGGTTTATCATAACCTGTTCTTAGTGAATCCATGTTGGTTCCTAGTGATCACTGTTTTCATTTCTAAAAGTGCACAGACCATTTCCTTAATAATTAATTTTAAACTTTTTGTCATCAAACTCAATTGTCTGTAGTTTCCAAGATCTACCTTTTTCTCTTTTTGGAAAATAAGGACATTTTGCCCAATTCCTGTCCTCTGACACCCTACGCATTTGCCACAATTTCTCAAGGATTACTGACAGTAGATTTGTTTTATTATTTGTGTTCCTGGATACATAAACAAAATTAAATCAGCTAGAAACTTTCTTATTGCCTTTTCACCTACCTGGGCTTTCAGTTTCCTTTTAATATATTTTTCTGATCTTTCCAATTACAAACTCATTCTCTTTAATACAGAAGGTGTAAATAAAATCAAATCTAGTGGTTCTATTTTTCTCTCTGTCACCTGTTAACTTTATGCCAAAGAATGGACTTTTCCCTTCATCATGTATGCTAGAAGTTTGAAAATCTCTTTCTACTGTCCTTACCATCTTTCCGTCTCTTCCCATACCTTTTTAAAATATCATATAACCTTCAGGCATTTGCACATATTAATTACTTTCTACCAAATTTTGTACTTTAGTGATAAAAATCTTAACACTATTCTAGGGCAAACATTTATAAACCACTGGTTTGGTGATTGATGGCCCAAACTTTTCAGTGTCTGTGTGCCTGATCAAGAGGCCTTCCACAAGGTTGTTAGCATTATTCAAAACCATTTATATCTGGTTAAGTTACTACTTAGGTGAGGTCAGAGATATAAAACTAAGGTTCAGGATTACTGACCTCCATATCTCTTCAAGTTTAGTTTTAGTGACTAAGAAGAATTCTTGAAACAAATTATAGAGGATTTTAAGGTAGAACAAATGATGGCAGTGAAGATGTGGATGTACAGTTACCATAAGAAATGGCATGTTTATGAGGTACTGACATGTTTATGAAACACATTCCTTTAAGTACTAGCTAGACCCTGAATTTCCCAAGATTTTTAGCCATTTTCCAGAAATCTTGTCAATATATCTATGAAGAAGATGGCAGGGTCATCTTCACATGTTCACCACTGGTCATTTCCATCGCTACCATCTAAGGAATTACAAGAAGTTCTCCTTTTTAGATTTAGATTGACCTTGGGAACTCAGCTTTGTCCTTTATTTCTGTTCAATACTCAACTCTATTTTAGGGCATCCAAATCATCACCCTCTCAGTCATTTGGGTGGAATACAAGAGCAACTTCACTACAATGGGAGAAATGTCAGGGGTTGAGCTATTTAAAGGGAGGTAGATACTAGACAAAGGGCATATGTACAGTCCAGCTTAATGTATATCTTGCTTATGTCCCTAGTTCTGCTTTTGCTCACTCAAACCAAACCTGCTATCCTTTAGTGACTAGTCCTTGAATATAGGACTGGTATTATATACGCAGCCTTTTGAGATGGGATTTCAGAGACATTGAGAAGATTAAGTGCCCCTTCCAAAAACTACCTCCCAGACAATGCCTAAAATCTCATCATTTGAGCTTTCTACATTCATCTTAAGGCTTTAAGTGTTGTTAAGTAGAGAATAACTTCTTCACAGGCTGACACTAAAACTATTATCATAGCCTTTTCTAAAACTGTATTTTTTATAGAGAGAAAGAAGGAATAGAATCTATTATAGTACTCAAAGTGGGGAATTGACTACTGGTCCAGAGTGACAGGTAGGCTTAGGGAAGAATTATCTTGGACATAAATACTATTTCCTTGAAGAACACATTCACACACACACACACACACACACACACACACGCACACACACGCACACACAGACACACAGACACACAGACACACAGACACACACACACACCCCTTTATCCTTAAAATACTGTTACCTGAAATAGGATAACAGGAAGGGAAGATAGTTGACTAGGTCCAGAACCAAAGTTTGTCTCTTTTTTCTCTAAAAAGGAAAATACATACACATACACATTTCTGATTGAAAGTTAATCTGAACTTTATAGCCTTTTCTCACATGGAGTGGAGGTGATACACAACCAAAAGGGAACTAAGTTAAATTCCCCACTGTACCACCATTTTGCACTCTGCACACAGTCTACTTGTGGTCTGCAAGATATTGGTCAAGAGTGCATCTAAAGATAGGGATTGCAAACTATGTGAATGTGTCTCTTCCATAGATGGGGACTAGGAGAAAGAAGAAGAGTGCTCAATTAGAACCCAAATTAAGTGAAGGCATACAAAGCTGTATGGGCAGCTAGGAGGCACAGTCAATAGAGTACCTTACCTGGAGTCAGGAAGACTCATCTTCCTGAGTTCAAATCTGGCCTCAGAAACTTACTAGATGTGTGACCCTGGGCAAATCACTTAACCCTATTCATCTCAGTTTTCTCATCTGTAAAATGAGCTGGAGAAGGAAATGTCAAACCACTCCAGTATCTTTGCTAAGAAAACCCCAACAGGAGTCACAGAGTCAGACAACTAAAAAACTGAACAACTGAACAACTGAACAACAGAGGAACAAAGCAGATTGCTTTAACTGAAGTAAGGGCTTTACCCCTAGAAATACTTCCAGTTTCCCTCAAAGAGAAGCAACAACATACTATAGGAGGGGGGAAGAGTGCTGCATTTGGAGTCAGAGCATGTTTAAATCTCAGATCTGCCAAACATGTCATCTTGGGCAAGACCTCTCTGTCTCAGTTTCTTCATCTGTAGCATGAATCTATCAGACACAATGACCTCTGAGGTCCCTTCAGGTGCTAAATCTCTGATCTAATTATCTGAAAGCATAACTCAGGTGCCACTTCTTAGAGCCCTTCCTGACACCTCCAGTTATTTTATTTTATTTGGGGGGGGAGGGCAATTGGGGTTAAGTGACTTGCTCAAGGTCACACTACTAGTAAGTATTAAGTGTCTGAGGTCGAATTTGAACTCAGGTCCTCCTAACTCCAGAGCCGGTGTTCTATTCGCTGAGCCACCTAGCCACCCCTCTGTTTATCTTTAAGATAATTTAAGTTGTGACCATAGAAAAACAAAGACTACAAGGGCAGCTCCTGAGGTATTGGTAAAAGGAGGTACGACATGAGGCGACAAGTTTGGGGGAGCAAATAGAAAACAAAGTTTGCCTTCTTTAAAATTTTCTTTGGGGACAAGGACACAGGCATCTCTTTGGGTTGTAACAGACTGGACTCTCAAATTGAGATGGAAAATAATCTCATAGTTCTCTGACACCCTGAGCCCATGGCTCTGATTTCCATCACCACAATCCTAAAGTGAGCTTAGGTCAATATTTCTATCTATCTACTACTCCTCTTGTAGTTTGAATTCATCTTCTCCCCAAGTTTCTTCTTATTTTCCTTGCTCTATCTCCTAGTGATCTCATCTTAGACCCTACGTTCTACCCTCCTGGAATCTCCCATGACTCCTCCTCTCCTGCTAGAACTGTTTCCTGTCAGTTACTTTTAGGGGTAGGGTCTCATCATTAGATTTCTCTAAACTCACATTTCCAACACTTTTATATAAACAGATAAATAGTCTATCATGTGAATGGAGGGCTAGCCTTGAAGTTAGGAAGAGCTGGATTCCAGTCCCAACTCCGACACATCTAAGGTCTGTGACTCAGTGTAAGGTAGTCAAGTTCTCAGTGCCCCCAAGAGACTTTCTAAGACCACAAGTTGTAGATGATTAATTGGGACTGGTGAGGGAGTTTCTAGATTAGGCAATCCCTCCAATAGATAGATAGATAGATAGATAGATAGATAGATAGATAGATAGATAGATAGATAGATGGATGGATGGATGGAGAAAGAGAGAGAGACCAAGTCTCTTTTGGCTATAACAGAAAAGGAGAATGATTATAACACATATGTAACTGGGGTAGGGAGCCAGTCCCCTTAATATTCCCAATTCTAACAGGCAAAGGATTATCCTTAGGGAAAGAGCTCCTGAGATCTTCATTTCTAATCAAAGAAAGTCACCTCCATTGTAAAGGTCTTTCTCTAACTTAGGTACTTCTGGTACTAGCCAGTGGCTACTAGTCCTGAGTACTCCTCGAGTCCATAAAATTTTAATGAACCACTGAAAAAAGTAGTCAATACATCATCACTGCCTTTGTAGCATCCTTTAAAGGTTGATCTTTGTGTTCAGTGTGAGTAATAACAGCAAATATTCATAGCATCACACACTCCTATTCACCCTGAAGCCAAAAAGAAAAAAAAAGCTAATAAAAACATTCTCAGCACACAGCATAGGGCTTTCCTCCTATCTTAAAAGGCAAAAGGGGAATTCCTGGGTCAGGAATCCACTGAACTTTTGGAGCTCGGGCCTCTCTTAAAATAGCATCTCCATCCTGCATCAGGAAAAAAAAAAATAACCGAGAGTTGGCACCCACTCAAAGACATTTCAAATGCCATACAATAATTAGAATGATGAGATCACATTGCAGACATTCATACAATAGCTTCCACTGAGAGATCAAAAATTCCTCCAGCCCTCCCCCAAGCACACACATCCACGCTCCTCACTCCTGCCTCCCTGTTTTGGTTTACTATAGGTTGCTTCCTATTAGCTGGGACCCTATTTGTCCATGGAAATTTATCTGTTTTAATTGCAACACACAGGATACTGGCAATTAATCTCTCCCCACCCTTCATATAAACATATAGAAGGGTGGCTTATGTCTGGAATTTAGTCTCTGGTGGATTCCTTTTACTTTCCAAATGAAAAGACTTATAGGGTAACTATTGTAAACACAATTAAGATATTTTTAGGGACATAAAATACTCAGGAAAACATGTTATGATTGAAGTTAGGAATTATGGTTATTAGAAGCTTTGCAGTTTATGTGTACCATAAATCTAATCGCTTCACCCATTCCATGATGCGGATGCTATATTTACTGCAGGCATCGAGGATGACAGACAGTACCTTTGAGGAGAACCAGATAAACAAAATATTTTACATACTCAAGCTTCTCAGTGTCTAATGGATTCATATCATGGAGAGAAAAAGGCTTCATTAGAGGAACTGCACCAGGTGCTGAAAAGCAGATTTACCGCAGAGATTTGATTTGAGTTATCTGCCACAGTTTAATGGGAGCTCTGCTGTGCGGCTCGCCAAATCCTCAGTACAAAATGGACAAACAGGGACAAGAATGGGGAGGGGTGGGGGAAGGGAAGGACATGAGTGACGGGACGACTCTTTAGCTATGGAACTTTCCCTGACAACACTGAAATGGCCTGGAAGAAAACGTTATATAGAAATTAGTAAAGCAGAATTGGTCTCTAAGAAACCTATGGGTAATCTATCATGGCAGGATGCTTGCTATGTAGAAGAGCAGCAGCCCCTAGCCCTGGTCAGTGGGAGGGGGCAGCCTCGGAAGAGTGAACCTAAATCTAGAACTGCCCCCAGTGGCCGATGCAGCTGCAGAGCAAGAAGAATTGCCTGACCTTGAGACAGAAATGGGATGAAGTAGGAAGTTATTACCACCAGAAAACTGTGGGGGTAATACTTGGTGCTGTTTAGTATTATGACTGCCCTCTTGGCTTCCCTTGAAGTCATACATTTCCTGTCCACATGAACTCTTCGAATTATAATCTCGGAGATTAAGTGGATTTTATCAAAAGCTGCTATAGGGCAAACGAAAATGTGATGAAATTGTGAAGGGCAGAGGCTCACTTTTATTTTCCTTATCAGTGGCTTTATACTAAGAGATCTTTACCGTGGTCACTAAGGCATGGACACCCATTCATTTAAATGCCAAAAGAAATGTAAAGATTCCTTTGAGAACAAAAGCTGCACCTTCTCCCACTTCCTAGGTATCCTCCATAGTGTCCAGCCCCGTGCTCTCAACATTGCTGATGCTTAAGACTGACCCAGAACACTCAAGTGAAGAAGAGTTATAATAATGAGAATGAAGAGGGATTATAAGGCTGTATTTTTTCTACAAATCTTCTGATAACTCAGCTCTGACAAAATCTAGAAGTCCAGCAGAATGAGACAGTTTCTCTGTGCCTGTGTTTGTTGAGGTAAAGGAAAAGGAGACCAAAAGGTGGTCAGAAAAGAGTTTCCTGGATGTATTAGAGGACGGGGATGCAGTTATCCAAGAGCTCATTGATTTACTCAGTAAACATTTATTGAGTACAAAGGCTATGCCAGGTGTTGGGGTTACAAAGATAAGCATGACAGTCTGCTGTGCCCTGCCCAGGTAAATTGGAAGCTGGTCAGAACAATACACATAGTTTGGGTTCATAATCTATATTGCCAGTCTTTTTGTAGTGAGAAGATCTCTATGAGTACAGCCCTAGAATCCTTGGGTGATCCTAGTCACAGGTAGGATACATTGGGTATGGCTTCAGTACCGGTGTGTTCCAGACTGGTTGGCCAGGTGAAATTTATAAAAGAGATAGGGGCCTAAGACCAAGGTAAAGTGAGGTAGAAAGTAGAAAGAATAAGAAATCAGAAGGATGCCGCTGGTCATATGGAGCTTGAAGTCTCCTGCTCACCATTCCTCCTTTGGCCTCAGTCTGCCACTGTTAAAGGTACTATTCTCCTCCATCTCCTGGATATGTCTCTTAGCCACTTGCCCCTGTATGGAGAAAGATTTCATTTTTGAGATTTTGACAAGTCTTACAGCCACAGCATCCCCATGTATTGTCTTATTATCACCCAAGAATTCCACTTGGAGGATTTTTGAGAAATTCTCATGGGCATTCCCCATATTGGGAGCCTTCCTCTCCTTAGTTCTATCCTTTAACAATGACATTTAAACCTCATATTGTAAAAAAAAAAAAAAAAAAAGCTAAACAATTTAATTAAATTAGAAAAAAGTATGGTAGTGCTAATCATGAAAAATATACAACCTTAAAGTTCAGCAAGGAATAGGCTGTCCTCCATCCCATCTCCCAGGGTAGAATCCCAGTCCCATTTCTCTGCTCACCTGCAAGCTGTAGGGAGATGGGAGGGAAATCAGGAGTTCTACTGACTTCACAAAGTCTTGGCCTCCCAATTTAGCAGGAGGGGATGCTAATCAAATCCTTCATAGCAAAATGGAAACACAGAACTTTGATGTGTTACAAAAGTTTTGATGTTACTTGTAGGTACTGTTCCAGAAAGAGCATTACCTCGGGACTCACCCCTCTGGTTTTTCTACCAAGAACCCCCAAACTCCAACAAAACACAAACGACCTCTGTTGCCACCCTGTAATGAGGGACTGAGCTAATTTCCCTTACCATTACAGAGGTAGACCAAAAGATTATGAAGTCAACCAGCCTCCTAATATCCCCTCCTACAGTCTGTAGAGTTCCCTCTCCTACAAGGGCATGAACATAGAAGTGGGTCCCCACTCAGCAGGGCTGGGGCAAAAGAGAATTTTGATGATGGGAGTGGATAGTGCACACTGTACATTGAATTTACTGGTGTTTCTTTGGCATTATCATACTTTCCCTAATTTAATTAAAATGGCTTTAAATAGTACAAGGTTTAAGTGATTTCTTAATGGCTGGAACTAAGAAAAGCAAGGCAGCTTAATGGAGGGCAGGGCAGAAAGATATCTCAAAGATCTCAATAAAGCAGAGTTTTGGGGAAAAAAACAAGAGGATGGTATATGGGGAGGCTGTTCACAAGACCCCATCATATTCATATTACATTTGATATGAGTCAAATTTTTCACTAGGAATAAGTTTCTAATTCTGCGTAAGCAAATTTCCAGATGATATCTAGATGCCTTGATCAGACAATGGTACCAGAAAGCAAATCATCTCAGTCTAAGTTCTTTTATCAAAATGTTCATTTCTTTTTACCAGACCAGTACAAGTCTATCTTAAACTGGTTAGTAAAGGCAAGATAAGTCGTGCTGATGTAGTTTTTAGGTCTTTGACAGTCTGACTTGTGTCTAAACATGCATATCACAGTAGTGAATTTCTACACTATAAATGATAGAATTTTCCTGCTGCAAGTTGGAACGTGACTTGTGAAATAAGAATGATTTTTCATTTAAAGCGCATTAGAACTCTGCTTATAACAATTGCATAGTATAGGCTAGAAGGTGAAATAGGTCATATCTGTGAAACTTAGCAATATATTAAAGCAGAAGACAATAGATTATAATATTATATATAATATATATGTGCTATAATGAGGCAGCTGGTGGCTCAGTGAATAGAGCAATGGACCTGGAGTAAGGAAGTCCTGAGTTCAAATCCATCCTCAGATGCTTCCTAGCTGTGTGACCCTGAGCAAGTCACTTAACCTCAGATTGCCTAACAAAAAGATCCACTAAATCCACTGGAGAAGGAAATAACAAACCACTCTAGTATCTTTGCCAAGAAAAAGCGTGAATAGTTGGTCCTTGGGGTCATGAAGGACACAATTGACTGAACAACCACAAAATAGATTGTAAAGTCCTATTTAATATGGCTAACAAATAAATTAGTCCTCCATCTGTTCCTGTTACAGGTTCCACTATAACTCTCTCACCCTGCGCTGGAAATGCTATATGATCTTGAACAAATTATTTTTACCTTTCTGTGTTGCTCTTTCACCATCAGTTACAAGTGTTTGGAGTGTTGACTTACATATACTTTTCAACCAATTACTTTTTCCATAACCACCAATGATAATCAGATCTTATCACTAATATCTAACATTTCTATAGACCCTACTAGGTGCCAGATACTGTACCAAGTGCTTTACAAAGGTCCCATTTGCTCCTTGAAACAACCCTAGGAGTTTGTGCAATTATTAGCCCCATTTTACAGATGAGGAACAGAAGCAACCAGGGATTAAGTCATTCGCCCAGGGTCACAGAGCTAGTAAGTATCTAAGGTCAGGTTGGAACTCATGTCTTCCTGGCTCCAGGCCTAAGACTCTATCCACTGCACTACTTAGCTGCCCACTAGGCATAACTATCACTAGCCATGATTATAACATTAGTTATAACTTATACTTACATCAACTCAAAATTTTCAATACAAAAAAGGATTTTTCCCATGAAATCCTCAAAGCAAAGAGAACAAACTTTGATCAATTGAAATCTCCCCTAATTTAAATTAAGAGAAAACAAATTTTTCATGATATGGTTAGGAAAAAAGTAAGGGAAATGAACTTTAATTAGATAAAATTTGGCATCCTTTACTATCATATATGTGTGTATACATGTAGAACAAGAAAGAGAGAAAGACCGAGAGATAGACACAGAGATAAAGACAAAGACAGAGGCAGAGTTACAGAGATACAATGAGATATGTAGATACACAAAGAAAGAATAATGTCTGTAATTTCATTAGAGCGGAGATCTCTCAGACCAGTGTAGAAACTCCTTGTTTGAGAAAGATTAGCAACTTGTCTATAATGTGGTAATAGACATTTGTCTGAGGGCACTGTCAGTCAACACACATTTACTAAGCTTTTAGTATGTACCCAGCATGGTGCTGAGCACTGGAAACATAATGAAAAGCAAAAATGAAGGAGACAGCACACACACAACTAGGTATGTATAAGGTATGTAGAATGTGTTGTTGTTTAATTGTGTTTAAGTCATAACCAACTTTTCATGACCCCATTTTGGGTTTCTTTGACAAAGATATTGGAGTGATTTTCCATTTCCTTCTGCAGCTCATTTTACAGATGAGGAAACTGAGGCAAACAGGGTTAAGTGACTTACCCAGGATCACACAACTACTAAGTGTCTGAGGCTGGATTTGAACTCAGGAAGATTAGTCTTTCTGACTCCAGCCCTGGCACTCTATGCACTGTACCACCCAGCTGTCCGTGTAAAGTTGAGGGGTCAAGGCGGATAGGGAAAAGCTTCAAGAAGAAGGTAAGATTTGAACTGAGTCTTGAAAGAAGCCAGGGGCTCCAGGATCCTGAAGCAAAGAAGGGGAACATTCCAGATATGGAGGACATACAGAGAAAAAGCCCAGAGTCATGAGATGGATTGTTATGTGTGAGGAACAGCAAGGTCGGAGTCCCTGTATCATAGAATATGTGCAGATGAGTAAAGTGTAAAAAGTATGGAAAGGTAGGAAGACCAAGTTAAGAAGCACTTTAAAAGACAAGCAGGCTTCATATTTGGTCCTGGAAGTAATTGGGAGTCACTGAAGCTTATGCAATAGGTGAATAACATGATCAGATCTATGCTTTAGGAAGCTTTGGTAGCTAAGTAACTAATGGACTGCAGTGAGTAGGGATCTGAGACAGGGAGACCAACCACAACTCTATGAGTTGATTAAGGTCTGCACCAGGATGATGCCTGTATCAGAGAACAGAAGGGATATATACTAGAGATGTCCTAGAGGTAGAATAGATTGACTCTATGGGGTGAGAGTGAGTTGTTCATCTTTGTTTTTGAAGAGGATCAATGATATCACAGATGATGTCTTGACTTGCCTGTGGATTGGATTTAAGTGAAGCAGAGTTGAGCAAAGTTGTCTGCCTCCCTGTCTCTTCCAGAGTCATCAAAGTCCAGCAGCAAGAGGAAAAATAAGGAATTGAGGATGACCCTGAGGCTGTGAGCCTGGGCAACTGGAAGGATGGCGTAACTCTCAAAAGTAATAGGGATACTGCGCTGCCTTCCTTCATGAGTTCCATGTAGCCCAGGGTAGCTCACAGATCTTCTCTCTACCCCAACTTTTACTCTCATCCTAGGAGACTTCCTATTCATATTGATATTCAGCATAGATATTGATATTCCCTCAAACACTTACTTTTTTGGGTCTTCAATCTTGTTGTTCAGTCACATCGGACTCTTTGTGACTCCATTTGGGGTTTTCTTGACAGAGATACTGGAATAGTTTGCCATTTCCTTTTCCAGTTAATTTTATAGATAATTGAGGTAAACAGGGTTAAATGACTTGGCTAGGGTCACACAGTTAGTAAGTGTCTGAGGCCAGATTTGAACTCATGTATGTGAGTCTTCCTGATTTCAAGCCCAGTGTTCTGTCTTGTGCATGTATCTTCCCATTCTTCAATTTACTCAGTTTTTTATGACCTACTCCTCCTTACTCAAAGATAGTCATATCTTTGGTTTGACCATCACCCACAGGTATTCCTCTTTGACATTCATGAACTCTGAATGTCCTTTACTGGATCATAATCTTTTATCCTATTATCCTTCCCTCTGCCTTACACCTCCTAGTTCTTTTCTTTGTCCGTATT
This sequence comes from Pseudochirops corinnae, assembly GCA_028646515.1. Taxonomy (NCBI): domain Eukaryota; kingdom Metazoa; phylum Chordata; class Mammalia; order Diprotodontia; family Pseudocheiridae; genus Pseudochirops; species Pseudochirops corinnae. Next base: position 237,895,651 of record CM053588.1, on the reverse strand, counting down.
GTGGCCTTTGATCCCTCCACTGCTTAATTCTTTCCCAAGCCATCACCCATGCCCTGCCTATACTCTCTTTCCTTCCTTCCCTATCTCAATCCCTTGGCAAACAGATTCCACTCTACACTATTTTGTACACTACTGCACATGCCCTGCCATCCTCAACCTTGGATTACCCCTCCTATTTCTTGACTTCATTCTTATGCATGTGCAATTAAATAGAAGTAGATAAAAATCCTGAAACCTTTCTGACTGGGTCCACTACAAACTGATGTTACATGATCTGAGCCCTCACCACAATGAAGCAATCCTTTTACACCTCCCCAATCAATTCACTTTCTTATCCATATCCATCACAAACTCACTACATCCAAAAATGGAACTCCTTATTCCCCGCCCCCACTCAAAACCTTGCTTTTCCAAAGACTCTATATCCAAAGGCTCTGTAGAAAACAGCTGCAAGAGTCTTGATTAAGTGATAAACTTGAGTTGCTGCTCATGACCAAATAGTTAGTATTTTTTAGAAGAGGGACATGAAGATGGTTCTCCCTGATTCTAAAGCTAATCTTCCTCTGCAGCCTCTAATCTATTTTATTGGTATACTACTTAATGTTTTTAAGCGTGTGGCTATGTCTAAGATATGGAGTCTACCAAACTCTAACCTCTTTAGGGGACAGTACCCATATACCAAAAGCATAGCAGATACTGAGTTTAGAATCTCACCTCAAACAAGTGAGACTTTCAAATAAATGCATCCCTGCCAGAAGTCTGAAAACATGAAGAGTCCACATGAAATACCTTGTACTGCAGAACTATAAGCATTTATATATTCTGCCAAAGCCTATTACCAATTTTACCTGTCTGAGGCCATATTCCCTAAAATAGGTTTTATCAATGAGAATAAAGAATAATCCTTGACCTTACCTATGGACATTGAGCTGTGGTTGGGCCAAGAGAGTGGAAAACAAGAACATATGGACATATAGGAGGCCAGAGGTATGAATTATGCACAGCACATCATCATACTCCCTCAATACTGAGCTGCAGCATGTTTTGCATGGAAAAAGAAATTAGGATAGAACAGATATTGAGCAATTTTCTCCATAACTGGTTCTTACTCACCTTAAATGTAAAATTTTATTTAGCTTATTTCAAAGGGAGACATCCTTATTAAGGTAGCACATTTACTTGGGCCCCTTTGAAAGGATTTAATGCAAACAAGCCTGAAATAATTGAAGGAAAAACCCCTTCTGACTGATCTCAGAAGAGCTCAGCAAAGAAGGGGATGGCAGGAAAGAATTACTTTATTACATTGATTTTCTTGGAGAAATCAAAGGAGGATAACTCAAATAGACCAATTCACTTTCGCCAAACTCAGTGGAAGCATACAGAACAACAGTGAATTTACATGTCAAAAACGTTTGCCATCATTCCAGTTGAACATGCAAATCAGGCTTTGCACATTATCACTCTAATAAAATAGCTAATACACAAGGATATCGGGGCTCATTTGCACATATTCCCTTTTTTAAGAGGCTGGTTGTGTAATGTGTGTAAGTTTTGTCTAACGAAATGTTTACAATCCAATCAAATCATTAACCTGAAATATGAGCAATGTGATACATCTATTTTGGCACAATCACAAAGACATTGAAGCGCAACAAATGTAATTGGTATGCAGCTCTATAAAAACTAAAATCCATTTTTATCTCACAATGAGCAGAACATTTCACTTTTATAAAGATGATTCCCCAGAGCGTACTCTGGAGGCCACATATTTTATATGGCTTCTGGCCAGGTTGGTATAGGTTCTCAAAGTGCTGAAAGACATTGGATGGATAATCCAACGCGATCCAAATTCAGCAAGAGTTCACTAAACTCCTACTACGTGCAAGTCACCAGGCAAGGTGCTTGAGATACAAAAATAACAGAAAAATACTTCCTGCCCCCAAGGATTTCAAGCGGAGGATAAAACACATATATAGATGAGTAAGTGCATGATAATTTAAGGAACTGTAACAGCTTGGGGGGTCAGGAACAAGCTTCCTTCTGGGAGGTGACTCAGTCTCTGAACCCTGAAGAGAGGGATTCTAAAAGGAAGACTGTAGTGATTCCAAGTGACACAAAAATATATTTATTTTATAAGGATTCTCTAAGGATTAGACAAGTCATTTTGTAGTGATTGCGGAATAATAAGACTGGAGAGAAATTTAAATGGTCATCATGTAGTCCATTTTCCTGCCTTCAGGACAGATAATAACTGACGTGTGCTTATACTATCTGTTGTAGACAGTAAGAAGACAGCATCGTTATAGCTCTGCATAAACCGATTTGGTGTTTGACATACCATCACACAAACACACACACACAAAATCATAAGAAAACTCAAACTTTCAGACTTTATGTTAATTCCATTTTAAAAATTGTTCTATTCCAGGGGAAGGTAAAAGATAGTTAATAACCATCCTTTATAGAATAATTCATAGAACTCATAGAAAATTCAACATGGAAAGCACCTTAGGAATCACCTAGCCTCTAGATAAAGAAACCAAAGCCTAGTGAGGCCAAAGATCCCACAGGAAGTTGGTAGCAAAGTGGTTACTCAAGCATGAGTCTCCTGATTCTAATATTTATGTGATATGTGCTCTTCTATCACTGAATTACCCTGCACCCTTTTCCCCTCTACATTAGATAATCCCAAACAAATTATAATCTATAAATATCGGCAAGCTAACCAGGCACGAGTAAAGCTTTTTAACAAATTCTCATGCTCTTCTTTTTTTAAGCAGGAAAATTTAGTGGAAGAGGAAAAAATTAACAATAGATGAATTTTAAAAGGCCGAAATTATGACTCTGTTTTTTACAAGAAAATGTTATTTTACATGTTTAAAAAATAAAAGCAACTTTGAGCAAACAAAATATGTCATTTCGGATAAGATCTGAAAGTTAAAATTGCAGATTAAAATTGTCCTTGAAATGGTTAAAAGCAGTTTTGAAAATGAACGACTCCCGGTCACTAGTCCTGCTTAAATCATCATAGAACCAATGGGGAATTGAGCATTTTTTTCAGAATATATTTTTAAGAACTCACAGAAACAACAAGCCTATTCATCTTGGGTAAGGATTGTAGATTTAGACCTGGATTGCGGAATCATAGATTTAGAAATAGAAGGGCCCCTAGAGGCTATTCATGTATTTGTGACTGCCCTAAAATGTATATATCACATTGTCCTCTAAGGTCGAACCCCCTCTTTTGACAGATGAGGAAACTGAGGCTGGTAATATGACCTGCCCAAGGTCACACAACTAATAAGTGTCTTGAGAAGGATGTAAACTCATGTTTTCCTGATTCTAAGCCCAGTACTCTATCCACTGTGACACTTAGCTCCTAGAACAGACCTTAGGAATGATCTAGTTCAATCCTTTCCTTTTACAGATGAGGAAGCAAAAAACCAAAGAAATTAAGTGATTTGCCCAAGATCTGACAAGTAGTCAGTGCTTAGCCTGGATATGAACCCAGTTCAAATTTGAATCCAGCACACCTTCTCTCACATCTCATTGCCTCCCCAAGGGACTGGCCCTGCAAATTATAGACCCGTTAATTTAACTTTAGTGCCTGAGATGATATCCAATCCATTTCCAAACAGCAAAAGGGTACAAGACACTGGGTAAGAGACAAGGTGACTTTTTTCCTTTCAAGACTAATTAATATTCTAAGCTTTAATACACAAAAATAAATAGAAATACAGTTTAGTTGGACTTCAGTAAGGTCATCATTTTCATTCAAAAGCTGGAAAGATAAAGGTTAGGGCCTATCTCTGTTTGGTAGACACACTTAATTTAAGGAAAGGCAATCTTTCTTTGTGTCATGAACCCATTGTCAGTCTTAGGAAACCTGGGGACCTCTTCTCAGAATAACAGTAGAAGTGCGTAAATTAAAATATATAGAATTACATAAGAAACCAATTATATTAAAATATAGATGCAATTTTCCCCATCCTAATTCCAAGGCACCTTGAAGTCTATCCATGATCCCTTGGGGTCCATGGACTTTAAATTAAAACTTCTGGTTAAAGGTTTGTGCTCCAATCCTTTTAGCATTTTGCTTTTTGTATGACCTTAATATCTACCATTTTACTATTTCTGTCAGTGATTTTAGTTATTTTGTAGACTGAGTATAGAGGGGTTTATGGAGAGGATTCTGGTTTCATCAATGTGGGTGGTCCCTACCAACTACCATCAATAATCCCTTCATACCTTCTCAGGCTGTACAATTCTTGTCCATATTTACCCATAAAATCTCCATAGAGAATATCTAAAGGGCTGTAGGCACTTCTCTTATTATTGTAATAACATGGATATACCAGTTAAGTGGTGCAAAAGACAGAACTTTGGGCCTGGAGTCATGAAGACCTGACTTCAAACTCAGCCTCAGACACTTACTGTGTGACCTTGGGCGAGTCATTTAACCTGTCTGCTTCAGTTTCCTCAACTATAAAATGGAGATAATAAAGCACCTACCTCCCAGGTTGTTCTGAGGTTCAAATAAGATAATATGTGTAAAATACTTAGCATGGTTCCTAGCACATAGTAGGTGTTTAATGACTGTTTGTTTTCTTCCTTCCCATCTGTCATTTCTTACCTCTTTTTCTGTTCCTACAAGTCCTCGAGAATATTACTTGGGCAACTTATAGGACCAGAAAAGGAGATAAGAACAAGAAAATCCCCAAAAATGCCAGTTAGACAAGTTTTAAAATGCAAGATATTGGGAATATATTCTAGTCAGCTTAAGTTCACAATGTATTTTCTAGTCTCTTCAGAGATGCTTGTAACTCTAATCCTTTTGAGATTGTGCTGTTCCAATATTTCAGTAATTCACTGATATGAAGCATAAACAGTATTGATGTGTCCATCTAAGCACAGTGCTTAGAACACAGTAAATGCTTATTAAATTCCTTCCTATCTTTGTGTCCCCTGCTGTGCCTAGCACAATGTCTTCCAAATAGTAGTAGCTGAATAAATGTTTGTCAGATTCATTAAATGTAGAACTCTTTCCAGCATCAGAAGGTGGTTTAGGATGATTGAAAGCACTGCCATCCCCAAATACAATCCAGCCCTCCTTTATATAAGTTCTCATTTCTGGCCCCAGTTCAATGTCCATTTGCAAGGCCTTTCCAAGAGAGACATAATGATGGAATAATTCTCTGGGCCACTCTTCCAGCTGCAAGTTAAAACTTCATGGCAGAGAACTTGGGAACATTCTTGATCCCACCTCTGCTAAGTGGAAACCAAAGTGTTAATGACGGTCATTAGAATCCTGGCACTCTTCCTAAGTATATGGTAGAGTGTTTCTCTTTCCTGTTGGAATGCCTTATAATAGTAAAATCTCACAGTTTTTAAAATTTTCCTTGCAAATCCCTGTACTATGGATAATGCCAGCCTCAATGTACCCATTGTATAGGAAAGGAAACTAAGGCTAGAGGACTGCCAAAGGTGAAGGAATGGCAAAGTCAAAACTGAAATTCAAGTTTTCTGACACCAAGGACAGTGTTCATTTGATTACACTTCAGTGACCTTTATGAAGTCTCTACTGTATAAAGGGTTATTGCCTCTTTTTTTTCAAACAGTTGTTTAGTTAAAAAAAAAATATATCCATGCTGCATTCCACCCTGGGGGCCTGGTAAGTGGCTGGATAAACTATTCCCTGGATGTCATAATTTCATTAAATATCTGGTCTGAAAGGAGGTGTTAATTCAATAGTTTATACTTGGAGTACCTTTCATCTGAAGTCCCTAAATATTTCACCAATCTATAAAGTTATTATGGCAGCCACAGTCAATGGGCATTGCTAACATTTTGAGTAAATAGTACAGAAACTGATTCCTGCCCTTCTTCAACTTCAGAAGTTGTTAATGTCATCAGACTGCTGTTTTTTTCTACAAGAGCTGAACGCATGGCTCAGCAGGTCAAAAAACTTTCAGTGTACTTTTCAACCCATGCTAAAGCCCAACATCTGGGCAAATGCTCACGAAAATATCATTTCCATTTCCACATTTCCTCATGATCACATTGCTGTTTTGGCCGAACCAAACAGAAATAAATGACTGTCAAATACCTACCCCGGCTGTAAACCAGATGATTCAGAATTCCATCCTGGCCCTTTCATCTTTACTGGAGTACCAGGGTCATCCAATTGGTTTTCAACTCTTCTGATCAAACAATCATCCTTCAGAAACTACAAGAAAATGTACAGCTGCCCACAGACAAAAGGCAAGATGAACCATTATGGTTTGACTTCTTAAAGTCAGGGTTCTAGCTAAAGTGGTAGACACCTGTAATCCCGGCAGCTAGGGAGAGACTGAGGCTGGTGGATCTCTTGAACTCAGTGATCTGAAATGGAATAGGCAAAGCCCATCTAGTGTCCACACCAAATCTACCATGTGATCGGGGGACCACCAGATTGCCCAAGGAAGGATAAACTTGCCTTGGTCAGAAATAGAGCAGTTCAAAGCTCCTGTGCCAATCAGTAGTGGGATAGAGTCAGTGAGTAGTCCCTGTGTTTCCAGCAAGGGGGCTAGAGGGATGGGGACACCCAGTCTTTAAAAGAAAAAAAAAAGTCAGACTGAAGACACAGTCTCAAAGTATGGATTATAGCTTATACTTCCTTTTAGCTGCTAGGTCAGGAGTCTGCTTGTCAAGGGCTATATCACAATCAGGCACCAAAAGTCCAGCAATACCTCACAAATGAGATATGTGAAATACTGCAAGCCAGTATCCCAGAGGATATGCCTAAGACAACCATGGCACATTTCTGGCCCATATGTACCAGGTAAAACCCAGTGGCTCTGGAGACTTAACCAAAACACAGGTGGGGACTAGGATAAGCACATGTTCTATTCACTCACACAACATTCATTTTTTTCATTCAAAAAACATTTATTGTACCTCTGTTACATGCAGGGTCCTGGGCTAGGCACTGCAGGTTTTATAACTATGAATAAGGCACAGCCCATACTCTCCTGGAGCCCACATTCTCATGGGGAGAAATAAGGTGTATATATATATATATATATAACCAATATGGTGACAAGTGCAATAGGAGAGATATATAGTATTGTAGAATTTTGAAGAGGAAGCAATTATACCCAGTTGGTGGTTCAGGGAATTTTCATGATGAAGGTCATATTTGATGCACTTGATTCTGACAATCAGTAATGGAGAGAAGGGGACAGCAAAGGGAAAGCCTAATGTTACACTCACCTATTTAAAATATCTATAGGATAGGAGTTCTTAACCTAGGTAGGGTCCATGACCTTTAAAAATAGATTTAGATGTAGAGATAGATATAAACATAGATGTAGAAATAAACATATACATAGGTGACATATAAATATATAGATAACTGGATTTTAATATCATTTGTTTCCTTTGTAATTCTTTGTAGTTTATTTGTTGCATTAAAAATATTATTCTAAGGAGTCCATAAATTTCACCAGACTGACAAAAAGGCTCTGTGACACACAAATAACAGTTAAGAATCCCTGCTCTAGGCTGATAGAATGAAGTTTCAAAATAATCATTCCCTCAAAAATAGAATTGGATCTATATGTGTCTGAATGTTCATAGCATCACAGATTGTCTTGTATCAAAAATGATCTCTACTCAACAGGGGAGGTGCCAAACAAAGCCACAGCACATAAGCCATAACAGGGACAGAAATGCAGATACGATACATTGTTTTCCCAGCTGCCTTTCCACTTCTGAAACTGTAACAAGACTTGCTCATCATGAAAAATTCTTAGGAAAACCAGACAACATAGCCACGCTCTTCCAGAGCCCCCAGACACATATCTGGTTCAGACCCTCCCTCTTGTAAACAACCTAATCTGCCTAAAGGCATCTGGTCTCTGTTCTAACAGTTAAGGCTTTGTTCTTCAATGCCCTCCTTGATTTCCCTGCTCCAATTCTTATTTTCATGGTCTTTGAGTTGTCTAGATCCCTTCTACAATTGCTGCCTTTAAGTTCATCAAGGTTAGTATTGTTGAGTCACTGACATATCTACCAGGCACATAGGTAGGGCTGAATCCATAGGCTACTAAAAAAGTTGATCTCCAAGGGCAGAGAACATCCTGTTATTTTTAACAAAATGTAATTAAAGCTAGCTTAGTTATCCAGTAACAAGTCACTGCTCCATCTTTTCCTTAAATGTCCTAGCTATCCCCAAATATGCCTTCCAGTTCAGTAGTGGCAAGACAAACATTCTTTCATTCTTCTCTGGGTTATGCTCCTAACTCTCTGGACTTTTTCACCATTCCCAAGCAACCTGGAATATCCCTCCACCCCTACAAACCCTTCATTATGCTAACAGTTCCTTCCCTTTTCCCTTTGGTCAGGGTGTAGAGGAGACACTTTCCTGGGTCCCTCTGAGGAAATCCAACAAGGCAGAGAATATGGACTTTTTTTTACTTACTACCCCATGTCTTACTCTCAACTGTATTTGTCCCAATCAATAAGATAGTGCCCCAGCACTAACTATTGATGGTAATCCAGATTTTCCTGAACCTCATACTCACCCCAGATCCCATCCACATAAAAAAGCATCATTCCCTCTATTGCTTTAGCAAACCAGATATGCCTACTGGTTTGAAGGATGAAGATATAGAAAACTGAATGAATATTTTAAGTTTGCAGAAGATCCAAATCAGAAATCAAAATGTTTTGTCATCAAGACATTGTGGAAAGATCTGAATATCTGTCACCTAAAACTATAGAGAGCCTGAATTTGAGGGGGAAGCATGTGATCTAATCCAATCTGGTCTCAGGATTCTAACAATAGAGCCTTTATGCTTCCTTAATGCTGCTTTTGCCTTCCCTGTTCCCAATCCTACCTGAATGCTTATTGAATGCTTCTCTTCTGAAAGTGATAACCTGTAATTCATCAGTACTGGTATTGGTTGAGTCCCTGCTATGTCTACTGTGCACATATTTGCGGATGAATCCACAAGCTACCTAAATATTTGAGTTTCCAAGGGCAGAGTGCCGTATGTTATTTTTCACAAGCTACTATTAGAAAGAATTAAACTTAGTACAACTTTAGGTATGTGTGTTGAAAAAGTTTAGATACTGTGTGTTGCCCTGGTGTGCAAAATCCATGGTTCATGGGTCTGTGAGTAGTAGGCCATGATACTCATTAATTTAATCACTTTTTTTGAAATACCTCCACATATCCAACATAATCTATACAAGAACACAAAGATAATGGAGGGAGGAGGTGGAACAATCTTGGGTAATATGTAATAACTATCATGAGTATGATAGTCTATGGTACTGAGATCACTTTTGAGCAGAACACAATTGGTATTGCCTTGCAAAGATTGTAAATCAGTTATAAAATCAAGCCCACCCAATACCCTGGTTGAGGACGTATCACTAATGTGTGCAGGAGCCCTCATAATTTCTACTAGGAAAAAATTTTTTTCAATAACTTCTACTAGGGCTCTCTCATACACTGTCACTGGTCAGAGCTTTGGGTAATAATGCTAAATATCCTATGCCCAATATGACCATAGTGTTCACTTTCCCTAAATAGTCAACAAACATGGTGTGTTGGTGAGCCCAAAGGAATTCCTATTGATAATACAGGGGTATAATAACCCACCTTCGTTATTGCTACTGTAAACACTCTAGGGGAGATTAACTACTTCTTTTAGACCTCCCCTTCTTCGAGCTCTAAACTTTGAGATGACCTGTCATCCAAGGTGCTTCTCCCCACAATAATGGCCACAAGGCATGAAAAGATCTGAATCTCCTTGAAGTAAAAAACTAAGTTGTTATGGTCTGATTAAGACCCAAACTGGATGCTGGTCTTCGGCAAGTGCTGTCACTATGTCTCCAAGTCAGCCTTGCTTGCAAGCAGTTTCCAATGCATTATTATATTTTCATATTGAATTCAACTGGTTAGAGTAATATCTGACTGTGAGATATATAGTTTTAGGCTCCAACTCATCTTTCCTTTGCTTTTTTAAAAATTATTTTATTCTGAACTTAAGAAATAAAACAAGCATTTCTATCATCCTTTTTCTAACAAATTTTGAGTTAGTGCTACTCCAAAAGCCACCCACAGTCATCTGCTTCCACATTCCAAAAAGGGGGAGGAGGAGGATAAGAGGGTGAAGAGAGAGGGAAGCAGCAAATATTTAGATGTTATAGAAAGGACACACTTGCCAATATCTTCTTCAATGTCAACAAGACCCTTTTCTCTTTGACCTCCACTTGTATGACAACTTCCTCTTCCTTAAAGAATTATGTGAGGGGTTCCATTGGTCTTGAAATCCCTACTCTAGAATGATTTTTCTGTAAAACTGCCTTATCACTAGAAATTGTTGCAGGACTTAACTTTGGCTGGCAGAAATTTGTTTAATGCAGCAGGTGCATGCATCAGTGCATCATTTCCCTTTATTGTCTAGCACAAAACCCAAGTAAGGTACTTGGATCTAGTGAGAGGTGTACTTTTCAAATTTATTTTATAAGTACCTTGGTGAGTATCTCTCTGTACAATATTTTCCTATTCATACTAAGAAATAAAAAGGATTCAAAATGTCACCCAAATAGGGCATGACATATTGATCAAGAAGTTCTGCCAAACCCTCATTAGTCAGCAGTTAGACGGTTGTTGGCATGTTGGCTAATCTGAAGGGCATAACCAGATATTTATAATGCCAAAACAATCAATAAGATAGTACCACACTGATAGTGAAATGCTATTTTTTATTCTTTCTGGGATCTAATTCTAAGATGGTTGTAGGCTGCAGCTAGATCCAGGTTGTTATAGACCTGGGTTCTCTGTACACTAATCAAAATGACTGAGATCATTGGGAAGGAGTAGTGGTTAAAAATAGTGGTTTCATTAAGATCTTAGTAATTGATGCTGGCCACAATTCACTTCTCTTCCTGGGAAGATAGATAGGTAGATAGATAGATAGATAGATAGATAGATAGATAGATAGATAGATAGATAGACAGACAGATAGATGGAGAGATAAGTAAATGAACAAAAGAAGAGAAGGAAGAATGAATGAATGAAAGAAGTAAAGAAAGAAAAGAAGGAAGGAAAGAAAGATGAATGAATAGAAACATAAATTAATAAATAAATTAATGAATAAGTAAATGAGTATCATTTGCCAGTGCCTTGGAAGACCAAATGATCTCCTTCTAAACCAGAGGTAGAGAACCTATGCCCTTGAGGCCGCATATGTACCTCTAGATCCTCAAATGTGGCCCTTTGACTGAATCTAAATTTCACAGAACAAATCCCCTTAATAAAAGGTTAATACAATATATGAGACACAATATGTATTATAATAAATAATATTATTATTAATATATAATTATGTATTATATAACAAATAATAAAAGGATAACACAATATAAAAATAATGCAATAATGTTTATTCTAAGCATTAATTCACATTTGTTATCATAGGACTTGGGTCTCTCACTCTTTATCATGCCATTTGTACAGAAAAGATGTGTCAAATAGGAAGTCTAAGGGGCAAAAATCATTATGGCAATGGCAATGGGTCAGCCTGTTCTTGACTAAAGACCCCTGAATCTCCTTTGAGTTTCCTCTAAGTGAAGCCTTAGGTGCCTCCTGCATTTGTTCAGAAAGTTCTTGCTTGAGAAAACTACAAGTATGAATGCTATTCAGGGCTGGGACCATCTTCGCCAAAGGGATTCCCCAATATCACTTCGTCTACAGTCATATGTATTACTCTGGAAGTCACAAATCCCATGTGACCTTCTGCCTGAGGAACCAGCAGAGCTAACAGTCAAAAAACATTATTAAATAGTTACTATGTGTTATGTAATGCTAATGTGTTAGGTAGGTGCTAAGTGCAAAAAAAAGGCAAAAAAAAAAAAAATTCCCCTACTCTCAAGGAGTTTATGTTCTAATAGGAGAGAACAGACATTTATGTTATGATACATACAAGGTAAATGGAGGTTAATCCTGGAGGAAAGAAATAGTATGGGGAAGTAAGGGTTGGGGCACAAGCAGAAGTTTCCTGAAAAAACAGGAGATAGAAGTAAGAAGGGAAAGCACTGTAGACATGAGGGATAGGAGAGAGAGAGAGAGAGAGAGAGAGGGAGAGAGGGAGGGAGAGAGAGAGAGGGAGATAACTGCCCTCTCAGGTACAGATATATGCAAGGTACACTCCTTGTTCTTGATCTGACCCAGGAAAATATAATTATCTGATCCCCCAGAATCAGTCAACACTTTTGCCTTAGGTGAGGACCTAGGCTATCTCTGTACAAAGGATGATTATGGAAAGCAATCATCTTCTTTGCTGCTTCCTGCTCTGAATCTTAATGAATCTCACTCCCCAGGACAGAAACTCACCTTATAAATGTTTAACTCTCAACTGAGAAGCATGAGAGGTGGTGTGATCATGGAAAAGTCGCTAGATTTGAAGTCCAAGGACCTCGACTCCAAACTAGCAACTGCCCCTTCCTACCTGCGTGATCTTGAGCAAACCCCTTCATCTCTCCCTGAACCTGTTTCCACATCTGTAACATGAGGATAATGGACCGAAGAACCTTCAGGGTCCCTTTAGCTCTCCACTGCTACTAGCTCGGCCCTTTCTCTTTACTGGTGGGCTAACAAGGTAAAAGAAAATGGGATGAACTAAGAAATCGAGGCGGGAAAGTACAAGGTTGGTCAGTCTGGAATCAGAATGGGCTGCCCCAATGCACAGCTATCACAGGGCATTTCAGAGCTGTGGACTAAACTGAACCCTCCTCCCATCCACTATCAGCCATCCCTTCCTCCCCTCCCCATACAACCTCCAACCTTCTCAAAGTAAATTAGAACCTCCTCCCATTCCCCATGGAATCTCTCTGTGATGTCTATGCCTCTGGATAATTTCAATAGTAATAACTGATATCCATATAGTGGTTTAAGGTTTACAAAGTGCTTCCCGTATATTGTTTCACTTGATTGAATAAAACGACCCCATGGGGCAGGTATTATTATTATTATGGAAGTCAAGGGAAGTTAAATGATATGCCTAGGGTCATATAGTTAGTAAATGTCTGAGGTAGGATCTGAACTCAGCTCTTCCTGATTCCATACATGATGAAGCACTGGTTCTAGATTCAAGGGTCATCTGACTATACTCTATTCTTTCTACATCATGACTTTCCCCACCAGGGTTTTGATATAACATGGGCTGGCATAAGAAATTAAATGAAAATTGGGAGGGGGGGGGAGTTTCGTGGAAGCCACAAGTGACACAGAAAAAGTTTAGAAACTCAGAAATACATAAAATGTATGTATAGTATTGTATAATAATTCTTCTCTGGTAAGAAGGCAAAAAAATTTACAGAGATTTTCCAGATCACAGGGGTGCCACATCCCTAACCTCTACTACATGGAAGGGATAGCTGTAGTAAGTTATTGGCTCAATGGATTATAGAGTTAGAGCTAGGAGAAGCTTTGAAGGCCATCGAATCTACCTCTTCATTTTTTACAGGGGGGGTAGCAAAGAAAATTGAGGCCCAATGAGGTAAAAAAAAAAATACTTATCCCAAGTTACATATTTGAGATAAGGTTGAAACTTCAGTCTTTTCTGGACTCTAGGTCTGTTCCCTATCCACTAGGACACCTAGCTGTCTCCAACAGCAACCTAAGCTAGAAGAAAATCATATGTCTTTGCCTTCCCAAAGCACTGGGGCCATCAGCATTGCCTGGCTCTGACTCACAGCTCTGGGCTATCTCAAAGCCACCTCAAGATTTAAGATTCTAGTTGCCTAGAATGACAAGCTATGCTAGAAGAGAGTCAGGTGTCTTCATCTTCCCAAAGTACCGGGACTGTGAAGATTGTCTTGATTCAGATTCACATTTCTGGGGTATCTCAAAGCCACCCTGGGATTTAGGATCTGGTCTTAGATTCCCTCACAACAGGATCGTGATGAGCACTGGAACAACTAATGTTCAATCACAACAGCTCTGGCTTTCACAGCAGGGAGGGGAAAGAAGAGCAGGTGAGCGGACATCACTTGGACAAAATCCAATTGTTGGCCTATTTGCCAGGTACCTACATAACAAGGATACCATGACATAAACCCCTGCAAAGAAAGTAAGAGCACTGAATTGTCAAGTAAATGTCATTGTAGAAACATTAAGAGTCTTGGTAGGTTCACTCCAATTACTGTGGGGCAATACTGCTACAAGATTTTTATTAATAATAATAATGTATTATTATGTACCTTGGATTTATAGGATGCTTTTTTTCCTGAGCTAGTGTGCAATAACTTAGGACTTACTATGAATTAAGGGCTGTGAACCTGATGACATACACTAGCAGCCAGGACGAAATCAGTCCATGGGAAAAGAAGGGTGGGGGGAAGGGAAGGGGAAAGGAAGGGTACAGAAAAACTCCCTGCTGTGGGAGAGTCCTTCAGCAATCTGGAGTCCCAGGGCCCCTCTCACCTCTCTCAGGGATGTTTTGTAATCCCTCAGTTTATCCCATATTAAGCCAGTTAGTCAAAAACCAAACAGTCCATTTGTTTAACCCATTAAATGGGTTAACCCTTGTAAGAAGTGCACCTATAGTTTTCTTCATTTCTGGAATTAGCCTATACTAAAGGTCACCCTGAGCCTGCTCTTTGCTTCCTAAGTCTTGCAGTGGCCTTTGGTCAAAAGCAATAAAATGTGACCTAAATCTATTTAAGGAATGAAACAGCAAATTAGTAAAATGTCCTAGCAGCCACATAATTAAGGTTATGTCTGCTAAAATCATTGTCAGAGGACTCCTTTCTCCTGAAACATAACTGATGGAATCTGGTTTTCCTCATCAAACCACTGGAATTTAAATGTCAGGGTGCCTGATGAATGTATTTTTCTCAGCCTTTCCATTTACACCTTAGCCAGGAAGTATTCATAGGCTTAGATTTTTTTCCCCCTTGAAAATGGTTGCTTTTGTTACAAAACAATAGGGCTGACCTACAAAACGCCCTCTAAATGAAGAAGAAAGAGGGAAAAAAGAGCAAGAAAAAAGCTAAACAAAGTCATGACTGAGGGAGAAAAGGGTTCTGAGAAAGAATCCAGTAAGTATTTTCAGAGAACACATAAGGAAAGGCACATCTTTCAAGAATAAGGAGGTAACAGCTCCACGGTGTTCTGCCATGCTCTGGCCACCCCTAGAGAACTGCATTAAGTTCTAAGTACCACACTTTGGGAAGGGTTCTGATCATCTGGAAAGGCCATTGGTGAGGCCTTCTTAGAGCCTCCATTGTATGAAAGTGGCCAGGCTTGCCTGTTAGGATTCTCCTGCGAGCTCTCTTCCTGTTCCTGACTTTCTGGGCTTCAAAACCATCCGCCAGTAGTGGGCATTCTCATTATCCCCTCATATACAAAGAAAGGAGGAGAGGGGAGGGGAGAGGAGGAAAGGGGAAGAGAGGGGAGAGAAGGGGAAGGTAGAAGAAGGGAGGGGGAGGGGAGAGGAGGGAAGGAGGTATGGGAGGGGGAAGGGGAGAGGTGGGGAAGGGGAGAAGAGGGGAGGGAAGGGGAGAGGAGGGGAAGGAAGAGAAAGGGAGGAGAAGGGAGGGGAAGAGAGGGAGCTTTTCAGCTTCCTTTTGTGTGTTGTCTTCCTCCATTAGAATGTAAGCTCCTTGTGAGCAGTGGATGACTTTTCTTTTTGCCTGTATTTATCTTCCCAGAACCTAGCACCGTGCCTGGCAATAGCAAATGCTTAAAAAATTCCTCCTTTCTTCCCTCCTCACTTCCTTCCTTCTTTCCTCCTTCCCTCCCTCCCTCCTTCCTTTTCTTCTTCCCTCACTTCTTTCCTTTTATCCTTCCTCCTTTTCTTCTTTCCTTCCTCACTCCTTCCCTTCCTTCTCCAGCTTGTCTTACTCTGAATCTGATCCAGATTATTAATATCCTTCCTAAAGTATGTCGCTCAGAATTTAACTCACATCTGACTCAAGTGTAAACCAGTAAAAGGAGTAGCTAAAGAATGTATTACTAAATATCCTACCTAGTATCATTCTCAATAGTCATTGGTATTAACTATCAACATATAATGGTTATTAAAACTTTAATTGAGCAGAGATAAGGACTAGACCTGTGATTTCTTTCATGGACCTTCCTCTACCCATTCAAGTGGGCATCTACTCGAAGACTTATATTATTAGAGAATAGTCAAGAGTATTGGAAGGATGAGAGACTTACTTGCCCAAGGTCACACAACTAGCATTTTGTCAGAGTTGAAATTTGAACCTAGGTCTTTCCCAACTTTCTTTTCTATACCTGACAGCTTCTCCTAAGAACACCAGTACTCAGAATGGGCTAAAACTGGCCAAAAAAATTAAAAAGGAGTAAAGACAACAAAATTATTTTGTTTTGTTTGTTTTTTAAGATGCCTTAGGGGCAAAAGGAAGATCAAAGAAAGGACAGGATTTCTTTTCAAGAAGGACGGGACCTTTGCTAAAGAGGCAGCAGGACTACTCAAAGCTATTTTGCCTCTGTTTTCTCAGCCAAGAATTACTTTCACCCTGGGAAGAATAAAATTAAAATGGTGAACAGGAAAATAAAGTTAAAGTTAAATGATAGCAAGTCATCATGCCCGGGCAGGATAAAGTGTATCCCAGGACTCTGAAAGAAAATTGGCAAATATGATTGCAGAGTCACTATTAACAATCTTTGAAAAACTATGGGATGCAAGAGGACTACCATTCCACTGGAAATGTGCAAATGTTTCTCATTCCAAAAAAAAGGAAAAAGATGGGGTCTTCAAAATTAAAGCCAAGGAACTTAAAAAATTCTAGAACATCATAAAGGGAGAATGTGGTCATTAAAGACCACTTGTATCAAGCATATCATGTTTGATTCACCTCATTTCTTTTGTTTGTTAGTTTTTGACAGGATTACTTAACTTAGTCTATGTATAGACAAAGTCTACCTGGAGTTTAACTAAAAGTTTGACAAAGTCTCTCGATCTACCCTTTTGAAAAAAAAATGAAGAAATATAGGATATAGCCTAGAGAATTTGTTTAGAATTGTTTTAATTCAATTCAATTGTACGAGTATTTTATTAAGTCCCTACTCAGAGGTGGGGACTTGACTCTGATCTCCTAATTCAGGTCAAATGTTCTTTGCCTTGTACTCCATTGCTTTCCTTCCATGTGGATATGACCTCTAGCATAATCTAGACCTGTCCCTTCATTGGATTTCACACTTTCCTTCTACTTCTGTGTCCAAATCAGGTTCTTGTGGGTATTAAAGTTAGTGTCTACCTCCAAGCATGTGAAGACTTCCCCTGGTGGAATGGGTAGATGAGAACAATTTGTTCCAACCATCATGAAAGTCACTAAAGCAGGTGCTACGTGTGGATCACTTAGAGCTTGGTCAGACATAGAAAATGCCGAGATTATACATTGCATCCCAGTCCACTGCCAATCATCCTGACTTTTATCCTGCCATTGGACTTTGATGACTCTGGAAGAGAGAGTGAAGTTGATGACAGCCCAACTCTGCCTCACTTAAATCCAATTCACCCTCAAGTCAAGACATCACCCCACAGCATCATTGGTCTTCTTTGAAAATGAAGAATAAACAACTTAGTACTACACTAAGAATAAAGAAGAATAAACACTTAGTACTACACTAAGAATAAAGAAGAATAAACACTTAGTACTACACTAAGTGTTAGAAATACAGAGACAAAAATGAGGCAATCACTGTCCTTCAGGAAAATATGAGGAGCTTACATTATTCTGGTAAGAAACAACAGGCAGTTTCAGAAAGAAATACAAAGTCAAAGCTAATTTCAAGGGGAGTGTTAATGGTTTAAGGGGACCCAGGGAAGCCTCATGTAAGAGGTGGCACTTGAGCTGAGTCTATATGGAGGAAAATATTCCAAGAAATGGAAATGAGAGACAACATTCCACACATAGGTGACAGCTTGAGCAATGACACAGGCAGGAGATGGAATGTCTCAAATGGGGCACAGCCAGTAAGTCCTTTTGCCTGGAATGTGGATTGAGAGAGAAGGAATAATAGGAAATCAGCCTGTGAAGAAAGTTTGGAGCCAGATTGTGACAGTATTTAGATGCCAAACACAGGAGTTTAGAGACCACTTACAAGCCATAAACACAAATCCAGATTTAATAGAACACCAATTGTTGCCTGTTGAGACTGGAATTGCATCATGATATTAAGCTAGCTACTTCAATAACCCTATATCTCCTCCTCTTTTGCATATAAATGTAAAGTTCTTATATCATTCATGAGAATTAAAGGTCCATAATAAAAAAAAGCCTTCCTTAAAAAAAATCCACCTCTTTTGATGATTATGCTTTGCCTTTCTTTGCATCCCTAAAATCTTAGTACATTGCCTGGCACAAAGTAAGGTGCTTAATAGATATTCATTGGCTAACTGAGTGACTGACTGACCTAAAAGTAACTCTAGGTTCTCAGTGGCTATGCAGTAGGGTTTAAGTTCTGGCAAAGTATACCATGCTAGCAAAACTTTGAATGTGGTCTCAGTAAGAAATTCTGCTTGCTGGTCAAGGGTTTGCCTAAGTATGTCAGTAAGCTGGCCTCTCATGAAGAAAAAAAAAATACAAAATGGCCTTCAATCTTGTGTGGTTTCCTTCACATCTGTGGTGATGGTGGCAGAACAAGAGAGAACACTAAGAGCTACACAGATTTCAGACAGTCTATTAATTTTAATAACAGGCTTTGGTAAGGTAGATGCAAGATGTTTTTCCAGTGACCAAGAAGTTGGCATACTACTAGGCAATTTAATCTTGTCAATCTTGATATTCTCCACATAAATGAAGCTAGAAGACAAAGGAGGTTGCAGCTAAGTGGGAACATGGCTTCCAGGTCCTCCAAGAAAATAAATGAGTTGGCTGTGTACTATATCCAAAGGCAATAAGAAATATTATTTAAGAGTTCAACTTCAAGCTAACTATAGCTTATACAACAATATCTGTTGCATGGGGTAAAGAACTGAAGGACCAGATCTAAAAAGAAGTAGTTGAATGAGTCAATGTAAACTTGGAGGTATTAAGTAGAGTGACATGGGCAGCTATCTGAAATCCAGGGCTGTTGAACACTTTTATCGATGGCATTGGTAGAGACATAAATAGTATCTTTACAAAATTTGCAGGTGACAAAGCTGAGAATAACTAACTTGTTAGATAATAGAGTCAGGAAACCCAAAGATCTCAATGGGTTCAAGTGATAGATCACTTATAATAGCATATGACTTCCTTTAAGCCCCAACTAAAATCCCATATTCTATAGGAAGCCTTTCCCTACCCCTCACAACTCGAGCACCTTCTCTCTGTTAGTTATTTCCTTTTTATTCTGCAGGGTGTTAAGATCTTAGCTTTAAAAAGCTGAGGTCCCCCACTACATCCCAGTTGTCCTGATCTATATTTGACCACTAGACCCAGATGACTCTGGAGGAGAAAATGAGGCACAGCCCTGCCTCACTTAAAACCAATTCATTTGCAAGTCATGGCGTCATCTTCCTGATGTCAGGGTCCTCTTTAAGAATAAAGGATAAACCACAAGGAGGAAGACTAGCATCTCTAGTGTGGGGGCTTGCTAAGCTCTGTTCAGGGCAGTTCATCCATGTTTGATGTCTACCTAGCACTCAACTTTCACCAGTGGCTTTAAGAAGTTATAGTGTGTGCAGTGGCCACACCCTGGTAATCCATCTTGGCAAATGGCCTAAATGAGGTTTAGGGTAACTGATGGACCTCAAACCCATTAGTGAGTTAGGGAGTTGTCTACCCCAAATATGTGAAGACTTTCCCCATCATAATGAGTGGATGAGAACAATTTGTTTCAACAACCATGAAGTTGGCTAAAGTAGGCATTGTAGAGCACTTAGAGCTTGGTACCATTTCAAGGTCATCCACTGCATCCTGGGTTCACCAGCTGTCTTGACTTTTTTTTTGGCAGCTAGACTTTGATGACTGGAAGAGAGAGTGAAGCCAATAACTTTGTATAACTCTACCTCACTTAAATCCAATTCATTCATGAGTCAAGACTTCACCCCATTATGTCATAATGGGTACTCTTCAAAAATGAAGGACAAACAACAACACTTTCTCCTGTATGTCACTTACTTGCTATATATTTGTTTTCATGTTGACTCCCCCTTAAGATTGTAACCTCCTTAAGGACAGGGACTGCTTTTTGCCTCATTTTGCAGACCCAAGCACCTACAGTGCTTGGCACGTAGGAGGCACTTTTCAATGTTTATTGATTGAATAACTGAAGATGAAATTTCATAAGGATTAATGTAAAGTCCCACATGAGTGGTGATTGTTTTGTTTTGTTTGTAATCCAACTACAATCAATAAGTACAAGATTAGGAAGTGGCAGCAAGTGGTTCATGTAGAAAAAAACATATTGAGGTGCTGTGGAGACACCAAGATCAACATGAGTCAACAGTGTGTTATGGTAACTCCCCCTGTCCCAAAACCATACAACTGTCTTAGGCATAGTGTTCCAAACAAGGGACATGATAATCCAGTTATATCTTGCCACATGTGGAATATTACATCAGCTTTTGGGGCCATATTTTAAGAATCACATCGTTAAAAGGAATTTCCCTAGAAGAAAGTGACCAGGATGATAATGGGACTGGAAAGCATGCCATATGTGGATCGTTGAAGGGGTGCGGCTTTGTTGAACCTGAAGGAAGACTGACATTCTTGCACTGTAACAATGTCCAGCATTTGAGGGACTAATGTGGTAGTGGAGTCATTCTGATTGACCCCTGAAATAGAAGGAGGAGCAATAATGCAAACATTTCAGAAAAGAAGATCTAGGATCAATGTAAGGAAAAAGTTTTCTACAATCTCTGAATTGGAAGGGCCTTCTGAGGCCATCTATCCAACTTACACCTCTACAATATGCCGGACAAGTGGCCATCCAGTCTTTGCTTGGATATATCTAGTGAGGCAAGACTCAGGCCCCACCAAGGCTGCCTCTTTGTCATTTCTATACATTGTTCCTAGTTCTGTCCTCTGAGGGTAAGGAGAACAAGTACAATCCTCTTCTTCATGAGAACCATTCAAATAGATACAGAGTCAACAACCACATCCCCCTAAGTCTCCTACTTTCTGAGTAAAACCTTTCCTGTTCCTTTGATAAATCCTCACGTGGCATAACCCAGAAATTCTACACTTCAAACTCCTCAACTATTGGAGCTGTCCAAAAGCATCCAACTGGGCTGCCATAGTAGTTCTCCATTCCTATATTTAAAGTGGAAGCTGAAAATTGATATCCCACTTTATTTGGTATGATTTATTAATTATTGATTGAAGTATTGATTAAAATTATATTTAATCAATTTATCAATACTTAGGAATCAGATTCGCACTTAACTGTATAGGCCTCAGTGTTATAGTTTGTAACAGTCTGTGTTCTTCAGTCTTTTGGGATGCAACCTGCATTCAATATCCCAGAAGGGAAGAGAGAAATAAGGAAGGTGAGTCAACCTAATCATAAGATGTTTTTACCTAGCACCAGGTGTTTTGTGATGCTTAACACAGGAGTTTCCAGAGGATACGAACTCTTTGTTTTCCCCATTGACATAGATTTTGAAGATCCTCTCTTGATAGTCAGTTTTAGTAAGCAAAATGTAAGCCTACCCTCAACCTCTGTTGTAGACCAATCACAGTCTTAGTTTAGTTTGGTCCTCTAATAGTCAAATGCATCCTTGATTACTGAGAAGACTTTGATTTCTTTTTATTGGCAACTGCTAGCCTTACTAATAAGTTGATTATGCTCAGACCTTTGTGCCTCAGTTTCTTTTCATCACAGATTTTTATTGACAGATGACAGACATTTGCAAATGATTCTTCATAACACAATTGAGTGAAAGGAACAGAGCACAAACTTCCACTGTGTTAAATATTGATGATTACATTTTCAAAATGTGTCTTACTAGAGCAAAATGTCTTTAGGATCTCTTCTCCAACAAGGAACCTCTACTATGCACGTGTTAAAATTGCACAGTATTCCTTGATAAAGGCAAACACAAAGATACCTATTCAGTATTCCTCTAGATGGCAAAGAGGGTAGAATGCTGGGCTTAGAGGCAAGAAGACTCCAGTTCAAATCCTGCTTCTGACGCCTACTCCCTGTTTGACCCTGGGGAAGTCATTCAACCTCTCTTTGTCTCAGAGTCCACAGCTAGAAAATTAAGGGGTTGAACTCAATGACTTCCAATGTCCCTTCCAGCTCTAAAGCTATCATTCTATGATCTCAGGCTAAACAACATTGAGTAAGGCATAAAACAGAGAAATTTGTTCTCATCAAAGTTGCTTGCCACCCAAAAAAAGGAAATTTTGTACAAGGCAAAAACGAAAGGATTCCCTGTAGTTGAAAAGGTCTTCCATTTATACAAGGAAGGAAATAAGCATTTATTAAGTGCCTACTATATGTCAGACATTGTGTGCTAAGCATTTGCATAACTTATCTTATTTTACAACAATCCTGGGAAGTATTTGTTATTATTATAGCTATTTTATAGTTGAATAAATTCAGGTAGACAGAGGTTAAGTGACTTGTCAAGGATCACAAAGCTAGTAAATGTCTGAAGATGGATTTGAACTCTGGTCTGCCTGGCTTTAGGCCCAGCATTCTATCTACTGTACTCCCTAGTTGTGTACTAAACCACCTAGTTACCTTTATAGGTGATAGTGTGTAATTTTATTAAACCATAGAATAATTTAGGAACTCCCCAATGAGAGCAGATTGGTCTAGCAATCTATATGAAGAAAAAATCCAAATGGATGAAAATGGTCTGTTGTCCAGACCATAACATGCAGTTTAAAGGCCATCCATCAAGGTAGAATATCAGTATATCTATCTGGGACAGGAACTGCAAATGAACAATGAGCTGACCCTAGAATGGAATTGGAGGAAAACAATGGACTGAATTACATCTGGGAAATTGTATAATGCTTTTAATGACCCCCAAAATGCTCCCTAGCACAAAGACATATCTTTCTAACATATGTTCTCTCAACAGTGATTATGAATATTGGACTACCACCATCTTTAAGGAATCAAGATGCTCAAGTGACCCAAAGAGCAATAGAGAGCCACACAGAGGTGTAAAAAGACTGGCCTATTCCCAAAAATGATTTACCTACAAGAAATAACATAGAAGATATCATTGAGAAATATATGATCAGAAAAGGAGGAGGTTCAAGCTTGTGGCTAGAATATGGAAGAAGAGAAAGACAGCTTAGAATTCTCCATGAAAAAAAGAAAGGAAGGAAAGAAGGAAGGAAGGAAGGAAGGAAGGAAGGAAGGAAGGAAGGAAATAAAGAATATAGGAAGGAAGGAAGGAAGAAGGAAGGAAGGAATGTAGGAAAGAAGGAAGGAAGAAAAGAAGGAAGGAAGGAAGGAAAGAAGGAAGGAAAGAAGAAAGGGAAGGAGGGAAGGAGAAAGGAAGGAAGGAAGGAAAGAAGGAAGGAATGTAGGAAGGAAGGAATGTAGGAAGGAAGAAAAGAAGGAAGGAAGGAAGGAAAGAAAGAAGGAAGGAAGGAAAGAAGAAAGGGAAGGAGGGAGGGAGGAAGGAAGGAAAGAAAGAAGGAAGGAAGGAAAGAAGAAAGGGAAGGAAGGAAGGAAGAAAGAAAGAAAGGAAGGAAGGAAGGAAGGAAGGAAGGAAGGAAGGAAGGAAGGAAGGAAGGAAGGAAGGAAGGAAAAAGATTAGGAAGGTTTCTAGCACATAGAATCTGTGATTTGTATTGTGTAGTAAATACCAGCATTGATGGCATCACAGATGCATAGGAATGAATCACTGCTGCAACTACAATCAGGAATAAACTAAGAAGTGATTTATAACGATTGAAAATCATGAGAAAGGTGCTAATTATATGTCTTTGTGTGCCATTAAATGTGGTTCTAAATGATGCACCAGTCTTTGAGATCAATGCACAAGTATTCATCAGGCTCCTACTACGTGTAAAACACCAAGCTCAGGGTTATAAGGTAGACACTAAAACATAAAACATAATTCTTCTCTTCAGTGAGCCTAAGGTTTTGTAGAAGAGGCAAGAAAGCCATGAAAAGTTATATGTCCATGTGAGATAACAACACAAGAGATGTCAAAAGGTTCTATGTAATTGATGACCAAACTAGTGGCACAAACATTAAATGCTGTGAAGACTTAACATGAAGTCTCTCAAGTCGGGGGCAGGGATGAGGGGGTGGGGGTGAGGAAGGCCTGTCTGGCACATTAAAGGTATACATTGAATTATGTTGCCTAGAGAGTGTGGTACTGTACTGGAAGTGTAGAAGACCTGTGTTCAAATCCTGCCTAGGATTTACTAGCTGTGTTACCCTAGTCAATTCATGTAATGCTGTTGCCCTTCAGGTTCTTCATCTGTAAAATGAAAGTTCTAGAGTCAGGTCCCTTTTCCAGTGGTGTGCTAGTAGATGTATAACAACCATCCTGCCAGGGGAGAAAACATGTACATGTATACAAACAGTTTTTTTTTTGGTTTGTTTTTTTTGGGGGGGGGGGCTTTGGAGGGGAGAGGGCGGGGCAATTGGGGTTAAGTGACTTGCCCAAGGTCACATAGCTAGTAAGTGTCCACAAACATATTTTTAAGCTTACTCTGAATTATTAAAAAAATTTTCCATCACTTTCTTAAGTTTAGACAATCAACAGAACAGTAAGTCAAGCCCTGATTTATAACTTTTGCTGACTTCCAAGGAATCAATTCTCACGCCGTAAATTTACCCAATGGGCTCAAGTGGATTGGTGTGAGCTTGCTCTAGCACATCCCTGCTTTTAATCCTAAATCTGCAATCCTGTGTTTGCATATAGTAGTTAGTTTTTATTCACTCTTGATGCTAATTTGCTTTCACAGCAAAATCTAAAGGAAAGAAAAAGCATTGTCTGTTTTAGCCATAGACCCTTGAGGCTATCCCAGTCACCACCCTCCTGATGGTGGTGGTTCCAAACTGTGGTCATAGTATCTAAGAGAAAATAGCTTCTTGAATGTTAACTTTTCAACCCAAACCTATAACTACATTATACTACATTTAACTATCAATCAGCAAAATTCACAGGTGAAATATACTATACCACTCAGTCTTAAAGTATTCAGCTTTAGGGAGAAGACAATAACCAGAATAAGGCCCTTGATCTCTTTAAAGTTTCAGAATTAAAGACATAGAACCATGTTTCTCAAATGAGATCTGATTCTACAGTAAGTATGTTTAAAAGGGACACATCCTCAACTTGTTTAAAGCATTTGGTACGCTATAAATATTTCCCTTAAAAAAAAATAATTCCCAAGAATATCAGAGTAGGGAAAAACAAACATAAGACCGATCATAGAGTAATGTTGAAATGCAGCCATGAAGTTTTTATTAAGGGACTTGACAGTTATTTGTGCAAAAATGAGCCCCACATTTAACACTGACGAATATATTTTGCCACAGGAACGTCTTTAACTTTAAAATATTTTTACAGCCTGTTTTAGGTGTCCGACTTAAAAATCCCAATTTTTGTTGAATGGGAGGGGAAGGAGGGGTAAAAAGAGAAAGTTTTGGTACAGAGATGTAAATAGACACTTCCATAATAGCATTTACAAGCTCTAACAAGTCACAAGGGGAAAATGTGTAGAGAACAGCTTTCTTAGACAGACGTAGCCATCTGCAGCCCTCACAGATCTAGGAAAATTGGACCTGAACGAACTTGCCCTGACTGTCCTGCACCTCTTGGAGGAGGGGCGTACCTCACCTCGGAAGAGGTGTTTCAACTGCCCTATGAGGGAGGTCTTATTGGTCATTATTGCCACCATCACAATTTTTATTATTGTTATTATAATACACTACCCTCCTCCAAGCTGTGTATGTGTGAGAAGGGATTTGTGATCTTGGGGTTGTGAGTCAAAGGATTTCCCTACTCTCTGAACTTGAAGTTGGTATACTCTAAATGACTTCATTTCCTGAGGGTAGGCCTGAGCTTTTTTTACACTCCCTGGGATGGAAGAGGCATGTAGGAGTTGGATGCAACCTGCTTTACTTTACACATTAATATTTCTCCTTCTGAAATAGTTACTGCTATCATCTGCCACTGGCCTTCTTCAGAATCTTTCTCAAAGCAAAGCACTTCCTCCTTGAATGCTAATATAATGCCTTAATATTCACAATCATCCATGCTGCTAACTGTAGTTTTTTCCCTCCTAGAGTACCCTCCAGATACTCAGCTTGGAGTATTATGGGACTTAGGACCAGCATCTCTCCCTCCCTTCTCCCCCAGAATTTGAGAAGCACTATTTATGTTTTCCTCATTCTGGGAAGGGGGTAGAGAATAGCTTCACTTTTCTGCATTCCAATCTAAACTAGCAGCTCTAGGAGAAAAACCAGATTTGATAGATGATACTTTGTTAATCCGATCTCTGTTCGTTCAGTCTTCCTTTATGTATTTAAAGGCTTTCTCAGCGGTGGAGTGGGGAGGGTGGGAGGGAGAGAAAGGAGATGTTGCTAGTGTTAAATAGAGATGAGCCTAATTTAATGTAACCAACAAGTCCTTGAAAACTTTGTGTAGAGCCAGTCATTTTGATAATAACCTATAGAGATAGGTAGGTAGATAGATAGATAGATAGATAGATAGATAGATAGATAGATAGATGATAGAGAGATGAAGATAGAGAGATAGATGGATAGATAGATC
>CM053588.1:237849729-237868434 GCA_028646515.1 Pseudochirops corinnae | reverse complement strand
GTGTATATGTATATTGACTATAGATATTCAAGTATATGTACATGTAAGTAAATGTATGTATGTATATATATATGGGAATGTGTGTGTATATATATCTTTATGTCAATATATATACATATGCATGTGTATATGTGTATGCATGTATGTATACACACACACACACACACAAATATATGTATCTTTTCTTTGTTTCCTTGAAAGTTTTCTTTTGTTCTCTGCTGTGTACTGTTTACTTTATTCTTCTCCCCCCCTTCCCATCCCCCATTTCCGAAGGCTACAGTTAAACATATAGATATAGATATAGATGCATATGGGTAAATATGCATACATAAAGTAATGGTTATATATAATATGGATATATATCCATATGTGTATGGTGTATGTATATTTTATGCATGTGTATATGTATGCACACATATATATACATATACATATACGTATACATATACATATACATATACATATACATATACATATACATATACATATACATATACATATACATATACATATATATATCCATACTTAATGGTAGCCTTCAGGGGAGGGGGTGGGGAAAAAGAATAGAGTAAAAGTGCACAGCTGAGAACACAAGAAAACTTTCAAGGAAGCAAAGAAAAGATGGATGGCTCTGAACACAATGCATAGTATTTATTATATACTCAGTCTTGAAATGGAAATTTATTGCTGTATATTTTGAATCCTCTCTTACATTCTACTGTGCACATGGCAATGTTTTTTTTTTCTTATTTGGTATTTAAGTTTATGTTTCTTTTTCTTTTATTATTGTGTACTTAAGTTTTAATATTTAAGTCTAAAATGAAGGTTTTGAAAGATTTTAAAAAGGTCTTCTATGTGCAAGACACTAATGTTAAATACTAGAGATACAGGCAAAAAAAAAATTAAATGGCCCCTGCCCTCAAGGAGCTTACATTCTATTTGTACACTGATGAGTAATTTTAAAGTATATTCAAAAGACTTCAAAGTAATTTTTTTTTTTCATTTTTGGAGGGGGGAAGGCAAGGCATTTGGGGTTAAGTGACTTGCCCAAGGTCACACGGCTAGTAAGTGTTAAGTGTCTGAGGTCACATTTGAACTCAGATCCTCCTGACTCTAGGGCCAGTGCTCTATTCACTGTGCCATCTAGCTGCCCCAAGACTTCAAAGTAATTTCAAGAGAGAGAAGGTATTAATAACTGAGGGGTAGAAGAATGGAAAGGGGTATTAAAAAAAAAAAGGCCTAGTATAGGACTTGGCATTTGTGTATCAATTGTTGAAAACCCTTGAGACCCCTAGCATTTAGCCCAGCAGCTCCTGATCATTTTTCCAATGATTTAACTCTGGAGAACCAGCAGTTTTTTCCATGAGGAGTCCTCCTCTGGCAGAATTTCCTGATCTCCTGACCTCCCTTCCCACCACCGCCATCGCTGTACAAAGATGCCCATAGGATCATAGGCTCATAGGATTGTAGGTCCAGGGCTGGAAGGAACCTCAACAGCCACCTCCCCTCCAAATCCAGACCCCTCATTTTACAACCGTATGGTTGCTAGAAGAGCAGGTCTGCAAACCTTTCCCATTCAGATGGGGATAAGGTCCATCCCAGCATTCAGAAGAAGTTGCATCTCGTCTGCTCTTAAGATGATTTTTTTGTTCTGTTTTATAAAAGGATTTAGCAGTGATTTGGGCTACAACATTTTAAAATGCCTTTTATCATACCCCGAGGCCAGATGGCAACAAGAGGAATTGTTATAAATGCAACAATAAATAGCGTGTTACACCGGGTAACTTCTCTAAAATTCTGATTAGCCAATTCCCCAGTCATCAACTTCTAACTAATCCTTCCTCCAGTGCTCCTTCTAATGCTGAATAATTAAAATGAATATGACCCAAATGTTTCATAAAGACTTCCTGAAAAGGATGGTCTAAGGCTGGGTTTCACTAAAATAGGGGCATTACCAAATTTAGAAAATAATTGAAGCAGATTTGTTGTATTCCAGAGTAACTGAGAAGTGAAGAGACCTACACAATGGGTTTTCTAGGAAAATTTTCACAATCTGACTCCAGCCTACTATACCCTGGGCTAATAACGACAATCATAATCACAAGAACCACATTTATATAGTACCTATTGTGTGACACTGTGCAATTATTATCTCATTTGGGCCTCACAACAATTCTGGAAGGTAGGTGCTATTGTTATCATCCCCATTTCATGGATGGGGAAACCAAGGCAAACAGAGCTTAAGTGACTCACAAAAGTCAGAAACAATTCAACAGCAAAAAGATCCAAAAAACAAACCAACCAAAACAAACACCAAAAGTGTAGAATTAGGACAGATCTTCCCATTCAAAGCTTGGTGGTGTTTCTGTTGTGGTAAAGCAGCATGCCAAGGGACACATAAGTCAGTGCCCTAACTGGGGGTAAAGTTCAGATCCCTTGTCTTGTGATGTTATACTGAATGTACTCAAGTTCCTACTTGGAACATGGAAAGCAAAGATCATGCCATACTGTCCTTCACAGCCTGCTGTACCTTGACTGAGAAAGAATCATTGAAGTAAACATTTTATTTTTAGATTTTTAAAATTCTCTTAACAGTACTAACATCTTGTTTTCCATTTCTATCATTTTACCTCTCTTAAGAACCTCAACTTCATTGCACCAATCCCAAGTGGACTTAGGATGTGTGGCAAACTGAAACCACTTGGTTCCTGAGACACAAAAATTCTACTAGCCTCTGTTCCCTTCCCCTCCCCTTGGTTGAACCAGCCAGGAGGGTCAGACCAAGGAGGACTCATCCTAGATTCCTAGGAAGGTTATAGAAGGGCCTAATGGAGACAAGGAAATGGAACAGTCCTATCTGCACTTCTCCCACACTTCCCTCTCTATCCTTTTTTGAATATTATGAATGGTCCATGGACCTGTCCTACCACCACCCAACCTGGCTCTTAATGCTTCATCTCCTTGCTCCTTGGGATGGTCTAGATTTAATCAGTAGAGGAGCTGAAGATGCACCTGCCATTCTTATTCTCATATTCAAGCCCAAAACTCTCTAAGCTAATGGCTTTCAAACTTTATCTGGCAATGCCCCATTAAAAAATAATAATAATATTATGCCTTCTCTCCCCACCCATTCCCTTCGGGCTGGGTTTCTGATTTTCTAGCCTTTAGCACTGGCTTATCTATAGTTTCCCCCTGGAACATCTATCAGTCCCCATAGCCTGCTCACCCTGAATATTCCTCTGCTCTGGTGGCCCCCTTTTCCCGTTGGTGATTTCCTCTTAGGGACTTCATTTTGTGGAGGAGCGCAGGTCAGCCACACTTCCCAGTTGTACTTCCAACTTTCTAGACTTCAACAATATTCCCTCCTCCCACCATTTTCTGCCTCCCTTTTGAATTTGTGTATTTTCTTCTCCCATAAATTGTAAGCTTCTTAAGGCCAGGAATTGTTTGTATTTGTAGCTCTAGTACAATGCCTGGCACAGAGCAAGTACTTAAGAAATATTTATTGTTTTGCCTTCCCTGTCCATCCCTACCCCATCCCAAGTGAAAACAAGACATAATTTACCTGTGTCTTGAGCCTGTCCCATCTGATGACAATGATGGCAGCTTAGGCCAGAATGGAGATTTCACATGTGCCTCTCTAACTGAACACAGCACAATGATAATTTAATAAGATATGCACAAGCAAGATTATCACCACAATATTCAATGACAATTGAAATAAATTATTTCAGTCTCATTTTTGTCGACTTTGATTTGAACATTGTTTTACTGAAAAAAGTAGGACTTATACTTGGAAATAGCCAACAGTCTGGGTCATTGTTTTGTTCCCTTTCTCCATGCACTAAAATATTAAAGTGCAATTGACTCTTTTGTCCCCCCTACTCACCTAAGAGTAAAGGAACCCAGACTAGTTATCACAAGATTAAAGAATCCTTTTAGTAATGAATCTCACATAGAATCTAGGAAAGTTTCTATTTGCACAAATTCATAAAAGGTCCTTTTGGGAGTTAAACATACACCAACGTAACTAATGATTAGGCATGCTTAAAAATCCTAAAGTTAAAAATTAAGAATTTGATGAAATTCTAGAAAGCTAAGCCATTCTAGAAAGAACAGGCTGAGAGGAGACATGGATTTGATCTTTGCTTTCTAGGCAAAGCAGTTACCTCAAAGACCTCTGCTAATCTCAGGCAATGGAGGACTCCAGACACATCTGTCTACTATGACAATGGGAATCCTGTGTTACTTGGAAGAAAACAAATGTCCCATCTGAGCTGAGCTGAACCAGGCCACGTATCTTCTGAAATGTTCAAATGAAATTAATTTAAACAAATTTTTAAAAAAGATCCTCAACAAATGCCAAGTCTCTATCCTATATACTTAGGAGGCAGGTCATAATGTTATTGTCCTTGAAGGCTCATTTTATTTTTGTGTGTGATATTCCAGCATTCATAAAGCAGTGTAAAAGAAGATGGAAGGGGAGAGGAGGAGCATTGGTAGTTTTAAGTGTGACAGTAAGGAAAAGGTTGGAGAAAATCTGTATGAGAAAGCAAAATTAAAGTGTAAGATAAAAACAAAACAAAGAAGAAAACTCCTGAAATGTACTCTTTGGTGTCATCAATTTTGTTTCTAATCTAAATCTTTTCATCAAATTCTTAATTTTTAACTTCAGGATTTTTAAGCATGCTGAATCGGTAGTTATATCAGTGTATGCTTAATTCCCAAAAGGACCTTTCATGAATTATTGCAAATAGAAACTTTTCTAGATGCTATGTGAGATTCATTACTAAAAGGGCGACAGAGAGGTAACAATTGTATAGCCCTTACTGTGTATTAGACACTGTGCTAAGTACTTTACAATTATTATCTCATTTGATCCTCATGATCACCCTGCAAGGTAAATGCTATTATTTTACCCATTTTACAGATAAGGAAACTGAGGCAAATGAGTTAAGTGACTTGCCCAGGATCACATAGCTAGTAAGTGTCTGAGACTGGATTTGAATTCAGGTCTTCCTAGAATCCAGACTCTGCTCTCTAACCATTGCACCATCTAATTTCTTTTTAGAAAACTATTTGTAGTACTAATCACTGAATCCTTCAATTGTGAATTTGGTTAAGTAATTTCTATTCCTCTAGAGTTTTTACTAATTTATTAACTATATTTACTAATACTCCAGAAAGCCATGACTTTGTCAATATGGATGTTCCCTTTGCAACTTACTAGCTCATGTTCAAGAGTTGCTACATCCAGAAAACAGAGCAAAACAAAATGGTCATGCAGCCAACCTGGTAAGGAGCTGCACTGAACTAGACCGACCCACAGACAACAGATATACACAGTCTTTCTCAAGGCCCAGCCAGACTTCAGTCTTTCCTGCTTGGTAAGACCCGGTAGAGTTTGCATTCTACTGGAAGAGAATTCAAGCACATGGAGCTTACCTGCACATTGCAATGAGATATCAAGATGGGACTTCAGTGGAATTTCCAAAAAGCTTCCAATATTTTTGTACTTTTGGAACACAACCAATTTGGAAATTGAAGACTTACAGTACTGTGATAATCCTAACACCTTATAAACAACCTATGACAGCTGTTGGATGAGTAGGAAAAATGTTAGAAGTCACAGAAGGAATCTGAGATTCTTCCTACAAGGAAAACAAAAAGAAATTAACGTAGGATATAATGAATCACAGCTAAGCTTTTTAAAGTATGGCGGAGAAATATCTTTCCACTTATATGTGTTTTATTGATCGTTCAGTCATTTTTCAGCTGTATCCAATTCTTTATGACTCCATTTGAGTTTTTCTTGGCAAAGATGCTGGAGCGGTTCATCATTTCCTTCTCTAGTTCATTTTACAGATGAGGAAACTGAGGCAAACAGGGTAAAGTGACTTTTACAGGGTGGTATAACTGGTAAGTGTCTGAGGTCTGATTGGAACGCGGGAAGATTCGTCTTCCTGACTCCAGGCCTAACCTCCCATCCATTGTGCCACCTGGCTGCCCATATTCATATGTGATATCCTTTATAAATCTGACTGTCAATAAAAAATGTTTTGCATTTTAAGTTGGTTTATTTGTTGATGTGTGCATATATTTTAGTTTCTAAGAGTCTCAAAGGAAAAATGCTATAAATAAATTCATGTCCTTAACCTGATTCCATATTTTGCTCATCAAATCTCCCATGACTTCAATATTCTTCCTTTGCCTAGCTATAAAAGCGAGCATCTTTGTCTTCCTTCAAAACCCACTTCTTCCATCATACCTTCCTTCATTAAGTAAAAGGAATTATATGAATCATCTCCCTGAGCAACAAAATCTGTCAAATAATGTTTATGTGTATGGTGAAGGGGAGAGAAAGAGGGAAAGAACAGAGAAGAGAGAGATACAGAAAGAGAAAGATAAATGAAAAGGAGAAGGGAGGAGAGGAAGACAAAGGATAGGAAGAAAAGAAAAAGGAGTGATGGAAGAAAGAGAGGGAGATTCTTATTTCTAAGTAGATTTGCTATATATACTGCAGGTTAAAAAAAAAGTAAAGTTTGAAACTTGCAGAATTGATGAAGTTAGGAACCAAGTCATTTTAGAGGTCCCAGAGCTTCAAACTTAAGAAGTATTCAAGTCTGGAATCTATTAAGTATCAATGAAGTATGATACTTCAGACCAACTCTCTAGACATTTTAAAGCCTAAGACAAAAGAAGAACAAAGTTCTAAGCTTGGAGCCAAAGGATTCCATGCATGGAAAAAAAAAATGCGGGGAAAGGAAAGTCAAGGGATCTTTTGCACTAGTGCTACTCAAATTCATTTCATTGGCCCTCTCACATTTGTAATATCTTTTTTTTTCTCCACGGTGAAAAACTGTTATAGACACAAACTGGTTTTCATCTTTAGGCAGAAAACGAAGTTAGAACAAAAAATTAGCAGCAGCATAAAAATCATCAGAATGGTCTTTCAAAAACAATGCTGGATCTTTTCGTTTTTCTTACATTCAACCACTGTAAAATTCCATGAGGACAAGGCAATAGCCTCCTAAAAGAGTTCCCTCTCTCTGATCTTTCCTCCATCTCTAGTCTATCATTCACAGAGGTACCAAGTTAACATGCCTAAAGCACAGGTCTGACCAGGTGCTATCCTGCTCTAGAAACTGCTCTGACTCCCAATAGCCCTAAGGATAAAATGCCTACACTCTTTTGTTTGGTTTTTAAAGCCCTTCACAATCTGGCTTCACTTTATCTTTCTGAAATTTTTGCTTATTGCCCTACTTCATTCACTTTCCCTTCCAACAAATAGGTGTGCTTGCTTATTGTCTGTATATAATGCTCCATTTCCCATCCCCATGGATTTGCACATTCTATCTCTCACATACCTGGACTGAATTTCCTCCTCTCAGCTCAAGCGCCTCACTGAAAGTGAGAACCTGAAAAGACCTTAGCTTGAAAGGTCAAGGTCTTCCATTGCATCCAGGGTCATCTCCAACTGTCCTGATGGATATCTGGCCACTGGACCCAAATGGCTGTGGAAGAGAAAATGAGACTGGTGACCTTGCACAGCCCTCCTTCACTCAAATGAAGGACAAGAAACACATAACCATTGTGCCTAGTATACTGTCTTGCATAAGGCAGGCGCTTAAAAATAGCTGCTGATTAATTAAAGAGATTGGAAAATAACTCATGTGACAGAACAGAGTTCCATTCCGTTCCATTCAATTCAATAAACATTTCTTATGCACCTGATAGGCCTCAAACCTGTTAGTGAATTAGGGGGTTGTAGACCCCAAGCATATGAAGACTTTCCCCAGTGGAATGGGTGATGAGAATGATTTATTCCAATAACCATGAAGGCAGCTAAAGCTGTGGAGCACTTAGAGCTTGGTCAGACATCAAAGACACCAAAGTTGTCCACTGTATCCCTGTCATCACCAGTCAATCTAACTTTTGTCTTGCCACTTTGGTCTTTTGGTCTTTGATGAATCTGGAAGAGAGAGTTCGAGACTCTGCCTCACTTAGATTCAGTTCACTCACAGAGTCAGGACTTCAACCTGTGATGTGATTGGTCCTCTTTGAAAATGAAAAATGAACAACATTATGTCCCAGACACTATGCTAAGCACTGGGGATACAATTAAGAGACTGAAAGTCTCTGCCCTCAGAGAGCTTACAATCTAATAGGGAGAAAGGGACAAAACACAAAAGGAGGTAGGAAAAGGGAGGGCAGCAAGGGGTACCTGGCATGAGATTATCTTATTCCAGGTAGTTGAAACCAGGCAGAGCAGCAGATGCAAAGTAGAGTGAGCTGACAGATCCATTTGTGTACATTATATAGGAAGGCTTTCATATAAGTTTAGTTCCATGGATCACCTTTAGAGCTGGTCTTAGAAAAAGAGTAAGGGAGAATCAATTTCTTGATTCCCTTTACTAGAGAGAGCAAAGGGAAGAACAAAAAGAGGAAATGCAAAACAAGGAAGTAGATAAATGTTGGAGAAATCTTAATGGAAGTCCTTTAGCCCTTAGCTAGGCCTAAAATGGGTATGTACTAGCCTTCTGAGGGCTCTGGATAGCATAGTGTTAAGCCAAAAAACACAGGATTTGGAATCAGAAGACTTGAGTTCAAATCTTAGTTGTGACTAAGATGTATCATCTGGATAACCTTAGGTTAAATCACCTAACCTCAAAAGACCTTGGTTTCCACATTTATAAAATGGTGGTGTTTGGAAGGTGGTACACAATGATGTCAAAGATCCTTTCCAACATAGCTAGTGATCTCAATGTTAGAATTAACATGAGCACAGTGAGTATTTGTCCAATATAATGGACTCCATAAAGATGGAGCATAGTGGAGGAACACAAGGTGGAGGAATTTATACAACATAACCACAGGGTATGACTGACTATCTTATAAAGGCTCTTTCCAGAAAAGAGACAAAAATCTAAAAGGAAATTGTCTCAAAATTTGTACAAAATCGACTTCCATACCAGTTATTAGGCTGATATTATGTATTAGGAACAATGAAAGGAGCTGAGGATAGAAAGAAAAAATGAAGACTGTCCTACTAGCTGTGTGACCCTGGGCAAATCACTTAACCTTGCTTGCCTCAGTTTCCTCACCTGTAAAATGAGCTGAGAAGGAAATGACAAACCAACCCAAAAGAGCTGAACAACAACAAGTTAAACACCCTCATTATACAGATGAAAGAAGTGAGTATTGAAAAGGTTTTGTGATATGCCTAAAATCACATACAGAGCTAGAATTTGAACCCCAAGTGCTGTGGCTCCAAATTCAGTCATTTTCCCACTGTGCCACAATGTTGATTAATGATAGTAAAGAGTCAAAAACATCTTACTAAGGCATCTGATTCAAAATAAAAAGTGGAGACTCTTCATTGAAATCACCACGAAACAGTACGTATTACTCTCATAGAAAGGAACCGTCAGGGCTTCCAGGTGCAACATCAAAAAGTGAGCTCCATGATCCTCTAGGGAAGAGGCAGAGGCAAAAGGCACTTTAAATATATTGATTCCAAAATGATATCCTGAGTCATTTATACCATCTTCCACATGAGCTAACTGATTGAAAAAAGAGAGAGAGGTGGGGAATGAACACCAGTGCCCAAATCAGATCTAGCAGACAGAAAGCTAGCTCCAAGGCTGGGCCTGGCAGAGGGTCTAAGAGAAAGGGGCAAATAAGAATGAGTGTTTTAAATCTTACTTGTTTCAAACCACCTTTCCAACTTTCTAGCTTTTTTTTTTGGCTTAGTAAAGCCCCAAACAGCAAGAAGACTATATTGTGAAGCATAAGAGCTCCATAAAACACCCAACCTAGGACATCGAGTTCAGTTTATGGCACCAAGGGCCGCTGCCCAACAAACAGCCCTCATTTAAATGGAGCACATGAGTCATAACCAGAGAACAAAAGAACCACCCATCTGCACACATTTAGAGAAAGGGAGTTGCAGGAGAGGGCTGACATGGACTGATGTCTTGTCAGTGGCTTTTATTACAAGGGGCGCTGAAGCTTTTGCCATTGCCTCACTCCAACTTTCAGAGTCAAGGTAATTCCACATTTTTCTAAAGCCAAGCAGGGTAAAGTCCTGTTAACAGGGGGTGTAAAGCTCAATGACAGTGCTCAGGAGAATGTCAGCCTATGGCTCTGATGCCAATTGCATCACATTGGGTAATAATCCTGTTGGCCAAGTCTACCAACCT
The DNA here is from genome assembly GCA_028646515.1 of Pseudochirops corinnae. Classification (NCBI taxonomy): domain Eukaryota; kingdom Metazoa; phylum Chordata; class Mammalia; order Diprotodontia; family Pseudocheiridae; genus Pseudochirops; species Pseudochirops corinnae. The sequence continues at coordinate 237,858,232 of CM053588.1, read as the reverse complement.
ACTTCCAAACCAGGTGTAAAACATTTTGCACTGATCAAAACACAATCCATCTCTGAGATCTATAGAGGTGAGTTATAGCAATCGCTGAATTATTTGTGTCTAAATCTGAGCCATGCCTTAGACAGGGATGAAAAAGCATTTACTAAAAGAACCTCAGATTTTATGTTTTGAATATTCACTGAATTAATTGATATCTTCCTGATATGAAAGAGGACTTTGATGCCTATGAAATTGTGTTAGGAAGAATTAAACCAAGGGCAGTTCCTCTCAGAATTTCCATTACTGGGTATACTGGAAGGTACCATTCCAGAAAAGGAAGGTAACCACAACTGTACATTCAACAAACGTTTCCTAACCATGGGATCTTAACAAAATGAAAACATTTTTGGACTCTCCCACTACTCTTCAATTTGAAAAGCACTGTGTGCATTTTAAGGAGAATGTTGTCCCACATGTTTCTGATTCATTCACGCTTAACTCATCCTGGTATTGGTCTGTTCACATTGTCATCTAAAAAGACTTGTAAAAGCGTCTCTGGGGCCGTTTAACTTTTCCTTTCACAGAATTATGCCAAGAATAAATGGAACCAGATTATCTCAAGACTTCCCATTTAGAACCCACAACGTCACAGGAGGCTTTAAATGTGGCCAAAAGTCATTCTCAGCTCCATAAGCAACCCTTCCAGCCTTGTAAGCTTCAGAATTCCCTGGAAGTTAACAGACTGAGAGAGAGCCTCAAACATTCATTCCATTTGGAGAAGGGAAAGGCTGACTCAGAACTGAAAATCACATCTAAGCCTATGAGCCTTCTTCTCCAAGTAAACTGTCTGACTGTATCTCACATGAATACAGTAGTCAGGGTGCTATGGATCTCAAGAGTTTCTTTCTTCTAAAATGCTTTAAATACCAGCTAAATGGCCCATTAGATAAGAGTGCCGGGCCTGGAGTCAGCAAAATCTGAGTTCAGATTCAGCTTCAGATACTCACTATGGGACCTTGAGTAAGTCACTTAATCTGTGTTTTTCTCATCTGTATAATAGCACCTACCTCCCAGGGTTGTTGCAAGGACTAAATGAGATATTTTTAAAGTGCTTAGCACACATAGTAAGTGCTATAAAGATGCTAATTATTACTGGTTTTGTTGTTATTAGTATGAGCTCAAATATCATCTTCTGCATGAAGACTTTGTAGATTCCCCCAACTGCAAGGGCCACCCCCCCAAAAAAGAAAGTTACCTGGTATTCATGTTATGTATATTTTCTATATATGTGTAAGTTCTCTCTCACCATAGAATGTAAGTTCACTGAAGGCAGGGTCTGTTTCAGTTTTGTCTTTATTTCCCCATTGCTCATCATATAGTCATCACTTAATAAATATTTACCAGTTTGTTAATGGATCTCATTTCTCTGCCCAGTAAATGTATGAGAGAGATAAGTTATAGGTATCAGCTATCAAAGAGAAGACAACAGAATCAGAGAGTAAGAAATAAAACCTAAACTAGAAATCAAATATTCTTATTCCAAATCAAGTACCTTTTCATCTTTACAATTAAAAATTCCTGAATTTCCTAGAGGGAAAATGTCAAACTATTTTAAGAAAAATGAAAGAAAAACTGGAACATTACATGGAAGGGAAAAAAACCTTATCTCTTCCTCTCAGAAACTATCTTGAGAACTTCAAATTGGTCATGAGTGATTGGCAAATATCAACTGACTGATAAAATGAACCATGGTATTTCATTTCTATAAAGGCTTGAAGAAACCAATGTATAGGACCTAGCCCTGGTCTTCTGAAGGTTTCAGGCTAGCTATACCATGACATAGAATGTCATCCGAGTCACAAAAAAGCAGCTGAGCAGAAAAAACAATTTGATGTCAAAAGGGTAAAATTCTGAAAACTTGTGGGTTTCATGATCTCACTAGAAACACCTGGGGCCTTCTCTGTTGATGTCAGAAAGAAAAAAAAAAGTTTTACTTTAATATGTCCATCCATGTGGGAAAATATTTCCATGTGTTTCCATCATGAGAATATGGGACACGGACTACACAGAAATGACGGTCTCTTTGGAGATCAATCTAGATCAGGTAGGTTTGGGGTTAGATTTTTTTTTTTACAAGAAAGAATAAGCCCAAATATGTGTTTCATAAACAAGCATTAACTTGAGCAGTAATTATTGCTGGAGAACTCTCAATGACAGAGCAGTTTCCTAACTGCTGAGGGGCAATAGAACTTGAGTGTGTGAGCTTGGGGTGGGGGTGGGGAGAGCAGAGTGGAGAGAGGGAGAAAGAGTACATGGGTACTATAAAAGGAATTTAAAGAGTTTTTGTCTGAAATTTCAAAAGCAATGAGCTGATAGCTCATTAAACTCCTTAAAGAACCACCCCCCCCCCCAAAAAAAATCTACTACCCAAAGGAAAACCAAACCACTTCTCACTACAGACTAATCAGAAAAAAAAAAATTTCACCCACCACAACCATGTCTCTTTTGAACTGGCTGGCTTTTGGATGTGGGTAACGATCCCCAGCTGTCCAAGCTCCTCCACATTAACCCTTCATCAGACTGTTCTCACCTCCTGGAATCCCTTCCAGGGGAAATGGGACTTTAAAATTAGGTTGTAAAGTAAAATAGTCTGATACTAAAACAAATGAATGGGTATGCCTCAGAGGGGTTAAAAAAAAAAAAAGAATGAAAAAGATGTCTCATGCAAACTTCTTTTCAAAGTCTCCTTTGAAACTTCTTGGAGATGTTTTGGTGATTTGTTGGGGTATTTTAAACAAAATTTCAATTGATCAAAATAAAATTTTAATTTATATTAGAAAGAAATTTCAGTGTAGCCAAAAGAAAAATCCAAAACACTGAGGGTTAAAGTTATATCTACAAAATAGTAAAAAACCAAAATTCATACAGGCTTTTAAGGGTTTCCAAGGTACTATACATACTTTAATTTATTTAATCTTCACGATAATCCTATGAAGCACATATTACAGGTATCATTATCCCCATTTCATAAATAAGGAAACAAAACCCTCATTAGTTTTATGACTTACCCATACTATGCTGGCTAGCACTTGGAAGCAGGAGATTGGATCTCTCCTAAATCCAAGGCTGTGGCCCTTTCCATTACACCATAGGGCATAATATTCAATTATTTGCCCCCCAAACTCTCTTTTTCCAGGTTCCTATTATTTAAACAACTCAAAGAAAACAGAGGACAGAGAAACAAAAGGTCGCATTTCTGGCCAAACCAGTAATCTTGAGTCATCAGCACAATTGTTCCCTCAACCTAAGGCCCACTTCCACTGTGTCCTTGCAGCAACCAGAACACTGAGTTGTCAACAAAAACAAAGGATGGATTTATTAATAAAGACTAAGGTTACTGTTCATACCCTTCCATTAGCTTGGGGGCACCTTATAGTTAATTTAGCTAAAGTCAACCAGTGAGACATTTCCATTGCTTTCTACCCTTCTCCACTGATGCCTGATTACATTGATCTGACCATAGACTTGTCAACTAGAATTGGATTCAATTCAAATCATTTGTTATGCACAAGACACTGATAGTCAGAGAAGAGAAGGGAAAGGAATAAGTGTTTATAAAGTGTCTACCATGTGTCAGGTACTATGGTAAGCACTTTCTATAATTATCTTCTTAATTTGTCCTCATTTAACCCTGGGAGGCAGGGCTATTATTGTTCCCATTTATACCACCAAGGCAATATTCACAGCATTGATGTTGACTATGAATATGCACAGTGCTGAATCACAAAATATAACAGACTCTCCATATAGAAGACAGAAGTAAAACATTTATTCAGACACCAGAAAGTCAAATCTCAACACCAGAAAACTGAATCCATCATAGCAACAAAGAAACTAATACACTTTATCACTACAGAGAGCAACACCTTCACAAGCACAGATTACATGTGGCCTATTAAGGGGCAGGGAAGATCTTCAAATTACCATTACCATTACACCATTTTACAAGTGAGTAAACTGAGGCAAACAGAAGTTAAGTGACTCACCCAGGGTCATACAGCTAACAAATGTCTGAGGATTGATTTAAACTCAGGTCTTGCTGACTCCAGAATTCTATCCATTACTCCACCAGTATCTCTGCTACCATTGGATAGAGGGGAAAGGTTTGGCTTAAAGTCATGTATACCTGAGTTCAAGTCCCATCTCTGACAATTTCTAGCTATTTGACACTGGGCAAGTCATTTAACCCTTGAGTGCCCCAGATAGGTCTCTAAGACTATAAATTGCAGAGCCAGTGTTGATTTTGATAAGCAGAAGATGTTTCATTACTGAGTTCCTATGTCAATGAAATCACAGACCCATTCCAAAAATAAATATTCCAGGCACCTGTCCTCAAAGAGCTCACAATGGAATGAAGTTATAAGTGCTTAGGCATTGTATCTGGCACAGAGTAAGCATTTACTAAATGCTTGTTTCCTTCCATAAGCTCCATGTAAAAAATGTACTTCTTCATGCATTTAAAGATTAGCTTACTCTCTCCTAATATGTGACAGAGAGACTTCTTAGGGGATGAGAAGCTTAAACTGATAGAATCCTGCTGAAGATCAATTAGAAACAAAGATAAATCATTTCTAATATTGTAACATAAGTAAATGGAAGAAGAGGATTTGTTTTTAATCTTTAAAATTTATTTATATGTCACAGAATCACAGAATTTCAGTCTAGCTAATACCTGGACAAGATTCACCTCTATGACATGTGTGATATAATGGAAAGAACATTAGCTCTTGAGAGAAAAGATTATTCAATAACCAAATATTGGGGAGATCTAGGATTTTTTCCCTTCCTCATTTGAAGATTAGGTCAAAGCTTAGTTCTCTGAAGGTCAAGGCAAATGATGAGATGAAATTTTGGAATTGTTACCCAACCCAACTAGAGAACCTTACAAAGAATTTAAGGTGAAGTGAATTCCCTCCCATTGTGTTTCACTCCGCCAGGTCTGAGCAAAGCTGGACCCCCTTTTTTCTAGATTGCCCTAGGTGAGGGGGCAGTGTATAGTCTGGATAAGAGATGAGTCTCTTTGTCCAAGACTGAGCAGGCAGATGCCTCCCCCCTGCCCCTCACTAGAATAGGTCCACCTCTCACTCTAATATTCATTTTTCTAATTAATTGTTAATCAATCAAAGATGATTGCCACCCTCAGGAACACCCACTCTTCCAAGGGCATATAAGCATTAAGTGCGTTCCATGAGGGATGTTTGACAATCAAGAGTGTCACTGACACTTGTATTAATTATTGCTACCATGATTAAGAAAATGATTAATTACTCAGAAACTATGTCTCTCAAACTTTTTATACATCACACTCTAGAAGCCTGGGCTCAAATCCCACCTCTGCCACTTACTAACTTACAATCTTGAGCAAGTCACTTGACCTCTTCTGGTTCTCAGTTTCCTCTTCTGAAAAATGGGGAAATTAGCCTATATCAAAAGGGGAGCATTTCTAACTCTTGAACTATCATCCTTAAATGTTATCTTGAAGATCTTTGATGAAGGGAAACTCATGACTTCTCAAGGTAGCCCATCCCACTTTGGAATAACTCTGATCATTAAGTTTTCCCTTACATTAATCCTGAATCTGCCATTCTGTAATGTGCTCTCTGGAGCCACACAGAACAAGCCTAATCCCTCCTCCATGTGACCACCCTTCAGATGCTTGAAGACAATCATCATGGTCTCCAATCCAGACTGAACATGCCTGGTCTTTGAACAAATCTTTCTTTGACATGGACTCGAGGTCCTTCATCCTGCCTGCTCTCTTGAGACAATGATCCCCTTATCGATGTCCTTCCTGTCCTTCCTGAAATGTTGTTTTCAAAACTTCGAACTATACTCTAACTGTGATCTGACCAGACACAACCCAACAGGACTGGCATTCCTAGGAGCTATGCTCTTCTCCTTCTCCTTTTCTTTCTACTCCTCCTCCTCTTCTTTTTCGTCCTCCTTCTCCTTCTTCTTGCTATTCAGTCATTTCAGTCCTATTCAACTCTCTGTGACCCTATTTGGGGTTTTCTTGGAAAAGATACTGAAATGGTTTGTCATTTCCTTCTCAGGCTCATTTACAGATGAGGAAACTGAGGCAAACAAGGTTAAGTGACTTGCCCAGGGTCACATAGCTAGTAAGTGTCTGAGGCCAAATTTGAATTCACAGAGAGGAGGCTTCCTGACTTCAGGCCCAGTACTCTATCCACTGCACCATGTAGCTGCCATATATTCTCTTAAATAAGCCTAAAATCTCAATGACTTTCTTGGTTGTCATATCATACTTCTTGACCCTGATGGAGCTTTCAGTCCACCAAAAAGCCCAGACATCTTTCAGAGGAAAGGTGGTCAAGCCATATCTCCCCCACCTTCTATTTATGGAACTGATTTTTTAACCCAAGTATAAGACTTTACATTTATTCTTATCAAATTTCATCATACTTCATTGAGTCTAGTTTTTTTAGCCTGTTGTTGACTATCATCCAACATGTGAGCTACTTCTCCCAATATTTTGGTTATCTGCAGATTGTGGCTAAGCACTCCAACTATAACCTTATACAGACCACCAATAAAACATTAATCATCACAATGCCAAGCACAAATCCCTGAGCCACTCTACTGGTTGCCTCCTTCTGAGTTGAAATTGAACCATTAATTACTACTCTAAGTTTAGCCATTCAACAGGTTCTGAATCTACCTATTTGGTTTTTTCCCCCAATTTGTTCATTTATTTTTAGTTTTCAACATTCATTTCCACAAGATTTTGAGTTACAAATTTTTCTCCCCTTCTTACTCCTACCCCCACCCCAAAATACCGAGCCTACGGAATACCCCTTCCCCTACCAGTGGTTCTCAACCTTTCTGATGTAGCGACCCTTTAATACTTGTATGAAGGCATATTTGCATGTGGGCAGATCACCTGGAGACAGATAGAGGAGCGGTGTCTTAATTCCTAAGACCATCAGAAATATGTGTTTCCTGTGAGCCCTGTGAAAGGGTCATTTGACTCCCAAAGGGGTCATGACCCACAGGTTGAGAACCACTTGAATTTATTGACTCTGTTCTCATCCCCCCCCCCTAATTTTTTAGTAGGACAATATGGATTTCTACACCCCAGTGCCTGTATATCTTATTTCCCAGTTGCATATTAAAAAAACAACAACAATTTTTTTAAACATTTGTTTTTTAAAACTTTGAGTTGCAGATTTTTTCCATTCTTCCTTCCTCACCCACCCCCACAGGGAAGATAAGCAATTCAATATAGGTTGTACATGCTTTGAATCTACCTACTTGTGCTATTATCCAGCTCACATTTCTCCATCTCTTCTATGAGAGTAGCTTGAGATTTTATTACATGTTTTGCTCAAATCTAGGTTAAATCTCTATATCTATATTATATGTATGTGTGTGTATGTATATGTTGTATAGATATAGAGATCTCTCTCTTTCTCCTCTCTCTTCTCTCTCTCTCTCTTTATCTTATTGATATCATTGCCCTGATCCACCAGTCTAGAAAACCTTACAAAATGGATATGAGGTTAGTCTGGCATGACTTGTCCTTGATGAAACACAAGGGCTCTTCTTAATAACTGCTTCCTTTTCTACATGTTTACTAGCCATCTCTTTAATAACACACTCTAGGGGGGCGGAGCCAAGATGGTGGCGTAGCAGCAGCAACATATCACAGCTCTCACATAGCCATCCGAAAATACCCATAAAATATGACTCTAAACTGATCCTAGAACTCCAAAACGCACGCAAATATGCTTTCCACTAAAGTCAGCTCAGCTACAAGGAACCATATCAGCACTGCGAACTGAAACCAGCCTGGCCTGAAGCCCTGGCTGAGCCCCGGGGGTGACTGGACAGGAGGAGCGGAGGAGCCTTGGATTAGCCTCGGATTAGCGGCAGCTGCGAGCAGCGTTCAGAACTAGGTCAGTGGAACTTGCGAAATCAGGGTAGAAAAGTGTCTGGCCGAAATGCCTCCAGGGCGGGAAAGCAAAAGGCAGAGGTCTTGCATCTGCCTCTGCATTGCAGCTTCCACACTAGTGGCCTGCAGACAGCAGGAGGACTGGGCAATTGTTGAGAGGGCAGTGCTCTCGCACTGAGCGGCCTGGATCTGGATCGCAGTCTTGGGCTTCGGTCCTGGAGTCTTCATTATCCAGTGAGCCAGAAGTAAGTAGGAAAGGGACCCAGCACCTTCCTGAGAGCTATGGCAGCCAGGAGGACCCCAGTGATTTGGGACAGAGCTTTCCCTTCTGGAAGCAGAGCCCCACAAAGATTTAAAAAAAAAAATCACAGACTGAACAACCATGAGTAAGAATAAGCATAAGAAGCAAAATAAGAACAGCAACCAAACCCAAGATTCCTTCTTTGGGGAAAAGAAAGATCATGGCAAAGAAAGGGAGGAGGAGAGTTCAGCCAGAGCTCCCCCACCAGGGGCCTCCAATAAACATCAAGAATACCTTAAAGCTAGAGATGA
>CM053588.1:237792219-237849229 GCA_028646515.1 Pseudochirops corinnae | reverse complement strand
AGGATGATGGAGGGGAGGACAAGGTGGGGGGGAGGGCTGATGAATGTTCACATTTCTGTAGAGGGACAGGGACAGGGTGGAGAGTGGTTGGGGGGGCAGGATAGGAAGAAGAGACATGTAATCAGACTCTCACAGTGTGCTCACTATGGAGAGGTTCTGCATAATTTCACATGTTTAGCCTGTATTTGATTGCTTGTCCTTCCAGTGGGGGTGGGTGATGAGGGAGGAAGAGAAAGAATCTAGAATCTAAAGTTCTATAATCAAATTTTATAAATATATATCTATATATACATATATATATATACAATTATTATTATTATTATTAACTTCATCCAACTGGAACTTGAAATACGTAGGCACTGTGGTTGGGAGATCCATCCTGCCCTATGGAAAAGTCAGAGGGGTGAGGGGGAAGACATACGAGAGAATAGACTGGGGAAGGGGGGATACACTGGGATGCCTGTTTTGGGGCGATAGGTAGGAGAAAGATGGGGAGAAAATATGTAACTCAAAATCTTGTGGAAATGAATGATGCAAACTAACATAAAATTTAAAAAAAAACAAAAAAATTTACAAAAAATAACACACTCTAGAATTTTTCCAATAATCATCTTCCAGCAATTAATGCCCAGCTCACCAAGACTGTTCTCTTTTTTCTTTTCAGAAAAATAGGACAGTTTTTGACCTCTTGTCCAAGTGAAAGAGAACTAACAGAGGTTCAGCAATTGCACCTGCTATTTTTCAGTATCCTTGGATGTATTTCATCTGGGTTAACTAACTTTAACTCATTAAGTTGCATCTAGGTGCTCTATTACTAGTCATTTATTTACCTCAGGCATTGACTCCCCATGTAAAGAATCCTTTTGTATACTTAATAAAGAGGGTCATACTTCTTCAAGTATCACTAGATAAAATCCCAGAGCCATAGGGAAATTCTGATTCAAGTTAGTGACACTTTCTATAAGGTTGTGACACTTTGACTTAACCAAGCTGTATTATGGCTCTTGGTCACAGCATTTCCATGTATCTGTGTACTTACAACTGTCCTATTCTAAAATTGTGATTTTATTCCCTGAAAAACTCTGATGTTCCCAGACTACCACTTTCCCAGCTCCAGGAACCCTTGTAGAGCAGATAAGAAATTTTGAGTAGTAGAGATATATTTTAAGATAGTCAGAACTAGGATATGCTTTGAGGATTCCTTTCATCTCTAAGAACTGGTCCAATGATAGAGTAAATGTCCTGGTCATATTCAGCCCCTAAAAGTTGTTCAAGATTATTCCCAATCCATATCCACAAGTGGTACAAAGCCATCTATATGATCAACTCAGGGGATTCATTGATCAAAAAAAAGAAAAGACACAGAGAAACAATTCTGTACACAGATCTCATAGTAAAGATTGAACCTTGCTTTCTGGAAGGCTAAAAGCAAGGCTCTCTATTATCACTTGCTGTAAGAACCCATGGGTTTTCACTATCATGTGTGACCCTTTGGGTTTCTCATTATATGGAAATGACCTGAATATCAAGAATATTCTCCTTTGTTGACCTTAAGCAACCCTATGACTTGGGGTTCGGGTTGGGTTATGAAGTCACAGTATTAGGACTTAAAACCTCACTCTGGCTCCAGGCAACCATACCTGATCTACCAAAATATTTAATAGCTTTTTATTTCCTAGCAAGTATTTAGCATCATTATTTATTTCAAAGTGCTTTCCATGGGATCACAGCATCACAAATTTGGAACTGGAAAGGAATTTAGGGGATCATCCACTCCAACCCTTACATTTTGTAAATGAGCAAACTGAGGCCCATGGAGATTAAGTGACTGACACAAGGTCACGGAGGGAGTTATTGGTAGAACCCAGGTTTTGAAGATAGGTCCTCATTTCAAATAGAACACCCTCTACTGCATCATATTTGCTTCCATTTTTCTGTTGGTTCCCCATTCAATTCTAGTCACTCCTTTACTTTTCACCCTTCCTATGTCTTTTTTTTTTTTCAATAGAAGCAACTCTAAAATCAAGATAATCGTTATTTTACTGAGCACAGTTGTGTGATCATTTTTTTTTCTTTTGTAGGCATCACACATTTTATCTCTGTATGCTGGTGCCTAGAAGAGTGCTATGAATATAGTAGGTACCTAACAAATGTTTATTATGTTGAATTAAATTGAATCACAGTTCCTCCCAAATCAATTCAGGGTTGATGTGACATTTTCATCTCAGAACAAAATTGGTTTATATGAACACAGGATTTTACCATGCAAGAATGTATTGGCTTTAAAATGAGGATGCTGGAAAGGGTATTGTAATCTTGCCCGGTATGTTTAATTGTGGTGCTCTTAGGGACTAAGGGTTGGGGAGAAGACAAGGAGGGGGAGTCCAGAAAGATTGGTGTAAAAAGGACTTTGATTTTGGCTTTCTTTGATATTGCCCTAAGACTTTTCCAAAGCCCTAACTAATATTGTATCTCAGGGATGTCAGATCTTTGTCTTGTTATAGCTATTCAGAAATATTGATTCTGGCTGGAAGGAATCCCTTTTAATAAAGTTTCTTCTAAGTCTCACCAGGAGGTGCTATCTTATTTAGCAAAATGGTCCTGATTAAAAGGTTGGAATTAATGCTAAGCGATCAGCTTTGTTTACTGTTTAGAGCAATTATTTCTCCATCACCATAAATTAATGATCTCTCTCTCCCTGTCTTTCACTAATGGGTACAGAATTATGCAAATTATCTTCCCAGCAAGAAAGAAGATAGAGAGAAGAAAGTCTTACTACTTCTTTTATCAAGACATTATAAATGATGTCAGGTTACATTTTGACTTAAAATACTGTTCACAGCCTATGTAACCTAATTGTAGACATTTTAACCTTTAGAGAGATATTACTAAACCAAGCTGGATTCACACAAACCTGATCTTTCTGGAAGAATGATGCCATTTTCAAGATCCTTGTAACAAGGAAGCTTATTTTCCACACCTTCCCTGCCCCCCCGTTTTAGACCTGTATTATTTCTATTGAACTGTCTACCTTATTACTGAAACAGCCTTTGTCTAGAAGGTGTGGTATGAAATAATACATGTATTTCATACCTCTGTCACAAATGGAAAAAAACTGTTTACTCTTCCTCACCTTTATTTTTTCTCCTTGGGATAACATATTGATAAAGGGGAAATTAGAAATATGGGAATTTATGGTCTCTGACCACTTAAGAAATCAGTATATATGAAAATCCTCCCCCCCCCCACACACAAAATAACAAAAAGCAGCCCATTTCGGCGATATTCCACAAGTGGGTTTTTTGGTGCATCTTAATAAGACCTCTTAAAAGACAGACACCAGCAATCTGCCTCTATTTGCTTTCAAATTAATGTAAAGCAAATAACTTGGAGTAGTTCACAATTAAACAAAAATTTTGCTTTTGCCTTTTCCCCCACAAAGGGCCACTTTCAAATGCAAAATGATCAATACTGTAACTGCTCCAGAAGCTTCTCTGATTAGCAACCCTAATAATGTGCAAGCTCACCATTTTATCCAGCTCCCCAGGATTTCAGATTTTGTGTTAAAAAAATGACTCAACAGAAGAGCCAACTCAAGCCTCTACTGGCTCCAAAGCAATGCTGAAATTAGAAGTGGGACTCACAGAATCATACAGTCCCCTCTTTGATGTGACCTCTGTCTATCCAGAGAATGTAAGAAACATACTTTGTTTGCGCTCTTCAGAGAGGGAATGAAGTGCATCGATTGGGCGTGATTATTAGCTAGAGTGGGATAAGCCTTCTCCTTATTATGCAGATTAGTGAAGCTCTCAGTTCCAACATATTGTACAGATGCAGGAGAGCAGCTGCTCTTACAGATGGTAAGTACACAGCTCCATTAGTATGTATCTATTGTCTGTTCTTGGCTTGTTTAGAGGATGGGGAGGGCGGGGTGGACCCCTGGAAAGGGGAACTGTTCTACAGTGAGATGTAAGAGAGCATACGCACTCTTAAAAATCCATGCCCAAGAGACTTATTTACACAGCAGGGCAGACAGCAATCAAATTAGAAATCTACCCTAAATAAGGACTTTAGTATGTCACAATTAAGCTTGTGTATTTTTAAAAAACAGATTAACCATTAAATTCAAGTAGCATAATTCAAATTTTGCATTGCTGTTCTATTAAATATTCAGATTAAAAAGAAATCCTATGAGGTTCGCCTAGATATGTGCAGTATATTGTTGGTCTTCTGTTTCCTCCTTTCACATCCCCTTAAAAAGGCAAGTTTATTTTGCATAACATCCAAATGAGACCTATGATACAGAATCGTTTCATTTATTAAAATGTTTGCTTTCAGAATTATGTGTCTTTCAAGAGCACTGTTTTTACCAGAGCATCCAAGTAAGTCGGTTGAAGGCAACTTCAAGTGAATTTACTTTTGATTTTGGTTCTTTTTGAAGTCATTTCATTGAAAATTTTAGCAACTGAATAGCATTTCTAGTTTCCTGCCTAATTATGGGAACTGTGCAAATACATTTGGCTACCAACAGATTATGGAAATTAAGCTGGGTAAAGGACAGAGAGTTTTGGCCATAGAAATTCATCTGCTGCTCTCTCCAAGCAATGCCAAAGATCCCTGGCTAGTAGAGCATTGGTAGGAGAGCTAAAGAGGCTGGACCTTTCTGAGGAATTGGTAGTATCTGCAGAAACGAAGTGCCTGCCAAGATGTTATGCTGAGGACAATTTAAACTTTCAATATGAGCAAATATGCTTTAAAAAAAATAAAATGGGTCTTAACCAGCATGGAAGTTCCATGATTAGATGTATTTACACACAGCATGCTGTCAAATGGAGAACTGGCCATGATTCAGTTAAGCTGAGCTAGACAGTTCAGGCAGGACCTTTAAAAAAAACACCCCCACTTCAGGTACTGAGTTAAGGCAGCACTACCTATTCCACCCCCCAAATAAAAGCAGGCCATTCAAAAGACACAGTCAAACTGGATCATGGTCGATCAAGGTTAAACTCAAGCAGTAATTTGACCCAGGATTAAACATATAACTGAGGAGCTTCTTACAGGCGTTTTGTGAAGAAGCAAAGTCAGGAAAAGACTTGTCTTGCCCGCCCATCCTCCCTTCATGATAAAATCTAGAGAAAACATTAGCATGGGGTTTCATGAAACATCAAGGCCATAGCAAACAGAGGGCTAACAGGGAATAGAACAAGACAAAGTGGCCTCAGGTCTCCTCCTGAGCTTCTGTGAGATAAGAAGTGACTGAGAACAGAACACCCCCCCCCCCAATAAAATGATTATCAAAACCTATTAGATTAGAATTTTGCCGAATGAAAGAAATTTTAAGATTGCTGAAAACAAAGGACATGAACAGAGTACAGGATATGTCCCAGAATGTGGCCACCAGACGGCAAGGGTGAGCATTTGTGGCTGGGGCAGATTGGAAATTATATTCTTTGTTGAAAGACTAGACAAATGAAGCAAAGCCCTGTCTGTACAATGACCTCTAAAACCATGACTACCACCCAGAGAGTGATCCGGAACTGAGTGCAAAAAGAATGCAGGACTAATATTGATCATGGCTCTGGGATTATGTCTATAAGACATTTCCTTTGATTGGATTCTTTCGAGAATGAATAATTATCAAGCAATGGAATCTAAAAATGGGATACAATAGGAAATTAGTTCATTTAATTTAAAAAGTGAATGATATCATATTTGCATCAAAAAGCTAGAAGTAGGAGGGACCGTAGTGATTATCTAGAAAACTCATCTTACAGATGAGGAAATGGAGGCCCAAGGAGGTTAAGTGACCTGTCCACGATCATACAATCAGTATCTTGTCAATATTTAAAATTTGTCATCAGAAATGAAACTGCCTGATGTATGAAGTAGATAAAGACACTGAAGAATCAAGTTATTACCAATACCTTAGACTTGATTTCCTCTCCTTGTTTTGTGTTGTTGTTCTTGGATCATTTCAGTCACGTCTGACTCTCTGTGACCCCATTTTGGGGTTTTCTTGGCAAAGATACTACAATGGTTTGCCATTTCCTTCTCCGGCTGATTTTACAGATGAGGAAACCGAGGCAAACGGGGTCAAGTGATTTGCTCAGGGTCACAGAGTTTGATTATCCTAGATGTTCTCCCATGCCTGTATAATTTGTTTGTCCTTTTTAAGATGTTGTGAACCTGTAAAAACTGGGAAAGCCCTGGAGGAAGGTTTCTGGCGAGCAAAATCATGACCTACCCTGAAATTTCGCACAGCAGTTTGAGACCTTCTCTTCTAGGTTATTTTGCTAAGAGCAGTGCATCTGCTTTGAAATCCCCTTTCCACCAACACAGTGACTATCTCTTTAATTACTGACCATTCTGACCTCTTCAAGGAGACAGAAGGGTCTCTCTAGTCATGAATGTTCACAAATTAATTTTAATATGATAATTATAATCATATAGTTGGCCAAAAGGTACAGAGAATCCATGACCCCACTGCACTTACTGTTTGATGACCATAAAAAAGTGTTTAATTCAATAGAGCAAAATACTACCTTAAAGGCTCTCCTCTAACAGGATGTCTCCTATGCATACATCAAAATCATATGAGACTTCTTGAAAGATATAATAGAGAAAATTTTGTTTTATAATCCACAGATTTTGACTTTCAAGAGATGGAATAAAATTGGGAGAATTATTTTCCCTAAAGTTATTCACTACCATCATAAAGGATGTCCAGGGCATATAAATGATAGGGTTCTGAGATACATCTATTTGAAGGGACATTGATGATGATGGCATCAAGCCATGAAATGTTGCAAAATACTAAATCAGATCCATAATCCCTCAAAAGATTTTGGTCTAACCATTTACACAAGAAAGATCAATGATGAAGAATGCCTATTGTCCATATGCAGTTGGATGGACAGCCTATAGAGCTCATTCACCAATATCTAAGATAGCCACGAAGTGTGGATAATGAACTGGACCCAGAAATAGACTGGAGAAGAACAATTTTAGATTGTCTTTAGGAATTTACACTATTTTCCCAATGACTCCAGGCTTCTGCTTAAACAAAGGCCTTTCTTAAAAATGTAAATATTCTTTAAAATGATTCTGTTTGGTCCTTAGTTATGTAACACAATGTCAGAAAGATTAAAGTTGAGAATCACTCAAAGAGCAACATAGATGGATAGTCATAGGCAAACTGAAACTTATTACAAAAGAATATGAATTCAAGAGAAACAATGTCAAGTATGTCATCAGAGAAATGTGTGGCCAGAAGAAAGGGACTAATCAAATAGCCAGAGGAAGCTAAAACTGATGGACAGGCTATGTACTCCACTAGTATCCATGACATATCTAGGGAGCGCAACTGCTATATGAACAGACATAAACAGGTGTGATTTATGTCCCTGTAAAGGGTGACCATATCAGAGAGATTACTATTTCATTGGAATTTAGAGAAATAGATTTATTGTGGATTTGTTAAAGTCAGAGCAGAGTATATCTATGCAACAGATTTCAAAAATCTTCATAAATGCTAGTCATTGTTCTTCTCATTCTTTAAATTGAACGAAATTCAACAAAACATCTGCAGAATAAATATTTCCATTCTTCTAGACAGTTTGTTTTGCCTTCCCTCCTTCCCTACCCATGTCTCTCCCCTCCCCTCATTTTTTTTCCAAATCTCTCTTCCTTTATCCCTTCTCTTCATCTTCCTCTCCTTCCTCTAGCCTCTGTCCTGAATTTTCCTTGGGTTACCTGTCCATCCCTGTTGAGATGTTCTTGGCCTGGCTATATGGAACAGTTTTGCCTTCTCTTAAAGAATCACAGATCACAGCCATGGTTTGGAACAAGGGTTCTCAAACTTTTTGGTCTTAGGATCCCTTTATACTCTTTAATTATTGAAGAACAATCCTCCCCAAGAGGTTTTGTCTATGAGGGTAAATAGTTATCAATATTGACCTTATTAGAATTTGAAACACTTTAGTATTATTGCGAAAATAGCTTTGACCTCATAGACTTTTGAAATGCTCTTGGAGACCCCCAAGGGTCCCTAAATCACACTTTGAAAACTGCTGGCCTAGAGGTTTTTAAATAACCTGCTGTGCCTCATTTGAAAGAAGCTGGGGGAAGGGGGGAGGAGTGCAGGGGATACAAAATGAGAATGTTGAGAATGCTGAAAATGTTGGCTATGTTATATCTGAACCAGGGATTAGAGGAGGCATGTGGTAGGGTATAAAGTAGAAGAAGGAGGCAGTGGGAACATCAGGGACATAACACATGGTGCTACTTTCTAACTCTGGACGTAAATGAACAATTGTGGTTCTTGATAGGAAAAAAATAGGAGAAGGAAATTAAATGTGAGGAAATCCTTGGATATGCAGGATGTGCCTAGCAACCTGGTAGAATGGATCCTTCCTGCCCCCTTTCTCTTCACTGAGGGCCTATAATGTCCATTAGCAATTACTGTTCAATTTAAGGTAATCCTAAACCAACTTTGGCTTCTTCAGTCTTCTACCATCTTTCCTCACACCCTGGACAGCTTGGACATGACACAGATATCATCTGGACATAAATAAACTTCTAATGTATAGTTCTAGGCTAGAGAAAATGAAACTAATATGATAGTTACATTATGGCCAAAACCCAAACCTCAGATAATGTTCACAGCAGGAAAGAATAATAACAAATTAATAAACTATTTCTGCTTGTACTTCTATTCCCAAAGCTAATTGCTTATTTGTTTAAGCAAGCATTTCTGTCTTGATTAAGGTTGTTAGTAAGTGAAAATGTTTCTATTCCATGAACATACTTGAATTTCATAAGTTTTGAATTTCATACCAGAGATCTAGCTCAGCAAATGCTTTCATGTGGTAACATAGCTGATGAAGGAATCCATACTTAATTAAACAAATAATTGGCACTGAGAAATGTAAACAGAAGTATAACTAATAAATTTGTCATAGATACAAATAGTGCTCTAAACTTTTCAAATCAAGCAATCAACAGGTATTTATTAAGCACTTACTGTATGCTGGACATGAAAGCTTCCTGAGGATAGGAATTATCTTACTTAGATTTTTGTATCCCCTAAGTGGTGGAAACTTGCATTTTAATGGAACTGTCTTTCTCTCCACTACATTGTCCATGCTATCTACTCTAGAAGTTCCTTAAATTAGCCATTATTATGTCTTTAGTCTATAACACAAATTTTAATGTTAGTTTGATAAATTTGTTGTAGCAACACATAGAAGATCAGGTTTGGAGTCAGCTAAAATGGGATTCCCATTCAGGCTCTGATCTTTACTTCTCAGGGTATCAGGCAATTCCCTAAGACCATATGTTTCAGATGTATTGCTGAGCTGCATTGGTGGAGGGAACTTCCACACCCAGGTATTGCCCCTACAAATAAAATCACAAGTGTACGTCCAGTCAACAAAAGCTTTTACAAAATTGGAAGGCTGTCTACCAAAGAATGGTTGGATTGCATCAACAATGGTGGAAAGGAATACCGATGTGAACCAGAGATATTTTGAAGTATTAAAATAAAGTAAAAGTCAACCAAAAAAAAAAGTAAATAAGAAAATGAAAGAATAATCAAATGAATAAGTTAGGAGTAGATCTTCATTTCTCTAACACCAACCAAAAACATATGGGTCATCTATTTTACTGGAAATTATCTGTCTTACTAGGCAAGGCAACAAACATTTATTTAGCCCTCATTATGTGCCAGGCCCTGTGGATAAGAATAGAATCAAGAAGAAAAAAGTCCTTATCTTTAAGATCCTGACATTCTAATGGAAGAAGACAAAACTCCAAAGAGTTAAAAAAGTATTTGTGAGTAGGGAGGTGTGGAAGTGCCCATCACACAGGGACATACTATTGAAGTCCAGAATGTCAGAAGCAGATCTGTGAAAGAAATGAAAGTTAGCTGGCCTGGGCCCCTTCCCAAAATGGAGGCACCATGAGGAACTCTCCAGTGAGAAAAGGGAAATGGGGACCAGTATAGCAGAGGTGTGTTCCAGATTGAGAAGGCTACAGGGAAAGACAGATATTCCAGGGTGAGGAGGACCCAGGTACTGAGCAAATTTTGAGCAAAAAATCAGACCTTGAACCAAAAGATATATAGAAAGACAAATTCGTTGAAATAAAGCCAACTGGGAAGTGATATTTCCTGGATGAAGGGTCACCCAAATTTACAAACAAAAGAAGGAGCCTGTCCATTTCTTGGCTTAGTTTTACAACAGAACCAATGTTTAATCCACTCCCAAATCTAGATTCTTGTGATATGATGCTTCCAGAGGAGAAGGAGTAGGAATCCAAAATTTACTATTCTCTGGGGTTAGAATTCAAAATTGAAAAGGACAACACATTTGTCATCAGTACAGTTTAACGAGGAACTCTGTAAGAATACTGATTGTCACAGGGTTACAGGGAGCCCTAGAAAACAGAAGTAGGCATGGTTAAAAATGAAAAGTCATAGGGTTTACAATATATGAGCAAGCAATTCCTTCCATAGCTAGATGGTAGTAAGCAGTGCTGAACCCTGACTTGATCTGAGTTAATTTTCTCTAGGTACTTGACTTGATCTGGTTTGTTGATTTTTTAAAATTCCAGATTATTTCCCCCCTCAGTTTTCCCCTAACGACTTTGGCCATCTTCTTTGACTTTGAATAAGCATATTGAACGTGTGGTAAATAAGTGAGACAGAGACAAAGAGAGAGACAGAAGCAGAGAGAAACAGAGATAGGGAGAGAAACAGAGAGAGAAATAGGGACAGAAAAGATAGAGACAGAATTTTATTACTATATGGAAATTCCTTCTACTGATATTGATCAGCATCTTATTTGTAATTTATAGTTTTAGAGAGTTCCCTGGGGCACTCAGAGTTTAAATGACTTGACCATGGTCATATCAGAGAAGAACTATTTGTTCTAATGGCCATAAAGGTGGCTAGAGCAGCACTGTAGAGCAGTTAGGGTTTTGGCCATAACGTAACTATCATATTAGTTTCATTTTCTCTAGCCTAGACACAGAAGACACCAAGGTCATCCAGTGCATCCTGGCCAATCATCCTGATTTCTTCCTTGCCACTGGCCTTCGTTGACACTGGAAGAGAGAATGAGGTTGATGACCTTAGACAACTCTGCCTTGCTTAAATCCAATTCAAAGAAAGTCGAGACATTACCTCATAATGCCATTGTTCCTCTTCAAAAATGAAGGAAAACAATAATCCGCCAGAGGCAGAATTTAAACCCAAATCTTCCTGATTCAAATGTTGTCCCTCTATTCACAGTGTCATACTGCCTCTCAGTATATATACTTGTGTGTATGCTTATGTGGGGAGGGGGCAGCTATCTACATAGAATCCAACAATCCTTGGGCTTATATTGGCTTTTTTAAAACAAATAATTTTAAAAGCACGAGTAGGTCTCACTGGTTCTATTTGCAGTAGAAACTAGAAATCTGGAAAGTTTAAAAATCAATGATTGGCTTAGCAAAACTTGTTAGCACTAAACCTAATACATTATGGAGAGAGGAGGGCTTTGCCAAAGAAATGAGAACTGAAAAACCTGTGAATATAGCTTAACAGTTTCCTATGCACAAATACACACACACAAACACACACACACACATGCTTTTTATCATACTATCCGTAACGGCTAAGGAGCCATGAAGCTTGCATAAAGGCACCAATGTCTGTGATTCAGTGGGGGCTGCCTCTGGGAGGCAGGTGCTCAGTTTATACATGCATTGGTCTGTGACAGCCCACATGTCATATATGCAGCTATCAGTCTGACACATGTATGCTGCCTTCCCTAATATCTAGGGGAGGACTTAGGGTCAAGGGCTTCCCTCAAATGAATGACAACCAGAAATGCACCCTACCTGAAATAGAACTGTCTACTCAAGTGAGAAGACAGAACCCAATGGGGATTTCCCTTATCTCCCAGCATGGAATCCATATAAAACATGGCCCACTGTGGGTGAACCTTGGGATTAACTGTTTCTTCTATGTTGTCCTTTCCTCCTCCTTCTAATAGTTAACCCCAATATAAAAGCTTTCTTCCCACTTAAAATCCCTGTAACAACTTCCATAAATAAAAATATTCCCAAAATTTGATGATGTTTGTGACTTTTCTGTATTTCTGATATTTTTTGCAGCTCCAACAAATTATTAAGTAATCAGAATCACAGAATCTCAGAACCACAGGGCAGGAAGTGACTTCTGGGGGTCATCCTTGTCCTCTCTGCCTCCAGACAAGAATGGGCTTTTAATTCCACCTTCCTCCCATTATTAATGTCATGATTGCATTTCAAAGTCTTGCAATTTAGTCACTACATTGTGCTTTTAAAAAAATAATTAGTCTATATTAGGAGATCACATAAGGAATGTAAGATATCATTGATGCAGAAAGTCTCTCAGCTAGTGAAAATTGGGACCCTTCTATAACCTAGTAGGTAGGTAAGACTTAGGTTCACAACCTAAATGTCATTATGGGCTCTCAGTCTCACTCATTACACACATCCAATTAGCCAGCAAATCTTACTATTTCTACCTTCATAACATCTCTTGAATATGTTCCTTTCCTCTACCCATCTAACATCCTCACTAGTTAAGGTCCTCATCATTCCTTGCCCAGACTATTGTAATAAACTCCTAATTGGTCTCCCTGCCTCAGATCTCTCCCCACTCTAAGCCATCCTCCCCAAATCCATCAAAGTGACTTCCCTAAAATATACATCTGACTATGACTCCCTCCCACCATCTCCATAAACTCTAATAGCTCCCTATTAACTCTAGAATCAAATATCATTTTTCTGTTTGGTACTCACAGCTCTGCACAAGCTGATCTCATCCTCACTTTTATCCTCATCACACATTGCATTGGACTCCACACTTTCCATGTGTAGCAGCAACCACACTAGCATACTCAGGATGGCTGCTAACATAGGTTCTTAGATCTGCTTTACTAGGAAAGATAGCTACTCATGGGGTCAACAATATTTTTTAATTACATTCATGAGTTCAGGGGCAAATTTAGCACCCTGAACTTCAGAGAAAACACAAAGAAAATACAGAGAAAATACAAGCAGAAAAATAAAGACCAACAGACAAGGCTTCTAACTGAAAAATTACCACAGATCAACAGACAGATCCAACTGCCTGACCAAGGCAACACATACATAGTTACCAGAGAGAGAAGCACCAACATCTGTGTTTTTCAAAGCCAGGGGGCTCCTTAACAGCTACCTAGATTTTCATCTAGTCAAATCAAAGAATATTCTTCTAGTAAGTGAGCCCCAAAGCAAAATACTAACCTCAGAGTATATATACCCTTTTTAGAGCCAGAGGGCATCACAACTCTCTTGACTCAGTGCCTACTTAGAAATTAACAAAAGATGTGAAAGCCTTCCTACAAGCAAGCCTCCCCTAAGCAAGCTTCCCTTCATGGGCTCTACCTGAGGCCTATTAATGGGCAGGGAAGATCTTAAATTCCATTAGCATTACACCATGGTCCAGTTATACTGGCCTTCTTGCCATTCCTCACACAATACTCCATTTCCCAACTCCATGGTTTTGCCTTGACTGTCCTGGAATGCTCTCCCTCTTCATCTTCTGCAATCTCTGGTTTCCTTCAAGACTCAGCTCGAGGGTCACCTTCTCTAGGGGGCCCTTCCTGGTCCTCTAGCTGCTAGCACTTCCTCCTCCCCCAATTACTATGTGTTTACTTTGATTTTATTTTGTATGTTATCTGTGTATATCTCACACATTATCTGTTGAGTGTTATCTCCCATGTTAAGCTCCTCAAGATAGAGGCTACTGTGCTTTTGTCTCTGCATCCCCAATGCCTGACACACAGTAGATGCTTAAATGAGTGCTCGTTGACAGATTGATTACAGAGTTGTCTCAAGTTCCTTTGAGATTGAGTGACTTGCCCATTGTCACAAAGGTAATAAGTGTAAATGGCAGGATTTGAACCTAGGTCTTCCTCATCTTAAATCCGGTGCTCCGTTCACTATGCCATGCTGCCCTGCCCCCATTAGTACAATGAAGGTTTCTTAGTGATATGGTGTCATCTAATTGGAAAGTACCAGGCCAGCTAGCCATTTCTCACATCCCTCTGTGAAGTGAATCTATTCAATTTCTCTAGTTTATAGATGAGATTCCTAAGCTATTGGGTTTGGTTTACAGCATAGATAGATCATCAGTGGCTCCACAGATAGAGCCCCAAGTGTCCTACTTCATGTGATAGTTAGTCCACTGGGCCTCCCTGTCCCTCTAAAAGAAGCAACAATCTGCTGCTTTATAGTAAGGATCTTTCCACGGAAGCAAAGATCATCAGCTGTCATGGCCAAAGACCCTTTTCATCACAAGCAGATTATGCTGTCTTTGATGCTGCTCACAACCCCCTTACAAATCAGCCCAACTGTCCGATGGATTTCACAAAGTTTCTGCTTAAATGGCAAGCCTTGTCATAATTAATCTGATGGGCAGCCAGGTCTGAGCTGGATGATGAGCAAAAGTACTTGCTGAAAATAAATGGTGTGAAATCTTCCCTGCCTCCTCCTGGGCTCTCTCTCTCTCCCTCCTTTTCTTTCTCTCTCTCTCTCTCTCTCTCTCTCTCTCTCTCTCTCTCTCTCTCTCTCTTTCTCTCTCTCTCTTTCTCTCTCTCTGTCTCTCTGTCTCTCTCCTTCCCTCCCTCCCTCTCTCCCTCTCTCTCTCTTTCTCTCTTTCTCTTTCTTTTCCTCCCTTCCTCCCTCTCTCTCTCTCTTTCTTTCTCTCTCTCTCTCCCTCCCTCCTTCCCCCCCACCTCTCTTCTCTATTGTTTTTCCCTCCCCACATCTGTCTGTCTCTCTTTCTCTTTCATCCTTCCCCTCCTTCTGTACCTCCCCCTTCTCCTCTTTCTGCCTCTATGTTTGTGTTTCTCGCCTCCTTTTTCTCTCTTCTCTCTCTGCCTAGAACTGGTAAGACAGCAGGGAAAAGATTAAAAAAAAAAAAGATACCAAGTTTCCCTTAATCTTCCTCAAGGAGGATCTAGAAACTTGCACCTCTATCCCAGCTTAAGGACAAGTCAACAAGCAAAGGTAAAAATCAATTTCCTTCCTTTCATATCTGTAACACAATACCCTTTGAATTGTGACCCTCCCCATCACTTGTTCTCAAATCTTATCAATTATGGGAATGTATCTGCAGACTTGTAAATAGAAACTGATTAATGAATGGGGGAAAACATATATCAAGTGTTTACTATAACCACTGTAATAAATGCCACTGGGCAGGTAAGTGGTACAGTGAATACATTGCAAGTCTGGAGTCAGGAAGACTCCATGAGTTAAAATTTAGCCTCAGACACTTAGAAGCTGTGTGACTCTGGGCAAGTCACTTAACCTTGTTACGTCAGTTTCCTCACCTATAAAATGAGCTGAGAATGAAATGGCAAACCACTCCAGTATCTTTGCCAAGAAAACCCCAAACAGGGCACAAAGACATGACCAAAAAACAACTGAAAAACAATAAATACTAAATGCTGGGAATCCAAATAGAAATATGGAATAGTTCCTGATAGTTCCTGCTCCCAAGGCCTTTACGTGTTTAGAGGGAAACAACACATACAGGAGAGTTCTACTATAAGGCAAATGGAAGTCCTTAGGGTTCAACACTAGAGTAGATGGCAAGGTCCAGGTTTCTGGAGGACACAGCCGTAAGGCGGATGGTAAGACCAAAGATTCTGGAGGGTGATCATGATGAACCAGTCATCACAGCTGGTGACCCCTCCTGCTCACAGGGGATTATCACAGCCTACACCTATTCTGCGGGCTTATGAGTAGCCATATACACCCTACAACCCTCCACAAATGCTGGAAAGAGGAAAGGAGACCTAAAAGGTAGAGCTGAGTGGACGTTTTAAGCTCTAAGCCACAGAGGTGGGAATGTGGGGGTCAGCATCCTCAGACAAAAGATCATCACAATGGTTAGAAATTGAAAGAAAAGAAGAGTTAAGGAAATGATAAAGGGAAAGAGAAGCCCTCTTGGTCTTTGACCCCACTAAAGCCATATACTCTTGCACATCACATCCCCAATGTCACTATATCATTCCCTCCAGGACACATGGCTCTCTTTCTCCAGGGTACTTCATATAAAACCAGGGTGAGTAGCCATGGGGAAAGATACTAATGAAAAGATAATAGATGATGGTACATGCCAAGACCAAGATACTCCCTCTTTTTAGTTATCTATCTATTCTCTCATCCATCATTATCTATTTATTCCTAGCGGAAGGAATAAATATGCTTATTTAACTGTCTGGAATAGAAGCAAGGATTTTAGTAAGCCTTGAGAAGCAGTTTGTGGGCAAATGTTCAGAATGCTGTTTTCCAAATGCAGAGGATATAACTCTCCTTGGAAATAAACACTGGACCAGGTGCACTATATCTGAAAGAAATCATAGCAAGCCTAAAAGTCAGAGAGTGGGCCCCAAAGAAATAGGAAGAAATCTGCCTCTCTTCTCTGTTTTGGCTTGGTTTGATTTTTCTGGGGAATCAATGTCCATGTAAGGACTCAAAGAATATTTACTGCAGACAGATGTTTGTTTTCATTTAGTTCATGGATATCGAAGAGTACAGAAGAGGTTCAAATGGCCAAAAGTGGAAAGGTGCAACCCTGGTATATGGGGCTCAGGTCAATGAAACTTGCTATATCTGCTCTGATACAAGAAGTCAGAATTCTTCTTAAGAAACTTGTTCCCTAGAACATGTGTACAAAAATATTTATAGCAGGTCTTTTTGTGGCAAAGAATTGGAATTTGAGGGGATACCCATCATTTGGGGAATGGCTGAACAAACTGTGGTATATGAATGTAATGGAATATTATTGTGCTTTAAGAAATGAGGAGCAGACAGACTTCAGAAAAACCTGGAAAAACTTACATGAACTAATGCTGAGTGAAGTGAACAAACCAAGAAAACACTGTACACAATAACAGCAACATTATGTGATCACCAGCTTTGATAGACTTAACTCTTCTCAGCAATATAATGATCTAACACAATTCCAAAAGACTCATGGTGGAAAATTCTATCTACATCCAGAGAAAGAACTATGGAGTCTGAATGCAGATTGAAGCATACTATTTCCTCTTTTTTTGTTTTTTTTTCTTTCCTGTGATTTTTTTCCCTTTGTTCTTATTCTTCTTTCACAACATAACTAATGTGGAAATACATTTAATATGATTATACATGTATAGCCTATATTAGATTCCAGGCTATCTTGGGGAAAGGGGAGGAGAGAGAAGGAGAAAAAAAAAATGAAACCCAAAATCTTATAAAAGTGAATGTTGAAAACTATCTTTACATATACTTGGAAAAAATAAAATACTATTAAGTGGAAAACAAAATTTAAAAAGAAAGAAACGTATTTCCTTCCTTAGGACTCAAAGCCAGAGATGGAACTATGTTCATGTAAATGGGACTTTGTCCCAGGTACTAAAGTTTAGAGGGGCATCACTTCTAATCCCAGTAAGCAATCACAGGCAATTTAGCTACTAGAATCAGATGTAAAAACAGTCAAATAATCTAGAGTCTTGTTCTTTTTTCCTACCTACTTGTCTTAATATATAAGGGGATTTTTTTTCTGCTTGACTTTGCTTTCTTCTTCTTCTCTGTATACCTTAAGACTATTTTCTAAAGGCAGCCTCAACACACCAGATCTCAAACTGTGTTATAAAGTGGTAATCATTAAAACAATCCAGTACTGGCAAAGAAATAGAGTGGCAGATCAGTGGAATAGATTGGGTAAACAATGCACAGTAGTAAATGATCACAGCAATCTAGTGTTTGATAAACCCAAAGATCTAAGCTTTGGGGACAAGAAATCACTATTTGACAAAAACTGCTGGGAAAATTGGAAAACGGTTTGGTGGAAACTAGGAACAGATCAACATCTCACACCATATACCAAGATGAGGTCAAACTGGGTACATGATTTAGACATAAATGGTGATACCACAAGCAAATTAGGGGAGTGTGGACCAGTTTACCTTGTCACATTTAGGGATGAGGGAAAAATTTGTGACCAAACAAGAAACAGAGAGCATTACAAAATGTAAAATGGATAATTTTGATTATATTAAATTAAAAGGGTTTTACACAAACAAAATCAATGCAACCAAGTTTAGAATGAAAGCAGAAATCTTGGAGGGGTGAAATTTTTACAGCAAATGTCTCTGAATTGGACACTGAGAGGATGCCCATCAACTGGGAAATGATTGAACAAGATGTGTTATATGATTGTGATGGAATACTATTGTACTACAAGAAATGACAAATAGGATTCTTTCAGAAAAACATAAAAAGACTTCTATGAATTGATGCAAAGTAAAGTGAGCAAAATTAGGAAAACATTGTACCTAGCAACGGTAATATTGTATGAAGATCAATTATAAGTGACTTAGCTATTCTCAGCAACACAATGGTCCAAGACAATTCCAAAGGATCCATTATGAAAAATGCTATTCACCTCCAGAGAAAGGATTGATGAAATCTGAATGTAGATCAAAGCATAAAGTTTTTCACTGTATTTTTTCATGGCTTGTTTTTGTCTGTGGGTTTTTAAAATTAATTAATTTTTAGTTTTCAACATTCAATTTTATAAGACTTATTGGTCTGTGTTTTCTTTCACAACTTGATTAATATGGAAATATGTTTTGGGGGTGGCTAGGTGGCACAGTGAATAGAGCACCAGCCCTGGAGTCAGGAAGAGTTGAGTTCAAATCCAGCCTCAGACACATAACACTTACTAGCTGTGTGACCTTGGGCAAGTCACTTAATCCCAATTGCCCTGCCTTCCCTCCTCCAAAAAAGAGGGAATATGTTTTGCATGACTATACATGTATAACCTATATCAAATTGCTTATCATTTCAGGGAACAGGAAGGGGAAAGAGGGAGAGAATTTGGAACTCAAATTTTCAAAAAATAAATGTTAAAAACTGTTTCTACATGCAATTGGGCCAAATAAAATACAATTTTTAGAAGACTATTTTCTTCACTCCTAATTAGAGAAACGTATTTTTTAAAATTCCAGGTATATGCAAATTTCACAGCAGTTTTTTGGTGACTATTATCTCAAGGTGGACAACATATACAGTGCACAGGCTAAAAATTATTCTAAGAATCAGCTTGAAAAAAGCTACTGATAGCTTAACTGTGTCATCCCTGCGCTAATTTTGAGAAGCTATCCAGTATGGGCTTCTTCCCCTTGTCCCACCCCCTACCAGGTAATAGCTCCCCTAAGACTAAGGGTACTGAAACTGCTGAATATATACCAAGACCTAACAAAAATACCAATCATGTACACAGAAAAAAAGTATCTGTGAACTCAGATAAGTGAACTCTGGCTAATCACTGCTTCAAACCAATAAGGTCAGATAAAAAGATGAGATTGACTGATAAGCAACATAGGAAGTAAGGTTTTTAATCTGTATTTACACAAGCAATTCAGCATCAAATTACACTTCGCAGGTGATACTGTGCTTTCTGAGATCACTGCTGCTTGTACCACAGATGTGGGGGCAGGTGATGCATGAACGTCCATCACAGACCCAGGAAGAACTTTGAAGGCCATCAGTCATTTCAGCACCCTTCTTCATTAGCTTGGCACCTGTTATAGTCTTCTAAGATTGTACACTCCTCTGTATCTGATATGGACCACAGCCCCAGAATACTTGCTCATCTTGTGCAATTCTTATCTGAGTACTTCCCACATCCTCATGGAGGATGTATCTATTCTTATGGAGGTTTTCCTTCTGGTTCTTTTCCTATTTTTCTAGGTATCAGTACAATACTTACATCTTTTATGCCATTTATCACAAGAAAGTCATAATGTGGTATTGCTTAAGCCTACTTATAGCCACCATTGCTTTTTGGGTCAAATGAGATAATATTTTAAAAGCACTTAATGCAGTGCCTGGTGCACTATGTAGTATGTAGTAGGTACTTAGCAAATTTTTATTCCCTTCCCACATTTTTTGGGTCAGCTAAAATTGTGGTTCTTCTGAGACTGTAAAATTATTGTGGTGGTAGATAAAAAAATTCCTGGGTCCAAATCCAACTTATGGCCCTGTGTTGGGAAATAGAGCATGAACATAGAGCATGAACAAGGCAAGTGACCCCGGATTGTAGGGTATAGATAGACATAGACAGACAGACAGATAGACAGACAGATAGATAGACAGACAGACTTTAAACCTCCCTCCCTGCCCTCTCCATCCTCCATACATGTGTGTATGTGTGTGTGCATATATAAATATATATAATGTATATATACTATATACATGTATATATACCATATATGTGGTATACCATATATATCCTATATGTGTGTGTCTTACATATATATCCTAAACATATGTATATATGTGTAGGGTATGCATGTATATATACATACAAACACGCACATATGAAAGGTGAAGGAGTCAGGGAGGGAGGTGTAGAGTATAAGAAGGCTATTGTTGTTCATTCTTTGTTTTTGAAGTGGACCAGTGACATCACAGGGCAATGTCTTGACATGTATATGAATTGGATTTAAGTAGGCAGAGTTGCACAAAGTCACCAGCTTCATTCTCTCTTCCAGAATCATCAGAATCCAGTCATAAGACAAAAGTCGAGATGATCAGTGACAATCTGGGATGCAGTGGATGCCCTCAGCATCTTCTATATGTCACTAAGCTCTAAATGTTACATAGCGCCTTTTTCAGTCAACTTCATGTTCTCATCTGCACGTGAAGGCAGGGAAAATCTTCACTTTCCCCTAACTCACCATTGGGTTTGAAGTCTGTCAGTTAACCTCAACCTGGTTTAGCCCATCTGTTGAGATGTTTCTATTGGGGTGGGGCTGCTGCACATATTACAGTTTCTTGGAACCACAGATGAGAATTGGAAGAGAGGTGGACACCAAAGATGGATGAGCAGCCCTGAAAAGGGCTCAGCAAACCCTCACAGCAGAGGTGCTAGTCCTCCCTGGTTGCCTCACATACCCCATAAGAAGACTGTAAAGGTAGGAAGGGGGCCAGATTGTGGAAGGCTTTAACATAATTAGACAATAAAGTAGTAACATATAGGGAATAAAAATAATTTGTGATATAAAACTAGGATCAAGGAAGCAAATTGCTTTAATCTGATTAATTTGGGAAGACATCTTAGAGGAAGTTTCATCTCATTCAACTTCTCCATAAAGAAATGGTGTAGTAGAAAGAGCAAAGGACTTAGATTTCAGACATATGGGTTCAAATCCAAGTTCTGCCTCACTCCTAAATCTCAACTTTGTCATCTATAAAATGGGGATAACAATATTTGTGCTGCATCATAGCCCTATTGGAGATAATGCCTTATAAACTTTAAATGGTTATGTAAGTAGGAGCCATTAGATTAGTAGCAGTAGTAGTAGTATGGAAGCATCCAGAAGATTCAATATTCCCTTATTTTCATGTGTGTGTGTATGTGTGTGTGTGTCTTAATGTGACAGGCTTCATCTTGTGCAGTGGTTATTAATGCCACTACAATTGCCAAAGGCAAAGAGATGAGGGAGCAGCCTCTTGAGAATCTACCTGTTGCTTCAGTCGGATGTGAGCATTTGCAAAGCATCATTAATCATTGTATTAAGCAGCAGCAAGTGGTACCTACATGTGACCCACAGTTTCCCAGAAAGCATCCCAGCATATCCCCTTACAGAATACTCTTGGGTCACTACAATGAAGCCCATAGCTTTAGTTTGCCAGCATCTCTGGAGACATTCTTAATGGCAGTGGAGTCCTGTCTCCACATATATACACAAAGAGCTTTTATTAGTAGTAATGGCACGTGGGAACTGGAGTAAGGATGCCTAAAAAGAAAAGTGCTACATAGTATTTGGCCCTTATAAATTGCACATCATCCGTGCACATAGTATATACGGTGGTCAGTTTATCTAGCTGTGCTCCCTTATTCTGGGGTGAGCATGACAATTGATCCTTCCCTTCTCCTTCATGAAAAGCTTTGTGCACACCTATAAGTTGATCCCTACCAAAAAATGCACCATTGAAAGAATAGATTGTGTCTATCTGAAGCCTATATAATTCTACTTCTCCTGTATTGAACTTTACCAGGTGAGAATTTCAGGATTTTTCATCATATCTTTAGTGTGATAAACAAAACAGCTCATGGGTCAATAATGTAACAGGAAAAATACTTGTGATAATATTAAATTTATATTAGATGAATTAACTAATATTTCAGTTACTTCTATAAATTTTCGTATTTGGGAAATTTGACATAATTGATACACAAATAATATGTGACTTCAGCAGCGTGAACTTCCCACCAACATAGACAATAATTTTCTGATTGAGTAAGTCATGGGTAGTTGCCTGAAACAAGCAAAGATTAAATTAAGTCACATAGTATCTGTCAAATGAGGGACTTGAACCAAGGTCTTCCTGAATATCTTGAGCACACTGCCCACTACCCTCATGCAGCCTCTATAGTCTGACAAGTGCAGAAAAATTGTAGTTATCATATATCTACCATGACTCTGCTTTTTTAATGCATGAACAATAAAAACAAAAAAGCCAAAGTTAAGTTATCATCTTAAATTAAGACGATAAATTTAAACACCTCAAAATGCAGAAACATAACATGAAATTGTTTTGTATGCTGTGTATTGGGTATTGGCTCCTTTTCAAAGTTTCTTTTACAGTTTTCTTCTTTCCTAATATAATCATTGAATTTTTTTTTTACCTTTCAAAGACAAATTCTGAGAGGAAAAAATAATAAAATACACTTACCAGGAGTTGAATTTTCTAGTTAATATTGATTATAAACTAAAAAAAAAAAAAACCAAAATGAAATACTTTAGATGTATTTTTAAAAGACTTACTTTTCCCATTTGAAAACATTTTCAAACAAACCACTGGTAATTCCCCATAGACCCAGAGTCTGAAAGATTTCAAGGACTTTCTGTGACAACAGAAGTGGAAAAGTCATACCATTTCCCCTAGTACAGTTGCTCCCAAAATGTTGTATATTTCCATAAAATTGACCAAAAGATGCTGCCTGAGAGGTTCCTCAATGTGATGAAAGGTTCATATGTTACCCAGTTCAAATATTTCTAGAAGAAAATTCTTTTTTCCTAGACTAAAAATGTTTAACCAAATAGGTCTTAAATGTCAGTTCTCTGGTTAGAAAGTCATGTCTCAAAGGGTACACCTCAGATATCCATCCTCTGTATTCACTTAAGACAAACCTACTAAAAGAAAACTGGCTAAATACTGGTGATACCTACAAAAGAAAAGTAAGAAATAATTTTAATGTACCCTACCAAAAAACAATCATACATATATGTACATATACATACATACACAATGTGTATGTGTGTATGTGTGTGTATGGAGGGGGGTATACACACATATATAGATATATGTGTATATCACCTTTTCCCTATCAAGCAACAAGTATTTATTAAGTGCCTACTATATACCAGGCACTGAATTGAGGATACAGAAGAAAAAATGAAACATTTCCTACCTTCAAGAAGCTTATTCAGTAGAGACAACATGTGCATATATTATTGTTCAGTTGTTTTCAGTCTTTGTCTAACTTTCTGACCTCATTTGGGTTTTCTTGGCATTGGTTTGCCATTCTCTTCCCTTGAGCTTAGAATCCCAGCTTTGCATCAAGGAAAGGTCATTCTTTTCTGTCCCATAACTTGGTGCCCCAAACAACAGATCACAAGGAAATGCAATGACAGGGGCAATGGGAGGTGTTTATGAAAAATAAGATTAAACTAGTCAATTACAGCCTTTAAAAGAATAAAAGAATACAATGAGACATGGGTGCCAGCAAGATAAGGCAGAGGGAGGGGGGAGGAACACCAGTGTCTTGGCTTTGTTTTTCTCTGAGTGCCTCTAACCTTGTGTGATGTCTCATAGGGGGGAAATCTGATGTTTCTCACTTGTCCCTTTAGCTTCCATCTCTCCTGATAACATCTGGAGATTTTGTTTTAGGAAGAGAATTTTAGGTACTTCTGCAACCAGCTACTATAGTGTGTTACTGTTGGGTGAAGAAGGAGAGAAGATGGGATAGGGGAAGACAGAGGAGGGAGGGAGGGAGGGAAGGAGAGAGGGGGAGAGGGAGAGAGAAAGAAGAAGAGAGAGAGAGAGAGAGAGAGAGAGAGAGAGAGAGAGAAAGAGAGAGAGAGAGAGAGAGAGAAAGAAAGAAAGAAAGAAAGAAAGAAAGAAAGAAAGAAAGAAAGAAAGAAAAAGAGTGAGAGAGAGAGAGTTGCTAAAATACTCCTTCTAGAGAGGAAAAACCCTGCCTTCCAGTCCTGATCTCTTATTAGAATCTTTAGGTGTTCAGATTTGTTTTTGTTGTTCAGTTGTATCTGATTCTTCATGATTTGCCCAATTTTCCACCTATTATCAATGGCAAAGATGGAAAATGGAATTAAAAATTCTTGACTTTGATATCATTTCCCTAATCATGACTCTTCCTTGTGTCTTCTATTACTTTAGATCACTTTATAGGCAGTTTTTCATGACTACATCTATTATGCAAACACAGATTGGAGAATGAATACAAATGATACTGTAAAAATTATATAGAAAAAGCAGAGAGAGACAAGGCTATGATTTGTTGCTGGGGAATTGAGATAAAGGTCACCAAACTTTTCAGTCTTCTCCAATGAGACTAACCCTTATGATGTGAATAGAAGAGAGAAAGTGGTTTTCTGGACAACAGTTTCACTGAGCTCCTTCTACATTTTAGGACATAAAGTGCTGGGGATATTCCAAGCAAGGAAAATATGGGGAAAAGCTAAGAATCAAAATTAATCATAATTCAGACAAGAACTGAAATGTGGGAGTTAGAGGAGACACTTGAGAGAATAATTTAAGTAGTAGATGTAATATTAACTTAAGCATGTGTTACCTTCTCATGTAGCCTTGTAGCCCACAGTAGCTCATAGCCATTGGCTAAAGGTGCTGAAGAGAAAGAGCTGTATTCTTCTCTGGTGAGGAAAACCTTGCTAACCACAGCATCCCCTCAGGAATGATGGACAGAATAGCAGGTAGTCACGATGAGAGCGCTGCAAGTGAACACTATAGCTGGAGACACAGTAGAAGGATAAAAGATCTGGTTGAAAATGTCTTCCCCTGCAACTAGTAATGCATTTTCTATAAATGATGATGGTGGACAAAAACCTGGCTTATGGAGCTGTGGCCCTCCCTGTAGGGGAGAGACTTACTAAACACAGCATCCCCCAATAAGTAGTAGACAAAGTATGGAGTTGCCCTAAGATAGCTCAATAGCTGAAGAAAAGTGGAATTGGAAATCAAATGCCCCATGGGGAATAGCAGAGAGCAATAACCAGCAAGGAACAATAGAATGTGACAGCTGGCCTAAAGAAGGCCCCAAAAAAATAATGCAATGATATCATCAGAACATATTAGCTGATCTGCTTCATGAGAAACATGAGTAGACCCTTCATGCAAGTGTTCTGACTACATGTGTTCCCCATGTTTATATGTCTTCCTATGCATATTCAGTCTTCCTGTTGATAGTGTACGTGTTTGAGGGAAATTGAACTCCAAAATTATGAGAAGGAACTTCCATTGCTACTTTTGTTATTATGGTATTTGAATCAATGTCAATATTTTGAGCTGAATCCTTTCACTAATTTTCACTAAGGGGGTTCATGAACTATGGTTTAGAGAAGATACTGATTTATAAAGTTCCTATAATCTTTCTAGGGTTTCAAGGATAAAAGGAATTGGGGATCACTAAAATTACAAATTTAGAGTATAGTCCCTTTATTATATGGCATTGTATTTACTGAAAAAGATGGGGGAAATAGGTTCATTTTAAAATTTTATTTAGGATTTTATTTTTCCCCACTTACATGTAAAAACAATTTTTAACATTCATTTTTAAAACTCCGAGCTCCAAATTCCCTCTTTTCCTCCCTCCCCACCTTGAGAAGGCAAGCAATCCTATACAGGTTATACATGTGTAGTCATGCAAAATATTTCCATATTAATCATGTTGTGAAAGAAAACATGGACCTCCCCTCCACAAACACACACACACACACACACACACACACACACACACACACACACACAAGAAAAATAAAGTTAAAAAAAGTATGCTTCAATCTGTATTCAGACACCATCAGTTCTTTCTCTGGGGATGGATAGCGTTTTTCATCATAGGTCCTTCAGAGTTGTCTTGAGTCATTGTATTGTTGAGAATAGCTAAATCATTCATAGCTGATCATCTTAAAATTTTGCTGTTACTTTGTATGCAGTACTTTTCACTTTGTATCAGCTCATGAAAGTGTTTCCAGGTTTTTCTGGGAGCATCCTGCTTTTCATTTCTTATGTTACAATAGTATTCCATCATAATCACATACTACAGCTTATTCAGTCATTCACCAACTAATGAGAATTCCCTCAATTTCTAATCCTTTATCCCCAGAAAAGGGCTGCTATACATATTTTTGTACATATAGGTCCTTTTCTTTTTTTTTTTTTAATCTCTTTTAGGATACATACTTAGTAGCAGTAGTATTGCTAGTTCAAAAGGTATGCATGGTTTTTATAGCCTTTGGGGCATAGTTCCAAATTGTTCTACAGAATAGTTGAATCAGTTTGCAACTCTACCAACTGCACATTAATGTCTCACATTCTCTCCAACATTTCTCATTTTCCTTTTCTATCCTATTAGCTAATCTAATAGGTATGAGATAGTGCCTCAGAATTACTTTAATTTGCATTTCTCCAGTCAGTAGTAAGTTGGAGTATTTTTTCATATGGCTATAGATAGCTTGGGTTACTTCATGAAAACTGTTCATATATTTTGATCATTTATCAGTTGGGAAATGGCTCTTACTTTTATAAATTTGACTCAGTTCTCTGTATGTTTGAGAAATTAGGCCTTTATCAAAGAAACTTGCTTCAAATTTTTTTTCACAATTACTATTGCTAACTGTATTTCCTTCTGTCATATCACCCCCCCCCACCAACATTTATTCTATTCTCTCTCTCTTCTTTCACCCTGTCCCTTCTGAAAAGTGTTTTGCTTCTGACTACCCCCTCCCCAATCTCCTTTCCCCTATATCACCCTCCCTTCTCTTATCCCCTTCCCCTCCTACTTTCCTGTAAGGCAAGATAGATTTCTATACCCAAGTGGGTGCAGAAATACATTCATTTGACATAGAAAGACAATTTGAGGAGAAACAGACTGTTTTGAATATCTAAGAGAAAACATTTCCTCAGATGAAAACACTGAGAGGACCTGAGTGAAAGCAGCTCAGAGGCAAAAGCACTGACTAATGTTAGGGATTGCTGGAGTATATATGTCCCAGCATTTCATTTGAATATGACTATTTGTGGGACTTTGGGTTTTGTTACTGGAAAATTTCAAATCAAAGAATTTGTTGGGACTATAAGGAAATTGTATATTAACTATTTATGTCATACCTGACAGAAACATAAATTTTGAGTTTCTCAACCTAAATTAGAGATAGGTGCCTACAAGTGATAGTATAACAGAGAGTCCTAATAATGGCATCTCAGTTCAGTACTACAGTCGTGGTCCAGTAGATATCTAAAATATTTGGCCAAAAGTGCTAAGTAGGCTTCAGTTTGAGTCATCAGAAGCTACAGAATGAGAAGTTAAGACCACTTGAGAAGTCAGCCAAGAAGTCAGGAGAAGAGAAGCTGAGAAGAGAAAATGGAGCTGAGAAACTGAGAGGAACTGAACACAGCTGATAATAGTCTCTTTCTCTGTAGTTCTTGCATGTAACTGATCTTATTGGAGGAAAGCTTTGATGCTGAGAGCTGATTGGTGATAGTAGCACTCCATGCTGCTCAACAAGCTGGCTAGGGGAAAATCTGCCTTGCTTGAAAGCTTGAGAGAGAGAGAGAGAGAAAGAGAGAAAACCTCTCAAAGGCTTGCTTTCATTGCCTTTGCTGCTTTCTATGGCTTAAGAGGGGAAACCCCTTCAAAGTCTACAGAAAATAAGACCTGAATAGCTTTACAGATCCCAGGATTAAAGGAAACTGCTTCTCACTGAGTGTCATGCTACCTCAGTACCTAGCCAAGGGAACAGATCTGAGAAGCTCTGCAGATCTCAAACTTTAAACTGATTTTAGCTTAAAAAAAAAAAAAAAAAAGAGCTTAAGTAATACTGTTCTTGCCAAAAAGAGAAGCAGAGAAGCCATTTCATCCAGCAGAAGACCAGAGAGACCTAGAAGAGGAACAAGGGATGCATAGTGCAGACTACTCCCTAAAGGGACTGACTTAAGCACATGAATTTCCCTATACATGTGTTTCACTGTTAAATTTGTGGAAGTTTGCGCTCACTCTTTCCTCCACCGGCATTGTGTGCATCAGTAGGAAAGTATGACACAAGCTTATGGGTGAATTGTTACATTTTAATTATTCCTGATTTTATGTTCTATTGAATGAATGTTATGACTATTTTTGTTTTAACTTTCTTGGCTAATAAATGTTTCATGATTAAGAGTTAATGGTGTCTTTCTGATTGATGGGTGTAAATAGGAAACACACTGGTTGGGGCTCAGGAGCTATAGTTGTGAGTATAGACCCGAGTTTCCCTTACACCACAGTTATCCCTAGAGCCCTGACCACTCCTTCTGGGAAAGCACACCAACTTGCTAGTATAGGTGCAATTATGATGAACAAGTCAGCCACAGTCCAGGAAGAAAAAGACTGGTGAGAGTTGAAGGAAAAAGTGGGAGGGAATCTGGGCTATACCGTTTATGCCTGTGTTACACAAAGAACAATTCATGAGCCCTATGAGACTAAGTAATGTATTCTGTGTTAAATATGTGTGTATGTGTTCTGTGCTATATATACAGGCACACACACATAGCTATGTGTCACTCTTCAAGTCTAGTGGACCCACACTATACTTCCCTGCTCCAGTTTTACTACTGCTGCCATTCAGAATCCCCTCACCTAATCTCTACTGGTTGGAGCCAGGAGGATGGGCATCTCAGCAGCACAATCCAAACGAAAAGGTGCAGTTTAATTCTTGGACTGAAATGAAGCCCAATTGGAAGGACACCAGTCACTAGGGTATTGTTAGTGCCTTGAAATGGCCAAGAGGGATTGCTGATGCTGCAAATATCACTCCAAAGGCAGAAATTCTATTTGAATTACTAACATAACAGATGTTTGCTAGGATCTACCACACAGTCTGCTTACACAGTTATGCTAATTTGGCAGCATTTCTCTTCAAGTTAACTCTAAGTCATTAGAGCCCACAGCTAGTAGGTCCTTCTGTCTAACTAATAATTGCCTATTATTGATATTAATTAACATTTTTTGCACCTTCCCTCAGTTTTGACCTAGTATCTGTTGGTAGTCTAATCACAATGGCCTATTAAAAGTCAAAATACAAGGGCCTATAGCAGTCACGAGCCATTTATCAAAAAGCAAACAAGGCCAATTAAACAGGCAGCCAGACAGTTGTCTTGATTTGCCACTGACTGTTTCTTGATCACCATTATAAATTGCTAATAGGGCAGAAAGTGCTAAGCAGTGTGCATCTGCAGGGGGGCAGTTATTGCTCACTCCCCGCCTGGTGACAGGTGAGAGGGAGGCTAGTGATGGTCTTATTGATGTGAACTGCCCATCAGTTGGTAGTTATTGTTAAAGTTCATGATGCTACAGCTGATCCCTTCCTGCTGAGAGTCAATCAAATTAATTAGTGCTAGAAATTCTTCTTTATTATTTTAGAGCACGGGTACAGAGGAAGTCCTGTAATTTGGATCCAAAGCAATAGCAAGGGGAAAAAATCTTCATGTATTACAGGGTGGGAAAAAAAAGTCAGATATTGCTTCTTCCATTATTTTATAATAAGGGCTGCGGCTAAAGGTTTTTATAGGCACAGATCAAGAGATCATAATAGAAGCATATTGACAGATTTTTTTTCTGCAATACTCCAAGGGACTGGCTGTAGCAGGAAAATATATCAAAACCTTATCATCAGAGCTGAGATCTTCTGTGAAAAATCAATAAAGAGTTATACATGGTTTGAGTTTAAACAGTTCTCTGTAGTCATTTAAACATAGTGCATCTGTGCAGCCTTTTACCTCTGGAGACTGAGGTAGCCTAGCAACTGCAAGGCTTAAACCGATTAACTACAAATGAAGTACTCCACGCCTATCAAAGCAATTGTTCATGGTTGCCTTTGTTGCAGGGACTAAGCTAATTGAACATGATACAGTATGAAAATAATTAACACCCATGAGTTTGTTAATTGCCTGTTAGCATTACAACACAGTCTCTTGGTTTCTTTTTAACTTGGTCTTTTGCAGGTTATTCTTACTCCCTTAAAAGGGTGCAAGACCTATTTAACTGGCAATGAGATCTTACAGCATATTAACCCTTTTCAACTAAAAGGGAAGAGAAGGAAGTAAAAAAAAAAAAAAACAAACAAAAAAACAATGCACCATGTTAATGAAGTGCGTTGTATGCTCTTGTCAAAGACAAGCTCCCACTTTGTCGATGCTTTTTCCAAACATCAGAAATTTGTTTTATACGCACTGTTTAAACTGTATTTATTTGGGTGGGAGGCTGATTTATTTCAAGCAATTTAGTCATTATGAATGCTTTTGCAAAAGATCTTTTGTGGTTCCCTTTATTACTCAGCTGCTCTGCCTTCTACAGTGAGCGATAAATGTCTTTTAGGGTTGGAATATTAATTGAAGGCAGCATCTGGTCAGCAGCTGACCTGCTCCAGTTGTCTTGCTTTCACCAAGGAGTCAACAAAGAGACTTGGCTGGTTCTGTTTACCAGGCCCTTGTTTTCCCCTGGAAAGGGTGTGCTAAATGAACATCACTTTATCTCTGCCGGATGGATCTCCACTCCAGTGCCAAAAAATCAATTGGGCAGCAAAATCTGTTAATCTACAGCAAATTTAACTGAAGGGATAATTTCAAATAGAAATTTAAATTATAGCCTTTTTTGAAAGAGCATTTTTCCACCTGAAATCTTTAGTATGATTCTAGGACAATATAGGGCTAGAACCAATCACAAGAGTCATGCAAAGCCAATAGAATGATGCAGATAGAGAGGAATTCGCTTTTTAAGGAGGAGTGGTGATTACAGACTTCAAAGAAAATGGAAAGAGGAGGGAAGCATTAAGTAGCCAGAAGTGATTAACACTCAGGTGCTATAGATACTTAAGAGTGACTTTCCTGTTATTGAAAGGAAACACCTTGCTGATGTCACAATTGTTTAATACAGCTTTGCTTAAGCGATCCTCGGTTTCTTAGCTGTTACTGTGTCATAGTTAATACTTGCTGGAAAGCCATTCCCTGGAGGACTACTTCTAGTGCCCAATTACAAGTTCTATCATCAATCATAAGTATTATTTATTCAACAAAATGAATTGCTAATTAATAACTGATGAGCATTATGGCCTTGAAGACTGTAGCACTATTAATTATGGTTGGCAACTGGGAACCAGCCTGTGAAAGGGGCCTACCTGGCACATTTTCACAACAATTAGTACCGAACGGTTTCCCAGCACATGTCTGTTAAGATCGCCAGGGAAAAGGTTTGTTTTCACTCCTTCTCCTTTGGAAAGCTATGAAGCTTTCCAAATAGCAACCCTGTCTCATCTAAGGAATTAGCTGATGCAACAGAGATCTCTTTGCACTAGGTTTCTCCAGTGCCTCATCACTTCAAGCGATGAGAAGCAAAATACCTGGCACATGCCCCGAAAGGGAGATCTGGCACGGGGTCCTGCCTACAGGGAGAAGGCCTGCTGCAAGGCTCCATCCCAGCAATGTGGCAACAGTATGGCTGGTGGAATGCTGCCCCTGTCTCTCATTTGGAATCTGATTGTTGCTCATGTTATACTCCAAGAGAGCTAGTACATGGTAGCAAAAAATCATTTTACCAACACTCTGGGACCAACTGCCTTTGGCTAGCTGCAGTATAGTGGGAACTCACAGCATATTAGCTCAAGGACCTTTCTTCACTTGGGGATGGATAGAGAAAAACAACTGAGAAATGCCCCCATGTTGGGCACTATGAAAGAGAAATGAAAACATTTTTATAATAGTTAGCATTTATGTAGGTTTTAAGGTCTGCAAAGGGCTTTCCATATATTATCTCATTTAATTTTCATAACAACTTGGGGAGGTAGGTGCTATTATTATGGCCACATGAGAATAGTGAGGCACAGAGAAGTCAGGTGACTTGTCCAGAGTTACACAGTAGGAAGTATCTAAGGAGGGATTTGAACTCTGTTTTTTTTGACACCTGGTCCAGCACTCTTCCCAGTCCCCATAATAATTTTGGGGAAGCCTCTTGGACCCTGGGACCTATGACTATCTGCATTGATTTAATTTAAGTGTACAGTTGCTACCTTTTCTATTTATGCTATATAAGCATGAGTAATTTTCTGATTATCTCAAGCAAAAGTTTTCTTTTAATTTTTAAGTGGAAATTATCCAGGCAATTGTCTTAAATCTATACTTTATATTTTTCCAGGGTAAACTTGTTGTCTGCCTGATGGGCATGTTCAGCCTGCACATGAAAGAAAATAAATAAATAACAGGTGCACTGCCCCTCCAGATGGCATGATTATGGATGGGTGTAGTTTATTTTTAGTCTTACAAAATCAAGAATTAGAAAGACAGGTAGAGTGAGCTGAATGTTCATGAAACTGCTCGTCAAGGCCAAATCTTCCCCTGAGTTGTTCCTGCATTTCTATTCTTATAAAGATATAAACCCAAAAGTGGCTATAATTGAGTAGGGTTTTGTCAGCTTGCCAGTTGACAAGATGGTGGTCTCCTAGAAGACAGACTATCTCTTTTATTGGCTTCTCCACAGCCCAGAAGTGTAGACACTTAGTAAGTGTTAGCTGGAAAGAATGTAAGCTCCTTGAGGGCAGGCACTGCCTAGGACCAGAGAAGGCAAGTGGATAGGGGGTTGGATCCCCAACACTTGCCTTCAATATGCTAGACACTCAACAAAAACTTACTGAACTAAATTGAAAGATAACTAGACTCTAAGTCTGAAGACTTGGTGTATGGTCTTGGTGCTTTCACTTTCAAAGTCACATGAGTAGGGGTAAATCATTTTACCATTTGGAGCCTTGGTTTCCTCATCTGTGAAATGGAAATTATAATTGTGAGTTAGGATCTGCCTATCATGGCTGTTGTGTATGTCAAATTACATAATACGGATAAGAACACTTAGAAAAATCATGATTTTGAAGACAGTATTTGTATTTATTCCTAGCATACATTATTCCCATCTCCTCATGGAAACATCTCTGATCAGAGTGACTGAAGTAGTAAAATGTAGTTAGAAGCATTCTTGTCTGTTAAACTTCCTAGATGAAATGCTCGATTCTGTTAATAAACAGAAAACCAAGCAGAGACACTGATACCCAAAATTGACCCATCACATCAAATTGTACCCCTATAGGAGCATCCAGGACTGTGAGACTCAGAGTTAGAAGGATTTGATGAGGAGGAAATTGAGACTCAAGAAGGGATCATGAAGTCAAGAAGTGGGACAATAAGTCAGTGATATAGGCTAACTACAACCCCAGATCTCATGGCTTTGAATTTAGTGCTCTTTCCATTATACTACACTGTTCCAATCATCAATTAGAAGAATGCTTCTCCAAGTGGATGTGGACATTCTGGGAGCCAGCCTCCCAAAAGTCAAGGAGAATTTGTTGGATCCTGTACTTTTCACAGGCAAAGATTCAGTCCTCCTTAATTTTTTATTTCAAACTCTTGATAAGAAATATGCCTAATTTAGGAGCTCATCTAAATCAAACCAGGAAATAATATTTTTATGAAGAGACTTTGTTCCTTGGAAATTTCCTAAAAGTTTTTACTGCATGACATTAACCTATGAAAGCCATATTGGAGACTTGGCTTTCAAAATGTCCCCATAAAAGGTCTCAGGGAGCCAAATCGAACAGCAAAAGTAAATAAACAGGTAATACAGAACTGAGATAACCCATTGCTAAGTAGTGATAGGATAATTGTCTAATCACCTCATTCCCCCTGTAGCATCACTAACAACAGGAAGGCCAAGGGATACAAGCCAAGAAGTAGCATCAAACATAAGATCATAGGATTACAGAATCCCTTTCACCTCATTTTACAGATCAGAAAACAGAGACACTGAGACAAAGTGACTTTCCTATCCCTTCCCCCCATCCCCTGTTAGTAAGGGCTTCTTCTCTCATTCAGACTCCAAACAGCCTTGGCAAGACAAATGAGAAATAACAGATGTTTTGCTCCATCTGGGACCTTCCCAAATAAAACGCTATTATTATTAATTTATATAGACCTCTATGGCTTGAGATATGGTTATCTTGGAAATTATACTTCTCTCTTAATAAAAAGTGGCATTTATGTCATGCTTTAGAGTTTATATAGTACTTTACAAATATTATTTCATGAGAGCCTCATAATCACCCCATAAGGAGGTATCTCGGGTATTATTATCTCCTTTTTACGTATTAGGAAACTGAGGTTCAGAGAATTTGACCACTTGCCCATGATCATACATATGGCTAGTCAAGTGTCAAAGGTGGGATTTGAACCTAGATCCTTCTGACTCCAAATCCAG
Organism: Pseudochirops corinnae; assembly: GCA_028646515.1. Lineage (NCBI taxonomy): Eukaryota > Metazoa > Chordata > Mammalia > Diprotodontia > Pseudocheiridae > Pseudochirops > Pseudochirops corinnae. The sequence continues at coordinate 237,814,563 of CM053588.1, read as the reverse complement.
CCCTCTCTCTTCACTACAACACCTGCAGCTTCACAGCAGCAGAATCTCCCAGCTGTTCCCCTTAAAAGCAGCTTTGGAATCTAGTAAGGTATTCCCTATGGACAAAAAAAGACATCTGATGAGTCTTTATTCCCTCCTGGTCAAATATTTCTTTGGTTCTTGTCTATGGGATAAGAAGATCCCAGAAATGCACGGGTAAGAGAGAGAAAATTCCCTTTCTATTTAATGAGTATTTTATTATAATGAATTTTTAGGTGGAATGATGAATGTGAACAAGAATCAAGGATGAGAAAGAAGTATTGATATTATACTTGGCTTTCTGCATGTATCTTTTTATTTTCCTTGTTCAGATTTCTCTAATTGGAAGTTATATTTTAAGAGGTTCAAAATGGGCATGCTAACTCTCAGGGAAATGTAGTGACATGGTTTTTCAAAGACAGCAATCAGACAAAAGGGATATGTCAGTCTTCTTGAATGTAGTGGTAATGGGTAGGGGGAAAATATTTCTTTGCCACTAAGGGACAGTGACAATATTGATCTTTACAGAGGGACCTCTGCTTAGGATGAGGTGTCTGGTAGGGGTGACTTATCATAATACAAAATCTAATCTGAAGACAAGGATGATTTTTCCCCCCTACAATCTCTTCTGATTTTTTAAAGCTACATTCTATCTTATGTGTAAGATAGATCTGTTATGGAGTTAGATAAGCCATAATCGATGTCAGTAGAAAATTGCAAAATCGTTGGGCTAGAATGGTAAGGAGTTTGCCTCCCTTTTCCTTCAGAAGAAGTGCTAGCAAATAGCATGGATAGAAAAATGGTCTCTGATTGCTACCATTTTTCTATTTTAACGGGCTTCTTTTAGTAAATACAGGTTGGATCTACTCTCACAAATGAAGTGTTTATCAGGGAATAAACCAACTTAGCCCTGGGGTCTTACAAGGACAAGCAATCCAGCCCACAGGAGGTATGTCTCTGAGAAAGCCAACAGGAAATAATATGAATCAGCCACAAGCATTCATAAGAAACCACAGCTCAGCAAACAGCTTGGTCAGGGCATCTCTCAACCATGCTTTGCCTAAGAGGCCTTACTCCCAGGCTGAACTGGCTCTTTAGGGATAACCTCAAACCTCAGCTAGCCTGAGGTAGACTTTTACCTTGTCTGGACAAAATCCACAGGTTCTAGAAATGGAAAGGACAGTCAACACTATCTAGGCCTTACAGATGAAGAAATTGCAGCTCAACATTCTCAAATTAGTTACTCACCCAGCATGCATTTATTGAGCATCAGACATTGTGTTCAGGGTTCAAATAAATGAGACAAGAATAGAATAAAATAACTCCTACTCACAAGGAATTTATATTCAGATGGGGAGATACAACAGGTCTATATGCAACTATATACAGAAGAAATACAAACAGAATAAGTGCAAAGTAATTAAATACATATTAGTTTGAGTATAGTACTCACAGTTGAGGGCATCAGGAGAGACTTGTCCCAAATTACACAGATAATAAGTAGAAGAGTCAGGATCTGAATCCAGGACCTCTGACCCCATTTCCATTGCATTCATTAAAGCAGCTAAGTGGCACAGTGGATAGGGTCTTGGGCTTGGAACCAGAAAGACTCATCTGGAGATCAAATCTGGCCTCAGACCCTTTCTATCTGTGTGACCCTGGACGAGTCACTTTAACCTGTTTGCCTCAGTTTCCTCATCTATATAATTAACTGGAGGAGGAAATGAGAAACCACTCTAGTATCTTTGCCAAGAAAACCCCAAGTAGGATCGCAAAAAGTCAAACACAACTGGAAAAGAACTGAACAACAACACTTCCCCACACCTCTAGTGACCAGCTGTAGTTACTCATCGGTTATCCTAGATTTTCTTTACCAGATTTCCTGGACTCTCTCCGGTTCTGGGGCCAGGCTGTCTGGCTTCACTTGTAACCTGGAACTGAACTCCTTGCTTTGTTCACTTGATCTTGTTTACTCCTATAGCACAATCTCTTTCTGGCAGCCTCCAGGTCAAAATTCCTCATATTTTTCTCACCAAATTCAAGTATGGAACTGCCTGCCTATCAGTGTGCAGAGACAGGCTCATAAAGCTCTTTGGGGGAGGGAAGGGGCATTCTCAGGTGTTGCTGCAATGGGTGATGAGTTCTTGCCATGCAGGTTTATCCAATTTTTTTTACAGCAGGTAAATCCTGAAGGTCTGTGGGGATTCTGAGGTAAGAGGGACAAGAGCAGAGCTTGTAAGACTATGGTAAGGGCATCTGGTCTGTGGAGCTGGTGAGAGAACAGCTTTGGCCATCAGTATGAACCAAGGGGCAAATGGCTTATCAGGGCCATCAGCAGCCTTGGTTCAATTTGTTTTCTGCTTTACTCGGTTGGAAGTCTGGGTGTCAATAACACCCCCTCCCTCCCAGCAGAACAGCTACAGGAAACAATGGATGCCAGACTCTGTGTCTGGCATAGCAAGATGAACTAAATGGACACAGGTGCCATGGAAAAACACCCATTGGATGCAAATAGGAAAAGAGGGGACCCTTACTTGCTACACAAATGTATCCTGGAAGGAACCTCTAAGGGCCATATTTGCCTGCAGAAGGGCCCTTGGCTGAGGGGAAAAGCAGTTGTAGATGGTGGCCACTTCTATGTGATGGGCACAGCACAACTACAGGAAACACTAAGGACTGTTCCCCTACCATGATAAAGTAGAGAATGGTGGAGGCAAGTAGCCAGTATGTACATATGTCAACCACTCTGCCTAAGCCAGAGGCAGCTGCTCTCAATCCCTTCCCAGTCAATAAAAGCAGATGTAGATAAATAGACAGATGGGCAAATGGACAGTTGGACGGATGGACGGACGGATGGATAGAGGGATGGATGGATGGATGGGGAAAGAAACAGAAAGAGAGTTTAGCTGTGACTTGAAGGAGGCCAGGAAGCAGAGATGAGGAGGGAGAGCATTCCAGGCATGGGGGACAGTAGCCAAAAATGCCCAGAGCTGAGAGAAAGCAACAGTAAAGAGACTGGTTTCATTGGGTGGAAGAGAAAAGAGAAATATGTAAGGTATAAGGGAATTGATAATGTTGCCCTATTCTATCTGGAGTATTAAAAATAAAGTCTGGGGAGTAGCTAGGTGGCGCAGTGAATAGAGCACCAGCCCTGGAGTCAGGAGGACCTGAGTTCAAATCCAGCCTCAGACACTTAATACAAAACTAGCTGTGTGACCTTGGGCAAGTCACTTAACCCCAATAGCCCTGCCTTCCCCCCCTTCAAAAAGCAAAAAACAAAAACAAACAAAAAAAAAGGTCTGGGTACTACATTTTAGAAAGGGAATTGATAAGCTAGAGAGTGTCAAGAGAAGAGCACCTAGGATACTGAGTTCTTTCTGTATGATGATCATCTGAAGGAACTGGGCATGCTTATCCTGGAAAAGAAAAAATTTCAGGGCAGCTAAGTGGTACAGTGGATAGAGCAGTTGCCCTGGAATCAGAAGGATGTGAGTTCAAATCCAGCCTCAGACACTTACTAGTTGTGTGACCCTGAGCAAGTCACTTAACCCTGATTGCCTCCAAAAAAGAAGAGAGATTTGGTGGGTTTATCATGAGGGCCAGGAAGGGGGATAGGTGAGGAAACAAGATGAGGGTAGGAGAGGAAAGGGCACAGAGTCACGGTTCAGGTGATGAGTGAATCAGCATGGGGGACTGGGAGAAACAAAGGTGAAGATTCAGAAGAAGATAGCCTTGGCACACCACTTGCACCCAAGATCATGAGATTTCAGCCAAGAGGTAGACTGCCCACAAGCACAGCTTCTCAGCAAAACCAAAACAATAAAATATTGCTTTGGGCAGTTAGATGGCACAGTGGGTAGAAAGCAGGGCCTGAAGTCAGGGAGACTCATCTTTCTGATTTTAAATCTGGCCTCAGACACTTAGTAGCTGTGTGACCCTGGGCAAGTCACCTAATCCTGTTTGCCTCAGTTTCCTCATTTCTAAAATTAGGTGGAGAAGGAGAAGGCAAACCACTCCAGTATCTTTGCCAAGAAAACCTTATATAAGGTCACAGAGTTGGACCTGACTGAAAATGACTGAACAACAGGTCTCCTTAGAGTTTTAGAATAAGTTGTTTTGGAAGGATGCCTTTGGCGTGTACCTTCTCAAAGTTTCTTTTCTTGGTGAGCTATGTGTGATGACTCCTTCATTGATGGGGTACACTTCTAAGCTCTCAACTCTAAGCTCTCAGAGGGAAAAAAGGCTCCTTAAACTCTACTTGGGGTTTCCCCCCAAAGGTAGTATACTGTCTCCTTCATAGCCTAGGAAATAAGGTAGTCATACTTCTCAAGGGAAACCCTTGACTGCAGGGCAATAGACTACATCTGGAGTCAGAGCTGGTGGTAGTAGTTAAGTCATTTTTTCAGTAGTGTCTGACTCTTTGTGACCCCATCTGGGGTTTTCATGGCAAAGATACTGAAGTGGTTTGCCATTTCCTCCTCCAGCTCATTTTACAGATGAGGAAACTGAGGCGAACAGGGTTAAGTGACTTACCCAGGGTCACACAGCTAGTAAGTGTCTGAGGCCAGATTTGAATTCAAGAAGATGAGTCTTCCTGACTCCAGGCCTGACACTCTATCCACTGTGCCACCTATCTGCCCCCTGAGTCAGAGGACTTGAGTCCAAATCCAAGCTCTGTCATTTACTACCTATGTGACGATGTTGGACGAGACACTTAACCTTTCTGGGCTTTAGTTTCCTAATCCGTAAATTTTAGCGGCGTCCAAGGTCCTTTCCAAATCTAAATCTACGACATGTTTAGGTGGTATATGCGTAAAGTATTAGACTTAGAGTCAAGAAGACCTGAGTTTAAATTTTATCTCAGATACTGGCTGGGCGACACTGGATAAATCACTCAACCTCTCTGAACCTCAATTTCCTCATCTGTAAAATGGAGATACAGCATTGTTGTGAGGATCAAATGAGACATGTAAAGCTTAACGTTAAAGTGCTATGTGAATGCTAGAATTATTATTTATGCTCCTATGATCTTTCTGTGTTTCTGGAGAACAGGGAGAGATCCCTGGTCAAGCATTTCTTTGTCTTCCTGATCCAAGGACAGTGGAAAACAGGGTGACAGTCCCTTCTCAGTTTACAAGAGCCCTGAGGTGAAATCTGACCTTGGGCTCTTCTGATTCAACATGTGACTAAGAAGACAGAACTTTCCCTGAGATTAGCAAGACAGTAAACAAAGGAGGCAGACACAGCTTGTTCCATTCTCCTCTCTCTAACTCTGCTTCTCTCTGTCTCTCCATCTCTCCATCTCCATCTCTGTCTGTTACTATCTATCTCTCTGTCGCTCTCTGTCTGTCTCTCTGTGTCTCTACGTCTCTGTGTCTCTGTGTCTCTCTGTGTGTCTCTGTCTCTCTGCCTCTGTCTCTCTCTGTCTCTCTGTCACTCTCTCTGTCTCTCTGTCTCTGTCTCTGTCTCTGTCCTTCTCCCTCTCTCTCTCTCTCTCTTTCTCTCTTTCTCTCTCTCTCTCTCTCATTCTTTCTTTCTCTCTTCCACCCACCCCCCTTGTAACTGGGACAAAGTTTGTAAGATTTATGGAAAAATTAAAGCTGGCCAGGATTTACCCAGCATGAACCTGGGACTGTTTGTTCAGATTCCTTTATGAGACAAAGGAATTTCACTTTCCCTAAACAGAATTTGAGTTAAGATGAGCCCTGAAAGGGAAGCTGAAAATTCCATGTAAGACACTGATCAGATAAGCAAAAAACTGCCCATGACTGTCAAATGCTGGATAGTTTTGGAGGGCTCTCTGGGCTCTGGCCCAGAATCACCACCTTCACTTCTCCACCCCATCCACACACACATGTGCATGTACATACTGAGTGAAGCACTGTGTTCAGACATCTCTGATCTTGTTCCAGAAAAGTGCTGATGTTTTTGAGTGGAAAACAAAAATTCCACAAGGAAAATTCTACAAGGAAGATATGAGATTGGAAGCAGTTTTGGAAAAAAATAAACTCAATTGTTTTCTTTAATAACTTACCTATCTCACATGGCTGATGATAGATGACTTCACATTTTTAAGTTTCTTTGGATGAAAGTAATGAAGCAGAAAAGACAAAGAAAGTGTCTCTAGGACTAGAGACTTCCTTTCTCCTTCTGAATGTGACCAGAGCAGAGCAAAGGCAACACACAAGGACAAAGATGTTCTCAAAGTCAACTTTGGCTGTACATTGCCTTTGGTCCTAACCCACCAAGCCTAATACCAGAAGCTGTTTATAAGAGATGCTTTCTCATCAATGAATTTTCAGAACTACTGGCCTAACAGAAGCTTCCCTTAGAAGCCCTGATAAGGGAATTAAGAAAGATGGCAATTAATTTTTTTAAAAAAAGACTTACTTGTCAACTGATTTGCTCTTCTCTTTCCCTTATGTTCTCTTAATCTTCAGCAAAGAAGCTAAAGGTAAAATGACCTGGGTTTAATATAACATGACTTATGTTAAGGATTCCAAATAATCATTTCATCCATTTAGATTGAATCTTACTGTACAGAAAGACAGGCTTCTTTCAGATAAAACTCTCCTCTTGAATTCTATGACTGTAAGTTGGAAGATGCTATGCTAACCTTGGTCCCTTTAACAACACACTTGTATACAGAAGGAGGCTGTCATCTAGAGGGAAAACATCATTAGAGGATTTGGTTTGTACCTCTGTTCTGTACTTACCAAGGACCTTCACCTATCCAAATTGGTGACTTGTCCCTAAGTTATAATCTTAGATAGAGATCTGCCTGTAGTCGATGCTTAATAAATTTGCTGAAGCTAAAACTCCATGGTAACTCTAGGGCCCAGACTGACTGATTTAACAATAATCTGGTCGCATTAAAGTAAGTTTGTTTCCTTTCCTAGAGAAAATATGCATTCTTATCAGTGTTCTAAATGAAATGCTAACTCTTAAACTAGGTCTAGAGATACAAAGTACACTGAACAGAATGCCTGCCACTTAAGTCATCTTAAAAATTAATATAAGTCCCTACAGTCAAAGACAGCACAAGCCAAAACAAGTAAATCATGGAAGTCTGGCTTCTGGGGCCCTTCTGTTATCTTTTGGTACTTCTCCCTACTCCTTGGCCACCATCTTCTCTATCATCTCTCTTGTCCTGTGTTCTACTCCCAAGGGCCTTTCTCTCTCCAATGGCTATCATAACCCCCTCAAGCATCAGTTAATAAAAGCCAAGGTATTCTGTCTCTTGGGGACATTGTCCTTTAGTAGAGGACTTTTCAAGATCTCTTGTCCCAAAGGAATGAATCCTTATAGAATTTCAAGCACGATGGTAGATTGTGGGGGAAGAAGAGGAGTACTTGGAAGAAGAGCAGAATTGGGAGTAATGGGTAGAATTTACAACAAGGTCAGTTTAGGCTCAATGGAAATAAAGCATCCTAATAGTCAGAGCTATCCAAAAATGGAATTGACTTCTTTGGTCAGTAACTCCTCTCCTGAAGGTTTTAGCGAGGGTGGGAAGGCCCCTTGGGTGGGTGTGGGGTAGATCATAGAAAGAATTGTTTTCAGGTATAGGTTGGACTAGAGGAATACTGAAACCTTGACCAACTCTGAAAGTTGGTCAAGATCTCAGTTCTTAGAAGTGTGTAAGTTTGTGCACACTGTGTACACACACAAGTACTAGTGTACAAACTTACCTAAGTACTGGTACTTAAGTAAGTACTTAAGTAAGTTTGTACACTGGTACTTGTGTGGGTACTTAAGTACTTGCAAGTACTTAAGTACTTACTTAAGTGTGTAAGTTTGTACACACTTCTTACAGAACTTGTGTTGTATAAGAAGTTTGTACAAACAAGATAGATATAGGAGAAATAGGAAATAACTAAAAGAGAGAAGACACTAGAATTAAGAGAGGTTGAGTGGATGGGAAGCCACTAGAGTTTATTGAGTAGGGGGGTGACATGGTCTGATCTACACATTAGGAAAATCATTTTGGTGACTAAATGAAAGGTACGTAGGAATGGGGAAAAACTTGAGGGAGGGAAACCCACCAGCGGCTATTGAACTAGTTCAGACATGAGGTGATGAGGGCCTGCCCCAGAATGATAGCAATGATAGAGGAGAGAAGCAGGTATATTTGAGAGAAGTTTCAAAGATAAAATTACAAAGATAAAAATGTGGGGTGAGAGGTAGTGAGGAATCAAGGATGGCACGTAGTTGTGAGCCTGAGCGACTGGGAAGATGGTATTGCCCTCTACAGTAACAGAAAAGGGGAGGGGGCATTTAGAAGAAAAGATAATAAGTTCCATTTTAGACACATTAAGTTTAAGATGAGATATGAGACGGGAGGTCTGCAGAGAGGTTAAGGCAGCGTAGGTAGATTTGAGAATCATCAGCATAGAAATGGGTAATTGTGTGGGAATAAACATGAGCCATACTAATATTATTAGGGAGAAGTTTCCCAAGACAATACCAGGTCTAAAGAAAGGTTTAGGTACTTCCAATTGACACATGAGTTTAATTTTCAATAGCTTATCCATTATCATTGACTGGGGACTGGGAAGTGGGAAGAGGGGGATCCTGGGCTTTCCATACTAGCTAAAGCTAAGCCATAACATTGTCCTTGCAAGCACCAGGACAGATTAATAACTCTCATACATTGCATATTGTTGTTGTTTATCCTTTGTTCTTGAAGAGGAAGTCTAGCAGGAGATGTCATGACTTTCAAGAGAATCGGATTTAAGTGAGGGAGAGCTGTGCAAAATCACCAGCCTCACTTTCTCCTCTGGAGCCATCTTCATCCAATGGCAAGATATATATCAGGACGACTGGAGAGGGCCCCAACAATAATATAATAAACATGTTATTATATTACTAAAGGAAGTGACTGTCATGATGGCTTCCCAGTTATGAAAGATTTGGACCCTCACAAAAAACTGCTAATTTAGTTGGGGGTGGGAGGAGGGAAGGCAGATGGGGAGAATTCACCAAGGTAGTCTAAAAGTATTTACCTTCTCAGAGTACCATATTGAATTTGAGGAGTGGGGCATGATGGCCTACAGATTGGAAGTAAGCTTTAGTGTATGTAACCCAACCGTATGACCCCTAACTGCTGTATGATATGTACATATATATGATCTTCGGTCTTGTATAACTTACATATTACTATGCTACACATAAATTCATGGGTGTTTGTTAAGGTACATCTGCATCTAAGATGCACATTTGTACCCAATGTGATTCGTAGGCACTACAAACTTTTCAACTTGGGGAAGAGTTTAATAGGGATCTGACACTGCCAGTCAGTTGGCAGCAACAGTCACCAGGTTAGTCTCTCCCCCTGTAGTAATTCTACTGTTTTCTTGAAGCTTCTCTAAGAGTCAGAATAATTTTAGAGCCTGGTGTGAGAGAATGGCTGAAGTTAGAAATGTGAATAGAAAAGGATGAGACTATTTTTCATGCATTCCAAGGCAGAAAAAAATGAATCAAATTCAGTCACCCTAACTCAAATAGGAGCGAGGACTGAAGACCATTTATTGAGATGGTGAATCAGAAAGTCTTCAGGGGCATTGAGAGGACCTTTTTGTAAACAGGATAGATCTGTGGACCTGACTAACAAAAGACATTGTAATGCATTATCTAGACTAGAAGCATATTGACACTGGCTATTTTATCCCCGAGAAGGTAGTGAACAATGCAGCAGGAAACACATAGCAGGAACAGAACTAACCACAAAAGCAGTTAGCAATATCAGTGCATCAGAAAAATTAAGCCTTGATAAGAAAAAGAGATTGGGCAACACCGAACTATGCATATACCAGACGTAAGTAGTGATGCTTCGAGGACCTGAAGGCAGTAGCAGAGTGATGGAGCAGAGAGGTGAAAGGAGGTTGGTGCAGCAGGACGTTCCAGACTTAGAAATCAGAGAGTCGGGAATCAAAGCACAATGAAGCACAGAGCTGTGAGGGACAATGAGGCACAACTGCTGTGATACGTGTGTACAGTTCAAGTCTAGAAGAAGAAACAATGATTTCTCTATCAATCCTAAATTCTTGATTTACTTGGAGGAGGGAAAAATTCAAACCTGGATTTGTGCCATAAGCAAGTAGGTGATCTAGAAATCTGGTGGAGCCGGACTGCTCCCCCGGGAAGATGAAGCTTACCAAAGTGTCTGACTTGCCTAAGTAAGTGTTTTACTCCCTCGCAACCCCAGGTTCTTTTTTTCACCTGGGGGAGCCACAACACTAAGATATAAGTTGAAACCCAGAGCAGAGGCAGGGAACAGTTGTTTTCTTGGCTGCCTATGAACTTGGTACAAGTCCTTTCTGGATTCTTTTTTGGGTGTAATGAACATGTCCCATTTTCCATGCCTTGCTAGCCTTTCTGGTCAGTCATATTCAACTCTTGGCAAAGAGACTAGAGTGGTTTGCCCTTTCCTACTCTAGCCTGTACCTATTTTACAGATGAGGAACTGAGGTAAATAGGGGTTAAATTACTTGCCCAGAGTCACAGACCTAGTAAGTGTCTGGGGTCATATTTGAACTCAGATCTTCCTGAGACAGACCCAGTTCTCTCTCCACTACCCCACCTACCTTTCCTTGCTAGCCTTAGTTGCTTGCAACAGAATAGAAGGCATCTAGGGGAAAGCTAGAAATGAGCCAGATACAAGAAGTCATAAGATAAGTAAGTTTTCATTTTTTTTAAAAAACCCTCCAAAATTGAACTCAGGTCCAGACGAGTAGAGAGTTGCTATTCTTTGGCAATATGAACCTTTGGTGACATTGTTATTTGCTCAGGCTATGAAAGCTCCATGGCATTAGTGTCATCTATCATCAGGGTGACACAGTTATATCTAGGAAGGACTAATAGGGAATTCCTCAATTTGATAAAAGGTTTAATAAGCTGGTAATTTTTTAACCTATTTGCAAGACTATATTAATGCCACTAAATTCTTTCAAATAGGAAGCCCAAGGGAAGAAAGGAAAGAAGGAAGTTGTGGGCTTCTGAATTGTAGTTAGATTTGTGTGGGGTTCTATAAAGCCCAAACTACCATTTCCAGCCAACATGTACTAAATACAGCATGGAGCCTAAAATCTCCTCTCTCCTTTTTCCATGTAGTTCTTATGAAAGTCTAGAATCTGGGACACTGAGAGATAGATGGAGAGGCACATGGACACTATCATTTACAGAGTTGAAAGTTCATATCTCCCTCCCTCCACACTTGTTCTGGAGGCAGTTAATAGTAGTAGTTCATGGGGAGTTTTAGGGGTGCCAGCTAGGAAGCAGATTGTTGAGACAGCACTAAGAATGGTAGATAAATGAAGACTGATCTTAGTGTGGAGATAAGATAGATTTGATTAGGAAAGCCAGTGAATATGGAATAATTAGCATGTGATGACAGGAGGAGTGAAAGAAGTGCTCAGTGAAGAGAAATTGAAAAAGGCTAAGAGACACACAATATGAATGTCACGGTATTGTGTCTCCTCTCCTCCAGTGATATGGCATCTGGGAAGTATATCATCCTTGGCATCATACACAACTTGTGCCTTTGTGAGAGCAGCAATTACATCACAGTGGAATATCAAGTCCAAACAAGTACCATCAATGATTGCATCAGCTGACCTTGCTCTTAGGTCCCACCCCCAGAGTAAAGTGCTTGCGGGGAGGACAGCATCAAGCCATAGATACCTATCAGTTGGACTCATTTCCAGCTCTTTCCCAAGGGTCTTCAATTCTCTTGCAGGCAACTGAAGATACCAAAACAAGGAACATAAAACAAGTTTACCTCATACAATAAAACAATACAGAAAGGACTTGTCTTCAAGCTCAGAGACACTAAAGAAAACTCCTCCTCACTTTCCCATGCCCACTGATAGACTTCAGTATACCATCAATCACTCCTGACTTAGACTACTACCCCAGGACTAAAAGTAACTGTAATTTTATAATGAAAGGATCCAATACTTGCCTCCATGAGGTAGCACAAGAAGCAAGATATATATTTCCAACAGCCAGAGCAGCAAAAAGCTACTTAAAAAGTGAATGTTGCCACCCTTCAGAACCAGGCATTTTCAATATCACATAGACAGCTTTAGAGCTTGGAAGAAATCATGGACATTGTGTGTTTGTCACCCATTTCCCAGCATTCTCTCACCTTTTCCCATCAGCCTGTGCCACTGCAGCAAAGCTCAATGGATATTGAAATGTGCCTATGGAGACAAAAAGCTCAGAGCAGCTGAGGTCAGGCTCAGCTGACACCCAGCTACAGAGAGCCAATGCTGATTCAGGGGTGGACCTGCATCTTTTCTATTTGAGCCTAATGACAGAGAAGGTGATGATGAGGCAGACATGCAGACTATTATTACCAACTGTGAAGGTGAAGAGGAGGTTTGGGAGGAGGAGGAGGAAAACAAGAAGACTGGACAAGATCATAGGCAAAGTAAACACACTCTGGCTATGCATTTTCCCATGAGTCGTATCTCATCTGCTGCTCTGAATTCAGCTTTTTTAAACTACCATTTTCTTGTGCCTTGATTATAAAAGAAATACCACCACCTTCCTAAGATAACAACAGTATATATGTATATATTGCAGGGGAGAAGGCAGGGCAATTGGGGTTAAGTGACTTGCCCAAGGTCACACGGTTAATAAGTGTTAAGTGGCTAAGGCTGGATTTGAACTCAGGTCTTCCTGACTCCAGGGCTGATGATCTATTCACTGTACCACCTAGCTGTCCCAACAGTATATATTCTTCCTGGCCTAGAAGAAACACCAATATGAATAGTCAATGCATTTATACTTAAAAAGGGTGTTACTGAGATTTCACCAATGCCACATAAGATGTAGATTGACACATACACTTCAAGCCCCATTGTTTCTTCTGTATTCTGAAAACATGCCTTGGAAATGACCAATCTTGGTAATGGACAACAGATGATAAAACATATTTTCCTCCTCTTGAGAGAAAGGTGGGCACTATAGGTGAGAAATGTTACATATTAGGGATATTGCATGGCTTAAATGAGATAATAAATGTTCAATTCTTTGCAAACCTTAAAGTGCTATATCTACAGGCTCCATCTGGCGATGACTTCATTCCCTAATCCTTCTACTATACTCTCTCCTGCTGAGCTCAATGTTTTTAAAGAAATACAAGGGTGAGTCCAGTTGTACACATTATAGGATGTGATCAATTTGTCCACCAGTGTCTCTGGGCTACATCTGGTAGCGTATATTGATAAATGACTTTGGTATTTTTTTTAAATCAATTAAACAAAATAAAATTTGCCTGGTGTTTCTTGTCTAGTTGTATAAAACTTCAGAATTTGTAATATGAAAAAAATTAATTTTTTTAAACCCAGACTCTAACTATACCTATTTGCACCTGAAATTGTGAATGAATGAATGAAAGAATAGAGAGATGGATGGAATATTCGTCTCTGAATTTATTAAAGGATAAGACAACTTCATTATCATGTATAGCTACGACATCTTTCTTTGCCCCCATGCCCAGGATGCACAACTTAATTCCACATAGACTTTGACTACCCCTATCTAAGGAAATATTACTGAATATAGTACAAATATATACTATGTTCTTTTGCAGTTGGTGGTACAGTGAATAGAGCACTGTGCCTAGAGTCAGGAAAACCTAAATTCAAATCCAGCCTCACTTACTAGCTGTGTGACCCTGGGTGAGTCACTTACCTTGTTTGCCTCAATTTTCTTAAATGTAAAATGGCAATAATAATAGCACCTACCTCACAGAGTTATAGTGAGGAGAAATGAGATAATACTTGGGTTTTTAAATTTTTTATTTCATTTTATTTATTTTTTATTACATTCTAAATTCTGAACTGTTCCCCTCTCTTCCTCCCCATCCCACACTAGAGAAGGCTATTGTCTGACACAGAAACATAGAAATATATCTATATAGCATATATTTATATATGTGCATATATTTCTATATGTATATATTTAAAGCCATACTATGCAAACTTCTATTTACCAGTTCTTTCTGCAGAGGTGGCTAGCATCTTCCTTCGTAGGTCTTTTGTAGTTGATTTGAGTATTTATAATACTCAATAACTTAGTTGTTTATTCTTCTAACAGTATTGCTGTTATTGTATCCAACACTCTCTTGGTTCTGCTCTAATTGAGATGATACTTGTAAAGCATTTAGCATAGTGATTGGAACATAATAGGTGCCTCATAAAGCTTATTCCTTTGCCCTCTCCCATTTCCCTTTCACTTTGTTAGGTCTTTCTATATTTAGACTCTGGATTGGAAAATTCAACCAGAATTATAAGAAAATGCAAAAATTTTAAACGATATTAATAAAAAAATGAGAGAAAACCAAAACATGTAGGAGTTTGCTTTTTTTTTTTTTTGTGAAAGGGAAAAAAATGACTCATCAAGGGATGTAAAATTCTGAAGGGAGCAGAAGCAAGATTCTACAAGACTATTTGAGGTAACATCAGATACAAGAACAAAGGAGCATAAACTAAAGCTCAGGAAGGGTCAGACCCTTAAGGAATTTAGGCAGAATTTCTTTAGACAGGGAAAAGTAAGTCTATAGACTGAACAGCAAAGGGTAGAAACAAGGAGGAAAAAAAAATACAATTGTAAATGTATTTGGAAGCTGTTACGCCAAAATTGTCTGCCAAATTGTGCTCCAATTAAAGATCATGGCAGCTAATTCCTCAGGTTAAATCTATTTGAGTTGAGTAATAGGCTATCCCTAAGTCATGTCATTTTCAGTAGTTTTTCTTCTTAGTCTTGTGCACTTTTAAGTGCTGTAAAGCAGTCCTGTCCAACAGGAACATGTTGCCCAAGGTCACGGCAGTTGTTATCACTATTTCCCATCCTATAAAGAGAAACCTGAGACCCAGGGATTAAGTGAAATGTCTTAGGTCACAAAGTCAGTCAATGACAGAGAAGAGCAGAGCTCAAAGGTTAATCACAGGGGTGCTGTTTATTTGACTGGGCCCCATTTTTAGAACTTTCCAGGGCTGTCAGAGCCCACAGTCTAGATTCATTACCAATTGTACTGGTTTTAACCCAGTGATAAGACAGTCCTACTCAGTACAAAGAGCTCTCTCCCACATAAGTGCAAAGTGAACAGTGGTAGAGACATGGTTCCAAACCAAATCCAGATTGACCCAAGTATTATTTAATCACAAACTTAAAAGCAGGGATGCCAATTCCAGACCCATCAACCAAAGCTGATACACAGCAGGGTCTGGTAGCAAGGCTAGAACCACAAACACATACGGAACTAGGAACATGGAAGAGCGGAACTGTGGACAATAGCAGTGGGCACAGGGTACAGGAGCTGCTCACTCACTGCTCTCCACATTGGCCATGATTCTTAACTCCACTGGCCTGCTTCTCCTACGGGAGCATCCGAAGCTTCAGTATTTATATAGTCACCAGGCCAGGGACAAATTACATTCTATAAAAAGGATAACTTGTACTTTTTTCTCTCCTGCCCCCATTAGATTGTAAGATCCTTGAGGGCAGGGACTGTTTTTTAGCCTCTTTTTATATCTACAGCACTTCACACAGTAACCACCACTTAGTAGGCATATATAATAAATGTTCATTGATTGATTCTTCATCCAGTGAAACTCCTAGTGACCCTACAGCAGAAGAGGTCCTTACATTTTTTTTCTTTCCTTTTTTTTTTTTTTTAGAGCAGGACTAGGTCCCAAGTGTGCCAAATCCAGCATTTACTGCTAAATAAACTTCATGTCAGTGTGTTGGTCAGGTATTCATTTTTCACTCCTAATGTAACATTTCCCAGTAGGGTAAACCGATTAAAATCAAAATCACCTTGCTTCCAAGATCCCAGGGGTAGCCTAATAATTTGTATCTATATATCTTCCATTCACTCATAGCATCATAAAGTACAATACATCATCACACGCAATATAAAGAACATCCGTCAAATCCTACATCACAAGGGCATGGTGTATTGAGAACATTATAAATGTGTTCCTGGAGAGACCATCTGAAGTCTGCAAGCTGCCTATATTAGTAAGTCTTGAATGAGAGAAGTTAGGAGAAGTTTGAGTGCTAATCTCAAAAGTGATGACCCTGAAGCAAGTCAAAACCCTGGGATGTTGCTCTACAGTACACTTCTGAGCACAGCTATAATGGGAAACCATTAACGAAGTCCCAGCTGGGAGCCCATCTCCTATATTTTAGGGTTAGCTCCTACTTCCAAAGCAAATATACCGAGCCCTGATCTGTAGAATATACAAGGGACTCAAACAAGACATTCTTCCTACAGTGATAGGTGGATCACACCAACTTCTTTGCTCTCATTTATTAGAATGTATGTGTAGTGGGGGCCATCCCATGGAACAAGCATAGAGCTGACCTGGGATTTCCTGGCCATTTCTGATGATGGGCGTGACTCAGCAGCAATGCATTTGAGCCTTGAAATGACAAAGTAATTCCTCTACTTGGGCTCACGATGCTGGCAAGGGGTACCTATATGAAAAGGATTGGCCACTGAGTCAGAAGGGATAACACACCCAGTAACCTTTAAAGGGACAGATAATTTCCTTTCTCACTCTTTTCCTTCCTCTCTCTCTAGAACATGTAGTGTGGTTCTTTCTCTCTCTCTCTCTCTCTCTCTCTCTCTCTCTCTCTCAAACATGTAGTGTGGTTCTCTCTCTCTCTCTCTCTCTCTCTCTCTCTCTCTCTCTCTCCCTCTCTCGGCTCCCCCCTTCTCTATTTCTCTCTTCCAAAATGAGGGTCATATTTTCCCCTCACCCTGGTACCTGTAGTGACAGCTCACAAATAGCAGTGAGAGAATATGCTCATTTACTTAGTAATAATAGCCATTTATATAGCATTTATTATGTGCGAATGCTAACTATACTAAGTGATTTACAGTTATTATCTCATTTGATCCTCACAACAACCCTGGGAAGTAGGTGCTATTATTACACCCATTCTACAGATGAGGTAATTGAGGCAACCAAAGGTTGAATGACTTACCCAGGGTCACACTGTTAGTAAGTGTCTGAGGCCAGATTTGAATTCAGAAAAATGAGTCTTCCTGACTCCAGGCCTTGTGCTCTATCCACTGTACCACCTAACTGCCAGTTCTTAGAGAAGATGACTGCTAACAGGAAGAAAAAAACAAGCTTTGGCCTGGTTTGTCAGAAGACATAGATAGACCTTAAGGCAGTTGCTTGGACAGTGCAGAACCAAGGTAAAGGTGAAGTGCCTACTCAACAATCCCACTAAGTACTTCATATTTTAACATTTTAACTTTCAACTACCCAAGTTTTTGTTAGTGCCTGTCTATGGGTCTTTTGCATCTTAAGCATTTGCTTTGTGTGGAGGAAATGAGCAGCATCCCTGAACCTGATCCACTTTGCACATTGGGTGTGTTTCAACTCCCTTTTGGGAGCCTTTAGAAAGGAGTCAAATCTAAGCCTTAGGTGATTGCCTCTGGGGCTCCAGGGAAGGGCGTACAGAAAGAGAACCTGCTCCCTCTTTGTAAAAGGGAGGTTCCCCAGAATTGAAAAGGTTCATGACCAAAGAGCGGGGTCTCCTTAGCGGGAGGAAAGCAGCCCAGACCCCCTTAGATCTAGCAACAGGATCTATTTTTACACATATATTCCTAAAAGCTGCCTAGACACAGTATAAAGTTCTATATATTGGTTCTTATTGACTTGCATTTGCTCAAAAAAAAAAAAAAAAGGAGTAACTATTGCCCTAAGAAGCTTATATAGTAGAAGAGATCAGAGGACTCTCTAACTTGGTGGACTTTAGCACCTCCCATGGAGGAAGGGCATGTACCATTCTGGGTGCCTGCCATCCCACCTCCAACCAGAGACTTTCTTGGAAATGATTGACCACTGAGAATTAGGGTAAGGAAACCTCCTCCTTAGTCTAGAAAGTCATATCTTTTCAAAAACGGGGAAGGAGAGAGACAGAGACAGAGAGAGAAACAGAGAGACAGAGACAAGAGACAAAGAGACAGAGAGACAGAGACAGAGAGACAGAAACAGAGAGACAGAGACAGAGATAGAGAGACAGACAGACAGATGGGTGGGTAGATAGATAGATAAATAGAGCATTTATTAAGTTAAATGCCAGGCACTGCATGTACCAGGCACTGTGCTAAGGCACTGTGCTAAGCACTAGGAATACAGACACAATCAAAACTAAGATCGTGGCAACTGGCCCCATCGCTTCCTGACAAATAAAGGGAGAAGAAATGGAAGCCATGTCAGATTTTATATTCTTGGGCTCAAAGATCACTGAAGACGTCAACTGCAGTTGTGGAATTAAAAGACACTTGCTCCTTCAAAGGAAAGCTATGGCAAATCTGGGCAGCATACTAAAGAAAAGAGACATCACCTTGCCAAAGCTATGGCTGCCAGAGTTCGGCTATCAGGACTACAGCACTGCAGAATCAACACTTTCAAATTGTGGTGCTGGAAGACTTCTGAAAGTACCATGATCAACAAAGAGATCAAATCAGTCAATATGTAAGAAAATAATTCAGACTATTTACTGGAAAGCCAAATACTGAAGTTGAAACTTAAATATTTTGACCACCTGATGAGAAGATTGGATGCATTGGAAAAGACCTTGATGTTGGAAAAGATTAAAGGCAAAAGGAAAAGGGGACAGCAGATGATGAGATAGATAGTGTGACAGAAACAAGGAATATGAACTTAGGCTTTGAAAGACAGTGGAGGATAGAAGGGCCTGGCATGCTATGGTCTATGGGGTCATGAAGAATCAGAAATGACCCAACAACAACAACAACCTTCAAGGACCTAACTTCCTAGTTGGGAAACCCACTTGTTGTCATTCAGCCATGTTCACCTCTTCATAACTCCATCTGGAGTTTCCTTGGCAAAGATACTGGAGTGGTTTGCTATTTCCTTCTCCAGCTCATTTACAGATGAGCCAACTGAGACAAACAGGGTTAAGTGATGTGCCCAGGATCACACAGCTAAGTGTCTGAGACCAGATCTGAACTCAGGAAAATGAATCTTTCTGACTCCAGCCCCAGCACTCTATCTATTGTGCCACCTAGCTGCCCTAAGGAAAATTCATACAACACATAAAAGGCTGAAAAGTGCAAGAGGGGTAGAGGTGTAATCCAAAGAATCACAGGAAAAGAACATGACTAGTATAGGTGCTTTCTCAAATGTTGCTTCAGGAGGGAACTCAAAGAAATCTACCAGATTAGAGAGAAGACCAATGTTGTCTTCTTCTTCATTATAAAGCTTATTCTTTGGTGGTTCTCTCTCCTTATTCAGGGATAAGACCTGTGCTAGGTACTATACTGGGAATACAGACAGTTTTAAAAAATATAGTCCCTGCCCTCAAGGAGTTTACATTCTAGTGTGGAAGCTGAGAAGTGGAAGGTGGGTAGGTAAGGAAGAAATTCTACAGAGTCACAGGCTGGCTCAGGGCTAGAGCCCTGATAAGAACAGTGGGAGATAAGGTGGGAAAGAAAGTTGACCCAATATTGTGGTTGATCTTGAATGCCAAGATGAGGTACTTCAATTTTATCTGGTATGGATTGGGGATCTAATGAAGGTTTTTATTTAGAGGACTGGCAGGATGAAGGTGACAGTTCAGAAATATTAACCTAGAAGAGGAGTGGGAAAAAAGAAGAGACAGGGAAGATAGCATACATAGGTAGGAGACTATTAATCATTCAGATATGAGGTGATGAGGATCTGCTCTAGAACTGTGGCAGTGGGGATGGAACAGAAGGGGCACATGTGAGAGACATTATTGGAGATACTCTGCAGTGGAAAAACAAAATTGGCCCCAAGATTTAATAAAAATTACATGAAAATGCCACCAATCTTTTCAAAACACATATTTAAAAAGAACAAGGTTACCTTTGGACAGACTTACGATACCAACTATAATAAGTCACTAAATACAAGGGCAAGGTAACTATTTTGATGTTTGCCACAATAAATTAAAAGTCTACAGGAGAAATGACAACTTAGGTGAACAATAAGTGTTCAGTTAAAAAGCTGCTTTTAAACTCTTCCCAAACACTCCTAGAATTGCATGAACTCAAAACCATAAATGGGACACTCTGCCCCAGTCAAGTGCAGTCCATCTCCTAAAGAGGCTGGCCCAAACCCTGAGGCATTGCCCAGGAAAAGGGGAATGGAGCACCAGCAATGGCAGGCAACAGGAGAGGCTTGCCACTCGATAGGTGGCACTGTGCAGAGCAGGGCAGGTTGGCCAGGGATACATCACAAGAAGAAAGCTTTTCAGCTTCTTTTTATGTGTCCTCATACTCCAATAGATTGTAAGCTTCTTGAGGGCAGGGATTGTCTTTGTTTTTACTTGTATTTGTGTCCTTAGCACTTAGCTCTGTGCTTGGCACATGGTAGGGCATCAATAAATGTTTTTTGATACAGTAATTTGCCTAGGGTCAGGAAGATTCATCTTCCTTCTTTCAAATTGCACCTCAGACATGTACTAGCTGTGCAGCCCAAGACAAGTCATTTAACCCTATTTGCCTCAGTTTCTTCACCTGTAAAATGAGCCAGAGACAGAAATGATAAACCGCTCTAGTAATTTTGCCAAGAAAACATCAAATAGAGTCACCAAGAGTCTTAACTGGGAAAATGATTGAATGACAATGCACAACAATTGACTGATAAATTGACTGATTGGTTGATAGAAGAAGCTTGTGTCTGTGCTTTCAGAAAATAGTAGTCTACAATTATAGAGTTTTAAAGCTAGAAAAGATATTAGAAATGATTTGTCCAATTCCTCCACCTTCTACAGAGCAAAAAATTGATACTGAAAGGTCAAGTGAAAGAACCAGAACAGAAACCCAGGTCTTCTGGCTTCTAACCGTAGTAGCAACCATACTGGCATACCCGGGATGGCTGCTAGCACAGGTTCTTAGATCTGCTTTACTAGGAAAGGTAGCTGTTTAAGGGGCCAACAATCTTTTAAAATTACATTCACTAGTTCAGGGGAAAAGTCAGCACCCTAAGCTTCAGAAAAAATACAAACAGAAAATACAGAGAAAATACAAGCAGGGAAATAAAGACCAGCAGACAAGGCTAACTGTCTGAAAAATTAGCACAGATCAACAGACAGATCCAACTGTCTGACCAAGGCAATATATACATAGTTACCAGAGAAAGAAGCACCAACATCTGGGTTTTTCAAAGTCAGGGGGCTCCTTAACAGCTACCTAGAGTCTCATCAGGTCAAATCACAGGAACACTCTTCCAATGAGTGATCCCCACAGCAAAATGCTAACCTCAGAGTATATATAACCTTTTTATAGCCAGAGGGCATCACAACTCTCATGACTCAGTGCCTACTTAGAAATTAACAAAAGGTGTGAAAGCCTTCTTACAAGCAAGTCTCCCCTAAATAACCTTCTCTTAATGGGTTTTTTAATGAGCATTTAATGAGCATTTAAATCTCATTAACAATTCACTAATATGATGGTTTTTCTTCTAATCCGAGCTCATGGATGACTTTCTCACAAGCTTTTTATAATGCTCATAGCATGTTGATTTTGGTTAGAAGACAAACATGAATGCCCAGGTTCTTCTTGACATCCAGAATGAAAATGGACAATTTTGTAGTCTAAAGCGATGGAAATTTCTCTAATATACCCAACAATACCATCATAGAGTCAGCATAGAATCTTTCTGATCTCACTAGGTGGCCAAACTCCATCTTTAGCTATTAGTTGGAGTCTACTCATACCTCTGGTTTCAAGTATAGAAATTCAGAATAGAATTTAGAGATCTTACTGTTGCTCCCAACACTTCTCCCTCTCAAGAAATTTTCTTTCTGGGCTATACCAGGAACCCCCAGAACACCTCCATCTTTGACTAGAGCCAACCAAATCCTTTATCAATTTCCAGAACATTTTGGCTTCTTTTTGAAGTTCTTCACTCATATAAAAACCAGTCCATGGCCACTTCTTTTTCAGGTATTCTCAGGGCACAAAAAAGGTTTATAGAAAGGCAAGATTAATGTGTTCCATGTGCCCTAAACCATAGTCTGATTTTGTTTCTTCTTACCCCAGGGTATGTCTCCTACATTTTCTATCAAACAAAGCATCCAACTCAATGAGATGAGAACCACAGAGGAGACCTTTTCATAGCACAGGATTGGGAACTCAACTACCAACCCACTATTAGTGAGTTCTGTTGTCTAACTGGAGGCATAAACACAAGCCATTTCATAAATTTGGACATAAATTTATCTTAAAGACATGAGTCCAGATGATAGAAGAAATAGATGAGAAGGAAATACAAAAGGATCATAGAATTTATAGCTAAAAGTCAT
>CM053588.1:237766928-237791719 GCA_028646515.1 Pseudochirops corinnae | reverse complement strand
TATTATTAATCAGCACAGTATATAACTAATTAATCTCATTGTGGTTGTTAATATTAAATAATATAAAATTATAATGAGGTATTAAATATTATATAATAAAAGTTATAAAATTATTGTTGATTTATTATTTTATTTCAGTTAATTAAATTAATAAGGAAAGTGAGACCTAAAGAGGTTAGGTGATTGACCCATGGTCACAAACTAGTTAGAGGTGAGACCATGTCAAGAAGTCAGAAGTGAGGTACAATTCCAAAATAAAAATTTTACATAGTAAAATACAATGCAGCTGTCTCCACAGCATGCAAATATTTTTAAGAAATCATATGCAAATCCATGTGAGGCCGTCTTCTCTCTTTCTCTAGCCTGGGTATGATCCTTAGGGAAATCCCACTGCACACAACTACGTAGACTGCAAGGCTGGGCTAGAGGCAGCAGGGCTGGATTCCATCGCAGACAAACTTTCCCTCTGTCTGGCATATGCTAAGTCATGTGGTCACAAGCCACCTCGACAGGCATTCAATAGATTATGGGAACAGAATGTGGCAGCCCGAAAATGAAGGTGTTTCTCCCCATGCATGCAAATGACAATACCTCGCTGTCCTTCAGGGCCTCTGCTCCACCCTGCCAGCAGCTTCAAAAGCCTGAAAATTACAAAGCTGTCAGAGAAGTAAACGTAGAGCAAAGTGAACTTTTAACACTGGGTGGGAATGAGGACGCGGTGCTAGCAGATTCCGCTTAATCAAGAGAAAAAGTTTGAGGGGTTAAACACAGAGTCAAAATGTGAGTGTGAGATACACAAACTAACCTGCTCTCCGGGGTTGGCTAAGGCACCGGAAGATTTAAACAGATGGAAAGCACCTCCTCTGTCCTTGAAAGGACAGAGAAACATAATAAAAAAGAATGTGATGCCTGGTTTTTACATTTTTCTTTTCAGTCATTTTTCTACCTTCTATTTCCTGAATGATGCAAGAATCTAAATGCAGCAATAATTCAATAAGCAGGAAGACCCAACCAACTTAGAATAACCAGGATGTAGTAACCAGAGCAAAAACTACCAGGGCTTGGGTTATCGATTTAAATCACATTTGGGGCCCGTTGTCCTATGGCGTTCAGAACCTCTCCTGTCTCTATCAAATTAACTCCGCACATTAAAATCTAAACTGTGCCCCACTTGCTGCTTACAGAACAAGTAGTATCAAGTTTATTGCTGAATGAAGACCTGGATTTTCCAAAGTAAGTGTCTTATCGACCCTAGTAAATAATAAACTCTTTGAGGGCACAAATCATGCTTTGTTCATTGTATGCCCTCCAGGGTCAAACACAGCACCATGCAGGTTTTGGGTTTGGAACTGCTGGACGGTATTTTAAGAGCTGATCAGAGAAATTTCTATTTTATCCTAAAGATTTAAAACTGGAAGAGGCCTCAGTGGTCATCTAATCCAACCCCAGAAGAAACAACAGGCCAGAGATTAACTAATTTGCCTAAGGTGATACAGGTAGTAAAAGGCAGAGCTAGGATTTTAACGGAGGTCAAGTCTTAGCTCAGACCCTAGCTGTGTGAGCCTGGGCAAGTCACTTAACCCTGTTTGTCTCAGTTCCTCATCTGTAAAATGAGCTGGAGAAGGAAATGGCAAATCACTCCAATATCTTTGCCAAAAAAAACCCAAATGGGGTCATGAGGAGTCGGACACAACTGAAAAATCACTGAACAACAACTTCTGATTCTAAATCGAACAATCTTCACACTAAACCACACCATGTAAACATTTAAGAATCTTAAAAATCTTCTTAGAAAACCATTCCTTTGTTCCCATTGAACTTTATGCCTATCTAATTCTGCCTTGCGTTACAGCTTTTTGAAATAAATGTCTCATCCATCCTACTAAATAATAAATTCTTTGAGGGAACAAACTATACTTTGTTCCTCACTGTATGTCCTAACGTGTCAAACACAGCACCATCCAGGTTTGGGTTTGGGCCGGCTTGTGAAGGTTCTAATAGCTGATCAGAGCTTATATTTTATCCTAGAAGCAACAGAGAAATACTGTAGTTTATTGAATAGGGAAGTGACTAGGAAACCAACAAACAATTGAGTCCTCCAACAGACTTGATAAAATTATGGGATGTGAAGCAGGGACACAACCTTTTGGGGAGTCATGGTCCCCTTTGGCAGCCCAGTGAAACCTATGGATCCCTTCTCAGAATAATGTTTTTAAATGCATTAAATAAAATACAGAGGATTGCAAAGGAAGTCAATTACATTGAAATAAAGATGTAAGTTTTCTTTTCCAATCCAAGTTCATGGACCCCCTGAAGTCTTCTTAAGCAGAGGTTAAGAATTACTGTTATATGCAAAGTGTTAAGGTTTTGTACACTTTAGACTGGTAACATGTACAATTTGTAAATAGAATGAAACCTTTAGTGGCTCATACCCTAAGTGAATACCATATGATTCAAAGATTGTAATGGGTATAAAACTGGAATTAGTTCATTTGCACCTTGCAAGGTGATCAACCCTTTTCAGTCTTTAATGGGACAGTGTACCCTTAAAAAAAACCCTAGGTTTCTTTGTCTCATCCAGGCTGGAAGTACATGTACTAGTCACAGTATCAGTCCCACATTGACCAGCCTGGGAGCTTTAACCTGCTTCTTTTCTGACTTGGGCAAATCTGCCTCATGTGTTAAAATTCCATCTTGTTCTGGTGTCCCTGACCACCCCCATCCCACTCCTAGTGAATACAGTAAGTTTATAAGTAGCCAGTATAAAGGGGCAATCGCAGGAAATAAAATTGCAAAAGGGTACATGGAAGCCAAATACAAATCATCCCAAAGATCAAAGGAGCATTATTTACAAATTATGTTATATATTAACCAAAATTCACATACTGGTAATATGTACTGAATCAGGAGAAGTCACCCAAGCACTGCTGTCAGGGTTCTGGTCCTGGAATTTGTAAATTCCAGACAAAATCCAGACCTTCACAGTTGCAGACCAACAGAACATCAAAAAGGTGCTGATGACTTTGAGATGTAACTGAAGGATTACTGACTACTTTGAGATGATTTTGGATATGTTAATGAATTAACCCCAAGGTGACGCAGATAGAAGTAAATCTATTCCCCCCCACAAGAAAAAACCCTATAAAAATGAGACTTCAAACTGCCAAGCCTTGGCATTCTTCCATCTTCATCAGGTTCATGTTGCCTAGTGTCCACGGTTTTGGTAGTAATGCAGTCTGCCGCTCCCCTCTCCCCATCCTCTTCTTCATGCTGCCTCCCTTCACCATTCCATTTCCCCTTTCCTGTGCTATTGTCTGCTTCTGCTTCCCATTCACAGCTTGTGTCTGCTGTGCCATTTATCCCCATACAGTCTGGCTAATTAAAGAGTGATTCTTCCTATGTCCCGGGGCCAGTCTTGGTCTTTCTTGCTGAATATCCAAAGAACAGGACATGCCTCCTCCCGTTTCTTAATTTTACAAATTAATTATCATTTCCTCTCACCCTCATCAACCTGGGGGCCTCCTGCTACCAGAGACTCCCCATCTCAATGTCGAATAATACAGATGCCTGATCGACTTAGCCCCCAAGAGCTCGGAACTCTAAGATGGAGGTTCCACCAGCCTCAGCCACCCCAGCAGCAGGAATCAAAGACCTATGGCACCACACCTAATAAAGCTAAAATTTTAAGAGACTAGGGTCAGGAGGGAATGCATTCCTAAAAGGGGGACAGCCTATACAAAGGCATGGAGTGTTATTATATATAAGAGTCAATTTGGAGTATAATGTAGAGGGGTTAATTTGACTAGAATTCAAAGTTCATAAAGGAGAATGACATAAGGCTGAAAAAGTAAGTGTCAACTACATTGTAGAAGACTTTAAGTGCCAAGCTGAGGATTTTGCATTATAATCTGGAAGCAATAGAGAGCCTAAAGACTTCAGAGCAGGGAAGTAAAATGATCACATCTCTATCTGAGGCAGAGCAAATTGGCAGCTGTGTGGAAAATGGGTTAGAGGAGAAAAAATGGAAGCCAGAAATCCAATGAGAAGACTGCTATGATTGTCCAGCCCAGTGGTCTCCAAACTGGAATGTGCATACAAGGAATACACAGGACCAATACATTGGTATGCAGGAAGAAAATATAAGAACTGTTGGACCATAAGGAAAGCTGAGTACCACTGAATTGATGCTTCTGAGTTCTGCTTCTGGAGAAGACTTTGAAGAATCCCTTGGACAGCAGGGAGATCAAATCAGTCAATATCTAAAGAAATTAATTCAGGCTGTTCACTAGAAGGTCAAATACTGAAGCTGAAGCT
Source organism: Pseudochirops corinnae (assembly GCA_028646515.1). Classification (NCBI taxonomy): domain Eukaryota; kingdom Metazoa; phylum Chordata; class Mammalia; order Diprotodontia; family Pseudocheiridae; genus Pseudochirops; species Pseudochirops corinnae. The sequence goes on along the minus strand of CM053588.1, from coordinate 237,787,405 downwards.
TAAATGCTTTGGCCACAGAACTCATTGGAAAAGACCCTGATGTTGGAAAAGATTGAAGGCAAAAAGAAAAGCAGAAAGCAGAGGATGAGATGGATAGATAGAGTCATGGAAACAATGAAGATGAAATTGAACAGACTTTGAGAGATAGTGAAGGAGAGAAGGCCCTATATGCTGTGGTCCATGGGGACACAAAGAGTCAGATGTGACTGAATGACTGAACAACAACATTTATATCTATCATAAGAAATTAGACTTTTTCTAATGTTTTAATATGCATATTAACACTGGCATTCTTACCCAGCCTATATATCAAAGGCCATATGCAGGAATCAAGCTGTCTTGAGTGAAGAGAGGGAGTTTCATGACCCAAAGGAGGTGACAGTAGTACTCTAACTTGTTGCAACACGTTACAATATATTTTTGCCTGGCTAAGTGGATTTCAAGATTTTCCTATGTTGCTATAACTAAACTAACCTTCATAAAATAGACATGTGGCTTTAAAAGATTCCTACAGAAAACCAACAACAAGAAAATGGCAGAACAGATACTTCTCTTACTACTAAGCCACCAACAAAGCAAAAACAATCAGTCTAATCAAATTCCTCAAGAAGTCCACCCAAAAAAATCTGAAATATTTAATATTATTTGAAATATGTATAATTATTTCATCATAATGATACATATCATTAACTATGACCTTCACATTGCATAATATTGTGTGTATTAGCTACTAATAGTGTAACCCCCAGTCCCAGGGTCCTTTGGTATAAGACTCTGTCATTACTGCTGGAGATGAAAGCCCTGCCATGTGGTAGAGGTGGGGTAGATTTGCCAAGAGACAAGAGCTTCAGGCCTCAGCCAGTCCTCTTGAGGACTCTTCGTCTTGTTCCCCTTTGGGATTCATCAAACTTTGAGTCTTCTTCAGAACTCTTCAAGCTGCTAATTGTTTTGGGCTCTTCTGACTACCAGCTTCTAAAAAGAAGATGGAAGAGGCCAACCCTACCTCAGATTGCTGAAGGAAAGAACTCTGGGAAGATGCAAGAGGAACCAATAGTCTCTGTCATGTCTCTGCTCCCAGTTCGTGACAGTAGAGACTTCAGGGAGTTTCTTGTATGTAGCTTGATTTGCATATATTTTTCTGCATATTGTCTTTTCTGTGAGATTTTTTTTTCAATGTTCAGAGAAGGATTTTTATAGAGGTTCACAGAGAATACAGCTTCTGTATTGCTAGTAAAAACTGCTTTTCACTCCTTGAAGACAAGGATCATCTTTTGCCTCTTTTTGAAACCCCATTGCTTAGCACAGTGCCTGGCACATAATGATACTTAATAAATGTTTATCACTTGATTGAATGATGATTACTGGTCAAAATATAGAGAGGTCAACCGGTGGAAGAAATTAGGCATACAACATACAGAAGGGAATGAGCACAGTGGCCTAATACTTAATATATCCAAAAACTCACACAATAGGGGTAATAACTCACTATTTGACAAAAACTGTGAGAAAAACTGGAAATTAATCTGTCACATTAATATGCCAATATGAGCTCCAAATGATAATTACACTTAAATATAAAAATTAAATTATAAAAAAATTTAGAGGAGTAAGGAAGAAATCATCTTTCAGTTCTATGGATTGGAGATAGCTCATGACCAAAAAAGAGATAAAGAAGATAAGAGAAGACAAAATGGACAATTTTGATTACATAAAACTGGAAAATCTTTATATAAACAAAACAGAAATAGCAAAAGATTAGAAGCAAAGCAGATAACCAGGCAAAATATCTTCATAGCAAGTTTTTCTAATAAGAAACTGCTTCAAATTTATAAGAATAAGAATCATTCCCCAACTGATAAATGGCCAAAAGATAACAATAAAAAATTATAAGGAAGAAATCCAAGGTATAAAAAAGATACCAAATTATTAATAATTATACAAATGAAAATTACAGCAACTCTGAGTTTCTACCTCATACTAATACATTGACAAAACTGACCAAAAAAAGAAAAGAAAATATAATGACAAATCTCGGAGGAGCTCAGGAAAAATAGGCACATTAGTCACTGTTGGTGAAGCTGTGAAATGGTCCAAATTGCTAAAAAGTAATTTGGAACTATGTTGCAAGTTATTACACCCTTTGACTCAGCTTGATCTAGACATCAGAGGGAAAAAAAAAGTCCAATTCTAAAATGAAGAATTGGTGTCAGAGGGAGCTTCTTTTTGCCCCTCCCCCCAACTCCAGCTCAGCTTTCCTGCTGGACCAAGCTGGGGGTATCAGAGAGCAAGTCCCTCCCTCTGTGATTCAGATCAAAAGTATCACACTCTACATTAATAAATCTTCTCAAACTTTGGTCTAATCACACAGCAGAAAATTGACAATATCTTCCTTAAGTTTGAGCAAGAATTTCAAGAAATATTCTCCTTCTCCATTTTCTTTGGAATGAGACCCTAATTGTTTGAGTGGTACGTGAGAATGTTCACCTATTTCCTTATTACTTGTTTGAATCCCAATTTAGTAATTTACTTTTTAAATGGTTAGTCCTTGTCCTAGTGTGACAAGGAGGTAAGGTGACAAAGTTTAGGTGATCTTGGAGGCTCCCAGCATATTTAGGGTAGGAATGAAGCAAGCATTGTGGAGCACTTAGAGCTTGGTCAGCCATCAAAGATGCCAAGGTCAGCCTCTGCATCCCAGGCCATGGCCAGTCAACCTGACTTTTGTCTTGCCTTTGGACTTTAATATCTCTGAAAGAGAGAGAGAGGCTGATGACTTTGCACAACTCTGTCTCACTTAAATCCAATTCATACACAAGTGAAGATGTCACCCATGATGTCATTAGTCCTCTTGGAAAACAAAGGATGAACAACAATAGAGAGAATTGAAGTGCCACAGACGTGGTGTCAAACTCAAATAGAAACAGGGCCACTAAACCCTACATAAAGATCCCTGCTAGCTGCATGTTGACTTAGAAAAGTTCAAATTGGGGGCAACTAGGTGGTGCAGTGAATAGAGCACCAGCCCTGGAGTCAGGAATTCAAATCCTACCTCAGACACTTAACACCTACTAGCTATGTGACCTTGGGCAAGTCACTTAACCCCAATTGCCTTGCCTTCCCCCTTCTAAAAAAAAAGAAAAGGAAAAAAAGAAAACCTCAAATTAACATTATATATGTTCTATTATATTTTATTAAATATTTACCCATTACATTTTAATCTGGTTCTGGCTGGCTTGTGAAGAAGCAGGCAAGGTGTTTGACAACTCTTTACTAGAGATCCAGTTTTGAAATCAGAGTACCTAAGTTCCAATCCTGCCCCTTGACTCTTACTGCCTATGTGACTGTGGGCAAATTACTAATCTACAAAAAGAGGGGATTGATCTAGATGGCCTTTGTGGTCTCTCTTCAAGCTCTAAATCTGTTGTATTCATATCAAAGAAAATCACTGCTACAAATGAACCATGGAAATTCCAGGGTGAGTAGAAGATGAGTTATGTCTGCAACAACAGAAAATTTGTGAGGGAAAAAAATCAGTCCAGTCACATGTTTGGATGACTTCTAAGCTACCTATTTTGGGTTCCCTCGTCTAAATAATTTCTGTTATTGGCTTTAAATCTTGCCCCAGTCCTTTTTTAATGTTGTGCTTCACTCTTAAAATATCAGTTCTTGCAGGTGACAGAAAGAATATTGCCCCATGATAGGAAAACTACTTTAAAAGATTCCTACTAATGCTGGCTCTTCCTAAGCCACTAACAAAGCAAAAACAATCACAATCTAATCAAATGCCACAAGAAGTCCACCAAAAAACTGAAATTTTCAAGATCATTTGAAATAAAGATAAATATTTCATCATAATGATAAGTATTGTCATTAACTATGACACTCACACTGCATATATTATGCCATAAGCACATTTGCGATTTACCCAATTGCCAGTTACAATGCTCCAATTGTTGGCTTCCTGTATGTACAGTTCTGCGATGCATTTCAAAAGCAGAGACCAATGCTCAGAGAAAGAAACACAAAACAGAAGAGGCAGCCAGGGTCCTAAAATCCCAAGTCAGTCTCACCTGGCAGGTTACCTGCTCTCTTAGCCAGGAATGAGCAGTTACTATTTCTGTGGGGAGGGGGCAGAGGGAGGTGGCACCTCGTCCCCACTTTTTACTATAGGTACTAAAAAGAAAGAAATGGCAAAACCATCATGGGACAGTTTCAACAAAAGTTTTAAGCTGAATCAGTCAACCATGGTTAACCTATATGGCAACAGATACCTGGAAGTCTTAGTAACTTCAGTATTACCACCATGTAGACAGGCTACCGTTGATGAGTCCTCCCAAAAGTTATCATTAGAAACTAGTCTATAACAATCCTGCCCCCCAAGGATAAAATCAACCAATCTCTACAGTTGGTTTCATCCCTTATAACTCACCCACATATTAGTTTACCTTCTCTGGAAATGTTTTGGGAACACAGTTGCTTAGAGGAACAGGCAATGCCAATAATCTCTGTTGTTTTACTTTTTTTTCCAAAGAGCAGAATATCTGGTCTGTTTGGCAGAATTCATTAGTCTGTCATCACAATTCTTTCTCAATCATTGTTTTCTGACACATTCTTTGCTTTAGACTTAGAATATGGAGTTTAGGGGTTCTGTTCATGTACAATTTTAGCAAAGTGTTTGTGCCAGTTGGAATAATAAACAGCAGCTAAAGTCAGATATTCTGCAAATAACACATTCCATTGCAAAAACTGTTTTGGCTTAAGAAGAGAGACCCAGATGTTCTAAGAATCCCAATACCAACACAGGTTCCTTCCAAGCTGCTTCAGCAAATCCAAAGAGGAATTTATTTAATCCATCAGCTAAAATATCCAAAAGTTCTTTTCTAACCATCAGTCTCTAGTGATAGAAAGGAGCTCCACAACCTAAAAATGTTACTGATATTCAAATAAGTCTACACTACTTAGAGAGACCACTATTCCAGGACCAAAAGAAAGGGAATCAGACAACAACAACTGACACCTAGAAGAGTGGGAAATAATGGACTCGGAGAGGAGACTACATTTCAAAATGGGGGGAAATGACCATATGGAGGTCAAAGGTTAATAATGAATTACACATATATATGGATGCAGGAAAATTCCTACCATAAGACAAGAACTGATATTTCTGAGAGTGAGGAACAACAGAAAAAAAGGGCCAGGGGCAAGATCTAAAGGCAATAATACAGGAACTATGTAGAAGAGGGAACACAAAATAGGTATCTTAGAAGCTTTAATTCAGTAAGGAATAGGAAGACTAAAAAAAAGATGAAGTAAGGACCATGAATCAAAGAATAAAAGTCTAGAATGGATAGAACAGGAAGATCAATGATGAAGAAAATGAAGGGAAAAAAGTCATTTTTAGAAAAAGGCACAGAAATTGACATTTTAAAAACTAATGAGCAAAACCAGTTGAAAGGTAGGAAAAGGGTGCTTTTACTTGGCTACTTAACTGAAAGTGAAAAAAGCAGCGAAGAATTAAATAACTAAGTAGAAGAAAGAAAGAAAAAAACCAATAAGCTAAGCAAAACTCCAAAATGAGGGGAAAGGGTAATAAATGGGAGGAAACAGGAAGGTTTGAGGGTGAATGAAAGTGAGCCAGTGGGAATACGTTTACCTTAAAACAGATTAAGGTAAAATATCTGAAGAGAGGAAGAAAAGGTACAGAAGAGGGAGAAAATCCTAATTTAGAAAAAAAAATATTAGAGAGATTCAAGTGCAGTGGTTGCTGGAGAAGATGGTCTCTTAACAGGGGCACTGGGCAAAACACCACAGGAAGAATATGTTAAGAAGAAAAAAATGTTGGCAAATACCTTACGGGACCCACCTGCATAAAAGATTTCCTCTTCTAAAAAGTCTTCCCCCACATCAATTCAGAGGGAGAGGGGCCATGTTAAAATTGAGTCCCTCTCTAAGATAGTATTGTCTAGAAACAAAGTCATCAAACCAGGTACATGAGTAAGAGGAGAGTAAAATGTATATTCATGTGTAATAACAGAGTAAGGGAAGACTATAGGAGAAAATTTTGATAAAAAAACATATTTTCCTAGAAGAAGTGCTATGTATATTTTCACTTTATAAAAAATACACTTGGAAGAAACAAAACTTTTTTTCTCATTTTAGCAATATTAGAACAACTGGAGGCTTTGTATCTCCCATCAAAACATACACAGGTCCCTTTGTCATGTCGGAGAAACTATTGATTCAGCTATTAAATTGTGCTATATGGAAAAATCTTGACAAGAGCAAAATCATTTATTAGACTAACAAATATGTTAGTTGAACCAGCTTTTGAGACTTCTAAAATCCATTATACAATTGAAGTTCTTTTTCAGAGACCAAGATGTATTACAGAGACCAATTCTCTGGACATGCTATGACTGATTTACATGCACATGCCCAGAGTACATTATTTAGTAGGAAGAGTAGGGAAATAGTCATCTATAGCTGTGGGGGAAACCATCAACAATGGGCTGTGCCTGTATATCTCAACAACCTTGTCCTAAATTCTCCGGGATCTCCTTCCCTACCTTATCCTCTAACTTTTTCTATGCAAACTGTTCCAGGGAAGAAGAGGAAGAGCCTTCCTAAGCATCCCTGGAAGGGTCATCTAGATTTGCCCTGGTAATCCAAGTAACTCTCTGAGAAAAATAAGATGCTACAACTACTCTAATCCTCACCTCAATTAAGTCCTCACTCCTGTTTTTTCTTACCAATAGTAGTCACACACATCCTCTCCAGGTACTGAAAATGCAGAACTGTTCCCAGATGTAAAGTTGCTGTTTGAGATAATGAATAGTAGAATTCATGCTTTGAGCCCCAATCCAATTCCTTTATCTATTGCTAGACCATAGAACAGACATAAACCTAACAGTGAAGCCACTTAAGACATGAAACAATACAAATAATGTGGAAGAGAATTAAACAATTAAATCATTCTTTGTTCCCATGTACTAATGGCTTCCATAGCCTACCATTTCAAGGGGGTTCTAATCTAATTCACCCTTAGTTCCCCTGATTCCCCAACACAATGGGAAGATCTGATTACTTGAGAATTCACAGAACCTATGGTAAAAACTTGAGTACTGTGCTATATATCTCTCAGTTTCCCTCCCAGTAATCTTGGAAAGATTAAAGCTAAAGCTTCTTGCTTTGGCTCTGGAAGCATCATGATCCGTCTGCTACACCATGGATAAATATACTATGTTCTGCTTTTCCCATCCCCTCCAACTGCAAACCACAGTATATACCTGCTGACCCTTGTGCCTCCCTAGATCTCATCTTTGTTTCTTTTCCCTATTCACACTTCCTACTCTTAAAACCTCCTGTCTCATAAAGCACTCCCCTATCCATCAGTATCTTTGCCTGAGGATATCACCATGCTATAGACAATCTAAGCATTGTAGCAAATGTCCTGAGAATCTCTCCCAATGAATAATTGAACCTGAGGCATTTTGGGAAATGAAGTCTTTGGAACATGCCCACTATTTCTGACCAGCTGTGTGCTATCTTGTAGTTCTCCTTTGCAAGAAAAATCTGACCAACTCAGGCTCATAGAATTTCAGTTAGAAGAATTCTCTAATTCAACCCTTTCATTTGGTAGGTGAAAAAATTAAGCCCAAGGTGGTTGAAATGTCCAAAGTCATGCACATCTTTAGTAGTAAAGCCAGGACTAAAAAACCTAGTTCCTCTAAGTCTTACACAACTATCAAGTCTCTTCTGCTCAAGACTTCGTAAAGAAGTAATGCTGTTGTTCTGTTGTTTCAATCATGTCCAACTCTTCATAACTCCATTTGAGGTTCTCTTGGCAAAGACACTGAAGTGGTATGCCATTTCCTTCTCCAGTTCATTTTACAGATAAGGAGACTGAGACAAACAGGGTTAAGTAACTTGCCCAGGGTCACACAGCTAGCAAGTGTCTGAGGATGGATTGGAACTCAGGTCTTGCTGACTCCAGACCCAGCATTCTATCTAGCTGCCCGTGAAGAAGTAAAGGCATGGTCTAAATCAGGAGTGGGGGAGCCTGTGGTCTCGAGGCCACATGTGGCCATCTAGTTCTTTGGGTGCAGCTTTTTGACTGAATCCAAGTTTTATAGAACAAATTCTTTTATTAAAGGGATTAGTTCTGTGAAGTTTGGATTTAATCAAAGGGACACCCTTGAGGACCCAGAGGGCTGCATCTGACCTTAATGCTAAAGTTTCTCCACTCCTAGTCTAAATCATCATTAACCTGAGGTCAAAGGACAAGATCAGAATGAGAGCACTACTGACAAAAATAAATGATGTCATTGGGAGCATAAGCATTAATTGTCTATTCATTCCATTATTAGCCAATATTTGTTGAATATTCACTATGTATTAATTACTATGGAGCAAGTAGGAAATTCACAACATTGAATAGGAAGTTGACTTTGATGGCAAAAGGGTTAATGTGGGAGATAAGACAGAAATTTTTGAAAGCACATATGGTAGAGAATGCTTGGTTGTCAGTCTTTTTAGGCATGGTGACATGAAAGAGAAGCAGGAAATAATATGATGTCATCAATCTAAGTGATACTTTCTGCTACTAGTGCCTACTCGTACAAGGTCATCTTGTATTTGTTTGGTAGGTAGTGTGTACAACTATACATATACATACACATGTATATGTGTGTGTATATATATATATATATACATATGTATGTATGTATATACTATTTCCTCCATTATAATATTAGAATGTGCCTTCCTTGGGGAAAGAGATTTTCATTTTTTAAATACCCAACTCACTTAATAAAGGTTTGTTGATCGACTGAATGAGTAAACTCAGAAATTCAGGAAAATTCATTTCTTTTGCGTACCGGATCAAGTTGAGAGTGTAGAAAGGGTGGTGGAGCCTGAATATCAGATGCCTAACTCTTGGCTACAGTTAGTGCATTAGGATGAGAAATGTATTGTAAATGAGGGAAGGGGGAGGGGAGCAGGACAAACTATTCCTTTTTGCATGATGAGATACTGTGTATTAATATTGATACTATTGATATTGCGGTTGAGGGAGAGGAACCAATGAAGCAACAGAACAAGGCAGTCAGTACTAGGGTGGAGGGAGGAGATATGTGAATGTTCCTAATTTTAATTAGGAACAATAGCCACTTCTTGTTGGTTGAAGTTTAGAGCCATTTTTTTAAATGATTATGTGAACTTAAACTGAGCCATTTTTTTTTAAATGATTACACAAACTTAGACTAAGATGTCTGGATTGGTGTGGATTCATATGTCAATTTGGTGTTTTCTGGCTAAGGAGAATGCCATTCTCATTCAGGGACTAATGAGGTTATATATATTACAAGACATTATAGTAGAAGCCTGGGCCTAGGGAGAGGATCTAGAGGCAAGGGAGAGGGGGACGGTTAGGAGGCTTGGGAGCTGCCCAGATTTCTCTGAGTAAATATTTTAATGTATATTAAATTACTTTTACCATAGTGTATTATATATGAATTTACTCTTTATTTTTCACCTGTAAAAAGCAGAAAAGACTTCCAGAGGATATGGTAGAGGTGGAAGGAGAAAGTGAATGTTCTGAGTATCTATTCAGTGATGGCAAGGTCCCCGAGAGGCAAAGCTAAGAACCCTCAGCTGCAGCCAAATCAGGAAACCAAGCTAAGAAGGGCTTGAGAATCAACAAGTGACATTCAAATAAAGTCTCAAAGCATTGTCCTCACAATAGTCCAGCTAGGTGGGCACTATACATCGTATTATTAGCATTTGACCTACAGAAAAACTGATGCTATGAGAGATCATACATGATAAATATCTAAGTCAGTATCTGAAGCCTATTCCAAATCCAGAATCTGCATGGCTATATTATATGCATACCCTCCAACTCTTCTCTCTTCTTTCCATCTGAGCTGGTATGGTGGCAACCACATTGGCATACCCAGGATGGCTGCTAGCACAGATTCTCAGATCTGCTTTACTAGGAAAGATAGCTGTTTAAGGGGTCAACAATCTTTTTAAAATTATATTCATTAGTTCAGGAGAAAAGTCAGCACCCTGAACTTCAGAAAAAACAAAAAGAAAATACAAGCAGAGAAATAAAGACCAATGGACGGAGCTCTGACTGCCTGAATCAAAGCAATATTACTATAGACTTTACATATGTGCCTGGAACCTTTATGTATGAGCAGTTGGGGAGCTCTGAACATACAGCCACTCAGAATCTCATAAGCGAGCCCCCCAAAGCAAAATACCAACTCAGAGTAAATATATACTTCTCAGGGCCAGAAAGCATCACAAACCTTGTGGCTTAGTGCCTAATTAGAAATTAACAAAAGGTGTGAAGGCCTTCCTACAAGCAAGCCTCCCCTAAGCAAGCTTCCTTTAAAGGACTCCACCTGAGGCCTATTAATTGGTCTGGGAAGATCTTATATCCCATTAATATTATAGCTGGTCCACTAACCCACTTATTACTAGAATATACTCTCTTAGTCATGAACCTGATATGGAGGAGTTACACAGTAATTTCTCACAGCTAGAGTTGTGAGAGCTCCTTAACCCAAACTGGTGTGTTTTCCATTTAACAAATCAGACAAGATATTACCATTAAATTTTAAACATGGAAAATTTTACTAAAATAGAATGCAAAGCAAGAATAATAAAAACATAACAGTACATCCAAAAAACCTGGGTCACATTCTCTCACCAATGTACACAGTTGCCAAGGCAAAAAAAAAAAAGTGCCCTTTAAGGGTTAAGATGAGCCCTTAAAGGTTCCCCATCCCTTGAGACCCTAGATACCCGTAAGAGGCAAGGCAGATGAGCCTCTTATCTCTGCATCCAGTTCTGTTAAGCAGCAGAGGATTCTTCTTCTTCAGCAGCAACAATCTTCTTTCAATCAGTCCAGCTCCTAACAGCAAATTCAAAGTTTGTCTTCTTCTAGTAAGTTCACTGAGGGGTCAATATAGACTCTAAAGTATTCTTTGAGATTTCAGTTCAGCTGCTTTTCTATGAGTCATCCAACTCATTTGGATCTGGCTGGTTCTTTTTAAGCAGTAGGGGATCAATCTCTTCTCAGTCTTCTGCTCAACTGGGTTCATCCAGGCTTGTTTCTTCTCTACTTTGCTGCTTTTAAGGAGCAGAAAGAATTCTCAACCCTTCAGAATCTTCCTCAATTTATTCTGTTTTTTTCTTGGCTTCTATCTCTGCTATGCTTCTTCAGTCTTCATCTCAAAATGAGGTCTCTCTCCTTTGGGATGAAGAGCATCACCTCTGAGAGTAAATAAACTAAATTAACATTCTGTCAGACACACCACAGATAAGTAATATACAATTTTCCCATATTCTCTAAAAAGTTCTAGTTATCAGGGTTTTCCAGCTATCAACCTCAACATCCTCATGGTAGTCACTTGGAAATTATCTTCTGGGAAACAAGACATTTCTGTTCCCTTTGATTTCAGTCAGGTATTCATTTCTCTGAGGGCTGCTGTCTCAAAGTTTACTTCAGAACTGTCTATTTTTCTGCCCCTTTCCAATACAATTGTTTAAATTTAAAAGGAGAAGAAAGTTATACATATATCATGATAGACCCATACCGTCCCCAACTTACACACGGTACAATGATTATTTTAGGTATGTAGGGAGAGTAACCTAGTTTCCTAAGAGATGTAGGCAGCATCCTAACCTGGTTCTCTTGAACACTTACTAAGAGGGCTCAGCAGCAACTTTAGAGTCAGAGTTAGAGCAATGTGAAGAGCAAAAGAGAAGAATGCAATCAGGAAGAAGACTAGAAGAACAAAGAGAAATTTTTAAAAAGGGGAAAACAGGGGATGGAGAAATGGGAATGAAAGAAGTGAAGACTACAAGGGTAGAAAAAATGGAAAGAGAGGGAAAAGAAAAAAAGAAATGGAAGAGAGATAGGAAAGATCTGTAAAGAAGAGGGAAGAAAGGGGGAAAGGAAGAAGGACAAAAATGAAAGAAGGAGGAGGAAGAGGGAGAGAAGAAGCAGAAGAGGGAAGGAAGGAAGGAAGGAAGGAAGGAAGGAAGGAAGGAAGGAAGGGAGAAGGAAGAAGGAAGAAGGAAGTGAATAGTTGTGTGATGACTGTCCATAAGATACAGCATATATATGGTCTTTGAATTTTCCCTCTACAATAGAAGCAGAATAAGTTTGGTTATTGGTAGGAAGTAGTGCAAAAGTCATCAGTCCTTTCTGGTTTTCTCTACTTGGAATGACCCCAGTGATGTGCACGGAACCCAAGGGTCATGATAATGGTGGGGAAAGAGGGGATTTGAGACTCCTCTCCTTACTATAGCTTTACCTGGCTCATTTTCAGTGAAATTGATTTGCTCAAACCAGGTATATGATAGAAATTGAAAAGAATTTTCTGACTATAACTTAGATAAGCATAAGAAAATCTAAAAGATACATAAGACAAGTTAGTTTAGAAAAAAAAATATTAAAAGATGCCTAAAGGCTTCTCTGGTTAGCTTTCTGCTTGTGACTATCTGTCATATACATCACAAAAGAGCTACAGATGACTCCTGGTACTATCAAGCTAAAATACTGGCACGCCTTCCTCCTAGAGGAAAAGAGGCTGTACGCAGCTGAAGACCAACAGATAATAGCAGAGGGCTGCAACCCAAAGGAAAGACTAGAAGCAATTGCACTGTTTCAGGGAAAACAGGGGCAACATTATTCAGTGGATGTATGTAGCAGTAAGCAGAGCAGAGCAAACAAAGTCAAAGAGAACCCTAATCTCAGTAGTCAAAGCTGCTCACATAATACTAATACTAAAAATAAATATATCTAACGTTTCTATAGTGATTACTATGTGCCACACACTGCATTAATAAGTTACAATTATTGGGGCAGCTAGGTGGCACAGCGAATAGAGAACTGGCCCTGGAGTCAGGTGGACCTGAGTCCAAATTCGGCCCCAGACACTTAACACAAAAACTAGCTGTGTGACCTTGGGCGAGTCACTTAACCCCAATTGCCCCACTTTCCCCCTCCAATAAAGCAAAAAAAAAAGTTACAATTATTATCTCATTTGATCCTCACAACATCCCTGGGTAGTAGGTGCTTTATTATCCCTATTTTCAGATGAAGAAACTGAGGCATAAAGAGGCATAAGTGACTTGCCCAGATTCCTACAGGTTGCAAGTGCTAAATCTGAACTCAGGTCTTCCTGACTTCAAGCCCAGCACTCTAGCCGCTGCACCATCAAAAGACACCAAGAGCCATGCAGCATCAGAAGTATAAGCTGCCTAGGACATATGTGTGTCTTCCCCCCGTATGTTTCCTCTAAATGTGAAAGGGGACCCCTGATGGTGCAGCTCACGTAAGTTTTCAGCAGTTCATCCCAGGCAGACTGAGAGGGAGGCCAGAAACACAAAAAATACTTGGGCCCTCAGCCAATACAGTTCAGCCAAAGGAGGTGTGACATAAACAAGTAGTTTTTACAAACTCTTTTTGTTCAAGCCTTATGAATGTATTCCTCTCCCCAAAGACTGTGAATGAATTGGGTGAGCTGTCTGTCAGAAAGTCAGGTGAATGGAAGGCAGAGGTGTCAGGACCCAGGGATTTTTTATCTTCTTTCCCATCTCTAATCTTTCCATGCCCTATTTTCTAATTTCCTAGTCTCAGGCAGGCTAAAGTAACATGTCTGAAAGAATAATCTGAGTTTTCCTCTTAGGCTCTACTCCACCTTTTTCATTCCCCAGAATGTTATTACATCATCACTCACTCTGTCTCCTGGCAGTCATTGTGTTACTTAACCTCCACTGGACCAGCCAAGACAGCCCCCATCTCAGCATCATTTAGATCTGCTACTCCTGCTCCCTGACTTCTTTAGGGCAGGGACATATTTCACTAAGAAGATGCAAAACGTTTGGGTCTTAAGGAAAAGTAGCACATTGCTATCTATTTTGGGCAAATTCTTATATCCATGTGCATCCGTAGACCTGAACGAGAAAATTAATGCAGTCATTTTTCTCAAAGCTTGTGACTTAAACACTGACTAACCAGACCCTGGAAGGCACTTTGGGAGCAAACTTTTTAATTAAAAAGTTGTTGTAACACAACATTTGGTTCCAAATTCTAAGCAGCTGCTGACAGGCTCTGAGTTGTTACCAGAGTTGTCCTTACTGGGGCCCAGGGTGATTCCTTGGAGGTTCAGAGTTGAAGTGAATCACATTCAGTGATTTTTCCATCCATTTAGGCTTTTCCACCAGTGAATCCACTTCAAACATATACCCTGGGTAGCCCTGAAAGAGAAAATAAGTCAGAAATGGATAGAAGTCTGAGTGAGAAGTGTCTTTGGAAATAGGTGGGACAGTGTAGAAATTACTTTGATGATAATAGTTGGAGTTTATGGGCTGATTATATGTAAATAGATCAGCCTTAGCTTTTTTGTTTGTTTTTTGAGCAAATACTTGATCCCTTTTACCTTCACTGTCTGCCTCCCAAAGTCATTGATCAAGAACCTGGTCTAGGGCTGAGTAGGCCTTCTTAAGGTTCTAGCCTGAGTCCTTGATTTGCCAAATCTTAGAAAATTATTATTTGTTGCATATGCAAAGCCCTTAACCAGACTTCCCCCACCACCAGCACCACCAGCACCACCAGCACCTGAAGGTACATTTACACTTCAGAAGTCTGAGGTTGTAAGCAGTACTTTTTGCAGTAGAAAGAACAAGAAACAAAGCAGACTCCCATCCAATTGGGAATAGCTAAACAAATGGTGGTGTCTAAGTGTAGAATATTGCCTTACTGTAAGAAACGAGGGATGTGAATATAATTGGCATCTGCAGCATCCCTCTCCATGTGGAAAGACTCAGGAACTTCCTTCCAGGAAAGTCATGACGATGTGAAATTGAAATACCTTGGAGAGACCTTGGAACATGCGTAATCATTCGTTAACTACCAATAGTAGTTAATACTAATTAAGTACTAACAGTACTCAAGAGGAGTCTTTTTCATTTGGCTACATAGTCAAAACTGGGTTCATTGAGTCCACTTTGGCTGTACTCTTCACTTCATTCTCTAGCTATGCTCTTGGGGAAATCTCATGGATTCCTTGACTCATGGCATCTGGGGAGACACAATGCTGTAAGGGGAGGGGGGAGGCCACGGAGCTCTCTGAAGAAAGGACCTCAGTCCTTGGTCTCTGTATTACTTTTTTCCATTTTAGGTAAAGGGACTGGAACCTCCAATCTTGTGATTCAAAAAGTCAAGAGTACTCCAACATCCTAGAATTGTAGCAAGTGCAGCACCGATGCCCCAAGGAGCAAGATATGACCTTTTCTGGACTCAGGCCAGTGGAAGCTGAGACAAGATCTCATCCAGTATTCATGCCTCATCTGGATGTGAACTTGATGAGACCAACATTACATAGGAACTGAGATAAGTTTGTGTCCCTAAGGGTTTTTTATTTTTTGCACTTAAAGCTGCAAATTAATTATATACAACTTGCTATTCCTTTTAAATATATAATAAAGTTAACATGTAACTTTCTCTTTTTTCCCTTTTTTCTCCTCCATCCCCCCACCCTAGAGATGGCTTCCATCTGTGTGTGTGTGTGTGTGTGTGTGTGTGTGTGTGTGTGTGTGTAAAATCAGTCTATACATACTTCTATTTATCAGTTCCTTCTATGGATGTAGATAAGTGTCTTCCTTCCTAGGTCCTTTGTAGTTAATTTGCATATTTATAATAGTCCTAAGGTACTAAGAGGAATGTCCATACAATTTTTCTTGCTATGTCTTTGAAGTCAATGTGCCTTCGTAAAAACCAACTGATGTTAAGTGGTCAAAGAGACCTGAGGTGTTAGTCACTGATGTCTAATCATCAGTAGCGGAAACACAGTGGGGGCTCAAGTCAATGGCAATAAAGATGAGATATCCAATAAATTCTCAGTGTAACCTAGAAGTCAGAGGGGCAGATGTAACATACTCACTAAGTGCAGGAAACAGCAAAACATGAGAATACTTAAAGTAACTGATAAAAAGAGAATTAAGCTCTTGGCTGTGGCCAAACAACAACAACCAAAAAAACCTACACCTTCTTCTATATGACTTTCAAATACTTTGAAACAACGAAAAACTACAAACCTTCAAAGTCATTGTTTCTATATTTGCTCAGCTTAGCTCAATTAAGCAAATTACAAATATTAGAGAGAAAGGGACCTTATAAAAATCATTCAAGTCCAACACACTCATTTTACTAATGAGGAAAGTGAAGCTCAGGAAAGTGTGATCTTGTCCAGGATCTCACAGAAAGTTCTTTGTTTGCTTATTTCATTTTAGTTTTATATATTCTATGACATTATATGTGTCCAACTTCTTAGGAAGATAGCTAACAGCTTTAAAACATGACACAGAAGGCATAGCAATTGCCCTGAATTTTTTTTATCATTACTGAAGTTTAGTTTATTAAAAAAAATAAATTAAAAAAAAGTCTCTGTGGTTGCCATCCATATTTAATGAGATAGGAAAGTTATCTTACCACCAAGAGGTGTGTGTGTGTGTGTGTGTGTGTGTGTGTGTGTGTGTGTGTGTTTCCAGAACTGGGAAGGATTTAAGTCAGGGAGGAATAGGTATGTTTGGAAGGAGAGATTGACACTGTTTGGGCAAGAGGAGTACCATATGAGGCAGTTGTGGGAGTTGATAAGAAGGGGACAAAAAAAAATGGAGGGAAGCTGGAAAGAATGAAAGGAACTGAGGGTTTTTTTTTTCTTCTTTTTTCTAATCTTCAAATAGAAAATCACGGGACTCCAGGCTGGCTGAAGATAAATCACTCAAAGGATAGACAGTGGTGATAAAGGTGGAAATAAATGTGGAGAGAAGAGAGTAAAGACAATTAAAGGGAGTTGAACAAAGTCAAAGGAAGGTCAGAGATTCTATCCTACCCATATCATACTGGCATCACCCCAAAGGGGGAGAACCAAGTATATTCAGAAGTAATGTCATTATTTTTGCCTGCAATGTACAGGTCACTCCAAAGATCTTCCAGGATTAGAAGTAATATCTCATGTTTCCATAGCACTTTAAGATTTACAGTGCTCTTCATACAAGCCAATGAAGTAGGTAATATAACCATAATTAAGCCCATTTCAAATGTTTGTGTCTGGATAAATTACTCAATCAAAAAGTATTTATTAATTACCTCCTATATGCTAGGCACTATGCCAGACTCTGGAGACACAAGTCTAGGTAGCTCCTAGGTTCTGTCAGAGAAAATAATGGGGCAGAAGTCAAGCTTCCAAGGACCTTAGAGAAAAGTGGTAGGGTAGATGGCCCCTACCCAAGAGGGCAACTGGTTCAAAAATCAGAGTTGGATGGGACTCTGGGATACTTCCAGAAGATGTAGGAAGGGGAGCAGTTAACAACTAGCTAACAGTGGGCATCCTGTGTCTGGTAGGAACTGGGCAATGGGGCAAATGAAAGTTGGAAGTAAAGTGTATGTAGGAAACAGGCAAACAAATTGTGGTGCCTGGATATAATGGAATATTACTGCACAGTAAAAGATGAGTGTGAAGAATTCAGAGATGTATAGGAAGACTAGATCTATATCCCAAGAAGATCAAAGGAAAAACAAAAATATCTTTAATTTCCAATACCTTGCTGCTACAAAAACATTAGAAATATTTTTGTATAGATGGATACCAACATACCATTCTACCAACAATGCATTAATGTGCCTGTTTTCCTACAGGGCCTATAATATTTGTACCAAAAAAAGTACAAAAATATACTTAGCATTTCTTTTTGTAGTGGCAAAGAACTAGAAAGTGAAGGGAGTAATTCATCAGTTGAAGAACGACAGCACACATTATGGTATGCAAATATAATAGAATATTATCGTGCCATTAGAAATTATGAAAGTGACAGTGTTAGAGAAACTTGGAAATACTACTTTTGAGTGAAGCTAAGCAGAACCAAGAGAAAGATATAGGCAATGTCTACAACAACATAAATTTAAAAACATCTACAAAGAAACTCAGCATGGAATAAGCATAATGACCAAGCTTGTCCCTGAAGAAGAGTTGAGAAAATGTACCTGCCTCCTTTTTTTTTAAAGATATGGGGGACCATGGGTGTGAGACATTGCATCATTCTGTCAGACAGTTTATATGCTGATTAGTTTTACAGAATTTATTGTAAATAGTAGTAATAATAATAACTTGGGTCTATACATAGCTTTTAAAACTTAATTTGTTTTAATGAACAAAAAACTATCCTTTCTCCTCACTTCCTCCTCTCCAATGAAACAAAATAAAATCAAAACCCTTATAACAATTATACATAGTGATGCGAAATAAATTCCCTCACTGACCATTTCCAAAAAAATATGTTTCATTCTGTACCCTGGTTCTACCACCTCTCTGTCAAGAGGCAGGTAGTTCATTTCATCATTGGTCCTCTGGAAGTGTAGTTAGCCATTTCATAGATCAGAGTTTTTAAATCTTTCAGAATTCTTTGCCTTTACAATGTTGTTGTTATGGTTCTCCTGGTTCTACTGAATTCACACTGCATCAATTCATGCAAATATGTCCAGATTTCTCTAAAACCATCCTTTTCATCATTTCTTACAACAAGATTTTTTTATATATATGGGTACCAATACACAGTTCTACCAACAGTGCATTAATGTGCCTATTTTCCCGCAATGCCTATAATAATTCGTCACTTTTCTTTTTTTGTCAATTTTATCAATTTGATGGGTATGTGGTAAAGTCTTAGAGTTGCTTTAATTTATATTTATATTATCAGTAATTTGGAGGATTTTTTCATATGGCAGAGGGTAGGCTGGATTTCACATAAAGGCAAATCTAAATAATTGGAGAAATATTAATTGCTTATAAGTAGGCCAAGACAATATAAGAGAAATGACAATCCCACCTTAATTAGTTTACTTAGTATAGTACCAATCAAACTACCAAAGGATTACTTTAAAGACCTAAAATAATAATAGTTAAAAATAATAATAACAATATTCATCTGTAAGAATAGAGGTCTCAAGAGAAATAATTTTTTAAAAGGTAGAAAGAAAGATACCAAGTATTGAACCGTCCTGCAAAGTTATAATAATCAAAGTAAGTTGGTACTAGTTAAGAAACAAAGAGGTTGGTGAATGAGACAGAGTTAGTACATCATACACAAAAGCAAACAGAAACCTAGTGTCTGATAAACATCAAGTCTCCAGTTGGTGGGAAGGGAGGGGGTGGAAAATTACTATTCAACAAAATCTACTGGGAAAACTAGAAACAATCTGAGAGAAATTAGGTCAGCGTCTCACACCAAACACTAAGTTGAACTTCAAATGGATGTATGACTTAGACATATAGGGTGACAGACATAAACAAATTAGAAGAAAATATTAACTTTCAGATCTATGAATAGGGGAACAGTTTATAACCAAACAAGGGATAAAGAACATCAAATATACAATTTTTATTACATAAAATTATTTTTTGACTCAAACAAAATCAATGCAGATAAAATTAAAAGCAAAGCAGACACCTGGGGGGAAGGGGATCTTTACAGCAAGTTTCTCTGATAAATTCTCACTTCAAGATATATAAGAAAATGATCCAAATTTACAAGACTAAGAGCCATTTGATAAATGGCCAAAGGATATGAAAAGACATTTTTCTAAAGAAGAAATCAAAGCTATAGATAATACTTTTAAAAGGTTTATAAGGTACTTCATATACTTCCTTTCAATGGTTCCTCACAACAAGGTTGTAAGACAAGTGCTATTATGACCCCCTTTTTATAGTTGAAGAAACTGGAATTCTGAGAGTCGCCATAACAGAGCTAGTATAGAAGGCAGGATTTGCTGAATCACAATATTAACAGGTGGAAGAGACATCCAATCCAATCCATATGCAAAAGTAATTCATACATTAAATACACTTGACAAATGATCATCTCTAGTTGAACACCAAAGAAGGGTAACCCACTGCCTCTTAAGACAGCCAACTCTTCTACTCTAACTGTTAAGAATTTTTTTTCCCCTAAAGTCAAACCTAAATTTGCCTCTATGACTTCTATCAATTATTCCTGGCTTCAATGAGCTTTCCACTGCACTTTGCTGCCCTTTAGATAAAGGAAAGACACGTGATGAACTGAGATGGTGGATACCAGATGATCAAGTTGTACTAATTACAACAAGAAACTTGTGTGGCTGCGTAAGGGTTAACAATCACCAAAGAAATCCACAAAATAGCACTTAAGATATTTCTATGCCTCCTTCCAAAGACTATGGCCAGCTGAAGAAAATATTTTTGTGCAGAGTGTAGTTCTCATGGCAAAGGGTCATACTTGCTTAAGTTATGATTGGGGGGGCGGAGCCAAGATGGCAGCATAGCAGCAGCAACATATCGCAGCTCTCACATAGCCACCCCAAAATACCCATAAAATAGGACTCTAAACCAATCCTAGAACTCCAAAATGCACACAAAGATACTTCC
>CM053588.1:237756717-237766428 GCA_028646515.1 Pseudochirops corinnae | reverse complement strand
AGGAGAGAATAGACTGGGGGAGGGGGGACACACTGGGATGGCTGTTTTGGGGTGGTGGGTGGGGGGAAGAGGGGGAGAAAATATGTAACTCAAGATCTTGTGGTAATGAATGATGTAAACTATAATAAAATTTAAAAAAATAAAAATAATAAAAATAAAAAAAAGGAAACCTCAAAAAAAAATTAAGTTATGATTGGGAAGTTCCTCTGATAACATAATTACTCATCTACAGTTTTTCAAATGAGATCAATTACATAATATAAGGGAAGCATTGTACAAACCTTAAAATATTATATAGAGTTTGCTATATTGTTGATGTTGTTATTTCAATAGCCTTTTGAGTGAAACATAGGTAACTATGTGGCACCACAGTGCACAGAACACTGGACTTGGAATCAGGAAGACTCATCTTCACGAGTTCAAGTCCAGGCTCAGACACTTACTAGTTGTGTGATCCTGGCCAAGTTATTTAACCTCTATATGCTTCAGTTTCCTCATCTGTAAAATGAGTTGGAGAAGGAAATGGCAAACCACTCCAATATCATTGCTAAGAAAACCCTGATAGGGTTGTGAAGAGTTGGACATGACTAAAAAACAACTGAGCAACAACAAAAAATTTGCCTTAAACAGGTAATTATTCTTTGTGTGGATGCAAGCAGGAGTTCAGCACTCTTTGAAAAGCGTTCCAAAAAGAGCTGCAAGTTAGCCCTGCTTCAGAAAGGGCCTTTCTCCCACTAGATAGTCCTGTCCTCTCTTCAAAGCACCCATTTTTAAAAAATGTTGCTTCTATAAAACTCAGAGCAGACTATTATTCAGATGAATAGCTGCTGTCTGATTAGAAACACAGTTAAGTGTTCCAATGTAGGATTTTACTCATTTATTTCTTCATATTAAAAAGACTAAACTGGAACACAGCACTTGTCTGTGTTTTTTAAGCAACTTCTCGATCTTGATAAAGACGATGTAAGACTTAGTCATCCTGAAGTAAAGTATTATTACATTTTTAAATTATGGTTTGTCTTTAAATATGCCATACCAGTATACTGCAGCCACTTTGGGGAACTTAAATGTCCACAGAAGATGCCAACCTGACAATAGTGGGTCTCACTGTAACTCACACAGGGGAAGATGCTTAACCTAAGACACCCAGAAAAGGGATAAGGGATGAGGATTGTAGATTTCAAGCCGGAACAGATCTTAGGGGTCATCTATTCCACTTCCCTCATTTTACAGATGAGAAAACTGAGAGCTAGAAGGGGATTATATTCACCCAGAGACAAGATTTAACTCCATCTCCAAAATAACTGGGTCTTATCTTTAATTTGGCCAACGCATAGGGCCTCCCGAGTGTGCGAGCTGTGGGTGAGGCGATCTTGAGCCCACAGTGAGAAGAACAAAAAGGTAGCTTGGGAGCAGGGAAGAGAGCTTGGTGTTTTATACGGAGGGATGGGATTGTCCTCCATTGTGCCTACTTGATTTATCCTTTTTAACATCCTTAATAAGTAGGCCTCATTAGCACTAGACAGTTAAAAACTTCCATTAAAGAAGATTCCAGATATGGAGATTCCAGAAAAGGAGAAAGGAAAGGAAATACAGGCAGAAGAAGGAGATTATTTAAAATAAGAATGGCTAGACCTGCCCTCCCCAAACCCTGAAAGTGTTCAGACTACCACTCATGCTTTATCGAGATTGTTAATATATTAATAGACCGTACCGTGTGTGGTTGAAAGACATTTAGTTCAGCAGATTATAGATCTAGAAGCGTAAGAGACCTTAGTGTATCCCTTTTGTCTTACAGATAAGGAAACTGAGGCTGGAGTCAGGTAAATGACTTGCCCAATACCACAAAGGTATTATTAAGTGTCTGGGATAAGATATGAGCTTAGATCTTCCTGTCTCATGAGAAGCCTAGAGTTTGGTCCACTCTACTATTCATCGGCAGCTTCTGTTCTCTACAGCAGTGGTGTCAAACCCAAAAAACCACCAATCATTACATAAAGATACTGTGGCCACAGATTGACTTAGTTTTACAATGTAATATTATCTGTGTTTTATTACATTTTTATTTGTTTGGTTAAATATTTCCCAGTTTCATTTTAATCTGCTTCCTGCAGCTCTCTAGAGTACGTGTTTGACCTTGGATTGTGCATTTGGCCTCAGAAGTGCATTTCATGCCTCTGGTCTACAGGACATTTTAAATAATGTACTATTTAATAATTATTTCATTATTATTAATTAATTATTAATTATTTAATTACTAAATAATTGTTTGGATAATGTGTTTGTGTCCAAGCCTCATTTTCCTCATAGAAGGTGTCATTACAGACTACATCAGGACCTGGCACCTTTTAAAATCTAGCCACTTGCAGAACTTACCCAGAACTGAGCAGGTACATAGATCCCACACTACAAATACTTTTCTATCAGACTCTATTTACTACAAAAGACAATAGGGCAAAACAATTGTGGGAAGATGGTGAAATAACGTAAGAAATTACCTGGATCTCCCAAAGTCTTCCTCAAATAACTTAAAATAATGTCTCAAATTGAATTTTAGAGGGTAGATATTAAAAAAAAAATTGGGGTAAGGTAGTCATTCAGCCTAAGACAACTAAGGACATTAGAAAAGACCTGAACTACCAAGGAAGTCTGACAAGGAGTAAAATGTAGATTCTACACATCAACAAACAGCAAACTTCAGGGGTAACTGTATCAACAGCAGCCCAAGCTTCAGAAACTTCACCCTATGGATGGCAAGGAGAGGGAGTCAAGGAAATCAGGGGAAAATTGGAAGGACCCTTTGTAGGCACTTGCCATGGCCCAGGCATGTGGACCAGACACAGTCCCAGGCTGGGGCTATAGAGGGGAGTAGGCCCTGCTCAGTGGTTCCAGGACAGAGCGTGGATTGTGGTCACTTGCAAGAGAGTGAAGTCCCTGGATTCAGTTCCAGGGCAGAGGGGCAAAATGACATTTGGGCAGAAGAACAGAGGCTGGTGGTGCATCTCCAGGACCATGGGGAGTAGGAGTATTTGTAGTGGCAATGGTGCTAGGTGCCTTAGTTGTGGCTCAGGGGTGGAGAGGAGACCACTTATAAACCAAAGTGAACCAGAGGATAAGTGACCACAGCTCATAGAGAAGCTCAGAGTTCAAACTCAGAAGACAATGAAGTCAAAACAACTACTTGTAAAATTAACATATAAATGGATTTTTCCATAAATTGATAAGATGCATCTAGCTAAAACCACAAAAAAAGTAATATCTATAAAAGGAATAAGCTAGAAGCCTTCCCATTAATATCAGGAGTGAAACAAGGATGCTCAACATCACCAATATTATTCAATATTGTACTAGAAATGTTAGTAATAGCACTGAGAAGAAAAAGAAATTGAAGGAATCAGAATGGGCAATGAGGAAATATAGCCATGACTTTTTGCAGATGATATGATGACATACTTAGAAAATTCTAGAGATTCAATTAAAAAATTAGTTGAAACAATTAATGAGTTTAGCAAAGTAGTAGTATAAAACAAATCCACGTTTAATCATCAGCATTTCTATACAGCACACACACAAAAAAAAAAGTCCTGCAAGAAGAGATGGTGAATTATTTCATTTAAAATAACAATAGACAGTATAAAATACCTGTGGGCATACCTGCCAAGACAAACCAGGAACTTATACAAACATCACTTTTTATAAAAATAAAATCAGATTTAAATAACTGGAGAAACATTAATTGTCCATGGGTGGGCTGAGTCAACATAATAAAAATGGTAATTCTACCTAAATTGATTTATTTATTCAGTCCCATCCCAGTTAAACTACTAAAAAATTATTTTATTGAGCTAGAAAAAGTCCTAACAAAATTCATTTGGAAGAACAAAAGGTCAAGAAAATAAAAACAATTAATGGGGAGAAAAAAGTTAAAGAGGGAGGTCTAGCAATACCTGATCTTAAATCAGTGGTTTTCAACATTCCTAATGCTGCAACCCTCTAATACTCATTTGTGAGTATATCTGCATGTGGGCGGACCCACCTGGAGACAGATAGAGGAGCCATGTCTCAGTTCCTAAGACCATTGGAAATATGTGTTGAGAACTGCTGTCTTAAATTCTATTATAAGGCAGCAATTATCTGGTACTGACTAAGAAATAAAGTGGTGGATCAGAAGGATTGAGTAGGCATACAATACCAGTAGTAAATGATTATAGTAACCTTGTATTTGATAAATGTGAAAATCTAAGCTTTTTGGATAAGAATTCACTATTTGGAAAAATGCTGGGAAAGCTGAAAATAAATCTGGCAGAAACCAAGTATAGGTCAATATCTTACACCATTTACCAAGATAAGGTCAAAACAGATAAATGACCTAGACATAAAGGAAGATATTATAAGCAAATTAGAAGAGAATGAAATGTATTATCTATCGGATTTATAGATAGGAGAAGAATTTATGAACAAACAAGAAATAGAGAGTTTGGTGGGATGTAAAATGGATCATTTTTATTACATTAAATTAAAAGGGTTTAGTACACAGGGCAGCTAGGTGGGGCAGTGAATAGAGTACCTGCCCTGAAGTCAGAAGGACCTGAGTCCAAATCTGGCCTCAGACACTTGACACACTTACTAGCCATGTGACCTTGGGCAAATCACTTAACCCCAATTGCCCTGCCTCCCCCCCATCTAGAAAACAAAAAATAAAAAATAATAAAATAAAATAAAAGGGTTTAGTACAAACAAAACCAATGTATCTAAGATTAGAAGGAAAGCAGAAAATTGGAGGTGGGGGAGGGAATTTAATAGACAGTTTCTTGGACAAAGGCCTCATATCTCAAATATACAGAGAACTAAGTCAAATTTATTATAATATGAGTCATTCCCCAATGGACAAATAGTCAAAGGATATGAATGGGCAGTTCCTGGAAGAAGAAATAAAAGTTACATATAATTATATGAAGAAATATTCTAAATCGTTATTGATTAAATAAATGCAAATTAAAACAATTGTGAGGTACCACCTCATACAAATCATCTGACATAACAGGAAAGGAAAATTACAAAGCTGGAGGAGATATTGTTGCAGGGAATGGGACACGAATGCACGGTTGGTGGAATTGTGAATTGATCCAACCATTTTGGAGAACAATTTGACTCAGCAATACCACTATTAGGTCTGTTTCCCACGGTGACCAAGGAAAATGGAAAATAATCCTATATGTTGTAAAATGTTTATAGCAGCTCTCTTTGTGCTGGCAAAGAACTGGATATTGAGGGGATGCCCATCAGTTGGGGAATGGCTGAATAAGTTGTGGTATATGCTTGTGATGGAATAACTTCTGTGCTGTAAGCAATGATAAGCTTGTAGATTTAAAAAAACATGGAAAGCCTTGCATGAAATAGTGAAGAGTGAAACGAGCTGACCCAAGAGAACACTATATATAGTAACAGAAATATTGTTCAAAGATTGACTGCAAATGACTAAGCTATTCTGACTGATATGAACATTCAAATCAGCTATGAGGGACCTATGAAAGACTTACGAAAAAAGTACCATCTATCTCCAGAGGAAGAATTGATATGTGGAAGTACGTATTCTATGGTTCTATGTGTACATGTGTATATACCTATATACATACCTACATGTGTGTATATACACATACTTACGTGCACATACATGTGATGTATGTCAAATTTTGGCCTTCTCTAATGTGGAGCTGGGAGGAAGGGAGGGAGACAACTCAGAACTCAAAATGTATCAATAATTAATGAATGAATTTTTTTGAAGGAACAATGGAAGCCCTACATTTGGGCTGTAGCATCATAGTCCCAGATGTGTTCATAGAAGCAGAAATTGAACTGCAAAAAGAACCAAAGGAGAGAAGACCAGCCAGACTGATATACAAGTACATAGAGAACATTTTCTGGAAGTAACATCACTTAGAGGATCTGGGAGGGTGATCGAACTATGTAAATGAAAGGAAGATACCAAAGGTATAGAAAAATTTCAAACTTTATTATCAGCTAAGTAACTAAAGTAACTAAACAAGGCAACTAAGAAAGCATCAATTACTGCCAACTCCATATACCTATTTCCCACTTATATTCAATTTTATGGGAATAATGTGTAAATATATATACACATATGTGTTTATGTGTGTGAGAGCATATATATGTGTATATGTGTGTGTTTACACACACACACATATATGTACATATATACACATGACAATCTTGTTGAGGATATTGGAAGGGAACGGGAAGGTTTTCAGAAGCAATACTTCCCAATTAAACACATCTTTACCATGAGAAAATTGGCCCAAAGATATAGAAAATATTAGATCTCATTGTGCTTATTGTGTGTCTTGACTATACAGAAAGAATTTGATACAGCAGAGATAAATGCTAGCTTAAAGGTTCTCCTTCAACAAAGTGTCACCTACATATATTATCTAAATTATATAAGATTCCTTGAAAGATAGTATCACAGAGATAACCTTGTTCCAATAATGCTCTAGACAGCAATATTAAGCAAGGGATAAGAAAGGAAGACATGTGCTCACCAGAGTTGTTTGCCACCGATGGAGATGATCCAGTCCAAGTCAAAAAAGAATCCCCATGGATGATGAAGCCTTCCAGACACTGCTGTTTGCAGATGATACTGTGCTGATTAGATCAACCCCCGGAACACTGAAGAGCCTCCTAAATGAGATCTATAATCACTCTTCAGAGTTTAGCCTAACTATCCATGGAAGAAAAATGAAGTGGATTAAAAATGAAAGAAAGATTTAAAAAGCATTTATTAAGCATTTACCATGTGCTGAGGACTAAGGGTATAAACACAAAAGTGAAGATAGTCTCTGCCCTCTAGACAATACACATCATAGAGTGGTGGCGAAGAAAGAGCACATTGATGAAAATTATGGGGAAGGTGAAAGGAGCCGTAGGGGTATAAAATAACACATCTCATCTCAGGGAATTGCATGACCATCCTATAGATTGTGTGTGTGTGCATGCACTCAAGCAAATGCTTCCTGGAGTCAGGAAGAAGTGAGTTCAAATCCAGCCTCAGACATTTACTACTGTGAGACCCTGGACAAGTCACTTAACCATTGTCTGCCTCAGTTTCCTCAGCAGTAAAATTAGGATAATAATAGCACCTGCCTCACCGAGTTATACTGAGAATCAAATGAGATAACATTTTTAAAGTTCTTGGCAAGGTACCTAGCAGAAAGTAGCTATTTAATAAATGCTTATTCTCTCCCATCTCATAAACATGTGTATGTGTGTATAAATATGTGTGTATATATGTATACATGTACATATGTGTGTAGGGGTCACAGAATTGAACAGGAGGAAGAAGGGGGTTTGAATGCCTTTGAAAAACTGCCAAGTTCTTTTAATGACCCCCATCTTCTCTCTAAAGAGATAAGCCACCTTTTTAATAGTACTACCCTTCTAGTGATGCTGCATGGTTAAGAATTATAAGACATCGTGGTTTCAGAAAAATTGAAATAGCTTATTACCCAAATGGTAGTGGAGATGCAACTGGTGGGCATGAGCAAGATAAAATACCTTATAACCAAGAAATTGCATCAGTTAAGTGGTATAAAGCTTGTCATCAAAGAAATGTATGAGCAAAGAAGAAATGGGGCTGCACCCATGGTGTGAGTTGGGGATAGCCCACATGCTCCGTGGGTCTCATAACTTCAGGGGCAAACCAGGAAGGTCTCCTCACCTGGATGAATCCTCTATGGTGGATCTATCCTCTAAGGATATAGAAAAGAGTTACACAGGATGGCAGCCATGGATGGTTCCTGATCTTCATGACTGTGGTTATAATTGACATCAATGAGACCGCAGATCTATTCTTAATACTATTGGAGTACATTTTTAGATATTCAAAAAGAAGGATTTCACCCCTTCAAGAAAAATTTTGTAGAAATCCAGAGTTCCCAAACCCATAATAACTAAGAATTACTAGGCTAATTAAAGGATGATCTTTAACTATTCAATATGAAATGCAGTACCTTTTATAGTGGAAGAGTAATTGACTTGGTTACCAAGGGGATGTTCTCCTAATTAGAAGAGAAACCATGAGCTACCCTGTAACCTTTTGATCATGTGTAAATAAATGACTGCATATCTGGCAAGGATATTCTTTTGGCTATATGTGCAAACAAAACCAATGTAAAAAATGGTATCTTTGCAAGAGAGGGAGAGAGACAGACAGACAGACAGAGATAGAGACAGAAAGAGACAGAGAGAGAGAAAGAGACTGAGAGAGACAGAGAGACAGAAAAAGAGAAACAGATAGAGACAGAGAGAGAGAAACCGAGAGAGAGAGAGATGCTGAGAAGAAATGAGAAAGTTAAGAAAAGAGAAAAACAAGACCCTCAAGAGTAATTAATACTTGGCAAAGAATTGGAAATTGAAGGGATGCCCATCAACTGAGGAATGGCTGAACAGGTTGTGATATATGATTGTGATGGAATGCTATTGTGCTATAAGAAAAGACTGGGAAGACTTGTATTAACTGATGCTAAGTGAACTGAACAGAGCCTGGAGATCATTTTACACAGTTATAGCAGTATGATATGATTGCTGACTGTGAATGACTTAGCTATTCTCAGCAACGTGATGGTCTAACACAGTTCTGAAGGACTTATGATGAAAAATGCTGTCCAGCTCCAGAGAAAGAACTAGAGTCTAAATGCAAACTGAAGCATACTTTTTGAGCTTTATTTTTGTTATTGTTTGGGGGGATGTGTGTTTCTTTGCAACATGGCTAATATGGCATGACTGCACATGTATAATCTGTATCAAAGTGCTTGCCCTCTCAAGGAGCAGGGAGATAAAAAGAGGGAATTTGGAACTCAAAAATGATTTAAAAATGAACATTAAAAAGAAGAGTAATTAATACTTGCCTTTGATAAAGTTATCAGCAAACTCGTTAACTACTTTTTTGACTCCTGAAGCAAGTGAAGCTTAGAGACTTTAGTTTTAAAACTACAAACCACACCAACAGGAATATAGACCAGAAGCTTTCTGAGCCTAAGAAGAAATTTTGGATGAATGAAGGAAAGGAAGTAATAACATTTCAGTCTTCATGCCTAGGAAGATATAATGGATCTCCATAAGGCTCTACTTGCAAACTCATACCTAGTTAGTGATAGCATGCTTCTTGTTGTTGTTGTTGTTTAGTCATTTTCAGCCACGTCTGACTTGTGACCCTGTTTGGGGTTTTCTTGGCAAAGATACCAGGGTGGTTTGCCATTTCCTTCTCCAGCTCATCTTATAGATGAGGAAACTGAGGCAAACAGAGTTAAGTGACTTGCCCAGGGTCATATAGCTAGTAAGTTTCTGAGGCGAGATTTAACTCAGGAAGATGAGTCTTCTTTATTCCAGGCCCCACACTCTATCCAGTTCACCACCAGCCTGCCCTAGTTAGTGAAAAAATACCTTACACTAACCTCCCGTTGTAGAGAAGCAGAGATGGAGAGCAGTTGGCCAATGTCCCATTCTTCCCTCTTCCCTTTATCTTTTTATCAATACAAAATCATCTTCCACTCTTCTCCAGAATCCCAGTGCTTTCAACCTTTCCTCATAGGTTTTATTTTTCAGTCCTTTGTCAGTAAGTCTATCAACAAGCATTATAGTACTAAGTGCCTAACAAACAGAAACAAAAAGACAGTCCCTGCCCTCCAAGAGCTT
>CM053588.1:237741717-237751717 GCA_028646515.1 Pseudochirops corinnae | reverse complement strand
ACTGACAGTCTCTCAGGGGGGGATTTGCCTTAGGGAATTAACATCTAGGGTTGATGTTTCCTCTACCATTATAGTCCCATCACTAAGATTCCTCCTTTCAAGCACCACTGCACTCAAATTTCAAGTAGCTAACATAAAAGTCACCTGTGTGGCAATGAAGGTAAAGATCCTGTATCATTCCCAAGTTTCAGGTAAGCTTTCCCTGACCCAGGCTCTCTTCTGACTATGGGAGTTGTCCTGGGTTCTCTGCTTCCTCATTTCAGTGAGATGTTTTGGGGTCTCCCAGTAGGGTCTTGTGTCACCAGGTCTTCAACGGAATTTACTCTGGGTGACAGAATTCCTGGTTATAACTCTACAGCATCTGATAGAAGAAGGAGCAGGCAACATAGAAGGGGCCACAGGCTGCCCCCAACACAAGCTAGCCAAGACCCTTCTTCTGGTTCATCATAAAAATTCCATTTTAACTTTTGGGATGTTAGATTACATCTTACATTTCCCACCACCTATGGCGTTCTGTCAAAGAGAATAATATAACCTAGTTTCCAGTTTTAATTCAGTCTTTTCTAATACTTGTTAAGTATATAAGCATTTGGCAAGTCATATAATGTTCTTATATCTCAGTTTCCTCATCTGTAAAGTGGGAATAATAATCCCTACAGCACCCCCCACTTTCACCAGGCTATTGTGAAACTCAAATATATATATATATATATATATATATATATGTATTTGTGTGTATTTAAGTGTATTCATAGTTCTTTGTAACTTAAAAGTACTATGTAAATGACAGCCGTGATAATTAGCATGCTGATGTTATTCTGGCTTTCCCCTTCATTCATCTTTCTGTTTGGCCCTTTTCTCTTGGGGTCTAACCCATTCAGCTTCATTCATGCCTAGTTCCCACTTCTGCCTACATCCCTAAGGTGTACAGTCCTAGTGACTTTCTTAGATCCATGATGACTCTCTATGATCTCTGTTGATCTCTGTTGAGATGGGATTGTCTCCAGCATGGAAGAAGGATGGTAACACTTCACTTCTAGTTTTACAGCAGTAGGGAGCCAACCAGGGAAACAACAGAAAGAGCAGCATGGAGAAGACCTAAATTGCTAACTCCAGTGCTGTCTATATTTCACCAATGTCACAAATAATAGAGCTCATAAGGGTGAGAAGCTATATGGGCAATTAAAGACAAATGCTTAGTCACCAAAAATATGACTCTGCATTTTGGCCTTCCTGATGCCATATATTTGTAGGAGAATATAGCCTAAGTTTACCATAGGTAGGGTGGAATATTCTATTGAAAATCTTAGTATTATACTATTTCATTAAATGTCCTTTCTTTAAATTAATTATGACTCCTGGGTGACTAAAGAAAAGTTAGAATGTAGGTGGAACTTGGTGAGCCATTGCTGTGAGCGCATTGGAAGTGGAATAGTTATTCCTGTGAGAGGGCATGCCTCAGGTGTTGTATGTACCAATGCCTTTGAAAACGTGTTATTGAAGGGGCAGCTAGGTGGCACAGTGAATAGAGCACCGGCTCTGAAGTCAGGAGGACCTGACTTCAAATACAGCCTCAGACACTTGACACACTTACTAGCCGTGTGATTTTGGGCAAGTCACTTAACCCCAAATGTCCAGACTTCTCCCCTCCAAAAAGCAAAAACAACAACAACAACAACGAAATACTTAAGAACTCTGATGAATGCAATGACCAACCACGATTCCAGAAGACCAATGATGAAAAATGCTACCCTACCTCCTGACAGAGAGATGATAGACTCAAGACAGAAAACAATACACATTTTTATTAAGACCAATGTGAGCATTTGTTTTGTTTATTTGTATGTATGTACGTGCATATACATACATACACAGCACGTGTATACATGTGGATCTATATATATGTGTGTGTGTCTCTGTCTGTGTGTCTGTGTGTCTGTGTGCTACAAGAGTTTTGTCTTTCTCTTGTTTTCCCAACTAGGGGAAAGAGATAGGGGGCTGTTTTAGGGTTACCAAAAGAAAGAAAGAAAAAGGAAAGTTTTTTGAAAAGAGGGTCATTGAAGCATTCATTTAAAATGCACAGAAGAGAGCAAACGGAAAGTCAGAAGGAAAAGTAGACAAGAAAGACAGTTTTGAAAGTTACATATTGAATTTATTATATACTTTAAAAAGAAAACAAGCTCTATATATTAGATATTTGCAATTTTATGTGTACTCTTTCTACTGTTCTACTATGTATAAAGAAATGCTCATTTTAACTGGTATTTAAGTTTCAATTTCTTTTAAAAATAAAAACAAGCAAATAAACTGGCAGCTGGGTAGCACAATACATAGAGCACTAGGCTTGAAGTCGGGAAGACTCATCTTCTGAGTTCAAATCTGGCCTCAGGCATGTAACTAGCTGTGTGACCCTGGGCAAGTCACTTAACCCTGTTTGCCTCGGTTTCCTCAATTGTAAAATGAGCTGGAGAAGGAAATGGCAAACCACTCCAGTATCTTTGCCAAGAAAACCCTAAATGAGGTCATGAAGAGTCAGACCTGACTGAAATGACTGAACAGTAAAACAGACAAAAGAAAAACAAATATCACACTTAGAGAGCTCTAAAATCTCAACATTGGCTTCAGAGCTACCTTTAATTAAACAAAGTCTTTCCTGATCCTTGTTTATGCTCTCTTCCTCTTTAAATGTTGCTTAACACACACACACACAAACACAGATAGGATAATGTAATGTTGAACTCTTATCTCATATTCCATTTCCCAGGAAAACTTGGATTGTAAGTTCAAGAAGAAATAAGACCAAACTTAAATGATATCAGTCCAAATCTGAAGCTAGCCCCCATACAAGAGCATTATTGTTCTACTCAGGACTGTGATTTTTCGAGTCAGTTCAACAAATGTGTTGGGAACTATAGTAGGTGCTGAGAATACAGTGACAAGATACAAAACACATTTTTCCCTCCAGGAGCTAACCTTCTACTGGTGAAGGACACAGACATAGATAAGTAAATACCAGATAACTTATAGAGGAAAAGCACACTAACACTTTGGAGGGATCAGGAAAGCGATGGGGATCAGAAGGTAGCAACTGAGCAGACCCAGGAAGGAAAGTGAGAATTCTAAGTGAGGAGTTCTCTTAGGCATAGAGGTGAGGGAAATGGTTATTTTTCTCTTATATTAGTAATAAATTATTGAATTAGGACCAAGGCTTTTTCAGAAGCCTATAGGTTGTTCAGTCTCTGAAGGACATTGTTGATGAATGAGATTGCCCAAATCCTCCAGGTATATGCCTTTTGATCCTGACCCAACTAGAGAACCTTGCAAAGAATTTAATCTAATCTGGGTAAAATCTGGCCCATTATATTCTAGTTAGACAAAATTGAGTGATCAAAGTAGTCCCCCAGCCCCTCATTAGAACAGGTTCACCTCTGATTATAATATTCCTTCCCTCATTACTTGTTAACCAATCAGAGTCAATTACCACCCTCAGGAACACCCACTCTTCCAAGGGCATACAAACTTTCAGTGGGTTCTATGAGGGGGTCTTTGGCATTTGAGAGTGCCACTGACCTCTTTTATCAATTATTCACTAGCAATGATTAACAAAATGATCAGAATTAACAAAATTACTCAGAAACTATGTCTCTCGAACTTTTTATATGTAACAGGGTGGCAAGCATGTGAAAAGGCACAGAAATGGGAGATGTTATAGTTATACCAAGTTGGGGGAAGAGCTGGCTAGGACAATTTGACAAATGATAAGTTAAAAAAAGAAAGGCAATATGAAATGTCTGGAAAAGTAGTTATAGCCTCATGGGGGTGGGGGAGGGGTGTCTTTCAACATCTAGCTGAGGAGCTTATATTTTATCCAAGAGGCGTTAGGAACATGCTGAATGTTTTTGAACTGAAGAGTGAGGTGTTCAGGCCAACCCTTAGGAAGATTGTTTTGATAATTATGTAAAGGACAAATTAGACAGAGCAGAAGTGAAAAGCAGGGAGAAAATCAAATCAGGAGGCTCTTATAATCCCTCAACCAGTGATGATGACCTATGACTGTATGAGTGAGAAGACTAGGAGAGGTGTGAAAGCTATTGTAGGAAGAGAATTGGTAATTAATTTGATATATGGGAGGTATAGGTGAGGGGGAAGGAAGAGTCAAGACGACTGAGAGTACAGATCTGGGTAACTAGAAGAATGCCGTGCCCACGACAATAAAGGGGGAAGTCTGGACAAGGACTGAGTTTAGCCAGGAGTAGATGAGCTCAGTATGAGAAATACTGAATCTGAGACATCTTTGAGCAGAAATGTCTAATAGGCAGTTAGTTGGTAATATAGGATTAGAGCAATGGAGGAGAGGGGAAAACTGGGTTTTGAAGATTGGCTTAGGGGAGAAGACTGAGCTCATGGTAAATAGCTTCAATTTTAAAAGGTAAGGTCCTCTTCTGAGACAGAGGAAAGAGGAGTAACAAAGCAGGCTTGAGGAGGAAAGAGCTTTGGAATAGCCACTGCCAGCAATGTAATACCAAGACTATCACCAATGATTAATAGGATTGCCAGGCAGCAATGAAAGTGCCGCATTGAGAGTGGACAACATTGAATTTGTGCTGGCCCTGGTTGACATGGTTGTATGATTTCTTCCACTGGCATTCAGCAGCAGAAGGGTACAAGCAGAAAAAACAGATGGCTAAAGTAATCCAGGTTTGGGATTTGGAAAGATTTGAGCAGCAAAAGGACAGGAGAGAAAAGAACTCAAGGGTAGAGGACAACGATCATTCAAATTGCTCTGCTAAAGGGTCACGATTATGAATAAAGAGCAAGGGTGATGGGCTAGAAGAATATGAAGAGGTAAGGGGCTGGCGGTCATAGTGAGGATAAAGACCATGTACACATTGATATAATTGCATAATGAATTTAAAATATAAAAATGCTGTATATGTGTATCTAAAAGAACAAGAGGTTATGCTCAGAGAGGGGAATTTCAGAGTCCAAGACCATGGAGATAAGCATATTGAATAAAAATAAAACATCCCATGCTCTAAGCTCCATTTTTAGGGGAAAAATTTTTAAATAATCATTTATTTCTCAAATAGTAGAATTGACAAACCAGTCATATCTTTCCAAAAGGATTGGCATTATCAGCATATCACAGGCAAGGTCAAGGGAGGGGGCACTTTGAGAACAACAATTTAACGAAGGGCAATAGGACATATTGGGAAGTCTAAGACTCTCCCATTTAAGATGAAAACTCTCAAAACACCAGAAAAAAAAACAAACTAGAATAAAGATATTATCCAGGACATTCCCTAAATATGAAAAAATACATTGGAAGAACATGAAATAAAAGTAGAAATTTTTTAAAATTCCATACTCCAATGAACTCTTCTGGAAGGTTCTAGAGATCATTGGTAAGTTAGGCTCTACTTTGTTATACCAAAATGTTGGCTGTTGACTTGGCCATTTTAATTCAATTCAGTTCAACACATGTCAGTCCAGGGCTTGCTACAAACAAGTTACGGAGGATGTTGCTGTCGTTCAGTCATGTCCAAATTTTTGTGACCCCATGGACCATAGTACACCAATATTGCCCACGGAGTTTCTTGTCAAAGATACTAGAGTGGTTTGCAATTTCCTTCTCCAAAGGATTAAGGCAAACTGAGGTTAAGTGACTTGCCCAGGTTCACACAGCTAATAAGTGTCTAAGACCAAATTTGAACTCAGGTCTTCCTGACTCCGGGCCAAGTAATCCATCCACTGAACCACCTAACTGTCTCTGTACTGGGGATACATAAGAATGGTTCTCTGCATTTGAAGAATTTACAGTCTAGTAGGGGAGAAGTACACAAACAACTCTATCACAAGTATAGTGTATTATTAAGTATATAGAAGTCAACAGAGATTTCTGAGCGGGAGGGGTGATTTCTAGCTGCACAAGGGAGGATCTGGGAAGGCTTCATAAAGAAGGCAGCACCTGAGCAGAACCTTTAAGGAAGAGAAATATTTTAGCAGGAAGAAATGTGGGAGAATAATTTCTAGCTATGAAGGAAGGGCCTGTGAATGGAAGCCAAGAAGGAAGAGCAAGATCAAGAGGAAATGGACAGTCCAGTTTGACTAGATCAAGGAAGAGGAGCATGAATTAAGTCTAGAAAAATAAATTGGAGACAGATTGTGGAAAGCCTTAAATGAGAAACTAAAGAATCTATTTTTTATTCTGTAAGGTTATGGGGACCCACTGATGGATTCTGAGTACAGCAGTACTATGTGAGATGAAAGAGTTCGGAGTCTGAATTTAAGGTCAGAAAAGGTCTTTATTCTTTCTCATGAGAAAGGACTCTACTCCCGCGGCCCAACATGGCATCTGTAGGGAGAGAGTGAGAGGTAGAAGGCAGCCCATGGTTATATAATCTTCCAATGCAGAAACCCAACCCTCCCAACTGGCCTTCACTCTTATTGGTAGGGGGGCTGACCCACAACCTAAGCTTGGGAATCTCTCTGAGACAAAGGACCTAGAAACATGTGGGTGTCCAATGAAAGCAGTCTCAACCTTATTTGGCATATCTCCTGCTGAGTTGGCTCTGGGGAGGGTCTCCATTGCTCTAAGCCCCAGGTTGCTTGGTCAGGTGATCTGACCTTGGGCCTAGTGAATACTGAAGCCATTCTAGATTTGCTTTTTCAGAATGGGGAAACTTCACTATAAATTATCCCTCACAGTACCATGACCAGAATGATGAAACGTGATGATAATCCTGTAAGAACAGCTCTGGAAGACTGAAGAGCATTGATCAGTGCAATGAATGCCCAGCCATGATTCCAAGAACTGACGGGTAAGCATGCTACTAACCTCTTTAATGGAGGGGATAGACTCAACACATAGAACGAAAGAGATTTTCTGAATTTGACCAATGTGGGGATTTATTTTGTTTGATGTCATATATTTGGCACACAGGTTTTGGTTTTTGTTTGTTTGTTTCATATAAGAAGCAGGAGATTTTAAAAAAAACAGATTTTTGTTCATTAAAAAAATAATAAAATTTTTTAAAAGATTGCTTCATCAGCTGCGTAAACAATGCATTGGGGAGGGAAGAAACCATAGGTGAGGATACCCCTTAAGAGGGATGCAGGGAAGGGAATAACCATTTATATAGCATCTACTACATGCCAGGCCAGTGTGCTAAGCACTTTACAAATGTTACCTCATTTAATCTTCCCAACAAACACATGAGGTAGATACTGCTTTATCCCCATCTTACAGCTGTGGAAACTGAGGCAAATAGAGGTTAAATGACTAGCCCAAACTCACATAGCTTATCTGAGATTGGATTCGAACTTAGGTCTTTCAGACTCCAAGTCCAGCCTTCAATGCACTGGGCCACCTTACTTGCACTGAGGCAATTGTAACAGCCCAACAGGAGCTGATTAACAAAAGTCTTGCTTTAAAATGAAGTGACTCTTAAACAGTTCAGGGTTAGTAACAGCTTTTGTTTGTTTTGCTTCAGTTTTTTGGGTTGTTTTTTTTAACAGGGGAAGGAATGTAAAAAGTCCAAACATAAACTTTAGGATATAGACTCTGGACTTAACTTCACAACCCCCACTTGCCCAGCAGATCAGGTCTCCAGAGCAAGGATATTACCCTCTTCTCACCTCAAAGTTCTAGGGGTTACTCTTGGAGGTTATGGGATATTTTTGTAACACTACCCCAATGATACTGTATCTCTCAAGCCCTCATCCAGTGTATTCCCCCTCCAAATCAATAACCAGTTAGAATCTCTCCAATATTAATTAACCTGTCAGTAGCTCCTCAATCAATACTGAGATATTCCTCCCCCAAAAAATGGAAATAATAATAGTACCTACTTCACAGGTTTGTTGTGATGTCTGAATGAGTTATCATCTGTAAAATTCTTTGTAAACCTTAAAGTGCTATATACTATGATCAATATCAATTAAACAATTAACATCAATTAGTTTCTACGAAGGGATATTTACTGAAAACATATAGCAAGGATAGAGCTACGAAAACATCTCCCCAAACTGAGGGATGCTCTCTCATCTACAAACCTGCTCCGTCTCTTAGAGAGTGGACTCAATCTTAAGACTATCACACCAAGTTTACTTCTGGGAATGACTCAGCCATGGTCACTCTTTTGCTTGCAGAGAAGGGTAGTTTGAGTCACTTAAGTCACGCCTAGGGGCTGGCTCTTCACCTGCTTTAACAATTGTGGGTATAACAAACTGTGCTATGAATTCCAGCTCCATGCCTTCTGATGACTCTTCAAGCCTTTCCAAACTCACAAGGTTGTCTCTGAACCTCATTCACCTAAGATCAAGAAAACAGAGGCAGAATAAGGCAGTGCCTTGCAAGCATAACCACAAGGCATTTGCATATGAGACAGAGAATCCCAGATCTTTCCCCAAACCAGGGGCCTAGAAAAATTGCTATACCTGGAAGTCCCAAGGAAAGACACAATGGAAGCTTTCTCTTTCTGCCAATTACGTGCATACTCAAT
The DNA here is from genome assembly GCA_028646515.1 of Pseudochirops corinnae. NCBI lineage: Eukaryota > Metazoa > Chordata > Mammalia > Diprotodontia > Pseudocheiridae > Pseudochirops > Pseudochirops corinnae. Next base: position 237,743,213 of record CM053588.1, on the reverse strand, counting down.
ACATTCAGTTAAAAGCTCTTTGTCACCAAGCAGTAAGCCAACAGTAGATAGTGGCAGGCTCTGAATCTGGGGCAGGGTCTCTCCATAAGCCACGATTACACATTTCTGGCAGCAGGTTCACCAAGCCTCCCCGTGTGTTAATACTAGGCAAAGTATCTTATACGTGCTTTTAAGGGCTGGGCTCTTATTGGCACCCTGTTTTTTTTTATCCTGATGAATTTTCCAAATTTATACTAATGAATAATGAGGCTATGCCTTACCAACACAACCTATCTCTAACTGAAACGTGAGTTCAGACAAATCACACATCATTTTAAAAATTCTGAAGCCAAGAATGAAGAGAGGAGGTCAGTGTCCTTAGCCCAGGCAATTAAGGTCAACCAGGATAGGATTCCTATTCTTAGCTGTAAGTCAAGCTGCCAAAACCAGCCACAGAACTTTTTCATTAGCAGGCTCACTATTTTTAATTCTGCATAAAATATAGCCTGACTAGTGTTGGGAATCAAATTTCATCATCCTGTGGGCTCATTAGAATTGTTTGGTTTCTTTGTGTCTTACCATTTGAATGAAAGTATAATCTGATATTCAAGGAATAAGAAGAAATAGCATCTATTTCTCTCTTTTCTCTGGGTCCTCTGGGTTCAGATCCTGTATGTGATGCACATTCCCTGTATAGACTTAGCCAAGTCACTTAACTTCCCTGGGCCTCAATTTCCTCATCTGTAAAATGAGCAAGTGGAGCTAACTGGCCACTAAGGTCTCTTCTAGCTCTAAATTGCTGATTCTGTGAACTAGTAAACTTCTAAAATAATCTCCATTTTCACAGAAAATAGAACAAAAGGGGTTCAATTGAAGCATTAATAGAAGCAAGAAGGGCCAACAGCAAGTTGTTTCAGCATTATACAATACGTGCCTAAATGCACACTGTATGTGTATAGTACCTGAGATTGTTAAGCCTAAAATAATTTAGATGCAGTTTTGCCTACAAAAAGGGAGATTAATCAGAGTGTCTTCTTTAAAGTTCTTCACTTTCCCTACTTTTTAGGGCAGAAATAGAGCCACAAAAAATGAGAATATGACCTCATAGGCTGCATGTAAAAGAAATCAGACCAGGTCTAAAAGAAATGAGTCACCAAAAAAGAGCTGGGGAGCATTATAAAATGCAAAATGGATAATCTTGATTTCATTAAATCGAAAAGTTTCTGTACAAACAAAGCCAATGTAACCAAGATTAAGAGGGAAGTGGGAAATTGGGAAAGAATATTTATAACCAGTGCCTCTGATAAAGGCCTCATTTCTAAAATATACAGGGAATTAAGTAAAATCTATAAGAATATAAGTCATTCCCCAATTGATAAATGGTCAAAGGATATGAACAGGCAGAGGTAGAAATTAAAGATATCTTTTTTAAAATTTTATTTTAGTTTGCATCATTCATTTCCACAAGATTTTGACTTACATATTTTCTCCCCATCTTTCCCCTATCCACCACCCCA